>OU015757.1:10909648-11001656 GCA_907169655.1 Acomys percivali | reverse complement strand
TGTGTGTGTGTGTGTGTGTGTGTGTGTGTGTGTGTGTGTGTGTGTGTTTCCAATGCTCGGGACAGCACCTGGGTCCTTGTACTCTAGACAAATGCTCTACCACTTGCCTAGAACCCTCAATCCTTCCCAAGGGTTCTCTTGCTATCCGCTTGAAAAGTAGATTATTATGTCTCCCTTTCTACATGTTCCCTAATTCCACAAGAGACCTTTCACATTTCCCACCAGACTACTCTTCCCAAGAAAACATCACTTTAATGCAGTTGTGACAGAAACTGGGGTTGGAGGTCTTACCGTTAGGCCCAGGGAGAGAAAACAGAACACACTATCAAAGAACTCACTAAAGAGAGGTGAGATTCATTCCTTTTTTTTTTTTTTAATGTTTATTTATTTATTGGTTTTTTGAGACAGGGTTTCTCTGTGTAGCCTTGGCTGCCCTGGACTCGCTTTGTAGACCAGGCTGGCCTTGAACTCACAGCGATCCGCCTGCCTCTGCCTCCCCAGTGCTGGGATTAAAGGCGTGCACCACCACGCCCAGCTTTAATATTTATTTTTATGTATATGAGTACTCTATCTGCATGTAACTTGCATGCCAGAAGAGGGCATCAGATCACATTACAGGTGGTTGTGAACCACCATGTGGTTGCTGGGAATTGAACTCAGGACCTCCAGATGAATGGACAGTGCTCTTAACCACTGAGCCATCCCTCCAGCCCCGAGATTCATTATCTTAAAATTAAGAAATATTTGCAGACCTTTAAAGAATTCCAAACAATGCTTCTCAAGTTATTGTGTAATAGTAGTGGGAAAAGCACTCTCAAACTACTTTTATGAAGTACTTTTATGAAGTTACTCAATTGCCAAACCAAAATAACGATAAAATGTGAAACCAAAAAAAAAAAAAAAAAAAAAGAAGCCAAGCCGGGCGGTGGTGGCGCATGTCTTTATTTCCAGTACTCAGGAGGCAGAGGCAGGTGGATTGCTGTGAGTTCAAGGCCCGTCTGGTCTACAAAGCGAGTCTAGGACAGCCAAGGCTACACAGAGAAACCCTGTCTCGAAAAACCAAGTTAAATAAATAAATAAAAATAAATAAAATTAAGAAGCCAAGCCGGGCGGTGGTGGCATACGCCTTTAGTTCCAGCACTCGGGAGGCAGAGGCAGGTGGATTGCTGTGAGTTCAAGGCCAGCCTGGTCTACAAAGTGAGTCCAGGACAGCCAAGGCTACACAGAGAAACCCTGTCTCGGAAAACCAAAATAAATAAATAAATAAATAAAACTAAGAAGCCAGAATACAATGTTGACCAGCTTGTATAGCGCAGGAGAATGGGCAGAAAGGAAAAGGGAAGAAAAGAAGAACGGAAATTGGTCATGAAAAATCACAGGGCTCTTTAGGTGTGAGAAGCCTGGGAGAATGAGGAAGTAGAAGGATCCAGTGGGTCCTAGAAAACTACAGGCAGGTCTGGGCCCTGGGGTCCTCCGCAAACTATGGCAACAGCCAAGGAAAATATAGGCAGTAAACTTCGAACCCCTACCCAGACTAGCCGATGGACAGGACATTCTCCACCGTTGAGTGGAGAAGGAGATCTGACTTTCACACAAACTCTGGTGCCCCATATTTGACCATGTCCCTTGGATGGAGACGCCTGGTGGCACTCAGAGGAAGGATAATAGGTCACCAAGGAGAGACTTGATACCCTATGAGCATATACAGGGGGAGGAGGTCCCCCTCAGTCACAGACATAGGGGAGGGGAGTAGGGGGGGAAGCAGGAGGGAGGGAGGAATGGGAGGATACAAGGGATGGGCTAACAACTGAGATGTAATATGAATAAATTAATTTAAAAAAAAAGTGTGCACCACCAAAAAAAAAGAAAAATCACAGGGCTGAGCAACAAGTTAAGCCACTCAGACGTCAAGAAGAAATCAGTAACACAAACACCACGGAAAACTACGCATCCCCAAATCCTCTTTTGTATAAACCAATTCTGCTCTTTTGAGAAGGAAATGGTAGGCAGCATTCTTGAGTGAACTGTTTAGAAAATATAGCCTCTCTGATGTTGGAAAGCTTATAAATGTTCCATCCAAGCGAAAGGGAACATGGGAGAAAAGGTGGGCAGCTGCTGGGAGAGGGGATGAGGCTAGCTCTGAAATGCTCACCCAAACCCTTGGAGGTAGCTGCAGGGCTGGTTTTAAGCTCCCAACAGGCAAAGCAGAGTCATCAGTTCTGCAATTCGTAAGAATCTAGGAGACTAAAGTTAGAGACTGGGGCTGGGGCTCAGGTGGCAGGGTGACTGCACAGCATGCCTGAAGCCCTGGCTTTAATCCTTAGCACCTCATATACTCATCATGGCATATACCTATAACCCAGCACCCTGGTTGGGGGTGAAGGCAAGGGGATCAGAAGTTCAAGGTCATCTCTAGCTATATAGCCCACACCAGTTGAAACCTTTTCTTTAAGAATTTTTTAAACATTTTTTAAAAGAGATGGCTGAGAGGTCTCAGTGGACCAAACACTTGCCGCACAAGTCTGAGGACTGGACTTCAGATCACTGGAACCCATGTAGATTTTGGGCATGCATAGCAGCCTATCTGTAACACCGGCACACGGGAGGCAAAGACTAGGAATTCCCAGAGCAGTTGGCCAGACTAGCCAAAATGGCAAGCTCCTGGTTCAATAAGAGACTTGGTCTCAATACATGGGGTACAAAGTAACTGGGGAAGACCCTCAAGGTTAGCTTCAAATCCACCCCTGAGGCTGGGTAAATGTGTACCTTCTTCACACACATGCATGTATACCACACACACAGACATATACAATAAGTAAAAATATTAAAAAGTAACAACAACAACAACAAAATCATGCCATGGATGGACAGCTTTTCTTGTTATGGACATTGCTAACTCACTCTCTCCCAAGTCCTCTGGCAGGAGACTGAATGCATAAAGTGAAAGATGACTTCTACAATATTCTTCCACCAACCCAGTGTTCATCAGGCACACCAGGAGCCAATGAGTCGCCCCCTGCAAACCCACATCAACAAACTAGGAAGTCTCCTAGGGAGGTAGGTCTAGTTGCTCCATCCCGTACTGAGAGCCCTTCCGGCTATATCTCCATAGCAACAAGGTATGATGCTTGACTAGTTGCTTCATCCTGGACCAAAAGGCCCCACCTCTCATGTCTGCATGGCAACAAGGTTACATACAGGGAAGCAATGGACACCAACAGGGCCACATTTTTGTCAGCAGAGCCCCTAATAAACGCGATCACCTCTCAACTACTCAGTCCTTTCAGTTAGCCTCCTGCTGACTGGCAGAGAGATAGTCTTTGCCAGTGATCAGAAGGCAGAAAGCCACAGCCTGGCACAAGAGACAGGAAAGAAATCCTGATAGAAGACTCGGTCAGTGTCCACCAACGTCCTGAGAAACAGCAACAAACAGACACAGACCTGAGCGTGACAGGGGAACCTGGCTAGGGTGATGACCAAAGGCAACTTCAGAGAGAAAACAGAGGCATCGAAGAACCAAGAAACTCCGTGGAATTTATAGAAAAGCACCTGCATGCACAGCAAATGTCAGGATAAAGTAAGGAATGTTCAGCCCTGAAGCCAGCAGAAAAAAAAAAATGTGGTTCAAATTCCTTGTCCATTGTAAGCACTAACAGATCAACTTCATCAAAATCTACAGCAGTTCTCAACCTGTGGGTTGTGATCGCCATTGGGAGGAGAAGGGGGTGTCACATATCAGATGTCCTGCATATCAGACATATACACTATGATTCATAACAGTACCAAATTATAGTAATGAAGTAGCAATGAGTAATTTTATGGTTGGGCGGGTGGGGTCACCACAACTTGAGGAACTATATTAAAGGGTCGCAGCATCAGGAAGGCTGAGGATCACTGCTCCGCAGCTTGTTAAGACAAGTCACTGTCACTCTTTCCGTTTCCTTTTTTGAAGTAAAGACTCAAACGTTCCCCTATGGAGGGTCAGGTCTGGATTCATTCAGGGGACTCACTTTCAACAGCCTCCTCTCGGGTAATTAACTATCCTCAGGCCTTACCAGACATCCTTTCCTAAAACTAACTTTATAGACCTGATTATAAATAAAAGCAGAAAGCTGGGCGTGGTGGCGCACGCCTATAATCCCAGCACTCGGGAGGCAGAGGCAGGTGGATCGATGTGAGTTTGAGGTCAGCCTGGTCTTCAAAGTGAGTCCAGGACAGCCAAGGCTACACAGAGAAACCCTGTCTCGAAAAACCAAATAAATAAATAAATAAATAAATAAATAAATAAATAAAAGCAGAGTGACTCACGACAAGCTTTTGCCTCAGTAAAATCCACCCTCCTAAGTTCAGGTTCATACTTAGAAATAAAATTAAGTTTCTTCCTGTACCAGTGGACTCACCTGGGCCAGGTGATGGCTTCTGTGTAGGTCCAAAAACACAACCAGTGCTGAGCATCTTTCTCCTCCGTAGCCTTTGACAGTAAGGATGGAAATTTTCATATGCACAGTGAGAAGGCCTGGGTTCTTAAGAGAGCCTTAGTGTGTCTGCTTTCACTGCTGCTGTGTGGGTCCTCTGGCCCTTAAGCCTCCTGGTCTTGGAGGCTACTTTGTATTAGGAATAAAAAGGTCTTTTAGAAGAAGAACATTAGGGTAATGGATACTGCCAGAACGGATGCAAGACTGGTTTCCCCAGCCAGACTGGAGAAACAGGCTAAACACGCTCACCTGCCCATCTCCAGCACAGGGAGTCCTTAGGGACTGCAGGGAAGCCACTCAGGATGGAAAGGCCTCCCCGATCGATGAGCTAGTCCAGAAGCCCCCAAACCCCAGTGAGAGCAAAGAGCCTATATTCACTCTGGGGCCTCACAGGCCATCGACACACCCTGGCACACTGCCACCCTCCTGGTAAGCAGTGCAGAAGAAACCAGGCTTAGAATTGCTGACTCAAGGCTCCTTGAGAAGAAGCAGAAATCTGGAGCGCTGGGCCAGAAATAGTAGCCATGAGAAGATACTGAATGAGCATGTCAGTGTGTCAGCGCGCGCGCGCGTGTGTGGTGTGTGTGTGTGTGTGTGTGTGTGTGTGTGTGTGTGTGTGTGTGTGACCAAGTCCTAAAAATATCACCTTCTTTCCATAAAAATCTCAAAAGCCCTATCTGTAATTCTTTCCGTACCCATTTCCCCATGGTTGGCTGCACTAGCATTCAACTGCTCCTCTGGAGATACGGGCAGTTTTGCTCCCCGTTAAATACTTAGGATTTGATTTGTATCCGTGAAGACAGTTGTCCTGTGACCTCAGCCAGACCTGAGCCTTACCCTGTCTTGCTGGCCTTATGGAAATGTTGGGAGAGACCACCAAGGCATAGACATGACCGAGCTAAGTCTCAGAGAGTATGTGGCCACCATCTGCAGGGTTACCACAACATCACCAGCACCTGGATTCAGGCTTGGCTGGAGGAAACACTCCACAGACATAAGAATGGATTGATGAAGGAAGAGATGAACCACAAGACAGACTCAGGCCCTCTCTAGGCCATGGCTACCACCATAGTTCAAGCTGACACTGCCTCCTGCCTGGCCCATGGTGACAGCCAAACAATCCTCTGACCTCTGGCCTTTCCTTTCCATCTACCCTCCCCTCCTACCAGAAATTACCCCATGTTACATCCCATCCCAACTCTCCCTTCATTGAAGAGAAGAGATGCAATTATTTTCTCAGCATCTCAGGTCCCGGTGATCCCAGGCCCAACTGCAAGCCCCCTGCCATTGGAGAACTAGCCTGCGACTATGCCCATGCCCAACTAAACCCTCAGTCAAGCCTCTCTGGCTTCTCCTTGATCTGCTGACTGGATCTGGGGCTGCTCCGTACCCCCACTGCTGGCACAAGTTGCCTCTCTTCACTCTTTACCCTCACCAAGATCCTATTCACACTGCAAAACCCTCTAAGCTATTTGCTTCGTATATGTTCGCTTATCACACTAACTGTTACAAGGTGGTTACTGCTACCCTTATGGTAAAGATAGGTAAACTAGGCCAGGCATGGTGGCGCATGCCTTTAATCCCAACACTCAGGAGGCAGAGGCAGGTGGACTGCTGTGAGTTCGAGGCGCAGCCTGGTCTACAAAGTGAGTCTAGGACAGCCAAGGCTACACAGAGAAACCCTGTCTTGAACACCCCCCCCCCCCCCCAAAAAAAAAAAAAAAAAAAAAAAAAAAGGATAGGTAAACTAAGGCCCAGAGTGGTCAGGTAACTTGTTTAATGTCACACAGATCAGAAACAAGCCAAGGGACATGTCCCTCTAACTTTATGCATAGAGTTGTAACTGGCCTGACAGAAATGAAGGTATTCTAAGAGACACACCTACAAATCTATCAGGCTATTGAAACAAAGAGCCCCAAAGAAATAGGATGTTCCCCCAGGAATCTCATGCTGAAAGAAGAAAAGGGTGAAAGAAGAGAGAGAACTGGCCTCCCAGGAAGAGATCTTACACAGCTCTGTAGACTTTTCAGACCGCCACACAGGATGAGACCACACGGTGCTGGGTCAGTGGTGAGCAGGACCTTGCCTGGCATGGCTCACATGTGCATGTCCTCCTAGGCCCTCGATTTAAACTGCAATCTCACACTCCAGGAGCCCAAAGACAGACTTGGGGCGAGGTAGAAAGGCTCACTGGATATCTTGTCTCTCTTCTCATAGTGGTCACATTGAATAACCCTTCCTCTTCCTCCCCGCCCCCCTCACACTTTCCACTTTTAATTTGGCTCTTTTAGTAAGCTTATTGAGGATGGGTAGCTGGACATGGATCAAGGCCCAAGCTGTGACCTTCAAGTTTGGTACCAAAGAACAGACTCAAGTAGGATACAGTGGGTAGGTTGATCTGTGGGTAGACGGATGGATAAATGGGTGGGTGGATGGATAGATGGATGCATATGTGGATGGGTGGTAGAGCAGGTTGGTAGGTCGATGTAAGGATGAAAGGATGAAATGGTAGATTGATAGAGGGATGTATAGATGGAGTGACACTTGGATGCATGGGCAGATACATACATAGATGGATATGTTAAGAAGGTAGAAGGATGGAAGGATGAAGCAGTAGATGTATATCTAGAGAATGGGATGGATTTAAAAATGCTACCAAAGCCAGAAAGCCCAACAGAGCAAGGCAGGACCCACTTAGACACAACCACTCATCACTTCCTGCTTCTGACCACTCTACCTCACAAGCAAGATACTACAGAAACCGATTTGCCAGCATACAGCACCAACACTTAGCTGGTGATGCCTGAGCCAAGCGTGCCTGGAGAGAACACTGTGTCTTCCTTACCTCCCTGCCTCTGTCCAGGCGCTGCCCTTTGTTTAGGGGCCTATTTCTTCACCTCCTTTGGGCTGTAACAGGCCTCTTCTGGTGACCCTCTTTTTCATACCTCCCACTTGGGTCTGAAGGTTCAAGAGCACACACTTGGCTTAGAAGAAAAGCACTTCCCAGTGGGCTAGAGAGATGGCTCACAGGCTAAGAGCACTGACTGTTCTTTCAAAGGTCATGAGTTCAATTCCTAGCAACCACATGGTTGCAACCATCTATAATGAGATCTAGTGCCCTCTTCTGGTGGGGAGGCATACATGCAGGCAGAACACTATACATAATAAATAAATCTTTTAAAAAAAAAAGAGGAAGAAGAAGAAGAAGAACAACAACAACAACACAACTTTCCAACACACATCACACAGGCCAAGGGTGATGGTTGAGTAGCTATACCAGAATAGGAGGTGGACTCTGAACCTCAGCTGCCTCCACTCAAGACAAGGGATCCCACACTGCCCTCTAGAACTTCCAGTTTTGTCCCTCCTGATTCCCCCAAGCCCCATTACACTATCTCTTCACTGAGCCTGCAGAGAGGCAACTTCCCTTCCAGGCTCCTCTACAACCTCAGGATCCAGTGCAGAAGACTATGGAATAGAAGTTCAACAACTTTTCCTCCAACTGTGCTCCACCCATCAGGGCCAGGGGGTGCTGTGATCCCTGTGCTTCCTGTCTCCTCCCGGAAGAAGGGGACAGCGGCAGGGGAGGGATCCTGAGGCCACTCTCTCTTATAACTGTTTCCACCCAGAGAGAAGAAGATGCTTTCAACCTGACCTCTTCTAGGGAGTGAAGCAAAACTTCCCTTTTGCCCCGAGCCTCCAGCTGAAGCCAGTGAGACTGGGCTATGCAGCCAGGGAAGACTTACCCAGCAAATACTAGGTACCTAGTGTCTCCCTGATCATGTACAGGAGACCAAGCAGGAGACGGAGTGCCTGGATGGATTGGCTGTCTGTCTCTGTCTCTGTGTGTGTGTGTGTGTATGTGTGTGTGTGTGTGTGTGTGAGAGAGAGGGGGGGGGATGTGTGAGGCAGAGAGGTGTGGTGGTGAGGAGACAGACAGACTACACTGTATGTTCACACCCAGGATGCTATGAAACAGAGGAGCTCAGTACAGGACATGGGCTAGGACCTGACTTATGGCACACTGGAGTAGTTACCAGTCTGGAGGGCACAGACTCTAGCCTACAGAGATCCTTATCCACAACAACCCAGCCTTTCTCCTGGCACGAGAGGATTGTGCGGGTCTGCTATGGTTTGTGTGTGGTCCGTCCCCACAAACCCACACACGAGCTACATCCTCAAAGCCACAGTTAGCAGTGTGAAGAAAGTGGACACTGAATTAGAGAGTAGGGCCGTTAGGGTGTACTTAGGCTCAGATATTAGTGTAGAGAGCCCTCTGATTAAGTCTTGGTAGTTTCCTAAGAGGGGCAGAGACTACACAGACAAGACTCTTTGCATGGGATGCTCTGTGCTGTAGCAACCAAGGGGGTTGGGGACGTGCTTTCCAGAACCTGTGCCTTGCTGTTTGGCCGCTCAGCCTCCAAAACGGTTAATTAAATAGATGTCTCTTTTTTATAACGTTACCCTGCCTTATATCATTATAATAACAACCAACAACAAAACCCAATCTAGACGCTACCTACAAAATGAATTGCTGAGGCGGGGAGCTGGCAAAGGGGCTGAGCGTGAAGCTATATACAGTGGTTCCCAAGGAGCTCCCATCTCAGCTTAGGAGAGAAGGAAAGACGTTGCTCCTCTCCTCGTGGCCGGGAAAAGCTCCTGAGGGATGGAAGCTATTTGGGCTATGTGGGAACAGTTTATCAGAAAGCTTGGCAAGCACACAGCTGTGGTTCAGGGCAGCGTTTTCCATGGCGTGTTGCTCTCGGGGCCTCCTGCATTGACACTGAGGAACCGACCTTGTCCCCAAGAGAGCTGAGCTGCTTCTCCCAACTGCTCTCTCTGGGCCTGTTCAGGTAGGCAGTCCTAGGCTGGGTTTCCAAGCCACTGGTTCCTAAGAAATAGCTGTCCCCAGAAGGGACAGCGAGAGGTGAGGTCTGAGGTGAGGGAAGTTCAGTAGGGCCTACGTGTCAATCTATCAAGCTCTTGGCCCAAGGTCTGCAAGGCTGGCTCAGGCTGCACTGGCATAAACAAGGGCTTTCAAGTTGCATTCCTGGAGAGTCTGAAGGTTGGGCCTCCTGCCTCGCCTCAGCCTCTCACAGCTCTCCCAACAGCACTGGAAGGTCAGGGAAAGGCCTCAAGAGGGCTGTGCTGGAGGAGACAGGAGTGTGGCCCGAAGCAAGGCATAGCAGTCACAGCTTCAGGAGGGTTAGCTCAGTAGAGCGCCGAGCCCTCTCTTCAGTGGTCTCCCCTTCCTCTCTCTTCCAGGCACATCTGTTCTCCATGAGCATATGGCCAAACCATCACCAGTGGGCACAAGGGAATGGGGAAGCAAGCCATTTAGCCTCGAGTGTGGGGTTGTGACAGCATTGTCCACAGCAGCCTCCAGAAGCAGGAGAGGCTGCAGAAGGTGCCCACCCAGCAGGCTTGCAAGAACAGAGCATCCGCAGAGCTCATGAGCTGTGCCTTTTCCAGGACACATGGTCTCACTGCTGCCTCTCCCGCCTCCAAGCCCTAACATGGAGAACAAAGCCACAGCCACGGGGCCTGCAGCTGCCTGTGGATCATGGGAACACAGGAGGCAGCTGGCCCTAGCAGAAGAATCAACATGGAAAATGGCAACAGAACAGGGTGATAGCATCCCAGCCAAGAGAACCTCAGAGTCTGGCCAGGCTGGTGAATCGAGACTCCCATTTCGGTGAGATGAAGTGCTAATCTGTATATTGTTGCAACTAGAATTGGCCCATCCAAGGACCCATCGGAAGGGACGGCATGATTTACATGGACAGCTGGATGGAGGCCCTGGCTTTGTGACTAACAACACGGAGATAGGAGATGATGGAGAGCACACTTAGACAGGTGAGGGAAGCACAGCAGGCCCAGGTCTGGTTTAGCCAAGAGGCAGGATAAGGATGGAGCCTCAGGACACATTACCCATCAATCCTCAAGTGTCTGCTGCCCTGACAGGCAGCTCCCAAGGCCTCTTAAAAATGCAAATCTGATCACATCACTGTCCTGCCCAGGGGCTTCTGAACACACTTAAAAAGACAGGCAAGGAAGCCCAGGGCTAAAGCTGTGTGCAACAAAAATATAGCAGCCTTGGATTGGAGCCCAAAGTATAAAATATATACCCAGGAGTCCGCACTGACCATAAATAAGTGATTAAGTACATTAGTAAGTGGGGGAGAAGAGGCTAGCCTCCCATGCTAAGGGATCATTAATAATTCATGTAGGTCTCCCCCTGACAGAAGGGAGAGTGGCTCCCTACCCTCAATGGGGGCTGCACACAGTAACATCCTCCCCAAAGCTACAGGAACAGGAGAGGCAGGCCATCCAGTCACACAGCCAAGTCAGCACCAACAGCCATCACTGTGCTGACACCGGGACCCTCCGTTTTATTAAAAACAAAACAAAACAAAACAACAACAACAACAAAAACGATACCTTTAGGCCAGAGAGTTGGCTCATCAGGCAAATGTGCCTATGGCACAAGCTTGGGGACCTGGCTTTAATCCCTGGAACCCATGTAAATGTGGAAAGAGAAAAACAGCATCACGGAACAGTTCTCTGACCTCCACATAAACATCACGGTATATGCTTTACATTTAAAACAAAAGCTTTATTTGTTTGTCTTTTATTAACTTATTTTTATTTTATGTGCATCTGGTGTTTTTTGCCTGTATGTATGTGTCTATGTGAGGGTGTCAGATCTTGGAGTTACAGACAGTTGTGAGCTGCCATGTGGTTGCTGGGAATTGATCCCAGGTCCTTCATTGCTGTTAGCCGCTGAGCCATCTCTCCAGCCCCAGGCTTTATTTATTTTTATTTTGTTTGTTTTTTCGAGATAGGGTTTCTCTGTGTAGCCTTGGTTGGCCTGGATTCACTTGGTAGACCAAGCTGGCCTCAAACTCACAGAGATCCGCCTGCCTCTGCTTTGCTTGTGAATGTTCTGCCTGCATGGAAGTGAGCCATGTTCATGCAACGCCAACAGGGGAGGGAGGAAGCCTTAGAGCTGCAATGACAGGCAGTTGTGAGCCAGTATGTGGGTGCTGGGAACTGAACTGGGGGCCTCTGCAGAAGCAGCCTGTGTTCTTAACTGCTCAGCCATCTCTCCAGCCTCATCTTTTTTTTTTTTTTTTTTTTTTTTTTTTTTTTTTTTGGTTTTTCGAGACAGAGTTTCTCTGTGTAGCCTTGGCCATCCTGGACTCGCTTTGTAGACCAGGCTGGCCTCGAACGCACAGAGATCCACCTGCCTCTGCCTCCCGAGTCGAGTGCTGGGATTAAAGGCGTGCGCCACCACGCCCGGCAACTCCTTCATCTTCTTCCTCCAAAACTCACGGCTGCAGTCCAGCCATAGGAAAGATACCAGCCAAGTTCCAGTTGAATACCACTCTGAGCAAAACTCTTGCAATTATCAAAGTCTCTAAATAAGACAGGCCTGAAAACTGCCACAACCAAGGGGCACCTGAGTGATATCTGAGACCAAGAAAGGACACTAAAGACAAACTCCAGAACTCCGAGTAACGGAGACAGACGGCAGTTAACAAGAAATAGGGTCAGTCCCAGTCCCACATTACCACACTACCATTAGGATCTTAGCAGAAGGAACTATGGGCCTGGGTTAGATAAACAGAATGTCACGTTTTATCTTTTAGGTTCTTTTGTAAACCAAAACTATATTGGAAAAAAAAAACTATTAATAAAAGTGTCACCAAAGGAACCAAAGAGAAAGACCCCAGTTCTCACGGCCGGTGGTAACCGCCCAGCCCTGCATGCTGAGCCACAATCCACTCCCCATGAGCAGCTCCAGGCTCCTCCGGCTTCTACACTCTAAAGACCTTTCAGCTCAGCTCCCTCACCACCCCAGGGTCCTCACACATGCAGAAACTCCCTAGGCAATATCTACTCCTTCCCCCAGTGCCCTCAGCTCACACAGAATTCAACCTGCTGAGGCACCATGTGGGGTGGGAGAGAGGAGTAGAGGGAGAAGTGATGGGGGAGATGTGGGGAGGCAGTTGGGGGGAACAGGAGGGAGAGTGGGGGGGGAAGCAGGGGGCGTTGCATCATAATCTAATTGCTCATTCTCCGTCTCCAGAGACCTCAAGGCTCCAGAGGGCCAGGCAGCCTATGTGTTCTAGACCTGTATTCTGTCTCTGGCATGATGCCTTGTGAGAGCAGCTCAAGCCCTACGCTGCTGGGACTTGGATGCACAAATGAACAAGACTCAAAAAGTGCTGGTGTGGAGCTTCCAGGAAATACTCACGCCAAGGCAGCACAGTCACCTTAGCGCCATTCACATGTGAGGCCCGGGAGCCTCGGACGCAGAATAAATGGGCAGCTCTCACTTTTACTGGACCCAGAAAGCAAGAGGCAAGCTCTGGCGTCCCTTGGGACGCAGAAGCAGTCACCCTTGGATAAACTCGACACAGTCGCATGACCACAGTCAAGATGCAGGGCAGGGCGGGCTATGATCTTATAGTAGAAATCTTCCGGTTCCCACCCCGGCCACCACAATACTTCCCGTTCCCTGTTAGTTTTGCCTTTCCCGCAGTCTCCCAGGAGTGGACACCTGCAGAGGGAACATTCTCACTCACAGGCTATTGGTTCTGCCTTTCGGGAGTCCTCACCTTACACACTGTGTCCCCTGCTATAGAAGAACAAGCTGCTTCAGGAAGCCAAGCTAGAAGCCAGGCGATTACAGACATGGCGTCAGGACCTCGCTGGTGCCATCCTAAACACAGCTCTCCCCAGGGCACGGGGAGAGACCATCCAGCCTGTGTTTTCCTGGACAGCTTCTACAGGAGAAGGAAGTGCTTGTAGATTACCTGTTTATGCCCTTGGCTAGGGGCTGGCAGGAGACAGTGGGGGCTTCTACTCCATGGCCATCTGTGGCGGAAACCGAGGCTGCACGTTCTGAGGCTGGAGGAGCAAGGCTTGCATGGGCGGCAGATGGGGAGGTGCTGGGGACACAATGGGAGAATTATTTCAAATGGAATTCGGCTCATTAATGGTACATTCACCAGTCCCTTCTCACCCCACCCAACCCACCCACACTTGTGGAGTGGACTATTTACAGACGTAGCACGCTGTTCCTTGCGCCGCCCCACCACCACTTATACATGGTGGAGGCCACAGCCTCCGGTGCCAAGTTCCTCCCTCCCTTGGCTCCAGAAAAACTGGGGATTCATTAACTACTCAAGCATTGGGGACCCTCGGTGTTTTCTTGTTTGAGGTTTGCTTGAAGAAGTGTTATATAAAGGTATTCTAACAGTTTGGTGCATGCGGCGACATTCTGTAAATGCCATTGAATTAAATTAAAACACCATTCTGTAAATTCCTCATAATTTGCCCTCAAATTTCAAGAGACAGAAAAGTATAGGTGGAAAAGCTGGGTAACCCAGGAAACTGTACGGAGACTGACACCCCTGTCTAGGGCCCAAAAAGATCATGCCAGTAAGCAGCCCTCATGTGGTAGATGTCTGCCCCCTCCTGGACAGCTAGGGGACCTGCCAGCGTTCAGGGAACCTGAAGGGTGCACCTGGAAACACAAGCTTGGAGCCTAAGAGGTTCTAACTATCCCCTTTGGCATCTGCAGCTAGCTGCATGGCTGCCTGTCAGGAGCTGGGTGGCTGAGGGCCTCTCAGAGCCCCGCGAGAGTTAGGTGACTCAGAGGCAGGCAGGGCCTGAGACCCAGGCAGCTGGGGTTTGAGGTTTTGCAGCCTGTGGTGCAGGACCCCCTTCTTCTTTGGGGGGCAAGTAGCCATAGGAGCATTTGTTTCTGAATCACCATGCCCTGCTGAGTGCCAGCCTCGCAAGCTCGGCCTCCAGACTGGCCCTGGCCCTGGCCCTGGGCCTGGCCCTGGCAGATAGTAGCCACTGCCATCAGGTGACCAACCCCAGGCTCTGGAAAGGGAATTCTCACTCCTATTCAAAAGCCTGTGGCGATTTCGCAGGCTCCACAGAATCAACCCCAGCTTGGCCCCTCCCACACTTCATGGCTTCCCCCCCCCCTTTTGTTCCCATAACAACAGGCCCACCTCCTAGGCAGGCAGCTCCTCCCTTGGCAGGCCAGCAGTGCCTCATCATCCAGTATCTAGACCACTTCCTAACAGTCACATAAGCACCTTCGTGCCTTACTAGCTGATGTTCCCACCAATGGATTTGGAAACCGTCTTCATTCATGACTTTCTTTGTTCTGTTACTATAGAAACATCATGCGACTCCATGGAATTTGGGGTAACCTAAATAAGCTGTCTCTTATTCCCTTTGATGTGAGAGCTGTGGTGTTTTGTTTTGGTGTGTATATGTATGTGCATGAACACATGCGTACGTGTGTGTATATGCGCATGTGCTCACATGTGTCTTTGTATTTGCCATGGCACGCATATGTGGAGACCAGTGGATAACTAACACAGATTGCCAAGCTTCATTGCAAGTGTCTTTACCTGCTAATCCATTTCTTCAGCCCCAAGAGCTGTGTTTCTACATTAACAGCACCCACATCTGCCCTGTGCTCCCCCAGTGACCCAGCATCCAGCCAGGCTACCAACAGGAGGCATCATCACACCCATGAATAGCAAGCCTACAGTGTCCATGAGCTATGACCAAATGGCAGTTCAGCCTGAGCTGGAAGCCACATTGGCAGTTCCTCAAGGGCCCCACAGGAGGGGGGGAGGGGGAAACAAGAGCCCCAAAAGTTATGATCCTTGTAGGCCGCAAGAAGCTAACCCACAGTAAATAAAAACTGAGAGGTAAGCCAGGCATGGGGGTACACACCTGGGAAGCTGAGGTCTAAACCATCATGAGGTCTAAACCAACCAAGGCTATACAGTAAGACCTTGTCTCAAAATGAAATATAAAAGAAGGACAGCACATGAACAAAGTAAACTACTGGGGGCTGTTTATTCTCCTTCCGAGTGTCACTCTGGACAACCCTGATCCACGCTTGCAGTCAGCAAAATACAACCACTGTTGGGCATGGTGGGGGTACATGCCTTTAATGCCCAGCGCTCAGGAAAGGCAGGTGGAGTTCTGTGAATTTAAGGCCAGCCTGGTCTACACATCGAATGCTAGAACGACATAGAGAGACCCTGTCTCAGGGAGGGGGGGAAATTGCTAGTCCAAACATCAGCTTTCTCAAGACACTCTGTTGGCTGAGCTCCCTCCACTTGCCACATTCCAGGAAGAGGTAATTTAATTAAAGGTTACACTGACCGGGGTGTTACTTGCAATTCTGTTACTTTAAGCGTACTCGTTGTTGAGTTGTGAAGGAGGTTATCAGAAGAGTAGGGAAGACGGCCTCACATCTGTAGTCCGAGGGCAGCTCACAGCTGAGGCTCTACAAGGATGCCCTTAGACTCTAATTACTACTGTCCCTTCCAAGACACCATGGAGTATTTTCCAGAGTCACCCAGTGCTAACCTCCCCTCAGCTTAGTAGCCTAGAGAGCCCACTTGTCCTTAAACCAGCCATATTCCCAAAGGATCACCAGACAGCTCCCTCCTCTCTTCCCCTCCACTGAGCCCCTCCTCCTTAACCACACCCATCCTGTCCTGGCCAGTGCCCATTAGCTGAAGGCACCAAACAAGTGACTCAACAGCCCAATTATGGAGCCTCCCTCCCTCCCACTGTAGCCAGTTCTTGGCCCATCCATGACTGAGATAGTCAGGCCCCAACAGAGAAACTGAGTGACTCATTACCACATTTGGGCACCGTGACCCCTTCTGACCCCAGCAGAGCCCCCCCCCCCCCTCCACGCTCCTCTTCCCGCCCTCTTCCTCCTCCTCCTCCTCCTCCTCCTCCTCCTCCTCCTCCTCCTCCTCCTCCTCTTCTGAGGGCTGGACACTGGCACGGGAAGTCAGGACTGTGGGATATTTCCTGTTCTCAGAGGCTCAGGACCCCTCATCACCTCTTCCGCTGAGTCACCACCGCCTTCTTCCGGAATCAGTCCTCTCTGTCCAGCCACCTTTGTGGCCCAGGCTTTCCTCTTCTTAGAGCAGAACTCCTGGGATATCCAGGAGTGTGAACTGCTGGGTTTGTCCCCTTAAGCTCATGTCTCCAGAGCCACTGCAATGGCTCAACTCAAGTCTGGACAGGATCTTACCTTACCTCAAACCCTTTCCAATTCCTCATGAGCCCACAGCTAGGCTCCCCATGTGGCTCTAAGCTATCCACAGGCCCATTCCTATCCCTCACCTGGCACCACAGCTTCTTGGGCCATTGAAAGTGGGACAAATGGACTGAAGAGGTGGCTCAGTGGTTAAGAGCATTGTCTGTTCTTCCAGAGGTCCTGAGTTCAATTCCCAGCAACCACATGGTGGCTCACAACCATCTATAATGAGATCCAATGCTCTCTTCCCGCATGCAAGTGTACATGCAGATAGAGCATTCACACACTAAATAAACAAATAAAAAAATAAATTAAAAAAAAAAAAAAAGACAGTGGGACAAGTGTTCCGTGCCCTAGGAATGTCAGAGCCTAAGTGCTAAGCAGGCCAGGCCATGGAATCCGCAGGCAAAATGAGCGCAACATGTTCAAACAAGCATCAGGAATTCAAGAAGCAGCCAGGCAGAGGGCCTTCTCAGTGTGGCGCTGTGAGAGACAGCTCTTGAGTCACACACCCAGAGAGCCTCCCTGGGCCTAGATCTGAAAAGGCCCTCAGGTGCATCCCTGCTCCCTTGTCTGCTTCCTGCAGAGAACTCTGGCTGCTACAGCAGACAGGAAGGCAGAAGGAGTTCCTGGTCAACAGCCTTGGCCAGCTCCTCTCTCTGCTTAGTCCCACATGACTGGCAATGACCATCTTAAAGACATTATTCTCAGGAAGACAGCACTTCATAGCTGGGGGTTGCTGCCTAGGACCACTCCCAGCCTGCACTGGGGATGCCTGCCAAACACAGCATGAGAAGGGCAGAAAACTTCAAAATGGACTCAGATCTATTTCCACCTTCTCATGTCACCTTTTGAGTGGTCCCCACTGTCCTCTGAAAATGGGCACATGGGGGAGATACGCAAAGAACCTTCTGGTTATAAATATCCACTATCCCTTCTTTCTATGTAAGGGATTAATAGTTTCCAAATCATAGTACAGTAACCAAGAAGCCAAATTCAAATCCATGCAGAATGTTCCTAATTTTGGAAGATAAAGAAAAATTCTAGGGGCTGGAGAGATGGCTCAGAGGTTAAGAGCACTGCCTGCTCTTCCAGAGGTCATGAGTTCAATTCCCAGCAACCACATGGTGGCTCACAACCATCTATAATGTAACCTGATGCCCTCTTCTGGCCTGCAGGTGTACATGCAGACATAATAAAATATTTGAAAAAAAAAAAAAGTAAGAAAATTTCTAATTTAATTTAACTTTCTTTTGTTTATTTGTTTTTCAAGGCAGGGTTTCTCTGTGTAGCTCTGGCTGTCCTGGAACTCACTCTGTAGACCAGAGTAGCTTCGAACTCACAGAGATCTGCCTGCCTCTGCCTCCTGAGTTCTGAGATCATAGGCGTGAGCCACTATGCCCCAGCTTAATTTTAAAAAATTTCTCCTGACAACGGGAGAAGACCTAAACCACCATTGAGTTAGCAGGCAAGCAAGGTTTATCCTCACTGAAGGTGATGTTAAAATCCAGCTGGACAAGAGCTTTGACTGTCTAGGACCCACTACCTACACGTCAGTTTGCTGTCCCTGAGCTAGTACTCTGCCAAAGTCCTGGGTAACAATCCCTGCTACAGTCCCTGTAGCAATCGGGCAGCAGTGTCCACCTACCCACAACAGGGAATTCAGCTTAGCGACTGGCATGCAGACCATAGCCAAATAGCCCAGCTACGGAGAGAGGCTGTTCCCAACAGCTAGCCTCTGATTCCCTGTTCAGGGCTTTGGAGTCCATCTTGGCAGAGTTCCCACTGAACTGATAGCAAATCTCATTTCAAAACTCAGCTGGGGCTGCCAAATTAAGCCCCTGTCTGAGGACAAAGACCAGAGTGGCTCAGGCTGTCACAAGAGGGTGATAACGGCCCCCAAGGTGCCAGCTGAACACATCATGTCCTGTTGGGCCAGCTGGGCATCTTATCTCCCATTTCACATCACCATCTGGAATGCATTTAGCACACTGCCTTTCTTACAGCCTCTTGATTTGTTTTTTTTTCCCTCGAATCCCCAAGTGCACATGATCACTCACATAATAGGGCAGGCCTTGAGGCCAAAGGCTCAGCTCAGACTCAAAGGGAAGAGGAAGCTGCAAAAAGGGAAAGTGCTCTGAACTTGCTGCTGTGGTAAACACTGGACAGTCGGCCTAGGGTGTGATGGAAAGTGAACTGTGACGAGTGGGGACTGTGATCCTGAGCTGCAACCTCCCGGAAGGTCCAAAGAAAGGCCACATACCCAGATGTTTCCAGTCATTAATGAGATGCACCAACACATGGACACCGGGGCCCCCAGGGTGGCGAGTGCATAACCATCCCCAACATGCTGACCAGAAGACTTCAGAAGTGGGAGGTGGGGTAGGGGAACGGCAGGCCAAGTCCTCCCTTTCATTTTATCCACACTCTCTTCACAGAGCGAAGTCTGCACTCAAGAGGAAAGGCAGTATCCTCAAGCTTGGCCCAAGCAGAACTTCAGCAGAAAGAAGCTACTAACTAGGAGAAAAGTCATCAATAACATCATCCCCAAACTATAGGAGAGAATTTGAGCCTTGCTGAAGAGGTCTCAAGATCCCACCATTGTTCCCGTTCCTGTGTGAAGTTTCCTCACGTGCCCTGAACACCTGATCAACACAGAGATAGCCATAGAGAAGAAAAAAAGGCTGGTCTCAGATGTCAAAGACGCTTGTGCACAAAGCCCAAAGGTACCTACACAGATTAAATTAGCTCGCAAACCTCCAAACACCAAACAAGAACAGAACTGCTTGCTAGTATAAGCCATTTAAAATCGTTATTTGACAGTTGCCAAGATGGTCTCTCACGATCTGCTGGTCACCAGCTGGGAATACAGACGCTGTAAACAAACTCGCAATAGGCACAGAACACATACACAGACCTGAAATTCTGTTCTTCAGGCTGGGTAACTCCTTTTCTCAATTAAAAATCAATCCCTCCACTTTATCATTCAGTAATTAACTGCCTGATTATTAAATAAAGATTCAGCTAACCTTTGGGAGACAGCTGAATCCACCCAAAGATAAAGAAGTATATTGTGCAAACAGATAAGAAAAAAAAAAAAAATCCCTACATGATTTGGAAACAAAGGAAAAACAAAAGTAGGAAAAAGCTGGGTTTCCTCATCTCCAAGTTTTGTGGGTTTTGTTTGTTTTTGTTTGCTTCTGTTTTTGTTTTTGTTTTTCTGAGACAGGGTTTCTCTGTGTAGCCTTGTCTGTCCTGGACTCGCTTTGTAGACCAGGCTGGCCTCGAACTCAGAGATCCACCTGCCTCTGCCTCACAGAGTGCTGGGCTTACAGACATTCGCCACCATGCCTGCTTCCTCTCAGAGTTTAAGCTCCGCTTAGAAGTCTGCAAACACTCTAACAAGGCTACAATGCTACCCAGTCCCTGGGTGCCATGATGCCCACTCCTTGACCCCCTTTATCTACGCCCCCCCATGGTTGCCACAATGCTTTTGACTGAAGAAGTCAGAGGCAGCTTCAGCTACCAACTGCTGGCCCAGCAGTCTCCTGTCCTGAGTTGCTGTGACCAGGACAACACAGCCTCTGCCTAGTGTGTACCACATGCGGGCTCCAGAAGAGCGGCAGAAACATCCCTGAGGACATGCAGATTTCTAAGTTGAGACTTAAGTGGGGCAGCCATCTGACTGTTTCCAGTTGTTGCACCCTGAAATCTGGCATGGAGCTGGAGGTGAGTAGGTTTCCCATGGTGTTGATGGGACTCTTCAGGGTCCCAGGAGAGGCTGCTTTGATTCCAGACTGAGAAGAACCAGTCCTCAAGTGGTTCCTGACGTGACCTTAGTATCCTGCTCCACTGCCTGCTAGGTGACAGAGCTGGAAAGCTTCTCTTAGAAAACCACCCTGTTTGGTTTTGTTTGTTTTGGTACGTGTGTGTGTGTGTGTGTGTGTGTGTGTGTGTGTGTGTGTGAGAGAGAGAGAGAGAGAGAGGAACAGATGAGACTGCAAATGGCTATGGGCAATCTAGTCATCTGTAGAATGTTCTAGAGGACTTGGGCCCAGGTTTCTGGGTCACCCAGCAAAGCAGAACCAAAAACCAAAGGGAACAAGTGTGATGTTGCTTTCCTTTCACCCAAGGAACCCCTCAGAGTGAGCGACAGCTCCCATCCTGTGAAGAGCATAAGAAATTCAGATTTATCACCAAAGCTATCAACAGGATCTGAAGGGGAGGGGAGACATGGGGGGTGGGGGGACTGTTCTCTTCTCTCCCTCTCAGGAGCGTTTGTGGATTTGTGGCTAAATCTTTGAGACAGCCTCATACAGCAGGCACAGGCCTCAAACTTGCCATGTGGGCGAGGCTAGCCTCCTGTTCTGCCTGGCCTGCCCAAGCAACTCTCAGACAGCAGACACTGCACCTGGCTCCATTTTCTTTAAATACCGTGTGTGTGTGTGTGTGTGTGTGTGTGTGTGTGTGTGTGTGTGTGTGTGTGTGTGTGTGTAAGCACGCGCACATGCACAAAGCATGAGTGTGGTGGTCAGGTGACAACTTGTAGGAGTCAGGTGTCTCCTTCCATCATGTGGGCTGTAGGCACTGAAAGGCCATCAGGCTTGGCATCAATCACCTTTATCCACTGAGCCATCTTTTAAATACTTAAAAGAAAAATAAAATTCAAAGTTTTCACTTGAATTAGAGAGGTGGCTGAGCAGTTAGGAATATTTGCTGCCCTTGCAAAGGACTTGAATTCAGTACCCAGCATCCAAACACAGTGGCTGACAACTTCCTGTAACCTCAACTCTAGGGGATCCAAAACTATCTTTTGGTCTCTGAAGGCACCTGCACACATGTGGCATATGCACACATACATAAAAACAATTTAAAACAAAAATCTAAAAATAATTGTGAGTTAAAAAAAATTTTTTTTAGCTGAGCATGGCAGTGCATGCCTTGGATCTTAGCACTCAGGAGGCAGAGGCAGTCAGACTTCAAGGACAGCTTAATCTACATCACCAGTTTCAGGATAGCCACAGCTACACAGTGAGATCTTGTCTCAAAAACAAGAAGCACTTTAAAGTTTTTTCAATTTAAATTCTGTTATGTACCATTCTCCTCAGAGATAAAACAACTGTAACTAGGATGTTCTTTTTTTTTTTTTTAATTATTTTAATGTATGTGAATAATCTGTCTTCACACACTCCCAGAAGAGGGCATCAGATCCCATTACAGATGGTTGGGCACCATCTCCTGGGAATTGAACTCAGGACCTCTGGAAGAACAGATAGTGCTCTTAACCGCTGAGCCATCTCTCCATCCCATCACTAGGATGTTCTAAAGCAGTGGCTCTCAACCTGTGGGTTGCAACGCCTTCGGGGGATCAAGTGACCCTTTCACAGGGGTCACATATCAGCTATTTACATTATGTTTCATAACAGTAACAAAAATTAGTTATGAAGTAGCAATGAAAATAATTTTATGGCTGGGGTCACCAAACCATTACGAAGTATACTGAAGGGTCCCAACATTAAGAAGGTTGAGAAACATTGCTCTAAAGGAAGATGAATCATTCTACCCTGCAGGGAAGCTCCTTAATACTTGGGAAATAGACAACTCAAAAGCTTCAGAAGCCCCTGAAGCTGACTAGATTCACTAGGCTCCTCCTTCCTCAAGTGTCTACAAGCAGCAAGGACAGGCAGAAGATTCTCAGACAGGCTAAGCTGCCCAGAAGACACTCTGCATCCCTGCAGGCTCCCTGAAGGCTGTGCAGTGTGCTCCAGGTTTTTAGCTTTCGTGAGCTGTCACCCACGGGGGGGGGGGGGGGGCTTTGGTAATACAGCTTTGAGTTATTTCTACTCCTGTAACCCCTTACCCATACTCCTGTAGGTAGCCCCTATAAAACTCAGTGATTCATCAACTTGGACTTTGGGTGTACCCCCTATCTGGGGGTCTATCATCAGTGTCCAATCTGGGGAGAATAAACATTTGTTTACATCTCTCCACAAACAGTGTCCCATAGGTTGGACAAACAGCAAGCCTTGGGTATGCAGGAAGGCAAGCCATGCCCCCTGCCCCATCTCTTCCCTTCTCTCTGTCCTACTCTAAGCAGGAAAGTGAAGATTTACCTTTGAGGTTAAAATCACTACCACACTTGCCAGGACACACTTCTTAACCACTCCCACAAGTGGCCAGAGGTTAATCCATTTGCTGCTTGGCAGTCACAGCAATGCTCTATCAAGCCCACAGATATGAGGCAGCCAATGTGGAACCACTCCCAGGGGTGGAGGTGGGGGGTGAGAGGAAAGGATCTCAAGAACAGAGTATCTGGGGCTGGAGAGATGGCTCAGAGGTTAAGAGCACGGTCTACTCTTCTAGAGGTCCTGAGTTCAATTCCCAGCAACCACATGGTGGCTCACGACCATCTATAATGAGATCTACTGCCCTCTCCTGGTGGGCAGGCACACATGCAGGCAGAACACTGTATACATAATTAATAAATCTTTAAAAAAAGAACAGAGCATCTGGGCAGACTCTGATCAGTCACTCTATCAGAACACAGGCTTTAAAAGCCACGGCACTTCTATTTAAAGCGCCCTGGGGCACACTCTGATCTGTTTTCCCCACCTCACACAACAGCAGGGACCCCTGCCAGACAGAACAAAGCCTCAGAAACGGGCACACACAGGCCTCTACGTGCTTCAAGACTGCACACGGGGGTCACTCCAAACGTAAGATCACCAACAAGAGCACAAAAAGTTTCCCATATACCGTAAGAAGGTCACATGTTCACGGCACGAGGGCTGAGACACCAAGAAGGCACAGCTTCACTGCAGCCCTCTGTTGAGAAGGCTCGTGCTGGGTGACTCCCATTTCTCACTGCTCTGAATACATCTGCGGCGGACTGAAGAGGAGCCGCGGGTATTGACTCTGGGGTTATCCATAAACTTCAGAGAAGACTCAAATTCACAAATACTGACTGGATAATGAGAACTGACTGTATTTTATGACTGCAGTTTTATCACGTTGGATGATCAAAGGGAAACCAACCAATGGCTGCCACTTTCCCACCCTCCCATGCTAATGTTCAGGATCCCACTGGCCTCTCTTTAGTGAATGTTTCCCAGGTCTTTGGTTCCTGACTCCTGACTGCTCCCTGCCCAGGTTCTAACTCCTTCCCCTAGTCCTCGGCATTGAGAGCATCTGTGCGCTTACCTCCCATCCCTTCCTTCATCCTATGGTCACTCCTGGCCATCACTATAGGTGACACCTACCAGGAATGAGGCTAAGAGTGTGGTTGGGCAGCTCAATGCACCTGCTTCAACATGGCTGCCATATGGCCTGAGCCCGTTAACATTTGGAGCCTCGGTCTGTGAGATGCAGTCAGAACATGACTCCATCACCATGACCCCTGAGAGGGATCCACAAATGCACTCAACATGGTGCACACAGCCATTTTACTGTGTCCCAGGCAAAAAGAGGCCTGGACAAGCTGTTTAAAAAGGTTGGTCCCAGGGTAGAGAGGGGATCTCTGAAGGACAGATGCTGGGCGTCATCTAGCCATGTCCTTGCTCATCTTCTGACCAAAGTATTTCCATATTCCCCCTTGCACCGGATGTAAGACAGAAAGCACCAAAGGAATAAATAAAACTCCTTTCCTGGCTTCACTAAGGCTGCTAGCCCCACTCATGGCTACAGCTGGAGGACCCTGGGCCTTCCTAAAGCTCTCGGGGATAGCAAGTCAGAGCATCAGCAAGAAAGCAGAGGAAGAGGTGGGAGAAGCGTAACCTGCTCCTTACGGCATCTTCTACACACCGCCTGCAAATTTATGTGCAATTAAGGACCTCGGCTGTCCCATGCCAAGGGGCACATTAAAATCCCAGGCCAGCGCTTTTGCAAATATTTGTCATAGCAACAAGACACGTAACTAACACAGAGATCCATGTGTTAATATGAATGTGCACTGTATAATTACTTATACAGAGAAGCGTGTTGTGCATGCGTGCGCACATGCTTGCGTGTGTGTGTGTGTGTGTGTGTGTGTGTGTGTGTGTGTGTGTGTGTATCAAGTCTCACAGCCACTGTGGACCAAACCTGGACTAAAGGCAAAGGCTGCAGGCAAAAGGGAGGTGAAGCTGAATCCAGGCCGAAGACGGGGTGCTAAAGAACTGGGGTGTGACAGGCAAGGGAAAAGAAAGGACTGTAGGAGGCAGCAGGACAGGAGACAGGGCTGGGAGCCGGTTCCTGAGAGCTCCTTTTCCCGTGATCCTCTGGCTCCGCTAGACTCTGATCTTCACCCAAAGACAACAGAAAACAAGTAGCTGACCCAGCTGGTAGCCCAGTATCCTAGGCAGGTAGCTAGCTCCCTAACCCATGTCCCAAAACAGCCTGTACACCCTCTAGAGGGCTTCCACTGTCCTTTCATAGCATAACCCGTGTCACAAGGAGAGGCTAAGCCCTGGCACACACCTGCCGTGGTTAGAGCAGGTATAGAGACACTGAGAGAGGCGGGGAAGTGTATGGGATGAGGGAAGAGAAGGAGGGAGCAGCACTCATGCGGCCTGGGCTCAGGCAGCCCCAGCCATGTTTGTACCTCTGGACAGTCAGATGTGCAGAAACTGAGCTGACGGTGTCGCCATGATGAGAAGAGTCAGCTAAGAGAGGGTGTCCTGGGTCTGCCGGAGCAGCTGGCTGGATGACGTTATCAGTTCCAAGGGCACTACAGAGGAAACAGAAAAGGAAAATAAATTTTCAAGAAAGTTCCCAGGAGACATAGATGTGTCTTGACTGACATCTGGCCCTGGGCAGGGCTCACACCCCCTTTCTGTGACAGGAA
Organism: Acomys percivali; assembly: GCA_907169655.1. Lineage (NCBI taxonomy): Eukaryota > Metazoa > Chordata > Mammalia > Rodentia > Muridae > Acomys > Acomys percivali. The sequence continues at coordinate 10,976,254 of OU015757.1, read as the reverse complement.
GGAGATGTCTGTGGTTCTTAGAGATGGTCCAGAGAAGGTGCTGGTCCAGGGAGAGAGCTCTATCCCTGTATCCCTGGCTACCAACCCATAAGGCAGAAACCTGGAGGAGAAGGTTAGCATTTATAGACACACACAGGAGTCAAGCAGCCAGCCCCTCTGGGGTACTGGTTTTTTGTTTGTTTGTTTGTTTGTTTGTTTTTAATTATTATTATGTATACAGTGCTCTGCTTGTATGTACATCTTCAGGCCAGAAGAGGGCATCAGATCTCATTATAGATGGTTGTGAGCCACCATGTGGTTGCTGGAAATTGAACTCAGGACCTTTGGAAGAGCAGCCAGTGCTCTTAACCTCTGAGCCATCTCCCCAGCCCCTGGGGTACTGTTTTTTATCACCACTTAGAGACAAAGGCACAGACAGGTTGAGTAACTCAAGCCTGACCTCAGCAGGCACCCTCTCCATCACCACCCCTGGCTGGGAAGAAAAGGTAGAGGAATAAAAGAAAGGTTATCAAGTTCACTGTAATTAGAGTGCAGACAAAGGAGGGACCATGGTGTGTGTGTGTGGGGCACTGGGGAGAAAGGGACAGGGGCAGATCACAAGGCCACAAGGAGAAACGGGGACTTGGTTGTCCTGCAGCTTCTGAATGCTCAGCCTCCAGTCAGGGCCCTTGGCATGTACACAAGTGAGAGTGGGTGGGCCCAGGGAATTTCCTAAATTTATATTCTAAACACCACTGGGCAAGCCCGTATGTATGCCGGTGCATTGCTATCCTCTATGGGTCCCACCCACCGCCCCAATCCCTCTGGGGTAGAGGGGGGAGTCCCACTGCACAAGGGTCAGGGAGATCACTCAAGGAGAGGAAAAAGGGAGCCAGCTCAGAGCGGAGGAGTGGCCGGGATGCTAGAGACCTCTGGTGGATTACAACTTGGAGTCTCCTAAATTACGGACATGATCAGCTTTCTACGTATCAAGAAGCCAGAGAAGAAAACCAGCCTGGGGATTTTGGCAGCACACACGGAACGCAACCTAAAGACCCTGTTGCCAAGGTGCTAGCAGTATTTTCCTCACGTTGAGTGTTTTTCCTTTGTCGCAGATTTGGTATCTATTTTCTAGTACTTTAAAAGAAATTTTAATTATACTTTTAATTTGTTTTGTGACACAGTGGTGACCAGAACACAACTTCCAATGTGGGTCTCGGGGATGGAACTCGGGTCATGAGACCTGGCAGCTGCCGCGGTCTGCAGCTAAGCCATCTCACGGGCCCTGTTTTCTGGTTCCACGCTGAATGGATACTCCAAGTACAATCAACAAATACGAACATATAGTTAGAAAAGATTTTAATGTTTTGTGACATGAGAGCGCGACCAAGAGAGCGACACCTCTTCCAAGTTCGCGTCGTCCCCCGTGAGGACTTGCCCACCTCAGTACGGCAGAAACACACCCACACTCACTCATTAGGCATCACCAGAGAAAACGAAGGACCAAGAGAGAAGCTTCCAAAACCAGACATCCACCCACACGGACGGCGGAATGGCATTTTTCAAAGAATACTGACACGTCCCTTAGTTTTCTGAACATAAATAGTCTCTGGGTGACATCTTGACTAATGTCTTGATCGGCTATGACGGTGGTGAGTAAGTATGCCGCTGCACTCAAGGCAGAGAAACTGCCAGTGATGTCAGGATAGGCTGGGTTCCAGAGCAGCCCCACCCTGGGGTCTCTGCCAGGTGACTGCATGGGAGTCAGCTTTTCCATCTGTGAAGAGTGAAGGCCTGGGCTGCAGCATCACGCGGGGCTGCTCCAGTCAGGCTCCTTCCCTCTCTGCTTACTACGTCTGCCCCCTCTTCCTGCTGTGTACACAGCTCTCTGCCTTGACGTGCCAGACTGACACGTGAGAAGAGTGTGCCCAGAAAGCATTAACCAGCTTCCAGTAATGGTCTAACAACCTCTTGTACAAAAACATATATATATATATATATATATATATATATACACACACACACACACACACACACACACACACACACACACACACACACACACATATATATATGATGGGGGGGTAAGAAAGTGTTTATTTAGCTTTCATTTCCATATCACTACTCAACACTGAAGGAAGTCAGGATAGGAACTCCCAAAGGAAAGGAACCTAGTTTCAGGAGCTGATGCAGAGGCCATAGAAGGGTGCTTCTTACTGGCTTGCTCCTCATGGCTTGCTCAGCCTGCTTTCTTGTAGGATCCAGGACCACAAGCCTAGGTGTGGCCCCACCTACAAAGAGCTTGATCCTCCCCCATGGATCACTAATTAAGAAAATGCCCTACAGACTTGCCTACAGTCTAATCTTACATAGGCATTTTCTTTATATATATATATATATAATTTTAAATACATGTATATGTGCATATACAATAAGATGAACCACAGGCAATTGCTGAATATCTGTGTAGATTTATATGTACACAAATCAAATTCGTATTGTACCACCAGCCCTGAGACCTAGTCTGGTTAAGCTTCAAGATAGTTTTGGATGGGACTAAACTGATTTCTGGACAGTTACAGAGCTTCCTGTAAAACATGTCTTCACGGGCTAGAGAGATGGCTCAGTGGTTAAGGGCACTGGCTGCTCTTGCAGAGGGGCTGGGTTCAGCTCGTAACACCCAGCTGGGTGGCATGCAACCATCTGAAGCTCCAGTTCCAGGGAAGTCAACACTCTCTTCCGACCTCTGTGGAAACAAGGAACCAATGTGGTACACATGCATGTGTGCAGGCAAAACATTCGTACACATAAAATGAAATAAATAAAACTCTATAAACATTTCTTCAGCAGATCTCTGAGTTCCAAGACCGGCCTGGCCTACATAGTGAGTTCTAAGACAGTAGGGGCTAAATAAAGAGACCCTGTCTCAAAAAAAATTTTTTTTAATTAAAAAAAAAAAAAAAAAAACCATATTTCTTCACAGACCTACTGTCTGAAGCTATAAACAGTTTCTAAATTCTGCTAGTTGGTAACACTGAGTCTAGAATGACTGAAATATTTTTGAGGGGCAACTTTTGGATAGGGATTTTACCCACCAGCTGCTACCACCAGCTGCTAGGCCAGCCCTGCAAACCTAGGCAGGTTGAGTGGCCACTGGAATGTGTGGGGAGCTTGTGTCAACAAGTGCTTCTCCACAAGGCTGTGAGTCACCATGAGAGAGACTGAGCAGGAGGCCTGCTTCCGAGGGGAAGGTGCCCATGTTCTAGTGTGAGAGGGCCAACCAACACCTGGGCTCCACCTTACACAGTCCATCCATGCCCCATCAAGATCCCTGTGGGTACCAGAGTGACTTACACAGGACCACACAGTCCAGGCTGACAAGGTAATCCAAAGCAGAGCAAGCTCAAAATCCAAAGAACAGCTTCTCAGGGGTGGTATCTCAGGTATGGTGTGTTAGTGCACTGTTACAGACACCCAGCCCTGTAAGGCAAGGCTCTACATCTCTCCACATTCTGGAGGCTGAGATTTCATGATCAAAGCCAAAGATGTAGGGTCTGATGAGAGCCCTCCTCCAGGACCATAGTTTGTTCCATTTCACTATGTCCTCATCTGGTGGAAAGGGGCAGGATGCTCTCTCTGGTTCCTTTCATGTAACACTAATCCCATTCATGAAAGCTCACCCTCTGCCTAGCCACCTCCCCACGTCCCCACCTCCCTGCCCCGCCCCTCAGACAGGGTTTCTCTGTGTAGCCTTGACTGTCCTGGACTACCTTTGTGGACCAGGCTGGCCTTGAACTCACAGCAATCTGCCTGCCTCTGCCTCCGGAGTGCTGGGATTAAAGGCGTGAGCAACCACACCCAGGAAGTCCCCACCTCTTAACACCATCAACCACCTTGAGCCTTCAGGTCTGTGCTGGCTAGTTTTATGTCAGCTTGACACAAGCTAGGGTTATGGATAGGAGGGGGAGCCTCAGTTGGGGAAAAAAAATGCCTCCATAAAACCCCTCAGGGCATTTTCTTAATCAGTGATTGATGTGGGAAGACCCAGCCCATTGTGGGCGGGTCCAGGGTCTGTAAGAAAGAAGGCTGAGCAAGCCATTAAGCAGTATTCTTCCACGGAGTCAGCGTCATCTCCTGCCTCCAGGTTCCCACCAGGGTTGAGTTCCTGGCGTGGCTTCCCTCAAAGGACTATGACTCAGGATATATAGGCCAAATTAACCCTGTCCTCCCAAGTTGCTTTCGGACGTGGTATTTCATCAGGGCACATGAATTTGGGAGAACATAGTCAGACCTGAACAAGGGTTACCGGAGAAACAAACTGTCGCAGAAATACAGGCAAAGGGCATCATTGGGCCAGTGCATACAAAGAGCCTTGCAAACTAAAGACAGTTTCTCAGGCTGCGGTGCAGTTCAGTGTGAGGTTCCATCCTCAGCACCACAAAGCAAAGCAAAAGCTCTCTCCCTCTCTCCCCTATGGCCGGTTATAAAAGCACTGGCTGTCCTTCCCTTCCTCTGGTGGTGTGTCACAGAGAAAGCAAGGACAACAATGGCACAGGGAAGGCCAGTGTCAGGGACACAGGGAGAACGGCCAAGAAACAGCAACAGCAAGACCAAAGGCAGCACAGCCAGGCTCTGGTGAGAAGAGGATCTGCATGTGTAAACTGTGATTAGGCTGGAGAAAAAAGACAGAAAAACAGGGTTAGGCACTGATCAGAGATCATCAGCTAACCTGGAATAGAGGTAGAGAGACGAGCATGCGTGTGCACGCATGTGTGTGCCTGTGTGGACGGAAGCACATGGTTATCTTATTTCCCAGCTCCCTCTCCTGGGAAAGGTCCTGGCCAAAAGGAAGTAAGAATCACCTCAAAGGGGTTTAGTCATTAGTCAAACCTTGGACTATTTGGGCCTCAGAAAGGAAAATACGGTAGTAGAGAGATGGCTTAGGGGTTAAGAGCACTGGTTGGTCTTCCAGAGGATCAGGGTTCAATTCCCAATACCCCCAGGGCAGCTCACAATGAGCTATAACTCTAGTCTCATGAGATCCAACAGCCTCTGAGGGAACTGCACATACATGATGCACAGACATATGTGCAGGCAAAACATCCATACACATAGAATAACATTAAAAGCTAAAAAGAAGGAGGAGCAGGAGGAGGAGACAAGGACAGATGGATGAAAGAGAAGAAAGGAAAGCCTTCTGGTGTCTTACATGTATAAGGAATGGTGGAAACAAAGATGTAGCCACTAAGGACACATCATAGAGGAGGCGAGTGCAGGCCAGCCAGGGGCTGTGAGAAGACACTAAGGCAGTTGGGCAGAGGCGTAAAGAAGCAAATGGTAGGGGCTGGAGAGATGGCTCAGTGGTTAAGAGCACTGTCTGCCCTTCCAAAGGACCTGGGTTCAATTCCTAGCACACATGACAGCTCCCAACTGTCCATAACTCCAGTTCCGGGTGATTTGACACCCTCACACCAATGCACATAAAATTAATTTTTTTTTTTTTTTAAGAAGAAGCAAATGGTAATATGAAACAAACGGTAGTATGGTCTCTAAGCGTCTTCTACCAAATACTGTCTCATCACAAAATGAAAACTGATAGCTTTGTGGTGGGGTGGTCTGGTAGGCTCCAGCTTCGCCAGGTACTGACCAGGGCCACCTGCCACCACTGGGAAGGCCCAGCGTCACCTCGGTGGATTCAAATGTTCAGTTAGTCTGCTCAGAGACGAGCATGGATTGAGGAGCTCCCTCCACGATGAAGTGGCTATGCCCTTCAAGGTCAAGGGAAACTGGGAAGAGGTGAGCAGGGTTCCAGACTGAAAGAAATTGTGTGGTATGACACGAGGTGGGTCCAGCGGAAGACCACATCCTGGATCTGATGGGGTGATGGACAGAGGTGGTGACACTGAGTGGACTCTAAGGACAGGTTAAGTACTCCCCATCAGATGGCGGCACTGGCATCAAGCCAGAGGATGCTGCTGTCTGGGGAGACGCACGCTGGAACCCTGGAGGATTTGGGTTTTAGGCTTCGAGGGGGCAACTTCATACAACTTGTTCTTGAATGACTCAGATGATAATAATAGTAACAGAAATACATACAGAGAGAGGGTGACTGGCAGAGCCTACATGGGAAAATATCAGCAACTGGAGAAGTTGGGTAAACAGAGCGCGGGCGTTCTTACGTTACTCTCACAGCTTTTCTGAAACAGCAATGTGTGTGGCAACATATAAACAAGGACTTCCTGAGCAAGGCCTTCTGGGAGCACCCTGCACCAGCAAGGAGCCTTGTCTGGCTCTAGAGGGCAGCATGGGTTGTGACGTGGGCTGTGATGTGGGCTGTGATGTGGGCTGTGACGTGGGCTGTGAGGACAGCAGGCCTGTTAAGGTGGCCATGGGGCCTACCTACACCTGGATGGCTGGGGCTAGAGCCAGTTCTGAGAGGCCTCAGAATGTCAGGAGGTCAGGTCATGAACCTCTAGCTTTGGGGTAACAGGAGTGTCACAGAGCCATTTGCAGGCAAGTGGCAGGACACTTAAACACTGACAGTCATGTTGCTGTTGAGACCACATGGGAGAGAAATCCCACGTGAGGGAGCCCCAGTAAGAGCTCTGCGTCTGTTCAGGAGCCAGGTGAGGCTGGACAGGCTACACGCCGCTGCAGAGGAGGGGGCGCAGCATGTCCATCCAGGGCTGGGGGAGTGACATAGGGAGCAATCAGGGACCATCTGTGATTTGAGCATCTAATGGCTTGGCAAGCTCTTAACTACAAGCCTCACACATAAAAACTCAGGACTTCCTGTGTCATTAGTGACTTATCTTTACCAAGGATTTAAGGTTGTTTACTTATCTTTAAAGGAAGTCCGGTTCAACTTAAATAAGTTGACATCATTCTGACTAATAACCTGGACCGGGCATCCCTGGAGGTTTTTTATGTTGTTGTTGGCGTTGCTACGTTTTTCTTTTTAAATTGTTCTGTTGTCTTCTATTTTTTTATTTTTTTAAATTTTATTCTATGTGCATGTGTGTTTTGCCTGCATATATGCTTATTGAGAGAGTGTCAGATCCTCTGGAATTGGTGCTACAGATTGATGTGAGCTGCCACGTAGGTGCTCGGGGTTGAACTCGGGACCTCAGGAAGAGCAGTCAGTGCCCTTAACCACGGAGCCATCTCTCCAGCCCTGTTTTCTTCTATTTTGAGACCCAATCTCATATAGTCCAGGCTAGCCTTAAACTACCCATGTGGGTGAGAAGGACCTTACCTTGAACTCCTGCTCCTCCTGCCTCTGCCACCTCCAGCATGCTGGACTTACAGGCAGGTGCTACAGGGCCAGGTTTATGTAGCTGGGATTAAACTGAGGGCTTTGCTTAGACTGGGCGAGCACTCTTCCAACTGAGCTCCACACAGCTGAGTCCCTGGTTTCCTTCTTCTTGTTTCCTAACGTAAGTTGAGAAACTTACTTTGTTTTCACAAGGGTGGTCTCGCCACGTTGCCCAGATTAGTCCAGTTCCCATGACAAGGCCTCTCCTAGCCGAGGCTGTGTGTGTGCAGCAGTGTCCGCTAAAGTAGAAATTAAACTCACGGCTGGGTTCCCCAGGAAGAGCTCTTGCAGGGAGCAGCTGCCAGCCCAGTGCAGCTCACCTCTGTTGTCTGGTTTTTGGAAGGCATGCTAAAGCTCAGCAGGATAGCAACATCTCTGATTGGGACTCTTCCACACAAGCTGTAGGCCAGATGTGGGCCAGCATGACACAGTTGGCAGAGAGAAGGTGCCATGACCCTTGGAACCTACTCAGGGCGTGGCCTTCCCAGAGCCCTCCTGGGCATTCTGATCAAATACCTGTCCTCTGAGAAGTGAAGCAGACAGACCCTCTGCTCTGCTTCTGCTCTTACTCACTAACGTAGGCTCCGGGCAAGCCAGGCTGGGCTTTCTTTGTCTCGATCTAGCAGGTGAGAGTGGCTCAAGTATGGGCTGGCATTCCTGTGGGCCAGGCACAAGCAGAGATTCCTAGTCTAGCAAGCTCAAGTTGCCTAAGATCAGACGACAGGGAACTCAAGGCTGTGATGGTTGAGGTATGTAACCGAGGTCTAGGACTGCTCATTTGACTGTTGCTAACACTCCTAATTTCTATGAACTTGGTAAGAGACTAACATTAACATAAAAGCCTCATTCATAAGAATAGCCGGGCCTGTGTAAAGAGCTCCCACGCCCTCATCCTCCTCTTGCAAGGATAAAGAATACTATCAGGCTGAGGCCAAGGGCACAGGAGTCAGGAAATCTCGAAGCCAGCCAGAAGGCCTGGCCAGAGAGGGGGAACAGGAAGGTGCCTCCCACAAGACTCTAGAGAACATGCCTTATGTGAATGACTCTGAGGCAAAGAACAGACAAGCAAGTTCACTCCCAGATAAGCAATTCCATCGAGGCAAAGAACTTGGCCTTCAGTTAAAACAAACAAACAAACAAAAATATACTCTTTTATAGAGAAAGTTTGTATGGTATCTTAGGACTTTACCAGATGTTGTCTGTGATTCCCCAGGACTCCTGACAAAAGGGCAGCCATATTGCTTTATAGAAGAGGAGGCCAGGTCTTGGCAGCGAAGTGACTTGTCAAAGGGAAACTGGGCAGAATGAGGGCCTCCCACCGCTGATCCAGATGGCCCTTCAGGAGCCAGGCTGTCTTCTGGAGTCTTCCCTCAGAAAGAGCCACAGCCCAGTGTGGAGCACAGGCATGGCTGAGGAGGGGTGCAAGAAGCCATGAGATCTCTCAGGAGACAGAGAAAAACTAAACAGCAGGCCCAGGAGGAGCCTGGGACTCACAGGGCTTCGCAGCAACACAAGAGCGAACGCTTCCCTTCGTGGCCAGACCTCAACTTGGAGCTCAAAAGTAAGTTATGGGAATGAATGAATGAATGAATGAATGGACCAATGGCGGCTGTACAGCCACAAGGAGCCATGGCCACGAAGGTCAATATAATGCAGTGTTTGGCGCCCATTTCAAGCTGAAATTCTGCGCATTCCAACTGTGACCTGTGCTTTTCATATCTTGTAAAGTCTCAGTTGGTTTTTTTAAAGCCTCAAATTTATTTTTCCTACTCCCGAAAAGCCCTGGACTTCAGTACTGGGTCTTTGCTGATGAAGAAATCAAATGTCTGATCCACCCCTGTTAGAAGGTGGATGACTGCAAAGACTGTAGGTCAGACTGCCTTAGTCAGAGTCATTCCTCCCCCTCTCACCCACAGCCTCCCAGTTCCCTAACCCCCCTTCCCCCCACCCCACCTCGGCAATAAAGAGCAGTGCAGTCTTAGGGCAGGTCTGCCCAAAGCTCAGCTTCCCCATCTGTCACCCAGGCAACGGCAATAGTCAGCCTCATGCCAACAAGTGCTGAGAGCATCTCTCCAGCAGAGTGTCTGGCCAGTGGGATGTATTCTAGAGAGAAAGGTACCATCAGCATAGACTCAGCAGGTCCACACTCCCACCTTCCCTGCACTCGTGCTTTCCCAGGCTGTGTGAGGACCAGTCGGGTGGGGATCAAGAGCAGATAGGGCACAGATGGCAGTACATGGTGGGACTGATGTTCACAAGCAAGCAGGACACTCTAGGCATGGTGCAGGCATATCTTCACAAGGAGTGAGCGAGCATAGTTTCTGGTGGTGGCTGGAACAGGGCTCACCTCTCCCAACCTCAAGCTGAAGTGTAATCTCCACCAAGACATATTAAAAGGGGGCACCAGGTGGCACCTGTAAGAGTTAATTAGGGCTCTGCCCTCAGGAGTGGATTAATCCATTTATGCACCTAATGGATTAATGGATTATCATGAGAGTGGGTCTGTTATAAAAGCCGGTCTGGCTAGGTCTCTCACATGCTCCCAGTCTCTTGTCATGTGATGCCCTGTACTGGCTTGTCACTGTGGTAATGAGAAGGCTCTCATCAGATGCAGCCCTTTGACCTCAATTAGAGACAACAATCAAAATGAAACTATTTTTCCTTGTTACTCAGTCTGTGTCACTAAGCATCTCATTACTGGGTCACTATGAAGGTGCCCCTCCCACCCTATGAACACTCATCCCAGCTACCTCAGCTCCAGATCTGAGAGCACAGGCCCCAGGTCATGAAGGGCACAGTGGTCTCAGGCAGCATTTAGTGACATGAGGTGCAGAAGAGACAACTGGGAGCTACCTCCAGGAAGTCTGAGCGGTGAGCCTGGGGAGGCCTTTCCTCTCCCAGGGCCCTAGGCTTTCCATCCACAACATAAAGAGTTGGGCTGTTTGGTCTTGAGGATCCCATTTAACCCAAAGACAGGCTGATCAGAAACCCAAAGGCCTCAGAGGCACAGACCCCTGGCATAACTGAAAAAAAAAAATGACAGAGGTGCCAGGCTTGGTGGCACATGCCTTTACTCCCAGCACTTGGAAGGCAGAGGCAAGAGGATCTCTGTGAGTTTGAGGCCAACCTGGTCTACAAAGCAAGTTTAGGGCAGCCAAGGATACACAACCCTGTCTCAGAAAAAATAAAATAAAATGACAGAGGGGAGCAGACCACAGGCGGGGCCCACATTTCGGACCAACCCCAGGAGTTAGGACTAAGAATGGGAGGCAGAGGGTGACTGGCTGACTCAGCTCTGGCCACCCAGGATACTCTGGTAAATGAAGGCAGGACAACAGGTGGCAGGAAGCCTTGGAACATACAACAATGTAACCAGCCCTCAAAGCCCAGCTATTACTGTACCCACACCTTCCTGGTAAGCAAACTCGGGCCTGGCTTTCATGATAAGCTCAGGTGAGGTGTCACTCCCAGGACAAGCAGAGAGCAGCCACCCTTTTTCTCCAAAGACAAAGAAACAAACCTTTCTTCTAGGTGCTGAGAGGAACCACATAGTCAGGCAAGCAACCACACAGCTGTTGCCCTGATCAAAGCAGCACAGAGGCAAGGGTCACTCATAGCCTACAGAGTGGGCCAGCCTTCCAGGTCAGGATCCCACCTGAGCCTGCTGTCCCAAAGCTCCAAATACATAGGTGCAAGCAGAAGAAACTCATACAGAGGAGTCCCTGGGAACTGGGCAGAATAGCTGAGGACCTCAAGTGGAGCCCAGAGTGACGCTCTGAACGCAGCTGGGCTATTCACTGGCCATTCATAATCTTAGGCAAGCCCATCAAATCATCCCGACCCTGTGTCTGAAGCTGTCACTGAAGGATGAAATGCATTATCCAGAAAACCACGGAAAGCAACTGAGCATGCCGCTCATCTGGGAGAGTGTCTACCTAGCTTGCACAGGGCCTTAGGGGTCCGTCCCCAGCACGAAATAAACTGAACTTGTTGTACAGGCCAATGCCATCACTCGGGAGATGGAGGCAGGAGGAGGAACAGTTCAAAGTCATCCTCCTGAAACACAGTGAGTGAGTTGGAGGCTAGCCTGAGCTACCTGGCTCTGTCTCAAACAAAGAAACCACAAAATGAATAAATGTAAAAAGAAATAAGAACAAAAATATATGAAATTCATAGAAACAAAAATAGAACTGTGGCTGTCAGGTAGTGGAGGAGGGGGAGGGGGAAGAAAAGAACGTGGTTGCTTGAAAGAGGGGAAGGGCAGAGTTTAGACTGACAAGGTAAGTGATGGGGATCTGACCACGCCACAACAATACTACCACATCAACGCTGCTGAACTGTACACTTAGCTGTAAAGTTAAGATGCAAAACGTTACATCAAGCGATTTGTTTAACCGCAGTTTAGAAGCACAGGTTACCCAGGTGTGGGAGAGAGCATACACCAGTAATCCCAACACTAGGAAGGTAGAGACAGGAAGACTGTGAATTGGAAGCCAGCCTGGACTCCAGGGCTACAGAGCGCGTTCCAGGCCAGCCTGGTCAGCTATACCATAAAAATCCCTAAGTAAAGGGTGGTACTCATTTCACCTCGGGTCATCAGGAAGCAACAGGTGTGTATCATATGGTTATACAGAAGAGGCCCAAACAAGACGATATTTATAGCTGGCTCTTCTAGATCTTTCTAGCTGCCACTTCATTCAGGCCAGAATGACCATCTCCCTAAACTGCTTGAGTTGAGAACAGGCATCCAGCCCACAAGTAACAAGCTGATGACTGGGCAGAAGCCTCCAGTATTTTTATGCAGACAGGAGACAACTTTGAAAATAACAACAAAGGGCTGGGCGTGGTGGCGTACGCATTTAATCCCAGCACTCAGGAGGCAGAGGCAGGCAGATCACTGTGAATTCGAGGCCAACCTGGTCTACGACATGAGTCCAGGACAGCCAAGGCTACACAGAGAAACTCTGTCTCGAAAAACAAAAACAAAATAATAATAAATAATAAATAAATGAAAGGGAAAATAACAACACAATAAAAATATATCAGAAGCACGGATTTTTCTCTGGTTCTAAAAGCACACCAGCAGTAACATTACTTGGTATTGTCCCTGTCACACAAGAAGGTTGGGTCCTGGACTGGAGTAAATCCTTCCTCCACAAGTCAAGAGAGCAGAGGATCCATTCCCTGACCCAACAAGGAACTGCTGGGGAAATGTTCTGCACAGCCCTGAGTGCTGAGCACAGAGAAAAATAGGCAGAGTCTTGTCAGACCTCCAGGGAACAAGACTTTGACCACAGCAGATAACAGGGCAACCTGGGAAACAGGAAGCGGGGAGATGCAGCTTCTGCTAGAAGCACTGACTTCTCCCCTTGGGCCTACAGCTGCCGTGGCTGTTGTCACCTCTGGATAGGACTCCTCATCAATTCTGCAGGCAAACACGCTACTCACTTCAGGGGCATCTGTCTGAAAAGCAGTGATACAAGGCTGACTGCTCTGAAGTTTCCTGACCACCCACTTCACGGCTGAAGACACTGAGAAAAGTGTACGACTTTTCCAAACATCAAGAACACTGAGCCATGAAGGCAGTCACTCCATGATAAACCAAAAGCGGCGCCCCCAAGGAGAAGCAATCATCTCTTCCAGAACCAAACTGTTCCCCCAAACCATGGGAGTCTCCCCAAAGCCATCAGGACTTCACAGAACCAGATCTGATCTTAAGGTTCTGGTAACATAAGCAGGTATGTTTAGAAAACAGACTCCGAGGCCAGGTGACTCAAGAGATGAACACGGTTCAGTCAAGGTGGGAGGTAACATGGCCTCTTCCTGTTGTGGGAAGAAGAGACCTAGACAACCGAACGCCACAGGAAGCCTGGGGCTAAGGAAGGGCTGTGTGCACAATACTGGGAGGAAGGGGGGGAAAACCCGCTACTGAGCTGACAGGACAGAGCTTCTCACTGTCTCAGTGTGCTCTGAACAGGTATAGTTGAAACCTTATGACCTTAGAGGCTTTAAAGTCAATGATGACCAAGAGCTTTCGAGTCTAAACGACACAGACACTGAGATGGCTCATGGACCTTGGGACCCCAAATGAGAGGAACTGATGAGGCTGAAGACAGCAGAAGAAGTGAGCCAAAGGAGCAATGGTGTTCCCTTCCCGTCTCTTCCTACCCCGATCTGCCAGGTTCCTTAGCCTTTATTTGTTCCTAATCTAGAGAAAGCATAAAGGAGCCCAGATCACTGAAAGGCCAGTCAGTAGCTTCTAATGCATGGGGCCCCTCGCTTACATCTCACAATAATAATGAATAATAATACAATAATAAAACACAGACAACAGGAGACACCTGGAAACCTACCTCCAATAAACAGGTGCCTTTAACTAGGAGGCAAAAAAAAATACTAGCAAAAGGGACTGTTCCTTTGCAAAGCACTCTACAATTTGCCAGTATCTTCATGAATACGGCTTCACCGGCATCCCTGGCTTCATGAAGCAGAGAGACCAGGATACCTACCCCTACCATTAATTAAAGAGGAGGAAAGAGATTCCTAAATGGTTGATGACTGTTCCAAAGCCCTGCCGCTGGAAAGAGGGGGAGGCAGGGCTCAGAAGATTGAGTCTTTGTCTCTAAATCCTGGGCACTCTCTACACTGCCCCTCCCAACCCCAGGGGAAATGAATGAATCTTGAGAACTTTGCTTTCTCCTAACTGGCAGGCCTGAAGCTGAAACCCTATAACCAAGTACACAGTGGGGGGGGGGCAGGGAGGAGGGTGCTGAGCCCCACCACCACTTCTGGAATAGAACCCCCACCACACTTCATCACTAGAGTTTCCCGAAGTCACTGTTCTATTTTTAGCGGCCTTGCCTGCAAACTTTTGTTTCCCTGGATCTTTGTTTTTGTGCCTCTTTTTTTTCTCCCAAATGATTTCATAATCCACGGGATGTTTTGTCATCCCAGGGAGTTGCTGTGGCAATGATTATTAAGGTTACAAACCAAAGACTGTGGTCTCAGTAGGGCAAAGGCGGAAACATCTCCATCCCATGTCAAAATTCACAGACCTTGGTCACAGTGGGAGAGACCGGGGACATGACCCTGAAGCCTTCCCGTTCTTCGGTTTGCTCAACCTCAGCCAATGCCCTCTGTCAGCTTCTCAGATCTCCTGATTATCTGTGCCCAGGTGCGAGAGTCTCCAAACCCAAGCACAAAAATCCAAGGACCATGTTTCAGGCTGAGGGGCCAAATCCCAGGAAAACACACATCCATGTACACGTGTGTGTGTGTGTGTGTGTGTGTGTGTGTGCGCGCGCCAATGTGCTCCACCAAGCTCTCCTTGTCTGCTAGCCTCATCCACATCTACAGCTTGGAACCTGGCAGCCATAGCTTCCTTTCTGCGCCCTCCTAAAAAGTATCTCTCGAATTCCTGTGACCTTTGCAGAGCCCTTTACATAGGTCACTACTGGCACTTTGAGTAGCAAGTCCTGGTGACACAGGCCTGTCCCATGCATAGTACCACCCCCACGCCCCACACTCTTACCCACACTCAGTCGCCAAGACAACCAGAAATAATCTCCTGTGTTTCTGGCTATCCCTTCCAGGGAGCTCTGGCCTCAACCAAAGTCTGCCTATCAGATACGGATATCCCTGTTCATTTTCTCTCTCCCTCTCCTCCTTTCTTACACACCCTTACAGTCTTGAAGGTCAGGTGTTTTGTCTTATTTCATTCACTGGCCACCGACTCCCCCAGGATCCTGTTACTTTATCAGAGTGGCTCTGTGAACTAGATGTGCCTTTCCTCATGCAGAGTCTGTCTCCATAGAAACTACAAACAAATACCACCAACGCAATAAAAACAAAAACAAACAAACAAAACAATGAGGCTGCATGTGCTAAAGGCACCAACACACCAGATCAGGTGTCCGAGGTCCCGCATTGGAGCCCCAATTTAAAGCGTGACCCTGGATGAGACCCTGGACTCCTTTGATACTTCCTTTTCAAATCTGTTTCAGGAAACCTTGATCTTAAAGATTCCTTCCATCTTAAAGAGTCCAAGGGCTCAAACACTAGAGACAGAGGGCAGGGACTAATTCCATGTAGAGGTTTCACAGGGGCCTGACAACTGCCCTTCAGACTTCTGTAAGCAAAAATGCCTGTATATGAATAATTGCAATACAAGTAGACAATACTCCTGGAAGCAGTGTGAGGTTTGAGCTAACTTGAGGACTTTTTAAAGACAGGTTTTATACCTTGCCGCCTGACATCCAAAGCACTGTGCCTAGGAGCTGTGGCTAGAGGCACACAGCCATGCATCACCTCGGGACCTAACTTTTTGAGGGAGCACAGAAGTTGGGAGGAGGCAGAAGCTGACTTCACCCTAGTGACTGTATAGGGGGGTAGCTGCTGGATTGCTTCCTGCTCCCAGTCTCCTTGGAGAAAAATACCCAGGATGGGGCTGGGCCTGTGAAGAAGAGTCCCATGGAAATCCTCCCACACCCTACCCAACACAGTCAGCCCTAGTCTCCCTTCAAATTTCCAACTGTCAGAAGTGAGGACTCACCTCTGAAATCTACATGTGGTTCTGAATGCGTGAAAACCAGCCAAAGTCATTGCTCTGTATAAAATAAAGTGCTTTTGAAATGTGGCCCCTCCAGAGTAAATCGGAGAAGTGAATACGGAGCGCTCTCCCCACCCCACCCCCACCCCACTCCCCCGCATCACTGCCTCATAAGAGAATTGTACTCACCAGACCCCACACATCCCCGGGATAAAACAGACAACAGTCTGCCCTGAGACCCTCTGTTCAGTAGGGACTTGGGTTGGTCACAGGTGCACATGTACCCCCTCCCCCATTCTCTTCCCTTCCCTCCTCTTCAGCGGGGGGGGGGGGGGGGGGGCGGGGGGTATGGCTCAGTTCTGTTGCAACCAGCTACCACAAATTTCTCTCTCTGCATTTGACACCAGAAGACAACGGTGTCAAGTCGCCAGTTTGGTTTGGTTAGGTTTTAAAGAAAAGACCAACGCTAGACAAAGTAGGCGAGCAGAGCGGTGTTACTAGACTATCACAGCACTTCTGAGGCTGTGTGTGCAGGACACTCAAAGTCAGAGAACCCTGTGGCAGCCTAGCAGAGCCAAAGGACGCTGGGGGGCGGGGGGAGCTCGATTAGGTCACGTGCCGCCCTGGAGCCCAGAAGTGTGCTCCGCCGCGCTGACGTAACTGTTCGAGAATTTAAAAGTCTCCAATTCTGGAGGAAATCCTGTGCAGATCTTTAAGACTCACCCACAGTCATCGGTGTGACCGCCAAAGATGCCCCTCAAGAGACCCTATGTAATAAACCCGACTAGAAAAATTAAGAGTCCGGCAGAGATGTCAAGAGGCAGCCCCTGGTCAGGGATACACCCCCCTCCCCTGGACACCTGGAATACCTCAACACTCCGCCCACAGGCGCTGACTCCTGGTGGCCCACTCAGGGGAACCAACCTCTGGGACAGAGGCTTAGTGCCGCCAGTTCCCAGACAGACACACGCCTCTGCCGGCAGGGAGCACAATTTGTACTTCGCTACTTTCAAGTCCCTCTTAAGAAAGCTGAAAGGAGCTTCGCAGAGCCTTCTAGCACGGCTTTGTCTGCCAGCCAAAGTCTTGGGGTCGTAAGTCTCCTCCCTGACCCCACGTGCGCCCGCTGTGGCCACTGCGCACTTGCGCACTTACCGGGACGATCAGGGCTGGCCCTCACGTAGCCGCCTTCCTCCGGGACGGAACTTGCCAAAGAGTCCCCCAGACACAGTCCTCCGAACCTGACCTGGTCCCCACCGGGTGGACCCAGGAAACACAAACTTGCCCGGAGCAACGGTGGCGCGGGGCGGGCGCGGGCTCCCCCGAAAGGCTCAGAAAAGTTACAGCACAAAAGGCCAATGACTGGGAGAGCGCCGCGACCGGGCCAGGCTCCTCCCCCCAGCTCCGAGCGCTCGGGGCCAGCGCAGCCAGCTGCTCGCAGGGGCGCCCGCCGCGCTCTCCTCCCCGGCCAGGAATGTGCAGCCCGGCGCGCCCACACGCACCCAGGGGCCCGCCGAAGCGCACCGGCAGGCGGGGGACCCAGGGACGACAGGACCGCTCCGGAGCACCCTGCAGACTTCTTCCAAGAGGTTTTGAGTCACAATAAGTTGTTACTGTTGTTAAGTCTTTTTTCCACGGCGCTTTCCCCTACGCGTGGCCACGTGAAGGAAGGATTGGAGTCCAGAGCTGGGGCGGGGTTGGTTCCAGCCTGCTAGCGGGAGAAACCTTAGCAAGAACTTGGAGGTGGGTGGGGGCAGGACACTACCTGGAACTATGCTCTGTCCTTCCGGACAGACGCTTAGCCACAGAAACTTTCAGTAAACTCTGCATAGCTGTTGCCCTGCCTGTTTAGCCATTGCAGCCTCAGAAGCAGGAATATTTCTAGGGACTATGTACGTTTCTATTTGCTTTTGAGAGGGGTTGTTTTTGGTTTTCTTTCTTTTTAGGGTCTGAAATGAATTCTTTCACTTAAATCTCCTTCACACATAGAAGTGGTACTTACCTGCCCACACCACACCTTTTTTCTAGAAATCTCTGCCACTAGACCCCACTTGAGAAGGAAATGTGGCTATATGTGGGTGTCGGGCTTCCTATTTTAAGGTTGTGTCAAAGAAAACACTGTTACATTTTATAGAGCTGGAAACCAAAGGGCAGAAGACTCACGGTGACTCGACACTTCCTTTCCTCTCCTTAAAGAAACAGATGCCCTAAGATAGAGGGCCCCGGGTGAGAATTATGTAGTAGGATTTGTAGATTACGCTGTCACAAAACATTTTTTTTCTGTATTAAAATATATATATACCGCCAGGCTGGTGGTGTACGCCTTTAATCCCAGCACTCGGCAGGCAGAAGCAGGCGGATCACTGTGAGTTCGAGGCCAGCGTGGTCTACAAAGCGAGTCCAGGACAGCCAAGGCTACACAGAGAGACCCTGTGGGGGTGGGGGGAATATATATATATATATCATTATTTCTAAGAGTCAGATTTGGAAGACCATTTAGTATATTCTGGTTTATTTGCTTGTCATGAGCACATTGGTATTCTATTATTGTGTTCATTTTACAGACTAGGACCCCATTCTAGTGATTTGCTTACATATACTGTCTTCTGTTGGTGAAATAGCCTAGTTTGACTTCCTGATGCTGTGATAAAACAGTGACCAAAATCAATTTATGAGAGGGAAGGGCTTATTTCAACCTACACCTTACAATCCATCATTGGCACACACTTCTGGTCCCAGCACTCAGGAGGCAGAAGCAGGCAGATCTCTGTGAGCTCATAGGCCAGGCTGGTCTTGAAACTGAGTTCCAGGACAGCCAAGGCTACACAGAGAAACCCTGAAGCCCAACCCATTATTGAGGGAAGCCAAGTAATTCAAGGCAGGAACTTGAAACAGAAATTTCAGACAAATGCAGCTTACTGGCTTTTTTATACACCTGCCCGGGAGTGAAAACATTGCATTAGCCAGCCTGTGAGCCTGAGTTCCCCAGCTGGGCAAAGATGTCTTTGAGGTGCCAGGCCTTTCCCATGGGAAATGCTCTTTCCCAGGTGACAACTGCAGAGCCTTCAAGACAGAGGAAGCTACACCACACGACTAGGGCATATGCTCAGCCATGTTCATAGTGGCCTTATTCATAATAGCCAGAACCTAGAAACAACCTAAATGCCCCTCAGTCGAAGAATGGATTTTAAAAAAAAACAAAACACTGTGGTATATTTACACTACAGAATACTACTCAGCTATAAAAAAAAAAAAAAAAAAAAAAAAAAACAAGGAAATTCCAAAATTTGTGGAGAAATGGAGGAAACTAGAAATGATCATACTGAGTGAGTTAACCCAGAAGCAGAAAGACTCACATGGTATAGACTCACTTATAATTGGTCACTAGCCCAAGAGGCATGTCCTATGAAAGTCTTCACTTACCAGGAGATTGGGATAGTTGTTAGGACATCCTTTTGGGACTCTAGGTGAGAGAAGTATGGGAGAATGGGGAAATAGAAGGATCCAGAGGGTCCTAGAAACCTACAACAAGAATATCATGATGGGCAGATGTGGACCCAGGGGTTCTGCTCAAACTACTGCACCAACTAAGGACAATACTTGCAGTAAACATCAAACCCCTTCTCAGATCTAGGCAATAGACAGGACATTCTCCACAGTTGAGTGGAGAGCAAGTACTGTCTCAGACATGAACTCTGGTGCCCCATATTTGACCACTTCCTCATGGTGGGGCGGCCTGGTGGCACTCAGAGAAAGAATAAGCAGGCTACCAAGATGAGACTTGATAGCCTTTGACTATATAGTGAGGGAGGAGGTCCCCCTCGGTCACAGTCATAGGGGAGGGAAATAGGGTAAAAGCGGGAGGGAGGGAGGAATGGGAGGATACAAGGTATGGGATAACAACTGAGATGTAATCTGAAGAAATTAATTAAATAAAAAAATTTTTAAAAGACAGAGGAAGCTCCTGCATCCTTGGAAATAGGAATGAAGCAAGCTCCCCTTCCTCTAAGGGCACCCATATCTTAGCCCCACCCCCTAGTCTGTGACTGCATTCTGTGAGCATGGATGTGCTGGTAAGTTTTAACTTTCATCTAGACACAACCAGAAATCACTTGGGAAGCATCCAGCTAAAGAACTGTCTAGATCAGGTTGGCCTGTGGGGCATACCATTTCCTGGTTTGGGGGCACTGTACCGTGTAAGAGTAGGCATGGCTAACTGAGTGCTGCCCAGACAGGCTGCATTGGTGTCTCTCATGTCGGAGTGTGACCTGGAGTCGTTAGCTGAAATCAACCCTCCCTCCCCTGAACTGCTTTTGGGCAGGACATTTTATCACAGCAATAGAAAAGAAACGAGAACAATGGCCAAGAAAACCATGATTGTGGGTGGAGCTAGGGTGGTAATCATCTGACCTTAAAATAAGGGATTCATTTGGATTAACCAGGTGTCCTAAAGAGCCCAGTTTGATCACAGAGATCCTTCTAAATGCAAGAAGGAGAAAGAACCGGGGAGGAGGGTACTTCCGGAATACAAACGGCCTGGCACCAAGGAGGCTTTGCTCTGTTTGCGTTGCACCTGTTAATACTCTGCTGTGGCAACCGTGCTGCACGGAGTGAGATTGCAGATGGAAGGCAGGCTAGAAACCGGCACTTGCATTAGGCTAACGCACGAGTTATCATTAGCTGATTAAATCACCGAGTACCCGCCCTCACCACTCCCCAGTGCCCATTGGGGACAGAAAGAGGTTGGTTAAAGACAGGCTCTGTTCCAAGCTAAGAGACAGGAAGCCGGAGTGTGAAACCTGGAATATCAACAGACATCAGAGCCCTGTACCACTGCCCTGTGAGCAATTAGAAGATCTGGCAAGAGGCTGGAGAGTCACTCCGCTCTATCCAAGGACAGGCTTCCTTCCCCATTGGGCCAAGGGCTCCTTTTTGCTCACCATACTCTTACCCTGAGCTAGCAGTACCAGTGTTATATCCAGAGAAGTCCCTGTGAGGAGGCCTGTATCAGGAAACGTGGGAGGCCAGCTATGACTGACAGGGAAGACAGACTGCAGGACAAAGATGGACTCATACTCAAGTCTTGCTGAAAGTCCAAAGTGAGGTGCACCTATTTGATATGCTAATGAACACAACTGGAAATCACCTGGGAGGCAGAGGGACTAAGAATAGGGACCCTGAGTTTAAGCGCATTCTTTCTAGACACTCACTGGGCTCAGGTTTGGGCATCCACACATGCCAGACTGCAGAAGCTTTGCTCACACTGATGCGGTCCCACTGTCCTCTGCGGCCTGTAACACACTAGGATTAAAGTCACGTGCGGCAGGGCTTCTGTGCTCAGTCCTACAGCCAGGAGAGGGTGGCTGCCACACAGCACAGACTGAAAATGAACATTTAACCCACCAGTGGGTGTGGGGAGATTTTCTAGACGAGGGAAGACGTTGGCTGAGTTTTCAGATACCTGGCTGGTATTACTTTAGGATTTCTCAGTGCCCTCCCCACTAATAATCAGTTAGACAAAACCAAAAAGACAATGATGTTTGGCTTTTCTCTGCTTCCTGGGTAGAGAGAAAATGTGAACAGTCGGTTTCCTGCTCCTGCTGCCTGCTGCCATACCTTCCCCATCTTTGCGGCCTCCTCCCCTGGAACTGTCCATTTTATAGCAACAGAGAGCTGGCCGACACAGAAATCAAGAAACAGGGCATTGATATGACCAGACCTAACAATGAAGTAGAAAAGTCTTTGAAACCATTGTTTACAGCTAGGAGTTTGCTTTTGATTTTTTTTTTCTTTGTTTTTTTTTCTTTTTGTGGAGAGGAAGGGTCTGAAACAGATTCCTTTATGTAGCCCTGGCTGTCCTGGAACTAAAGAGCAAGCTGGCCTCAAACTCATATAGCTCCGCCTACCGGAGTGCTGGGATTAAAGGCATATGCCACTACCACCCACCTTTCCTTGGATCTTAAATGAGACACTGAATGTGGTTTTTGAGCCATGCTGCCACCCTTAAATTTTTGGCAACTCTTAGAGACAAATTGAATGCATGCTACACGGTGAAGTGGTTGGGAGCCTTTCAAGGCTAAGCCTTTAGCGTCATCAACGGTTCTCAGCATCTCCTCTCCCTGTCCAGCAACCCGCAGCAATGCTGTTTCTATCAAGCAAGTTACTTCCTAGCCATAAAGTGATCAGTTTTGCTCCATAATCCACTCCCTCACCACAGGCCTAAAAGTACAGAGGCAGCTGGCCTCAAAGGCTGAGACCTCAAAGGCTGGAGTCCCATCTGGAAAGGCTTGAGTCTTCAGGAGCTGCATCTTCATTGAGAAGCGAGCCATTGTGCCCCCACTTCCTGTTTACCCTCTGCTGCCTAAGCATCAGGCAGCGTGACAAGCCAGCCTCCTGCTCCTGCCACTGCGCCCTCTCTGCCTGCTGTTATGTGCTCCCCACAATGATGGAACCTCCTGGAGCCGGAAAGCAAAGCAAACCTTTTCTCCCCTTTAAAAGTGCTGCACATCTGCCAGGCGTGGTGGCACACGCCTGTAATACCATCCATCACTGTGAGTTCGAGGCCGGCCTGGTCTACAAAGCCAAATCTACACAGAGAAATACTGTCTTAAAAAAAAAAAAAGTTGCCTACACAGTGTGTGTGTGTGTGTGTGTGTGTGTGTGTGTGTGTGTCTTCCTCAGTCATTGTTAACTGTGTTTACTAAGTCAAGATCTCTTGCTGAACATAATATTCATGGATTTGGCTAGATTGGTTGGCCCCCAACTTCCAGGGATTGATTGACCCGCCTTCACCCTCCAGCACAGGGTTGCACCACCAACGGAGATTCCAAGTTGGGTTTTCTTGTTTACATAGCAAGAACTTCTCCAGTGGCAGAGACATCTTCTAGGCCCTGGTATCCAGTGAGCTTTGTGGGCACTGACTTTGTAACCAACGCTCTCTGAGAGTAGTTACGCCTCTTCTCTCCTTTAATTCCCACCCGAGCCTGTGGGAAGCGTGGCCATGACCCTTAGTTGGCACAGGAGGAGCCAGGCTTAGAGTGATGACTTTACAAGGCCAACACAGAGTTCCTTCCCAAGCCCACGGCCAAGGATATGATGGGATTCTTTGTAACTTCTCTGCAGACCTAGAGAGGAGCACATCGGAACAAACCCAGGACAGGCTGTAAGGGTTAGGCCCTCACACAGTGTCCATTTCACTAGCGTACTTGAAGAACTTCTTACTTTCTCTAGAATGAATCACTGCCTGGGCTTCTAAGTCCTCGCATTCCCCGGAGCGTTGTAAAGCAGCAAGGCACATTCCTCAACTGCCACACCGCAGCACTTGGATGAAGGGCAGAGACACGGATTCCTTCAGGCCTTCTAAAAAATTTAGCCATCGCCTCAACCCATGTTAAGATGAACTGCCAGCCTTGAATCCAAAACACACAGAGAAAAGAGAGACGCCCTCCTCAATGGCAGCTTTCTGTCGGAAAGTTCTAGGTGTGGTCACTGGGTTTTCCTTGTGGGCACATGAAATCCATAGCACTTACTTCACACCTGTGCTGCTGTAGCATAAGCTGAGGTGCTGACCCCAGCCCCCACAGGACCACGGTTAGCATAAGCATAGTACTGAGGTGCTGACTCCAGCTCCCACAGGGCCACAGTTAGCATAAGCATAGTACTGAGGTGCTGACTCCAGCCCCAACAGGGCCAAGGTTAACATAAGCATAGTACTGAGGTGCAGACCCCAGCCCCCACAGGGCTACAGTGCTCTTCTTGTTCTTGAACTCAGCCCAGAATAAACGTTCAACATATCTCTGACTAAACAGAAGGCAGAAGCCGTTCTGTCTTCCTTGGCAGACAAAAAGCTTTCTCCAGGAAACAGAATCAAATGTTCATGTGCTTTCGGGGCAATGATAAGACACTCTGAGGGCCGGACAGGACTGAGGTGAGGCAGGTTCCAGTGCATTCCTCATAGTGGTAGTGCATACATCTCATCTTCTGCTAAATAATAACCATCTGAAGAGTGTTAGGGAGACACAACTGGAACAGTGAAAGTCTTCCACATCCTGCATGAACTATGTCAGTTAAATCAGAGACCCTGAGGCCGAGAGGTAGGCATCACCCTTGGGGTTTTAGGTGCCTTTTTTTTTTTTTTTTTTTTTTTAATTAACTGACCCCAGGGCTTTGGGCTTACTAGGCAAATACAGTGTCATAGAGCCCTTGCCCCAGCATTTTTCAGAAGTTCCTCGGAATACTTCAGTGTGCAGCAAAGATAAGGGTGGCACATGGGTAGCAATGTTCTGTGGGTGAAAAGTCACTGAGTACCTTGCTAAATAAAATACAGAGGCCACTAACAGGGCCTGAGGTAGTGCCTGAGACACTGAATTTCTACAAGCTTCCAGGACATGCTCCTAACCTAAGGAGCCAGGTCTCAGGTCTCAGAACTCTGACCTGTGGTTCTGCAGGGAACAATTTTGCCCCCTCAGAGACTTTAGGGGAATATGCACATATATGTGCAGGTACATGCATGTGGAGACCAAAGGTCAACCTCAGGTATTATTTCCCAGGTGCTGTCCACCTTGTATGTTTTTTATTTATCATCATCATCGTTTATTTTTGAGACAGGGTTTCTCTGTGTAGCCTTGGCTGTCCTGAACTCGCTTTGTAGACCAGGCTGGCCTCGAACTCAGAGATCCACCTGCCTCTGCCTCCCAAGTGCTGGGATTAAAGGTGTGTGCCACCACCACAACCCAGCTATTCTTTTTTTTTTTTTTTTTTGGTTTTTTCAAGACAGGGTTTCTCTGTGTAGCCTTGGCTGTCCTGGACCCGCTTTGTAGACCAGGCTGGCCTTGAACTCACAGCGATCCACCTGCCTCTGCCTCCTGAGTGCTGGGATTACAGGCGTGCGCCACGTTCTTATTATTTTTAATACGTGTACGTATAACTGTGTATGGCTATGTACACGTGAATGCAGGTGACCCTGGAAGCCAGAGGCAGCAGATCCTCTTGGAACTGGAGTTACAGGTGTTTGTGAGCTGCCTGATAGGGGTATTAGGAACTGAGCTTGGGTTCTCTAGAGAAGGAGTAAATGCTTTCAGCCACTTGGCCATCTCTCCAGCCCAATCCACTGTGTTCCTGGCCCTGGGGATCACCAATGAGGCTAGGCTGGCTGGCCAATCAGTGCTAGGAATCAGTGTGAACCAGCCCATCTTTGTCTTCCCAGTGCTGGGATTACAAGCTTTTTCACATGGGTGCTGGAGATCACACTTAAGGCCTCAGGCTATCACAGAGTTCACACTCTCCCAGGACCTTGGGACCATTGCCTATCAGTCATCATTTGTGAAATGGACTGACTTGTACTACTACCACACTTCTATGCCTCTCACCACCTTTTCTCTTCTTTTCTTTCTTTCTTTTTTTTTTTTTAACAAGAGATGGATGGGCACTCTGAGACACTCAGAGTACCCCTGAAGTTCCCTTTTCAATTTATCTATGCACTTTATGTATATAAATACTCTGTCTTCATGCACATCAGAAGAGGACATCCAATCCGATTATAGATGGCTGTGAGCCACCGTGTGGTTGCTGGGAATTGAACTCAGGACATCTGGAAGAGAAGACAGTCCTCCAGACTGAGCCATCTCTCCAGGTCCCACCTCTCACATATTTTAAGTGAGCCTCTCACAACAGTTAGCCAGGCCAAAATGGCAGCGATGCTGAACGTGAGAGACTTTGCCCAGACCAAGCCCCTTGTATAAGAAGTGTGAATGGCTGGGTCACTAATAAGTGAATGCCTTCTAACCATTACAGTTTGTTGAACTAGCTTGGCCAACAGGTTTTTCTCTTGTTGATGGAGGATCCAGACACACTGTATCTGCTAGCGAGACATGGCATTCTACAAGCATCTGTGGAGGGCCTACTGTGTGTAATTCATTGTGCCAAAGGTTAGGGGTCCAGCATGGTCCTTGCCCCTGGAGGGCTCACTCTCTCACAGTGACATACATCCCAAGAACCTGTGCCTGGACCAGCCCTGAGCAAGCTGTTCCCACATCATGATACTGAATCCTCACAAGTTAGGTACCAATTTTATACTCATTTTAGAGTTGAAGAAATAGACCAGAAGAGACTAAGAGACAACTGTCCAACCATGAATAAGTGACAGGTTTGGGCCCACATCTATCCAGCTCAAAACACCCCATCTCTTTGGCCGAGGATGAAATGACGCTCAACAAACCAGGGCACAGTGGCCCCTGCCTTCAAATTGGAGCCAGGCTGCTGAAAGGACTCTCTCTATGTGAGCAGGAACTAAGGGGATTTCTGGATAGTTGGAGAAACAGGAGCTTCCCAGGAGCCTCCTCTGTCAGGCATCGACCGTCTTAAAGTAGCATGTGGCTCCCTCCAGGCCGGCAGGTAGAAGGGTCAGCAAAATTCGAGAGCAGAGGGATGGATGGCTTAGAGCACTTGTTGTACAACCACAAGGACCAGTTTGCATCCCAGCACCCTTGTAACGAGCCGGGAATAGGCTCACGTGTCTATAACCCCAGCACTGTGGGAAGCCAACATAGGAAGAGCCTTAGGGCTTGCTGGCTGCCAGCCTAGCTGAAAAGTGCAAAGCTGTGAGCTCCATGTTCAGGGAGAGACCCTGCCTCAAAGGGATAAAGTAGAGATAAAGGACACATTACGCCTTCCTCTGGCCTCCACATATGTATCTACACCCCATATGTACACCACATTCTCTCTCTCCCTCCCTCCCCCTCCTCCCTCCCTCCCTCTCTCTCTCTCTCTCTCTCTCACACACACACACACACACACACACACACATACACACACAAGCATGAGATGGGATTGTGTGGCTCTGGCCAGCATCTCAGACCCACTAGATCTCCTACTTACAAATGCCTTCAAGTCTGAACCCACCTCAGCCCTTTGACATTGCTCCATGCTGCCCTACCAAAGGGGGATGGACTTAGAAGAATGGACATACATGACCTTGCCTAGCCTTTAAAAGCAGATTTCCTATTTGCACCATCCCTAGCTCCCACATACAAACTGCAAAGGAAAAGAGATTTCCCCATCTGGGGTCATTTCTAGGTCTCATTTGCCTAGAGTCCCCTCCACAGACACTACGACATGAAACTGAAAGGCATAAATACTGGTTCTAGGTGGAGCTTGGTGGTTTCTAACAGATACGTTTCTCATCATCAGGCAAAACCAAACCAAGCCCTGCAGTGACCTTTGAGAAACAGCACAGTATCTCTGAGGGATCCACGGCCCCAGTGCTCACAGAGAAACTTGACCCAGACAGCCATGTCCATTGAGACTTCCTCAATGGACTGCTTGCAGACTTGCGGGCCCGGAGACGAAGCTCGGGTTTCAGCAGAGCTTTTCCCTGGTGGGCTCTAAGCGAGACTCTCCTCCCCTGTCAGCATTCCACATATTCCCCACATCGCTGTAAATTAGAGGCTCTGCACGTGCTTCGATATTGCCTGCCTGCAATCCTCTTCCGCAAAAGCGACTAGCCAAGGCGAAGGAGAGCCGGCTGCACAGCATGGAGACTCCAGCCTACTTATTTTACAAAAAGCCACAGTGAACCAGCAGGAGCAGCTTCCTTGGACGATATCCAAAGTCAAGATTACCCTGGATAAACTACCAGTCCAGAACATCAGCTCCTTTAGTCCTCCCTAGCAGTGCTCCCCCTGTGGCAGAGGAGTGACCTGCCTGCTGCAGTGCCAGTAGGCCTGCAGCTAAAGAATCACATCCGATGACAGTTGGATAAGTGGTACCCTGAAAGGCTCAGAGAAGTCTGAAACCCTCTCTGGGTTTCAGATATCCTATCTGTAAAAAGGAGGAGGCTGAAGGTCCCTGGAGATCCGTCTAGCTTTCGTATGAATGGCTGAGCCGGTCATAAAGTGACTTCCATTGCAAAGGCTAGCATCCTTAATACCACATGCAGAAGCCAGAGAGGGATCTTCAAGATATTCTCCACAGAGGGTCTGATAAGGCAGTCTGGCCTAGGTGTGAGACCTCAAGCCCAGGCTTGGCATCCCTCCCCTCCCCCAGATCCTGTCTGCCAGTTCCGGACATGAGTATTTACTACTCACTGCTTGATCATCTGCCAGGTGTTCAGCAGGCAGCAAGTCCAGATACTTTCTACTCCCCACCCTAGGGAGGCCTGGGTGGGCTGGCAGCCCTGTGTATCCTGCCAAGATGGTTAAGGAGCCCGGGGCTCGCTTCCCGCTGCCGCGCCCCGGCTCACCCACTAATGTTAGCTTGCAGCCTTTTGCAGCCACTCATGGTGAGAGGTTAACCCCAAAGCCCTGGTTTCTACTAGAAAGAGAATGCGTTCTCCACGAGGGCCAGATGGTCTGACCTTGCCTCCAATACAATAGTGCAACACTGAAGGCTGTGGCTAGAGGATGGGGTAGTTGGAGGAATGGGAAGGAAGAAGCACATTCCAGGGAATGCAGAGCAGACACATGTGAACTTCAGCAGGTTTCTATTGGCCACTGGGTGAAAATACAGTCTTTACTACTTTACTCATATACCTTAATAGTATTATCATCAATCCAAATGACGACGACAATGATGATGATGATGGTAAAATATTAATGAAAACAACCCGTGATATTTAGGTGCTTACAGGGTCACACGAGAACTCTGATGGGATATTTATACCTGCTATTTTGTTATACTTTATTTGTTTATCATGCATGTGTGCATGTGTGGAGATCACAGAGCAGCTTGCAGGTGTTGGTTCTCTCCTTTAACCATGTGGGCCTACATCATTAGGTTAGCAACAAGTACCTTTACCCTCTGATCTAACTCACTAGCCTCAGTGTATGTTTACTTTTGTATATCTGCCCAGTCGTTCTCTGAGGTCACAAGTTTCACACATTGTTCTGCATGAGGAAACAAGACTCAGGAACTTGCATAGGCTGGAAGAGGTTAGCAGCAGACCTGGTTGCCTCTGAAGTCTGCCCTGACCCCACATTCTCCCAGTAGCTGGTTGCCTTTAATTATTCAGCAGACTTAGGGAGTCACGCAGAGTATCAGGTGCTAAGTAACCAAGATCCAGGCCCTGCAAGCCTGAGTTCCTTAAGAAATAAGAACGTGGCATATCCTCTTGGCTAGAGGCCAAGACCCGCTGTCTGTCCATGTGGCCGTGACTAGACCAAGAGCTGAGAGCCCTGACATCCAACTTCCCAACCTGTGTGTAAAGTCGCCGCAGCCCAGGCAGGTGGAGGATGCACTCTCCTCTGTAGAGGGGACCTGGGGAGCAGACAGGTACCTGGGGCTGACTTCTCAGCTGAGACCCAGGCGAGGCCTCAGAAACCGCATGCACCACCCAGCTGCAGTGAGACTGCCTGCCTGTGCACCTTCCAAGGGAGGGGGCCTGTGCCCAGGGTACCATGAACACCCATCTCGGTGCTTCCCTGATGGGACAGATACTGGCCTCTCGTTCTCAGCCTGCAGCTGGTGCACACTCACGAGGTAACCGCTGAGTCAGCTGTGGGAACCCCACTGTCCACGAGATGCTCACAATTCACGGTTCTTTTCCACACAGCCTGCGGGAGCTGATGGCCTCTGCTCTGTTACCGCCACAGTCACTGTTTGCTGTGAGTAGACTTTGGGCGGTGTGCTTTGTGTCTTGCTCGCCTGCTTCCCACCTCAACATTCCTTTCTTGTCTTTTAAGATGTATTTATTTATTCTGCCTTCATGTACACTTACAGGCCAGAAGAGGGCATCAAATCACATTATAGATGGTTCTGAGCCACCATATGTTTGCTAGGAATTGAACTCAGGACCTCTGGAAGAACAGCTAGTGCTCTTAACCTCTGAGCCTTCTCCCAGGCCCTCAACACTCCTTTTTTACTAAAAGAGATAGCCAGTTCCATTCACCTGTAAAACAACTGGGGTTTGGTGCATTCTTGTCACCTCCAAACATGAGGGCTGGGGGCTGAGAGTGGGAGCTGAGCTTGTGTCCAGTCTGGTTTCTTCCACAGCCTCATGTCCTGTACTCTCCCTGGCTACCTGAAGCACCTGCAGCGGCCTGCTGTCCTCCTCATAGATGGGGCACCTGGCCTCAGAAGTCAGTACTGACCGGAGGAGCCACCATACAGCAGAGTGCCTTCTAGCACATTCTGCTGAGGACTGCTACTGATATTTTTATCCCAACCCCCTAACGCTGGCCTTGAAAACTTGAAAGACATTAAGCAAAGCAGTAATTGAACCCATTCCAGTGCCTTCTCTGAAAACAGAAAAATGTTTGGCATCTCAGTGTGCCTCGATGGGCTGCTAAAGTATTTAACACCAGATAACTGAGAAGCATTAAAAAAAAGAAAGGGCACAGTGGATCACTTTTGTAATCCAAGTACTTGGAGGGTTGAGGTAGTAGGATTCCCATGGGTTTGAGAGTAGCCTGGGATGCAGAGTAAGTGCCAAATGGATGAGACTTGGGGGGGAGGGGGTGGGCAGGGCGGGTGGAGGAGGAGAGAGAGAGGAAAAAGAAAACAAAAATCCACATCAAGCTGCTGTGGGCTGGGGCCTCTTGATCTTGCACATTAAGCCTTTTTTTTTTTCCCTGACCCTGCCAAGTCTCTCAGGACAAAAACAACATAGAAACATTAACTGAAAAACAGCACAGATGCCTTTTCTGGCTCTCTCTAGAACCAGCAAGAAGCACCCATGTGGCAGATGCAGCCACATGGAGATGTGTAGGCAAAGAGGGTTCCCGTTTGGTGCTGCTGCCCAAATGACAACAGAGTGCTGCTGTTCAGTGCAGGCTGCCCAGATGACCTCGGACTGCCTTACAATGCCGACAATTCAGAGGAAGGCAGGTCTGCAGGCCCAAGTGTGTGGTCAGCAAACAAAGCCAGGATCTCGGACCCAGCATCCTTCTTAGATCAGTACAGTAGGACCCTTCCTGCTGGCCTGCATGACTGAGCAGTAGCACCGAAAACTCAAGTCCCACTCTACCTCATATCTTACAGTGGAGAAGAAGAATCGAACACCGGAACTCCAACAGGTGTGTGAGATGTAAGCCCTGACCACCCATGCAGGAGGAATACCATATTGGGTGCCAACATGACCAGACACCAGTTCTATCTCTATACCCCAGGCTTTCCCTATTCGGAGCCTCAGTTTCCTCTTAGTAATATGAGGCCTGACAAGAATGCTCTCAGTTTTATTCCAGCACCAACCAGGCAGTGTATTTAAAAAAAAAAAAAAAAATCCGTTTCCTAAACCTTCCGCCTGTGTCAAGGCCTACCTCAAGCCTGAGCATAGCTTCCCCTGTTGACAATAATGAAAGGCTACAAGAGGAGCTGTCAGCCTGGCCACATGCAATTTGGAAAATGACCACCTTGCCCTAAGACTACCTCTGGCCTTTCCAGTGAAGGAGCTGTCACCCCTGCGCTGGATCCAGGTGTAGTGCAGGCAGGGAGCACTGCAGCAGGGCTGCAAAGAGGGGGGAGCTGTTAGTCAGGGTACTGTGTTCCCACCTCGGCCTCTGAGGAGGCTGGCGGCTCATAAAGAGACGTGGCACCTTTTCAAAGGGCAGATTAATCGCTTAAGACATTGGTTTTCATTGTGAAACACAAACACCTGAGAATATGAAGGCTATATGGGACAGGGCTCCTGGACTCTTTTATAGGACTGCTCACCGTGACTGAGGGCCTCGGTGACAGCGATCCTCCCTGCCTGCCCGTCTTTGGTTTCCTAAGTACGTTTTGATCTGTGTTCAAAGTCCATGGCCAAGCTCTGTGTGGGCGGAGGCAGGGTGAGTGGATCCCAGTGGGCGGCCAGCAGCAAAGGCATGTGACCAAAGACAGGCTAGGTTCCTGTTCCTGTGACCCATGTTCCTATAGGTGAATAGCAGCCACTGTTTACAAAAAGTTCGCACCGTATACCCTGCCTTGTCCTGAAAATATCCCTCCACCTCCCACCCTTCCACTCCCCCAACTCCCCACCCCCTACCCCTAACACCTCACCCCACCCCCCACCCCCTTCAACCAAGAAGATGCTAGTTTTATTGTCGTACCTTATAGCTATGGAAATGGAAGATTAAAAAGTCAGGCAGAAGCCTAGCATGGTGGCACACGCCTTTAATTCTAGCACTCAGGGAGGCAGAGGCAGGCGGGTTGCTGTGAGTTTGAAGCCGACCTAGTCTACAAAGAGAGTGCAGGACTTTGTATTGAACCACCGCCACCCCCTCAAAAAATGCCAGGCAGCTCATCTAAGGCTGACAACAGAGACATGAGTAGGTCTTTCTTCCTAGCAGTAGGACATGTTAGAAGATTATTGCTGGAAAAGCAAAGCCAGGAGGCTCAATGTGTGTGTGTGTGTGTGTGTGTGTGTGTGTGTGTGTGTGTGTGTGTATGTATGTATGTATGTGTATATGTGTATGTATGTATGTATATATGTGTGTGTATGTATGTGTGTGTATGTGAATGCGTACATGTGTGCATGTGTGCATGCCTGCTGTTACCGTTGCTTTCTCTGCTGACAAAACTGTTTGGAAACTGTTTTTTTCCCCCTTAATCTGTACAGCTGTGACATCCTCTAACCTTATTCTTAACTTGAAACCTGGTGTCACTGCTGGTAATTTTAGAAGGGATGAAGAGAGAAGGAAGAATCAGAGACCATGTGGGAAGATGGCGTGGGAGGGAAGAGGAGAAGCTGTCCTGTGTGGCTTTTAGGTCCCGCCAGGGCTTCCTCGGCAAGCAGCCAGCTGTCTCTCTCTCTCTCTCAGCTCGGCCCTCAATGTTTCAACCCAGCTGTCCTTTGTGAGTAGCCTAAATATACACCAACAGCCTAAGCATCTGGGAACATGTTTTGATTCTCTTAAAGTGACACACAAATAATTGAGCCAGACAGGATGGTGCACACCTTTAATCCTGGCACTCCAAAGACACAGACAAGTAGCTCTCTATGAGTTCAAGGCCAGCCCTGGTCTACACATCAGTTCCAGGTCAGCCAGGGCTACACAATTGAGACCCTGTCTCAAAAAGAAAACATACTAATGATTGGACAAAATGCCTTGCTAACCATTTCCACCAGCATGGAAGATGATCTACTGTGATGAGAGATCAAATCAATCCTCAACGTGAAGTGTCTGTGTCTCGGGCTTCTATCCAGATCAGGATTACACAATGTACAAAAATATTCTGCAAATAGTCTGTCTGAGTTGGCTTATCACCAATATCACTAGTGCCAACTGGATATTGTAAGCAGGGAGGGAGGGAGATAGATAGATAGATAGATAAATAGATAGATAGATAGATAGATAGATAGATAGATAGATAGCAAGCACCTACTTCTACATGGGTATGTGAGTGTGAGATCAGGTTTTCAACTTCTCCTTTTGTCACCAAAAGAATAAAAGTGGCACTTCTAAGTTACTGAAAATAAGAGCAGCTACTGACTATAGTTCAGGAGTCCAGCACTTGCCTACAATACTGAAGATGACAGGTACTATCATCCCAAATTAGCAAGATTTTTAAAAAATATTAATTTATTTATTATTTATACAGTGTTCTTCCTGCATATGAACCAACAGGCCAGAAGAGGTCACCAGATCTCATTTTAGATGGTTGTGAGCCACCATGTGGTTGCTGGGAATTGAACTCAGGACCTCTGAAAGAGCAGTCAGTGAGTGCTCTTAACCTCTGAGCCATCTCTCAAGCCCGCAAGATTGTTTTAACTCAATAGATTCCATAAGAGCAATTCCCCTAACCTCCTAACAAGGGAGTAGAAATTTAGGGTTGATTGAATATGCAACTTATTTTGGATATGAAACATTATTTTGATGCTGAAATACAATGGGAAACACACACACACACACACAAAGGTACATAAAGCACCCCAATAAAAAACCATCTCAAGAAAAGTTAGCTGGTGTCAGGCAAGATCACCGTGGGCTCTGGGTGGGTAGGAGGTAAGAAAGAGTTTTTTCTCAGCCTTTATGATATTTTAGGATGGTGTGGTATTGATGGTGTAGTGGTAGGCATAACTGCCTTCCAAGACATTTTAGCTTGCAAAAATAAATTCCTTTCTGGAAAACAGAAATTGGCAGATTGGAGGTTCAGCTTGGGTGCACATGCGGAGATCCCAGCAATCATCTCCACGCTGGAGAGAGATGCTTGGTGGCTGAGCTCATCAAACTAGGAAAGCCTAGCACAAAACCACAGAAGCCCAACCCACCAAGCCCAGGGTATGTCAGTGTGGTACTTGAGCCACTTATCCCCTTCAGTCCTTTGGGGAAGCAGGTGTACTTGCTGTTGTTACCATCCTACAGACACCTGGGTTTCCTGTGGAACCAGTGAGGGGCAGAGGAGGAGGTGAATTGTCTTGGCCTTGATTTGTATCACACAGCCTCTGTCATCATCCACCCACCCTCTCCCAGAGACAGCTGCTGGTGTTGACCTTTAAATGCAATGCCTATTGCCCCTGTCACATACCCTCTGGCCTTGGCAGAAGTTTCTCAGGGGCATATATACTGCCTGAGGCACACAGGTTTGCAGGAAGAAGTGTTCTCATTTGAGATCAATCAGTAGGAATGGGCTTGCTAGGCGGAAGGGGGGAGGGGTTCTTTTCTTTTTTCTTTTTTTTTTATTTTTTGGTTTTTCGAAACAAGGTTTCTCTGTGTAGCCTTGACTGTCCTGGACTTGCTTTGTAGACCAGGCTGGCCTTGAACTCACAGCGATCCACCTGTCTCTGCCTCCCAAGTGCTTGGATTAAAGGTGTGCACCACCACACCTGGCAAACCCCTAATTTCTAATATTTATTCAGAAAAATACAATTTTCAATTCTAAAGTGGTTAAAACAACGAGCCATGAGCAGCTATCTGTCAGCCTGCTCTGTGTCTGGCCCAGCACTTCCCCAGGAGGATGATAAAATGCCTGCCTGTGAATGCTGAGGAGGAAATGTTGCGACAGTCTTTTGTGGGGCAGAAGAGATTTCCTGGCCACACAGATATTTTTCCTACACCTAAAGTTGGAATGCAAGAGATACACGCCAGCGAGTGCTGCAGGCGATTGTTCGAGTAAGATCTGTTTGTACAGCTCAGGCCACATGTGCTGGCTCAGAGTCCTGGGAGTGGTCCATGCAGGGCAGCAGACGCAGCTGAGAGCTGGGGGAGTGTTGAGACTCAAAAAACAGGTGACCATGCATTCTTTCAGCATGTGAAAATATGAATCAAACAATTTGCAAAACATCCACAGCTGTTCGAAGGAAGGACACAGGTACTAATTTAGACTATAGCACACATTCTCTCTCTCTCTGTCTCTCTGTCTGTCTCTGTCTGTCTGCCTGCCTGCCTCTCTCTCTCTCTCTCTCTCTCTCTCTCTCTCTCTCTCTCTCACACACACACACACACACACACACACACAGCACCTCAACAACCAAAGGTCTAGGTATTCAGCAAAGCTTCTTATAATGTCCTGTCCACAGTGCCTCCCTATCTCCTACAGATACATTTATATGTATATTTTGGTTTTGGAGACAGGGTTTCTCTGTGTTAGCCCTGGCTGTCCTGGACTCTCTTTGCAGACCAGGCTGGCCTCAAACTCACAGCGATCTGCCTGCCTCTGCTTGTAAGGATAAGTTTAGACAGCAGCTTCTGCAGGACCACAGGTGGCACTCACTCACTTGGAGAAAAGAATAAGGGGCTTGAGTGACGTGGTTGCATTTGTCACTCGCCTCCCTATCTGAAGATGTCTGTGGAGTGTGGC
Organism: Acomys percivali; assembly: GCA_907169655.1. Lineage (NCBI taxonomy): Eukaryota > Metazoa > Chordata > Mammalia > Rodentia > Muridae > Acomys > Acomys percivali. Next base: position 10,940,702 of record OU015757.1, on the reverse strand, counting down.
TTCCACTGTGACGAGCTCCGCTTGCTTCAGATATTAAAGCAGTGTTGACCCATTAGCTTCAAAAAGACATCAAACTAGGTTGGTGGGTGCCTATGCCAAGGGCATAGGGAACTAGGGTGTTACATCTAGGGGCTGCAGAGCTTATTTGGGGGGGAGGAGGGTGACAGTGTTCTGCAATTGATTGTGGCCTTCACCAAAGAACTCTAAATACACTAAGACTTATACTGTATGTGTGTGTCTGTGTCTGTGTGTCTGTGTGCGTCTGTGTCTGTGTGCCTTGTATCTGGGTGTGGGTATGTGTATGGAGACTTTAAATGAGTGAATTATATGCTGTGTGAATTGTAGCTTAGTGGGGTTGTTTTGTTTTTAAAGGTGGAAGCTCCGATATGAAAGCAAACATCCCTTTTGGCCGCAACACTGCTCTGAGTCATTGCAGACACTACTAAAGTGCACAGGGGCTAGAAATGGTTATTTGTGCCACCTCCCCACACACCCAGGTAGGGTCTTAAATGTAACTCAGACCCAAATTCACAATTCTTTTGCCTCAGCTTCCTATATCAACATATAGGGACTACTGGTGTGTCCCATCACCCTGGTTTCCTCTCATATATAAGAGCTCACACAGAGAACCTGCTGTCAACCTAGTATTGTGGTACATGCCTCTAACCCCAGCACTTGGGGAGTAGAACAGAGAGTCGGGAATCTAAAGTCATCCTCCACTTCCTAATGGATGTGGGGCTAGCCTGGGCTACTTGAGACACTCTCAAACACACAAACACTACTATCATCCTTTGTGAAGTCAACAACACATCTGTCTAAGAGAGGCATCACAGGCTGCCAAAGCCTGTGTGTCACTGACCTTTCTGGTCCTCCCAAATCTCTGGCCTCTGCTGAAAAGACTTTCGGAGTATATGTCTCAGGAACTGAGGGTAAGGTGGCTGAGCCTGGCCCTGGGCTCTTTCTGAGATGGAGAAAGAAAGTGATTGCTAGAATCAGATAGTTTGAGAGCACTGTCTCTACCCAAATCCTATTTGAAAACGCACCTTTCCCAGTAAAGACTAAGTGGCCACTGCACCAACATTCCTGGGAAGAAGAGGAAAGAGCTTTAGGCAGCTAGGGGCTTGGAGCTGCTTTGAATCACATAGGGCCCCTCCACCTAAATCATTCCACATTTGAAAGCATCTGTGTCTGCCCTCCAGAAAACATATCTGCCTGCAGCCTCTCGCCCAACCACTCACAGCCAGTCAATGCTTCACACTTTTCCGGTGGTTTTAGATGAGTTGAAGCACACAGGAAAAGAAACAAGGCATGTCATCTAAATAGCTCCCATGCTTCCAGCCACCCCTCTCACACTACTATTCAGAATCCTAGCACATCCAGAGAGAGTAAAGTGGGGCTACTTAGCCCTTCAGATACAGGTAACCTAGCCTCCTGAAAACCACCCATCTGTTTGACTCACTGAACATGAGGGTAGCGACCACCATATGGCATCTGAACTTATAGACATTGCACCTCAGTACCTGTCATTGTGGAGTCCCGGAGCCAAGAGGCCCAGCTTCACGTCTTTGTTTTCATCATGCCCTGGAGGTGAAGAGATACTTGTGGTCCCATCCTGTACAGGAGCAGGGATCTGAGGCTCCAGCTGTTCCTTGGCCTGCTGGCAGCCGACCTGGCTGTCCCCTTGAAAGGTGGCTGTGTCCTCCATTGCCTGAACCCTGGCGGAGCATCCTCCTGAGTCCTGACAGCACCCAGGCAGTGTTGAGTCACCTGCCACAGGGGGAAACATTCTTGTAGTACCTGTTTCAAGGAGGTCACCAGACACACATGCCCACGTCTCAGCTGTGCTTGGCGTGACCTCACCTTCTGCTTCCTCAGCAATTCCTGCCATTTTGCTAGGCTCCGGGGGAGGATCCAACACTTCTCCAGCCTGGGGTTCGGGGGCGTCCTGGTAGCCCAGCACATTTTGCATGTCTGCAGTACTGGCAGCAACTTCCATCTGTCTTTCACCCCCAAGTGTGGCAGGGACCTGGGGCTCACTGTTAGATCCAGTCATATTAGGAGGCGAGTCCTCCAGGGCACAGGTGGCTCCTGGTAGATCACTCAGCCCCTTGGTGTGAGCAAGGTCACAGGTGGCATCTTCTCCGTGTTGACTGTCACTGGCCAATGTTCCCAGGAGTTCTTTGCCAGAAGCACTTCTGTCACCTTGAGCAGAAGTCTTGTCTGTGGGGCTCTGGGAAGCCACAGGGAAGCTAGGAGCGCTTCCTGCTGGTGTCCCCTGAACAGCTACAGAGGAGGGAAGAGCCAATGCTAATTCCTGTCTGCTTGTGCCCTGCTGTGAGTGAGCCTGAGCTCCCTGGCCGGGCTCCCCAGTCCTGTCTAGCCTCTCACTTGTCACTATCAATGGGACACAGGTCTTTTCTCCCTCCGCATTGGCAGGTGGCACGTTCTCCTTCAAGGCTGTGTCCACCAGACCCACCCGCTCCTCTGGTGCTGGATCCTGGGGAACCAGAGGAAGAGAAAGCTCAGCCTCAGCTTCTGACTCTCGCTTTATCTGCGCCTGGAGTCCAGCAGGAGGTACAGGGAGAGGGGCGGCAGCCACTCCTTGAGCCCCATCTAGAAGCTTCTCTGGGCTCAGTGCTACGTCGGGGCCCTCAATCAACACACTCCTTGGAGCTGCTGCCTTTTTACCAGGTATACTCTGGGGCCGATCGACAGCCAGGGCTCCAAGCACAGACTGCTCAAAGATCTTGGTGATGTGCTCTCTGAAGTCAGGAAGCCCCGTTATTATGCTGGTCTGCTTGGGGCTTGCACCCTCACTCCCTGATGCAACAACCCTCAGATCTGGGGTAAGTTCTTCTGCCCTCTCCCTGTTGTTCCCTGTTTCTTGTGCTGTACCCTCATGGGCAGGGCATGCTACCAGCTCAGAGGGCCTGGCATTTGCTTCTGGAGCTGGAGCCACATGCACCTCTCTTGTTGTCTGCTCATCTTTGGCCAGGAAAGGTATCCTGTCCAGGTAGGGCATGACATGCCCAGGTCCCTCAGTGGTTCCAGCGTGAGGGCCACTCTTACCAGCCTCTGCTGCAGAGATGTCCCCACCTGCAGCTCCTGGGTGTAAGAGTGTGGTGACGGAGACAGCAGATACCTTTCCAGGGGTGTCATTTTCCAAAGCAAGTGGAAGCTCCTTTATGGGGCAGGGACGTTCATGGGATGCTCTGGGGTCCTCAGAGAGAACAGCTCTCTTGCTGCTATCTTCTGCATCCTTCCTGGCAGCACCACTGATATGCAGGTAAGGGGTGTCGGGCACAATCTCTTCAGGTGGTTCAGCCCGCAGAAGCCTCTGTGGGCCTGAAACAGTGCCGCGTGCCAAAATGTCCACAGTACTTCTGGGGATCCCATCCAATTCTCCAGCTGGCGACAAGGCACCTCCGCAGCTGGACTCAAGCTGCTCAAGTTGGTGCGCCTCTGTCAGGGTGGAGATGAGGCTCTGCTCAGTCTGAAAGAAGCCGCTTTTTGGAGCAGCTTCTGGTCCATCTGAAGCCTGTTGCATCCCAGGGTTTCCTTCACTGGCATCAACATTCACCTCAGGAGACCCACCTTTACCATCTTGCTCCTCTGCTGTGAAGAAACCTCCAAGAAGGCTCTGTGCTTTTGCACCCAATGTGCCCGACTGCTCCATTTCCAGATGTGGGCCTGACTCTTCTTGACTTTCATCACGGGCCTCACTCGCTAGGGCATCCTGGGTGGGTGTGACCCTGGGGCTGGTAGGCACTGGGTCTGGAGAGCGGCGGCGTGTTGTGTTCCAGAGAGCTACAGAATCCGGTGGACAAGGCGGGGCCTCTGCTAAGTTTCTACTCGCTGCCTCTGTCTTACAGAAGGCCTGAGGCAGGGGCAGTGCGTCACCTGCTTCTGAAATGCAGTCCCCACAACATGCTTCTTCATGCTGGCTGCTTGTTTTCAAAGCATCAGCAAGCTCCTGTTGGGACTTGCTCAGCCCCTGCCCAATACTGTAACTATCCTTTCCACCCAAGTTTCCTGCAGGAGGCAGGATGTCCAAGGGCTGACTGCCACTGCCTATGCCCTCGTGCTCGGTTTCCCCTGGTGCGGGCAACTTCTGTCCCAGAGGGGTTGACGGTTGTGACTCCTCCGATGGCGCCCCTCCCAGAACTGTATCCTTGGGTGATGAACTTGAAGTATCACATGGACTGCCTTCGGGGGGAGGTTCTAAAGCCTGTTCTTTTCCTCTGTGAGGCAAGCTCACATCTACCCAAGGCTTTTCTCCCTCTGGCACTGGGATCAGGGAAGGATCTGTACTCATCTTCTTCAGAACTGGGCCACTTGGACAAGCCCCTTGCCCATTTGTAGGTGGTTGGTCCTTCTCACAGAGAAGAGCAAACACGGACGCTTCTGAGTCCAGTTGAGATGGCTGGAGAGGGTTCTCAGAAGGTGCTGGGATGCTGTCCTCTGGGCAGGACAGTTTTTCCTTACAGTCTTGTTGCAGACTAAGCATAGTAAGTCCATGGCCTATTGTTGAGTTCTTCCCATTGGGGGGAGGTAACACATCAGCATGGACTTCCTGTGCAGGCTCAACCTTCTCTAGCCTACAAGGTTGGCCTGGGGACATCGGCAAGCCTTCCCCACCACAGCTGTGGGGCTGATGTAAGGGCAAGTGGCTCTTCCTTACTTCCAGTATATTCTCCACCTCCCCAGCTTTGGGTATCTCCTCCACAGCTGCAGCAGAGCGCAAATCTGATTTCTCAGCTTCTACAGCAGGAAGTGACTCTGTTGCTCCCAATCCTCCCCTGCCCTGAAGCATGATGGGGCTTCTGGTCTGCAATCTCGAACTTTCCCACACAATGGCTTCTTGGGAGGGAACATGCTCACCAGTTCCATCCGATGCTGAGGGCAGGACGGGGTCCTCCTTATGGAGTTTGTGCAGTGAGGTAGCTGTGCCAGTCACATGGGATTCAGCAGCCACCTGTCGCAGTACCTCTGTTGACCCAGAGTGGGGCCCATCCATGTGGCTGGCAACCTCCTGTGTAGGTGGCTGTGTTGAGCCTGAGCTGGGAATGACTCTGTTCTCTGTATTACTATGTGGCTTAGAAACCTCATCTTGGTTGGTCTCTAGAGGTATTGTGCAGCAAAAGGCTTGTGACATCTCTTCTGCATGGTTCCCAGGTGCTGTACCATCAAGGGCTTTGGTGGCTTCTTGTCCCTTAGGGTTGTCTGGGAGTGATCTGCTTTCCTCTATGGCCACAACTCTATTTTCAGTATTCTTGAGATCCTTAGGGCCATCAGTTGGTCCCACTGACCTTCTAGAACTTTCAGCTGAAACCCCATGGGAGAAAGTTGGCAGCAACACCCCTTCTAGGACTGCATCATTTTGGCCCTGCAAGAAAGGGGCAGGAGTCCCCTGGAGGTTACCTTCTGATGGTTCTTGTGTTCTGAGATCTGATGCTGTCTTCAGTTCCACAGCCTCTGCATCCTCCTGTTCTGTGACCAGATCTGCAGAAACTAGCACCTTAGCCTCAGAAACTGTCTCTTTGGCCAAGCTGGGCTCTTCAGGGGCAACAGGCTCCCAAGCAGCAGTGTGTGCGGTGGGACTTGAAGCTGCATGTGTTTCCTCTGTTCTAGTGAATGGAGGGGCTTCAGGACTCAGAAGCAAGCTTGTGCCCAGCTGGCTGGCTGCTGCCACACAGATAGCTTGCTGGGGCTCAGTTCCTGATGTCCCTGTCTGTGGTTGGCTCTGAGCATCACTGGAGCCATTGTCTCCCAGTGCTGTGGCACGACCTCGTGGGTCTGCGGGCAGTTCTGCATGTGGCAGACGCACTTCCGCTTTCTGCTGTCCACTTCCCTGGGAGGCGTTGTTTGTTCCGGCCCCAGGGCTAGCCTCTGAGCTGCTTTTAGAGGCATGGCAGCCTTCGAGAAGTTCCAAGTTCTTCCCTGAATTTGTAGGTAGCACCTCGGCTCCGCTTCTTTCTCTGTCCAACGGCCTTAGGGCTAGACCTTGTGGGACCACGGTCTCAAGTTTGGGGAGTGACTCCTCAGGGACGGTTGAGCTTTCCATTCCTGGCTGAGTGGTAGTAGCAGGGGCCTTAGTGGCAGACTCTGGAGGAGGACGGTCAGCCATATCCTCTTTCCTTTGGAACTCGAAACCAGCAGGCCAGTCACCCTCTCCACACTGCAGCTCCGACCTTGGCTCCTGGAGAGGCACTAGGGAAATTCCTGGCGACTGGCCAGAGCAACTGGAGGATGAGCCCTTTTCCTTCAGCTCCTCGTCTCCCTCAGCACTGGGGGTCGTGGCAGCCCCTGAGTGCTGGGTGGAGCCATCCCCTTTGGGAGCAAATGTTCCTAAGGTGTCCCCTGGGACTTTGAGGGAAGGCTCCATTCTAAGGTGATGAGTGAGGGTACCATCTTCAGGGACTGCTTTTGAGCTTGCCAAGCAACCTTCTGGAGGGCACTCGGTGAGCGGCATGGAGGCTGAGGGGCACACCTGTTCCCGGGACAGAGATGATCTGGGCAGTGGAGAACCTTTTGGCCCCCTGGCTTCCTGGGGTTGCTTCCCTTGCTCAATCACCTCTGGGGATACAGTGCATGGATCCAGGCTGGCAGCACTCTCTGAAGCAGAGCAGGAGCCTCCTAGCCCAGTGCTGCCAACAACAAAACATGGGTTATTTCATTGGTTCTCACAGACGCTAAAGACAGAGCCAAATCCAGGCAGAATGACCCCACTCTGACCCCCACAAAAGGCTACCGGGAGCCTCCACCAAAACCACACTGAACCCCATGCACTTTGTGGGGTTCTGCACATAATCATCATGCATGCCCTTGCTTCTTCAAAAACCAATGTAGGAAGTCTCAAACATTCAGGTGTGGGACCTTCCATGCGGGTCAGTAGTAGGCAGGGAAATAGGGAAATTCATTGACAATAGTAATAAATTAAAATAAGATAAATAAACCGGGCGTGGTGGCACACGCCTTTAATCCCAGCACTTGGGAGACAGAAGCAGGCAGATCACTGTGAGTTTGAGGCCAGCCTAGTCTACAAATCGAGTCCAGGACAGCCAAGGCTACACAGAGAAACCCTGTCTCAGAAAAAATAAAAATAAAAAAGATAAAACAAAATAAAATTCAGAAAACCCAGGATGTGTGCACACACATGTGCGCATAAGCAAACACGAGTGCATGTGTGTACATATATGTGTATGTGTGCGTGATATGGAGAAAAGTTACTTAGGGTAAAGTTAACAAAAATACAGTTTTCCCAAAGCTTTGGATTTTAATTTTTAATGTTTTATTTCCCATCATCAGTTTTGTGGATGGGGTAGGTGGGAGGGTGAGTATGTGCTTAGTGCTCTTGGAGGCCAGCAGGGGTTGCTGGGAGCCCCAAAGCTGGAGCTGCAGGTGGCTGTGAGCCACCCAATATGGGTGTAGGAAACCAACCTCAGGTTCGCCATGAGAGCAACATACACATTCAACTGCTGAGCTAACCCTCCAGCTTCACTTTGGCTTTAAAAAGTCACTTTCTAACACAGAGCGACCCAGTGTCCAAAAACAAGAATAAATAAATAAATAAAATTAAATAAAATAATAAAATAAAAAGTAATTTTCTTTAAAGTTATTTAAGGAACAAATATCAAAGAAAGCATATAGAACCTTTGATAACTGTTTTTATTGAGTCTGACAAGATACAGTTATTTAATGGTTCTTCAAGTATATTATTTTAATAAGATAAATTAAAATCTAAGAAATAGGGTGGAAAACAATAGAAAACTCAATGCCAACCTCTACCTTCCACATGCACATGCGTAAACAAACTCTAACATGCATGTGCACAAAGAATACACACTACCCACTACCACTACCCCCCAATTTATAAATATGTGCTCCGGGCTGACCTGTATGTCTCCTCAAGTCGATATTGATGCCCAATATGACTATTTGGAGATTAGCGGGGAAAGTTAAATGAGATCACGGGGTGAGTGCCTAATCCAGGAAGACTGGTGTCCTTATGTAAAGAGACAGAGACAGCAGGGGTGCACACGCACAGAAGAGGGCCACATGAGGACACTGTGAGAAGATGAATTCTGCAATCTCACAAGAGAGGCCTCACCAGAAACTATCCCTACAGCACCTTGACCTGAACTTTTAGCTGCCAGCGCTGTGAGAAAATACCTCTGTTGTTTGGCTGGTGGTCTATCATGGCAGCCCAGGTAGACCAATAAAGAAAGCATATGGGCGTCTACTGAATGAACATCTATTGTCCTTTCTTTTCCATGCTTCCGAGCTTTCAGTCTTTCCAAGGTAACAAGTGGAGAAACAGGAATGGAGGGAATTATGTCAACGCTTGGCATGGATCGTCTCATTAAACCTAGTGAGCAGTAGATGCCATGGGTGTTACCGCCACCGCTATTTGCAGCTGAGGACACAGAACAGGGAGGCTGCACTTAGATCTTGCTTGGACATCTTCCTACTCTCCCTGCATGCTGCCTGAAAGAACAAAAGTTTCCTAGGAAAAGAGAAGGCTCTGTACTCCACCCATTGCAGCTGCTCTGCCAAGCCAGTCACCTCTGCAAGGGACATCATCTATGTCCTCTAAGGACGTATGGACATCCCATTGCCCTGTCAGCCATCTTTACCTAATGCCTATTCTGCACATAAGAGGAGGGGTGGGTGCCTAAGGACCCAAGAGGGAGCTGGCTAAAATTTCAAGGAACTTAGCTTTTTTTTTTTCCAGACTAGGTTTCACTGTGTAGCCTTGGCTGTTTTGAGCTCACTTTGTAGACCAGGTTGGACTCGAACTCACAGCGACCCACCTACCTCTGCCTCCCAGGGAACTTAGGATTTTATGATCCCAAAGCAAAGTTATCAAAGGCAGAGTAGAGAATGATGGTTGTGTACTCCAGTGTACAAGTGGTCACCCAGAACATGAGGACAGCTGGCCCAGCACTGGCAGGCATGTGCAAAGCTGCCCAGAGTTTGAGCAAAGCTTGTGGACTTGGCCTTTTGGGAAGTACCCAGAAGGGAGCCAGAATAATGTTATGCACTTCGATGGACTGGTCCCATTACTGCTGTGAGCCCCACCTGGAGGCTTTTCCTTTTAACAAGGACTTTACATTTCAGTATGCCCTGCCCAGCAACAGGCCAAACAGTTTAGCAGAGGATGAGAATAATAGAGTGTTCCATATATCCAGCTAGCTTGAGGACTGCAGTCCCTTTATCCCACTGGAAATGAAACAAACAAAGCTACTTCCAAGGCTGCCTTCCAGCAGGGACTGCCAGTGAAGGGGAGTCCACGGCTGACTGGAGTCAATACCATCTGAGACAGGCTGATCCATGCAGCTCTGTAAACTGACATCAGAGAGCAACCAAGAATGAATCTTCTACTGAGTGTGCAACACACAACAACTTCCTTTGAATAAGAGTCCAAGGTTGTCTATTTAGCATAAGGCCAGACCAAGGATCTCTTTGATTACCCATCAGAAGCAATTCTTATAGTTAGACTAAAGCCAGTAGCAGATTTGCCTTAGGGGAGGGGAAATTCTGAGAACTGGTCTGTTAAGGGTTCTGTGTTAATTCGGCTGACATAATTCCTTTTATGCTTCAAGATTGAGTGAAAATGTCTGGGGGGTGAGGCTGTGCTCACAATCAGCTGGGGCAGCAAGTGTCTGTCCTCAATGGAGGTCTTTCAGCTCTGAGGATCAGGAAGGACAAAAGATGACAGTTTCTTTCTGGGGCAGACTCTGCATACAGCACCCTAAAGGAGCATTTTGGGGGGCACAGAAAAGGTGCTCCCCACTGCCTTGATACAGACATATCTGACTAGGCTCCTAAATGTACAGGTCTGAAAACGCCCAGTGATGCTTACCTAGAAGGAGGCTACATGGAGAATATAAATATGGCTGCTGCATCCCCGGCCATTAAGACCAACAAACTGAAGCAAAACAGCAGCAGCGGAAAGTTGCCATGGACTTAGCATTTGCTCAGGCCAAGCCCATGCTAAACACTCCAAGCTACAACTTCCTTTAAATCTACACATCAGCTTGGCAGAGGGGATGTCTCCCATGTATACATGAATAAAAATGTTCCCAGAAAGGTATAGGCAGAAGAAGGGGAGCAACTGTTGATGCAAAGACAGATCAAGACATCGCCTGGCTTCAGAGCTGTTTTCTGTGTATACTGTCTACACCAGCTTCTCACTTGGACGGGCATGGTTATCTGTCTCCTATGTACCCTAGCTCCCTTCTTTTTGAACTCCGGACAGCAGGCAGAGCAATGGCTTAGAAATGTCACCTGTGTGGGTTTTTCTGACAGCTGTGGCCCAGCCTCTGACATCTTCTGCTCTAATATAGGGCTACCTGGAGCTGGAGGCTTTCTGCTCCTCTCCAGAAATCTCGGTGAAGACCCTCTGGCCTTGGATCCCAGGGCCACCTAGCATTAGGCACAGTGACAATCCTTGGGATTGATGACAATTTCCCCCACCCTGAAATCTGGATCCTTGCCTACTTTCAACACTGTACTCATAATGCCTGGTATATGAAAAGAGATAATACTATAAAATAGATGAACATATGAGTGGATGAATGGATGGGTGGGTGAGTGGGTGGATGGGTGGATAGACGGATGGATGAATGAATGATGATGTGGGTGATGGGTAGATTGACAGATAGATAAATAGGCTGATGGATGGATAGATGGACAGATGGACAGATGGGTGGATAAATGGATGAGTGGATAAATGGGCAGATGGATGGGCGTAGACAGGTGGACAGATAGATGGATGGATACAAGTGAACTTGAACCAAAGATAAAAAATGTATAGCGATATTCTCTGATTAGCATTTCAGCTGAAGATTAGGAGTACTTTTCTTCCCTACAGCCACAGCATTTCTATAGCCTGCTAATCTTAAGGCCTCTTGTTTTACAGATGAGGAAGCTGAGGCGCACAAAGGCAAAACACTTTTTAAAATGCTTCTTGGAAAAGTCATGGTGAGGCAGTATGCCTTAGTTCCAGCCCCTGTGTCTGCTGGCAAGTCCCAATAGTAAAGGTATATAGAAAGTCACTTAGTGAGTTCGAGGCCAGCCTGGTCTACAAATGAGTCTAGTACAGCTGAGGCTACACAGAGAAACCTTGTCTCAAAAAAAAAAGTCACTTATTACCAACTGAACAGCACAGATGTCTGGGAATGACTTCTATTCATAAATGACTCTAATATTCATAAATGATTCAAAAGAGTAAAGGATTTTTCCATATAACGTCATTGACATTACTCATGGCATTCCAATGTTCTTCTTGGAAAAGGAAAGCCAGGGGCAGAGTGAAGCTAGTGAGTTAGAACAAGCCTGGGAGTTACCAAACCTGATTCTTGTCCAGAAATTAGGTGCCATAGTGGGTGGGGATAAGGGATGCCCAGGTCCCCACATTTCTGCCTTGGTTATTAAACTAGAGACCTTCGCCATGTTCTTTGTGTCCTTTCAAACATCTTATGATGAGGAGGTGACACCTATCTGACTGGTGAATTGAGAACATCAGCCCTCACTGGTCCAGTTTTCCTGGGAGTAGAATTAAGCTAATCAGGATCACTGGTCAGATATGACTTGTGTGCTGGAACAAGCTCATCCTCCTTAGAACGCTGCATGTCAGCAGTCTAGTCTGGGAAGGTGCATGCTGAGCTAGTAGTGGGATGAGGATCAGTGCTACCATGTCTGTCCATTTCTTCATTCATTCATCTCTCCACCCATTTATCCATCTATACATCTTTTTATTCATCTGCCCATGCATCTGAATGACTATCTATCATCCATGTCCATCCATTTATCCATCCACCCATCCACCCACCCACAGCCTTGCTATGAACTGTTGCTGATTTTCTTTGCTCTGTCTGGCTCTACTGTCTGTTTTGCAGTGGGTTGAGAACATGGTAAGATGTGGTATCATTACCTCCCCACACTCTGCCAGCACTTTTGGGGGGGGTTGAGACAGGGTTTCTCTGTGTAGCCTTGGCTGTCCTGGATTCGCTTTGTAGACCTGGCTGGCCTCAAACTCACAGCAATCCACCTGCCTCTGCCTCCCAAGTGCTGGGATTAAAGGCATGCGCCACCATGCCCGGCACTCTGCCAGCACTGTAAGATGACTAGGGTAGGATACTTTGTTTCCACACACGTGATGGCTGGTTAGAATTTGAACTGGCTGGGGAGCTGTATTGTGTGTGACCCTCTGATAGAAGAAAGAGAACTTGGCCAAAGAGAAGACACCAATTCTACATCTTTAAGACCTCCTGCCATGAAGGAGCTGGTAAATTTGGGGAACCATAAAGGCCTCTATGAAGACACAACTAGATTACTAGCTACCTCATCAATGACTCTGTTCTTGCTCTCTGAGCTGGGCCAATTTACATTTCTAGTTCAGGTTTAGCTTTCCTTGATCATTCTGTAATAGAAAACAACAACAACAACAACAACAACAAAAACCAGACCAATAAAAAGAAAGATTTGAATGAGTTGTTGGGAAAGATGGTATGCATATGTTGTTCATTAAACCCACAGTATTTTTATCTTTTCAGCTTATACTTTGACTCTCTCTCTCTCTCTTTCTCTCTCTCTCTCCCTCCCTCCCTCCCTCCCCCTCTGTTTGTCTGTCTCTGTCTGTCTCTGTCTCTGTCTCTCTGTCTCTGTCTATCTGTCTGTCTCTCTCTCTCTCTCTCTCTCTCTCTCTCTCTCTCTCTCTCTTTCTCTCTCTCTCTCTCAGTCTTACTGTGTATCTCAGGTTGGCCTCAGGTTGCGGTTCTTCTGTTTAGTCTCCTTAGTTCTTGGATCATGAGTAAGTATCACCATTCATATCAAAGTAAACTTTATATCATTTCGAGATCAAGGTGTGTCATTTAACTCATTGATCATCTAGCTAAGTGGAGGGGAGGGAAGGAAAAAAAGGAACATTTAAGAACTAGTTAACCAAGTTTTTCAGCAACTCTTTCATGGGCACCTAAAAGATAGAAGAGTAGAAGTCTGGTGTGGTAGGAGGCAGAGACAGATGGATCTCTGTAATTTCCAGGCCAGCCTGGTCTACAGAGTCAGTTCCAGGACAGCTAGGGCTACACACAAAGAAAAACCCTGTCTCAAACAAAAACAAAGCAAAACAACCCTCCCCCGACACACACTAGTCATTCATGGAAAAGTGTGTTTTGCTCATTGAATTTGATATCTTTTATCTTGTCACCACAAGATAAAAATTAGAAATTTTTGATCTTGTAGAAATTGCTGCTCTGTCCCTTTTTGATAGGCATATTGAAATAATTTTTATGCTACAGGAATTATGATAAAAAATAGGGAATATAACAGAAGTATTTCTCAGTAACTGGAAATTTTGAGAGTTTACATATGATTGTGTATATATAATTACAAATGAGGACATATCCAAGAAGAAACTTGATACCCTATGAGCATATAAAGGGGGAGGAAGTCCCCCTCAGTCACAGTCATAGGGGAGGGGAGTAAGGGGAAAATGGCAAGGAGGGAGGAGTGAGAGGATACAAGGGATGGGATAACCATTGAGATGTAATAAGAATAAATTAATAAAATAAAATTTAAAAATTAAAAAACAAATGAGGACATATATGTGTATACATGTTTGTGTGGAGGCCAGAGATAACCATGAGTATTGTCTTCAGGTGCCACTTGTAGTATTTTGCTTTGGGGTTTGGTTTGGTTTTCTTGGGAGAGTTGTTTGTTTTACTTGTTTTGGGCATAGGGTCTGGCCTGGAACTCACCAAGCAGACTGGGCTGGCTGGCTAGAGAGTCTCAGAGATCCTCTTGTCTCAGCACTGGAATTAACAGCTTTTTAAGATGTGTGTTCAGGGGGCTGGAGAGATGGCTCAGAGGTTAAGGGCACTGACTGGTTTTCCAGAGGTCCTGAGTTCAATTCCCAGCAACCACATAGATCTGATTATCTCATAGATAATGAGATAATGAGATAATGCCCTCTTCTGGCCAGCAGGTGTACATGCAGACAGAGCACTGTATACATAATAAATAAATAAATAAATAATGTGTGTTCAGAGATAGAACTTGGGTCCTCATGATTGCATGGTAAATACTCTGCCACCTGTGCTCCCCCTCCAGTCCTGAAATTCTTCGTGTTTGTTTGTTTGTTTGTTTTTAGAGCGCTGGGGGTCAAACCCAGGTAAGCAGTCTCTCACTGAGTGTCAGTGAATCTGATGCATTTTCTGGAGGAGATGCCACTTGTGTGCATGTTGACTGAGCTCAAAAACGTAATGAAGGGATTCTTTTCAGACTAAGTCCCAGTCCTTGATCTATTTTGTTGTGTGTCTCCTATTTTATTGTATGTCACTGCCCTGTGTGGTGGACGAGTGGGGAGGCCATGCGTCCACACGACTGGGAACTAAGCTGCTTTACGATCAAGGGCACAAAGACATCCCAGGCTCCTTCCGGCTCTGCCACAGCTGCAGCTGGGGGCTGATCTTGGGAAGATTAACTGCTGTCAGAGGTGGCATCTGAGACCATACACAGACCCAGGGGACTGCAAATAAATGCCTGGGATACAAGGAACTTTTGGGGGAGAAAAGTGAGACAAATTTTGCCCACCACATCCATCCCTTGTTCCTTTCTTTTTTTCCTCTTTTTTCTTTTTTCTATTTTTCCTAGAAGGATCTCCTCACTGTTGCCAGAACAAATGCCAAGTGTTTTGCTGTAGCTCTAACTTAGAACCAAGTTTCTCCTTTCCTTGGAAACTGAATAAGCTGTTTCAATGTTTTCAGCGTGCCTGAGCTGCAGAATGCCATAGATAGAATTACTAATTTAAAAAAAGGGTTCTCAGTAACAGGAATGACTGCTAAAGGAGAGAGGAGGAGAGAGTTGGCACTCCCTGCAGATAAGGAAAACTGCCCTGCTGGAGAAGGTGGCATGGAGGCCAGGGGTAGGTGAAGGTTGACAGTGTCCCTTCCTTGAGGAGATGGAGGTCAGTATCCAGAGAGACCAAGACAGCTAGAATTCCCAGGCCAGAGTGAGTAGCAGAGAGGAGAAGGATGAACAGAGAGAAAGTTCTAGAAATAGGAGAGGTCACGATTGGCATGTGCCCATACAGAAATCATCTGAGACTGGATACATGCCAGCTGAATGATGGAGGAACAAACTTCGGAGTCACACAGAGCTGGGAATAGTTCTGGTTCCCACCAGCCAGAGCAGAAAATGTTCATAGCTCACAGGGCATCTGTCAGGGGACCAAGAAGGGTTTGGTCTCCATGCTGGGCTATTAAGCCATACATAAACATGGTAGTGACCCCATCTTCCAAAGCAAGATTTGAGAAGATTGAGCTGCTCCAAATAGCTTCCCCAGAGCAAAGTTCAAGAATATTTATAGGGATATAAAAATATCTATTACCCGAAAGCTTAAAGCTCATAATGTCTGGCATGCAAAGAAGCAGAAACAGATGAGCCATGATGAAAAGAAAACGCAACTCATCGACTCATCAAAACAGACCTAGAGTTCACAAGAGGCATCACGGGCTAGGGACGCAGCCTGGCAGAAGAGTTCTTACGTAGCATGCACAGGGCCTGGGGTTAATCTCCAGTGTCATAGAAATAACATAACTATATTTGAGGTGCCCGCTGGGCTAGAGGGAAGTCTGAGACTGTCAAACACAGAAACGAAAAGTATCGAAACACCCAAGTCCGACTTCTGTGAGTGAAAGCCAGGTGTGAAGCCAAGAACACACTGCCTGAGACACTGCTAAGAAAAAGGCTATTGGACTACAACAGAAATGTCCAAACAGAGTATAAAGATCAAGGAAGAAGCACAGAATTATTAACAAGGTATGAGGGCAGCTGCCAGTGAGTGAGCACATGTCTAACTGGAGTCCTCAGAGGAGACAGTAAATAAAAGAAAAAAATTTGAGGAAGTTTCCAAATTCACTTTAAACTGTAAACTTATGACATAGCCAAGAATATCAACTATATGTACAAGAAACGGCAAAACACTGCACCCACCAAGGTGTATCACAATCAAATTGGTCATCAACACTAGTGAAAAAACAAATAACAGAAGCATCTAAGTAAAAAAAAGAGTAAA
Source organism: Acomys percivali (assembly GCA_907169655.1). Classification (NCBI taxonomy): domain Eukaryota; kingdom Metazoa; phylum Chordata; class Mammalia; order Rodentia; family Muridae; genus Acomys; species Acomys percivali. The sequence continues at coordinate 10,924,621 of OU015757.1, read as the reverse complement.
GTTAGCTGAGCGTTGTGGTGCATGCCTTTAATCCCAGCACTTGGGAGGCAGAGGCAGGCGGATTGCTGTGAGTTCAAGGCCAGCCTACAAAGTGAGTCCAGGACAGTCAAGGCTACACAGAGAAACCCTGTCTCAAAAAAAAAAGAAAAAGAAAAGAAAAGAAATGGCTGAGATGGAGTGGGAGAGATGGCTTCAGGGCTGAAAGCATCTCTATCAGCCTGGACTCCAGAGTTCAGTTCCCAGAATGTATAGAGTGTAAGGAGAGCACTAACTCCTAAAAGTCATAATATCACAATGACGGGATCACAACATGGCAGGTGTGGCAAACCCATAGCACGTGCATCACAGTGAACCTTAGTATAGATGCCCGACTGTGGGGGATAATAATGCTCCAGCATTGGCTCAATGACGGTATCAAACATTCTAGTTAACTGAAGATATTCACAATAGCAGAAACCATTCAGAGGAGGATGAGCAAGGTGCCTGGGGACTGTTTATATTGTCATCTTCTTCCTCCTCTTCCTCCTTCTCCTCTTCTGTTTTCAAAAGCCAGACATGGTGGCGCATGTCTTTAATTTTTTTTAAAATTATGTGTGTATGTGGGGTTGGGGGTGCACCTGAGTGCAGTGCCTGCAGATGCCAGAAGAGGACATCAGATCCCCTGCAGCTGGAGGAGTTACAGGAGTGAACAGATGTCAGGTCCACTGCTCTCAACTTCTGAGCCATCTCTCCAGCTCCTATACTATCTTCTAAACTTTCCTGAACATCTAAAACCATTCTAAAAATAGCCCATTCTAAAAATAGCTTTAAAAGAATACATATATATGTATGTATGGTGAAATATGTTTATATACACATACATATTTCTTTTTAATATGCATTGATGCTTTGCCTGCATGTATCTGTGTGAGGGTGTCAGATCTTGGAGTTACAGACAGTTGTGAGCTGCCATGTGGGTGCTGGGAATTGAACCCGGGTCCTCTGGGAGAGCAGCCAGTGCCCTTAACCGCTGAGCCATCTCTCCAGCCCCCAACCCTAGCTTTCTTACACTCAAGAAAAGAACTGGAAAGCAAACCCAGAAAGGCATGAGAAACACTAACATTTTGACTGTATTTATCTAGATGGAAAAAAGCAGGAGAGGTTTTTTTTTTTTTTCCCCTCTCCACTTTTCTCTATGTTCCCAGCTGTCTCTATAAATGGGTTATTGCCTTGTGACAAAAAAGAAAAAAAAAGTATCCCCGTCCTCTTTTTAAAGTTTAAAACAGCCTGCTGCCCCCAGATGGGCAGACAGCAGACCCCAATGCTCCTTTAGCCCTGTCACCGCCAGCCAGCAGCTGGAGTGCAGGCTCCATGCTTCCCTTCCACTCCCCTTCAGCGTTCCTTCTGGCCAGGGATAAACAGAAGGAGCCTGACTGTTTCCCTTAGGCAGAAGCCAGTAGGGCGAGGGGGGCGCAGCGGGGGTGGGGAGGCTGTAAAAGGTGGGTGGCAAGACAGTGCTGTGTGCTGCCAAGCGCCTGGGACCTGAAGAGCCAGCCCCCACAGCTGCTCATGGCTCACACGGGACCTTTTTAAGGTTTCTCTTTCTAAGCCCCCACTTTGCTTACAGGGAAATTAAGACATGAAGGATCGCCTGGGCTTTCTGTTCTAATCCCAAGAACCACAGCACAAACGCTTTCATTCCCTTGTGAGAGCGAGTCTGTGGTTATGGGTCTGGCTTTGGGGTGGCATCAATCGTGAGGTGCTTCTAATTCCCATTGTGCCCCCTCAGGCCTGTGTGAGCCTGGGTAACTTATCTAACCTCTCTGAGCCTTGGTTTCCTCCTGGGGTCCCTTGGGCCTGTATGTAGATAGAACCGCTTTGCTCCAGGATTACGTTTGGCTCTGAACCCCGTGTCTAGCATGCAGTAGCCATGTTTGCAGAGAGAAATAAGACACAACCTTTGCCATTCAGCAAAGCCCATTAGGCTACCCTTCCCTACCCTGCTTTTACTCAAACATGAAGGATCTTTGCTCTGAGCAAGGGGCTGTCTTATGAAAAGCAGCCAGGAAAGGGATTGTTTAACCACTGTCCATGTGCTCAGAGGAAGCACCTGGGTGCTGGTCAGGACTGGCAGGGTATGGGTGTTGCTGCGTTTACCCAACACACAGGTAAATCTTATAATCAGGGAGACTACCGCTCCCTGACCCTAAATCCCATTTACTATGTGGCCCAGCCCTGCTCCAGCCCTCCGCTCACTATACAATATGGTTTAAAGCCACTGAAATCAGAACTCTGGGACGAGCTGGCCTATCTGAGAACAGCTATATAAATCATAGACACCACAGCAAGGACCTCACAGGATTTGGGACCATAATCATCCCATTAAATTGAAACTCTTCCCCTCTGCCAGGAGCCTGCTTTAAAAAAAAAAAAAAAAAGCCAGATCAGGAGCCTTCCTGCTGGCCTAGAACTTCCCATGTGGACCAGGCTGCCTTCAAACCCACGGAGATCAAGAGCCTCTGCTGCTGGCATTAAAGGCATGTGCCATCACACCCAGCACTATTCTTTCTTACAGAGATTTCAAGTGAGAATGTTAACAGTCATGCTTGAGGCCCAAGCGCAGGTGACCTTTGCATGTCACCATACTCTTGCCAGCTGTAAACAGTAATTTGCTGAGATTATGAGCCTTGTTTATAGTCAAAACAAATGCCTTGCCTTCTTGTGACCTTCTTATACTAAGGAGTCCTTTGACCTATTTTTTGTTTAAGTCACCCTGTAATCCTACCCAATGAATCTGAGAAACTATCCTATGATCTCATTCTCATTAGATAAAAACAAAAACAAACAAACAAAACAGTTCCAAACACTGTGAATAAAGTCAGCAAGATGGTGCCCCAGATAAAGGCACTTGCCACCAAGCCCTGTAACCTGAGTTGGATCCTCAAAAACCACATGGTCAGAGAGAACCAGCTCCGACAAATTGTTCTCTGACCTTCCCAAGTGTACCATGGCACGTGTACACCGATAGATAAGTGTAATCATAAAAGAAGCTCTGTGAACAGTGACTTCAGAAACTACCACCATCTTCTGATATAACTAGTGCTAAGATGGTCACATGTGTACCTGCCCTCCTGAGAGACGGTCACATGTGTACCTGCCCTCCTGAGAGATGGTCACATGTGTACCTGCCCTCCTGAGAGACGGTCACAATCTCTATGTTTTGAGTGTGCACTGTCTCTCTCATGAGCATCTTTCTTTTCCAACACACATACTTAAATCTAGCTTCTTTAATCTTTAAAATGACTTGTTTTTATTTATGCTTATGTGTATATGCATGCGACTTGTGTATATACATGTGACTGCATATGTATGCATGTGACTGTGTGTATATGCATGTGACTGTGTATATGCATGTGACTGCATATGTATGCATGTCACTGCGTGTATATGCATGTGACTATGTATATGCATGTAACTGCATATGTATGCATGTGACTGCATGTATATGCTTGTGACTGCTTACATATGGGTATGACTGCATATATATGTATGTGACTGCGTGTGTCTGCAGAAGACAGACCAGAGTGCTGGATACCTTGAGTCTGGAGTTACAGGCAGTTGTGAGCCACCTGATATGGATGCTGGGACCTGAACTCTGTTCCTTTTCAAGGAACTTTTTTTTTTGTTTTTCAAGACAAGGTTTCTCTGTGTAGCCTTGACTGTTCTGGACTCACTTTGTAAATCAGGCTGGCCTGGAACTCACAGCGATCCGCCTGCCTCTGCCTCCTGAGTGCTGGCATTAAAAGCATGCACCACCACCGCTTAGCCTGCAAGGAACTCTTAACTGCTGAGCCATCTCTCCAGCTCCCTTGAATCTATTTTTAAATCTTTTCTTATTACACTCTAACACTGCTTCATAGTGAATCCTCAACTTTTCTGTGGCAGAGTTAAAAACTCCCAGCTTCACATGATTGGAGGTTTCTCCAAAGAAGCCCCCGGGGCTTCTGCCCTGTTTCTTCCATGGCAGCCTCAGACCTCTGCTAGTTTGTGAAGGGTGCGTGGCAGATCAGCTGCTTTCTGTGGGTCTACCATTCCTGCTTTGTTGATACCTAAGGATTTGAGAAAGGCCCTAGGACATGATAGGTCTGGAATCAGTCCAGATGCAGACATCCAAACCAGCTGTGTCAGGTAGACATGGGGAGCAGGCAGAGGAGTTACATTAAGCTAGCTTCCCTCTGGGAGGGCAGAACTGATCCCCCCCCCCCCTTAGGAACCCAAGTCCAGCCAGGAATGGACATTTACCGAGTTTGGATTAAGGAGGGTCAAGTTATAACAGTGACACCATGTGGCAATCAGGAAGCAAGGCAGCTGGCTAAGCTCCTCTCTAGGTGAGGAATCTACCTCCTGGGAGACATACAAGCCCCTCTCTGCTACAATTGAAAGAGGAGGATGGTTAAGGCAAAACAGGGACTTTCTATGTGATGCTCTAAGTCTGTGTCCTTCCTTGTGGTGTGGAGATACGGCCTGCGTAGAGATACCTTTTGGTAAGATTAACTTGTGCCTCTTCCCCTGTACATTCTCCCTCCATATTTGCTGAGAATTGGCTATAGACACCACCGCCCCCGGCCCCCACCCCAATCAAAGGGTCTCCTCTACACAAATCTACAGTGTATTCTCCCAAATACTTTTAATCATATTAACTCGTTTGAAATCTATCTGGTTGTTTTTGGAAACAATGTCTAGCTGAAGAGTCCAGGTTGGCTGGAGCACTCTGTTGTGGCCTACACCGGCCTCTAATTCATAGTGATCCCCTGCCTCTGCCCCAAGTGCTAGGCTCATAGGCATCCGCTCTGCTATGCCTGGCTAGACTGCTTATGTCTAAGATAATGAAAACAGATGTCACACTGTATTGTTTAGGAACACATTTTAAGCTTGTATATGTTCATTACAAATGCATTTTCCAGCTGGGCTTGGTGGCTCAGGCCTTTAATCCCAGCACTTTGGGAGGCAGAGGCAGGTAGATCTCTATGAGTTCAAGGCCAGCCTGATCTACAAAGTGAGTCCAGGTAAGCCAGGGCTACAGGGGGAAACCTTGTCTCAAAAAAAAAAAACCAAAACAAACCAACCAACCAAACAAACAAACAGAAACAACAACAACAAAACCCCAACCAACCAAACAAAAACCCAAACACATGCATTTCCCCTGTCCACAGGGGGTTGAATTCACAGCTGCAGAGCTTGGAAGAATAAGAATACACACTGCAACTGTTTTCCTCCCACACCTCAGCTTCTGCTGCCTGTTACTGGCTTCTATAGAAAGCTGTATTCTTTCAGAGTAGATGCCATTTGTCCCATTGGGCCACTGGAGAAGGCAAATGAATTTGAAGATGAGAGAGAAAAAAAAAGTCCTGGATGAGATGGGGGGGTCGGGGTGTTAGGATCCCTCCTCTAGCTTCCTGACCGGCTTCTCAGGCTCAGATGTGGATAAGTGTTGGGGAAGCAGCCCCCCAGGAAATGGTTAGGTGGTAAAGGTTACAGGAAGGCAGCCTAGTCATGTGGCGGCTGCACCAATGGATCTCTTAGTGGAGATCTGGGGTGGGGAGGTCAGATGACAGCCTCAGTACACCAGGCTTTAGAAAAGGGCCATCAGGTGAAGTGTGGTAGTGCATGCCTTTAATCTCATGGTGGTAGGAAGCAGAAGCAGGAGCAGGTGGATTTCCGTGAGTTCAAGGCTAGCCTGGTCTGTGACAACCAGGTCTATGTAGAGAGACCTTATCTCAAATTTAAAAACAAAGAAACAAAGGAGAAAGAAAGAAAGGAGGAAAGAAAGAAAGAAAGAAAAGAAGTGACCTGAGGACAGAAGCTGTAGGAATTCCCACCAACTTGGCAGAGTTAAGGATTCAGATCAGAGCTGAACTGGTTCAAAGAAAGCAAAATTTTATTTTGTATCCATACCTCATTTGGCATGGCATCTGGCACCCATATGCAAGTGAGTATTAAATGCTATTGTTACTCTTCTGAGGGATGCCAAGGCTCACACGCAAGCCTTGCCCATCTTGCCTCCTACAAACATCAGACTGCGTGATGGATGCGTAAGTGCCTGGAGAGCAGGGGCAGGGTAGCTTTGGAGGGAGTTCTGCCTCTGCCCCGGACAGGCACTCATTTACTGAGAACCGCCTCATTTTCAGTTGGGAACAGGATTTTACTTGTTCCTAGACACTGACTCTTTCATGCTCACTTCACATGACCAGAGAGACGGTTCTTCAAGAGAAAAGTAATAATTGACTAATGCTGAGGAACAAGCAACAAAAGACCTTTGAGCTATTGTTACTCATCAATCCATCTGTGACACAAGCTGGTGGCAAGTCCTCCAGTCTCCTAAGAGATGCCAAGACTCCCTTGAGGATGAGGAGGGAAGTGCTTGGAACTTTGAGTCTCAGCTAGCAGTGGGTTCCCTCATGTGGGATTCCATTAAAAAAAAAAATCTATTAGTCCCATGTCATTGGAGCCAGCCTAGAAGTCTAGTTAGATTCGAATACTAAAAGCTTTGTCCTATTACTTGGATAAAAGATTTGTGAACAGGGATTAGCTGATAGGGATCTGGGGAAACAAGGAGGTTCCTCCCATGCTGAGGTGACAAAGGTCATAGGTGCAATCCAAAGTAGCACTCCTCTGCCTGGCCTAGGGGTGCATGCCTTTAGTTCCACTTCTCTGGAAGCAGGCCCATGAATTTTTTTTAGATCAAGGCCAGCCTGGGTTACTATATAAAGTTCCAGGCCAGCCAAGGCTACATAGTGAGACCCTGTCTCAAAATAAATAAATAAATAAATAAATAAATAAATAAATAAATAAATAAAAACCCTCTTGTGACTCAGCTGTACCCGATCTTGTCCATGTCAAGAAGATGCAAGAGTTTCTTCTGGAGCCGGGTGGTGGTGGTAGTGGTGGCGCACGCCTTTAATCCAGCACTTGGGGGAGGCAAGCGGATCTCTGTGAGTTTGAGACCAGCCTGGTCTACAAAGTGATTCCAGGACAGCCAGGGCTACACAGAGAAACTTGTATGTGTTGGGGGTAGGGGTGGGGGGCTCTGGACACCACTGCCCTAGCCACCCAGAAAACACTCACTCTTGCCACATGGCAATTCCTACCACTAGGGGCTGCTCTTACACATCCAAAGCAAAACCGTGGCACTTGTTAAACGTAGGCTTGGAAGTGCTATGACCTGCTGTGACCCAGTTTCACTGCCCATGACAGGGGTTGATCACTCAACTTTGCAGTTTTGGTCCAAGGAGCTCCTGTTTTTCCTTCAAGGCCTGTAATTACAGACTCCTGGGAGCTACTCCAGAGGGTAAAGCTGGCCAGATCGAAGGCCTATTCATAACTTGAACCCACAAGTGGTCCCTAATTGGCTCCACCATGCTTGGCCTGTGTCTCTAATGGGGGCCACATATTCACCTCTACTAGCTTGTGAGTATCTAGACTCATGGGCACAGAGCACTGGTAAGAGCAAGGTTTAGTAGGGAGCCATGAAAAGCAGGCCTGGTCATGGGTCATGGCTGTGTTGGCTTCCGGAATCTAGCCACCAGCCTCCCTGGGTGGCTTGAGGAAGAGTCTCCTAGATCTTCTGTTTTGTGGCCTGCTGCCACACCCCTATTGCCTCCACCCTGGAATACAGACTATGAGAAACCACATATTAAACCCCTTGGATGCTTCACTCTTTCTCATGTTTAGTCCTGATCAGGAAGCTAAATTACTTGGGACATTGCTGGAATGGAAGTGTATGATTACTAATTTCATCTTTGGGCGGAAAAACTATGAACTTTCCCGCCCCTGCAGGTCTAAGCCAAGCACAGAGAGTTCCGTGAATCATGGATCTGAAAGCTCACCCCTCCGGTCTGCTCACATGCCCAGATTTCCCAGCGAGAATGCATTAGAGCAAGTGCTGGAGCAAGCAGTGGGTCGGCCATGCTGCAGGCTGCATCTGCCTGTGCTCCCAACCTGACTCCCTACCTGCCAGCACCGGTTCCCGGTGAGTCCCCTTGATTCTTCTGTAGAGACTGGCTGTTCCCAGGCGGCTGCAGTGATCGTGGACTCTGAACTGATGAAGTCCTCTGAGAACCAGAAAGAAAAAAAAAAAAGATATTGGAAAGGAAGTGAGAAATCTATAAAACCACAGCAATATTTTTCAATAGACCACTGACCAAAGCCATGTACGATGTAGCCTACAGTCTACAGGAGCTCTCCTATGGGGCAGGGAAGTGAGCAAGCGAGGCTTACAGGGTGCAGAGATGCAGAGGTGGCACAGTTTTTCTCCAACACACAGTTCCAGTCCAAGCAGGATGACTGTGTCAGTATGAAACCGACAGTGGGGGCTGGAGAAATGGCTCAGCGGTTAAGAGCACTGGCTGCTCTCCTGGTAGATCCAGGTCAATTCCAAGCACCCACATGGCAGCTCACAACCATCTATAACTTCAGTGTCCTCGTCTGGCTTCTGTGGGCACTAGGTGTGCCCATGATGCCCATACATACATGTAGACATGGGGTCGGGGAGAAAGAAAGACAGACAGATGACAAAACTGATAACACCTATCAAACTCAGGAGGGTTCTTGGAGAAAGAGGGTGTACGGTGTTAATTTAATTTTAACTACTTATCTTAAAAACAAAAACATACAAGCAAACAATCAAAAACAGTGCTAAGGGTTGAGCCCAGGACCCTGCATAAGGTAGGCAAGTGCTTTGCCTCCAGGGCCACATCTACCTACTCAGCCACTGTTGGTTTTTATAATCAAATTGCAAACATGCCAGGCTCCCAACTTTAAGCCACAGGACAAAACAATGAGATTTTTATCTTTTCAAACACTCAATTTCAGCGATGCTTGCTGAGATCATGGTTCAGAAAGTAGGAAAGAGGAGAGGCCTGCAGTAAACCCCAAGCCCTTATTTACAAAGGCGGCCTTTGTGTTTTGTCTCCCCAGGAATGGCTTTGCACTCCCATTGCCCCCAGTAAACAGCACGTCCTTTGGGAATGGTCTGCCTTTGTTTAAAGGCCCCATCTATGACCTCTGACCCTCAGCCGCACACACTGGAGTGGGAGCCGACCCAGGTGTGGCCAGGTCTTTCCACAGGACTCATCGAAGGAACAAAGATGGCGATGGGTGGGTCGTGGAACCTTTTGATCTTAGTCCTGGTGGAGAGGGCACCCTGCAAACAAGGGAAAGAAGACCGAGCAGCACAAAGCTAGGGGGGCATCAAGGAGATGATTTGAGTGTCCGGGTCTCATTTTCGCCATCCGTGGATCCATTCTTACTGGCCCACCTACCTAGAAGTGATAGGAAAGGGCCTTGAACTCAATATTTTCCTTTCTGATACAAATCACACCTTTGTTACTTGCGACCAAAAGAGTTCTGTGCATCTATGACTTGGTCAACTTAGATGAAGCCAAGTTCTCTACGGTCAGGTGAATCTGAGCTCTCTTTCCGAAATCCACAGGGTGTGTTAACATCCTAATGGCTCTGAAGGGGCCCACATGAAGTAACTTAGTGAATTTTACTTCCTTTGAGTCAGAGTCTTGTTATATAACTCAGGTGGGCCTGAAATGTATGTTTCTTCCTGCCTCTAGTCCCCCAGTTCTAGGATTACAGGCGTGTATCCCCATGGCCGGATTAATTTTGAATTTTAACTCAGAGCACCCAAGGTTTCTTGAGCACCCTGTGTTTGTGAGCCACCTGCTGCAGAGATGTTGCAGGCACACACTTTGGAAGGCTGTTGGCACGTGGCCTCCTTCTTTCTGCCTCTCCTTATTCAATATAGAAGATGACACAACTCCTCTGAATAAGGACGCTGTTGGTGCCTTAGCCCTTGTGGCTGGGAAAGTGGTGTTCCCCGAGGTCACAGGCAGCATGGTCTGAGAGCCGGCTATGGCTCTTCCGGGGTGTGCTCACCATCACAAGGGAGTGGTGGGAATGGACACTGGAATCTGCACAGGAAGAAATCCTGGAGTCCCTGATTCTGACTGTTGACCGTCTTTCTCATCTCAATGGCACTGTCCCATCACGTGGCCAAGAGAGAGATGTTCCCTGTCCCTGTACGTCTCTATGGCAACTGGAAACACAGAAATCCTCTCATGGGCCAACCAAGTCCCCAGCTCAAACCATGGGACCTGGCGGTAGCAGAGAGCATTTGATGGGTGTCTCCTCTCTGACCGTTTGGGAAAGAGTTGTTTTCACTGGCTTTTGATTCACCTAGACACATTTGTCTAAAGCCTGCCATGGGCTAGAAAGTGGTCTGGGAAACATCTGGTTCTCACCTTGTGCTGCTCACAGGTCAGGATGACGCACATACTACTACCATGGTTGGAAGGTATAAAAGTGCAGGACACCTAAGAATGGCTCCCTCTGTAGGAGTGTGACCTAGCCTCCAGGCCTCTCAAGAAAGGAACGCTCCTGTGTGCATGTGCACCTGAGTGCCTGTGCACCTATGCACTTGCTCTGTCATCACCACCCCAGAACAACCTCCAGGCAGGGGCTTCTGAAAGTTAATTTTGGAGTTTCTGAAGGACAGACCATGAACCTTCCATCCTTTCTGAACCCGGGCCTCTTCTTGAGATCTTCAATTTCCTGTTACATGGTCATCACCTTTGTCCGGGTTTGCCTGCTTCCCAGCCTGCTATGTCTCTCCCAGTGGTTACCTGGTTTATTCACTTGTGTTCACAGATAAACCATAAAGGATACTTCAATAGCCAAGAGCCTGCATGGTCTGGTGTGAACCTGAACACTACAGTGAGACTTCTCCCTTCACTTTAGCTGAACGACAGTAAGATGAGGAGGGAATGCCTGCCTGTAACCCTAACCCTCGAGAGGCTGAGGCAGGAGGATGGTGAGCATGAAGCTACAGGGCAAGATCCTCTTTCAAAAGCAACCAACTATGGGTGAGAGGAGCAACCATGACTCCGGTTCATCAAGCACTCAGAAACAGAGGCACTGAGCCGACATCTCCTCACGAACTCTCTGCAAATCATCCCACTTACAGGAAGATGCCACTTACATCCTTGCTTTATTGCCAGAGCCTTTGGAGGGTCAATAACTATGCCCACAGAGCAGGAGCACGGGTACACCTGCTACCCTCTGATCCCAGAGTTAGGACAGAATATTTCCTTTCCTGGCCACCACAACAAGGAAGTGTGGGAGGAGGCAGAGAAAGCTTAGAGGAGACCTTATGAGAGGCCACTGCTGCAGTACTGGGAGTTGGCAGTCCCCTACCCTGCCTGTAGGGCTCAGTCTGCCAGTTGAGCATCTAAGGAGCACCTGTCCCTAGGGCAGGAGCAACACAGTACACCCTGGTTCATCTGCCTTTCCAAGTCTAAATCCTTCCAAGGAAGGCTCCGCGTCAGTGTGGCATCTCTACCCTTGCAAGTGTGGTTATCTATAACCACAGTCCAAGAATCTCAGTACAAAAGAAGTGACATTTTTATAATAGGGTCTTAAATTTTTTTAAAGATTTATTTGAATTACTTTTAGTTGTGTGGGGGAGGGGATCTGTATGTGTCGATGTGCACGTGTGTGTGAGCGTATCTGATCTCCACTGAGGTATCTAATCTCCCTGGAGCTGGAGTTACAGGCAGTTGTGAGCTGCCCAATGTGGTCTATGGGGACTAAACTCCAGCCCTCTGGAAGAACACTCTTTTTTCTTTCTTTTTTTCCCCCATACAGGGTTTCTCTGTGTACTAGAGCCTTGGCTGTTCTAGAACTCTTTTTGTAGACTGGCTGGCCTTGAACTCACAGAGATTCCCCTGTCTCTGCCTCCTCGGTGCTAGAACTTAAGACATGCACCACCACGCCCAACTCTGAAACAGCACTTTTAACTGCTGAACCATTTATCTAGCCCCAGATTCCTGACTTTTGTTTGTTTGTTTGTTTGTTTTTGTTTTTGTTTTTTGAGACAGGGTTTCTCTGTATAGCCTTAGCTCTCCTAGACTCACTTTGTAGACCAAACTGGCCTTGAACTCACAGTGATCCACCTGCCTCTGCCTCCCAAAGTGCTGAGATTAAAGGCGTGAATCACCACACCCAGCCGAGTCTTGACTTTTTTTTTTTTAAGTTTTATTTATTATGTATACAGTGCACATTAGATCACATTACAATTGGTGGTAAGCCACCATGTGGTTGCTGGGAATTGAACTCAGGACCTCTGGAAGAGCACTCAGTGCTCTTTCAGCTGGTGAGCTATCTCTCCAGGTCCTGAGTCTTGACTTTTTAATATCACTACCTAGTTCCTGCTTGTCTGGGCAAATGTGACACCGGAAGCTAGCTCCCTTCTCACTACTACAGTATGAGTGCCAAATACTGTGCAAAAACTGGCATAAAAAAACCCCTACCCCATGGCCCCTGATTAATGTTTCTTTCAAGTAACTCTTGAGGTACGTCAGTTCATGTAGAGGCTCAAGCAGATACAGAAGGAAAAAGAGGCAGATGGCAGGTCTCTGTTCTAGCTAAAGGCAAAGTAGACGACACAAGGCCTGAGATCCACCTCGGGAGGAATCAAAGGGTCGGACTTTCCTCTTTCATCAGCCCAGCTCTCCTCCTGGCACAGCACTGTTCTCATAGCAGAAACCAGTCTGGTTGGAAGGGATAGGGCTCAGTGCTGGGGCACAGGCTGGCTTGGGTTTAACCCTCCCCTCTATCAAAATAACTGTAATTGGGGCTGGAGAGATGGCTCAGAGGTTAAGAGTATACTGGCTGCTCTTCTAAAGGTCATGAGTTCAATTCCCAGAGACCATATCATGGCTCATCACTATCTATAATGAGATCTAATGGCCTCTTCTGGCCTGCAGCACACATGTGGGCAGAATACTGTATAAATAGTAAATAAATAAATCATTTTTTAAAACCCCTAATAATTGTAGTCATTGTCCTCACTGTTATCATCATCAAATGAAAGCAGCAGAGCAATCCACGTAAATGGCATATTATCCTTCCAAATCACCCCTGTGACTCTTGCAGAATCTCGATTTACTAAACAGACAATAGAAAATGTTTTCTATTTTCTAGATTAAAAAATAAGGGATTTGAGGGCTTTTTCGGGTCTTCTCACTGGAAGGAGTTCTGTTGCTCTTTCTACTTAGAGAACATCCTATTATGGCAGAAAATAGTAAACACATTATTAGATTCATCTTCTTAACTGTCTTACATATTTACCTCATTTAATACTGGTAAATAAATGCACAGTTACACAGAGAGGTTAAGCCACTTACCAAAAATCATAAAGACCACCATGGAAGTGGTAGATTTGGACCTGAATGGTCTGTGGGGTTTTTTTGGAGATGAGGGTTAGGGTGCTTTTTTTGAGACCAGGTTTCTCTGTGTAGCCTTGGCTGTCCTGAACTCACTTTGTAAAGCAGGCTGGCTTCAAACTCACAGAGATCCACCTGCCTCTGTCTGCCTGAGTGCTGGCATTAAAGGCGTGTGCCACCATACCCGGCTCTGTGCTCATTTTTCTATGTTAGAGACAGGGTCTCTCTATGTAGCCCTGGCTGGCCTAGAACTCACAGAGATCCATCTGCCTCTGCCTCTTGAGTGCTGGGATTAAGTGCATATACCACCATGCTCAACTCGCTTTTACAACACGGTGGGAACAGTTGCCTTGTGATCTCTGCCATGTTGCCATGCTTCGTCATGCTCCTGAACAGCATCAGTGACTGACGCAGCCCAGGAGCCCAGATCTGATGCCTAGAATAGCGCTTGGCATGGGAGAGGCAACCTAGATGCTTGTTGACTATATGGTCCACAGCTTATACCCATCCATTCTGGTGGCTACTCCTGCGAAAGCTCTCACTTTTGTGCCGTTTCCTACAGTGCCCTTCTTAGCACTAAGGCTAACTGACTGTGGGATGCCTGCTGTGTCAATAGGCATCGCTGGAAAACCACAGGTGTTTTTAAAGTCACCCTCCCTCCACTTCCACATGATAGCCTAGCCGCCCAGTTGCTTCTTCAGATCTCCTCTGTCACTGCTTGTGTAAACAAGCAGCCGCCAAGGAACACTCCACAGCCCTCAATATATCTTAAAGCAATCTTTTAGCAATGGCAGCAGTTCTCCAGTCCCTCCAGTCCTAAAAGTATCCTCCGTCAAGAGTGAAGCATTTATCATTAAAAAAATAATAAATAAATGCTCTCATCGCTCTTACCTTCTACCTGTGCTCCATCTTTTTAGACCAAGCCAACAGAACGGATTGAAACACGCTTACTCAGCATGGCTAGATCATGCCCAGAGTGTTCGCCTACACCATCCACTCCTTGCATGAGCTTCTGGGGAGCAAAATAAGTGCAGGTGGATTCTGGGAAGGAGATCAAAGGTCACCCCCATGGTACTAAGAGTCAGATTTCAGAAGTAACTGCCAGGCCGGCCAAATATGGGAGCTGAACACACGTCCGTGCTCCAGGCAGAGGGCTGCCTGTCTGTCAAGCAACAGCACCTGCTCGCACCAGTTCTGATCATCCCGAGTTCTTCCCCATAAGGGGATCACAGGAGAGAAGAAACTCCCCAACACAGGTTGAGAGGATACCCCAGCATGAGGCAGTGGGCATTTCAGTTAGGTCAAAAAAGGAGAGGCCCTTAGGGTGAGATCTTAGCTCATCAGATCTGAGTGTTTTCTAATGAATCTGTAGGATGTCCCAGGATCTGGGGACAAGGAACAGGGCTGAGTCCTTGCTCTTCCCTGAATGGATGGAGAACATAAGGGTTGGAGTTCAGAGAGAGAGAAGGGAGAGGGGAGGGAGGAGTAAAGAAGGGAAGAGGGAAGGATGGAGGAAGGGAGGAAGGGAGAGAACAAGAGGGATGGAGAGAAGGAGGGAGGGAGAGAGAGAGAGAGAGACCGAGAGAGACAGAGACAGACATAGACAGAGAGAGAGAGACAGAGAGAAAGAGAGACAGAGACAAGAGAAACAGACAGAGAGACAGAGAGAGAGAAAGAGACAGAGACAGACAGAGAGAGAGAAAGA
>OU015757.1:10837451-10909638 GCA_907169655.1 Acomys percivali | reverse complement strand
AGAGAGAGAGAGAGAGAGAGAGAGAGAGAGAGAGAGAGAGAGAGAGAGAGAAAACCACCAGTGGCCAGTAAGAGCCCCAATTCTCAGCAGACATAGATGAAAGGTACCAGGTGAGGTGGCAGCTGGTGTGGAAGCTGGTGGAGCATCCACATAAGAGAGTGCTTACTGCATTAGCCGAAAGTTTTCAGTATGTCTGAAATACTCTAAACATTTCATTTTAAACAGACATAAAGCTAGGTATGGTGCTAGATGCCTTTAATCTCAAAGATTGGAAGGCAGAGGCAAACGGATCTCTGTGAATTCAGAGGCAGCACTTACTTATCAAGTAAGTGAGCTCCAGGGCAGCCTAAGGTACTTTAGTGAGATCCTGTCTCAAACTAGACAAAGAAATAAACAGTCACAAGGTTTGGCCCATAAATGCTCCACCACAAAGCAGGGGAGGGGCCCCTGAAGCCTCCCATCTTCCTGAGAATCTCTGGACAGTTGAGGAGGAAGGAAGAAACATTTTCTTCAGGGCTGTAGGCACAGGTAACCTGGTTTACGGCCCTGTTAGTAACTCTAAACAAACTCCGAGGGCCACAAAAGGAAAAGGACATGAAAACAGAAAGGGGCTAGATAGAGAGAGAAAGGGAATTAGTAGCAGTAGGAGGTAGAAAACAGGGCGATGAAAGGTAAATATAAAAATACTACATATATGTATGTATGTATGTATGTATGTATGTATATATATGAAAGATAATCAAAGCCATTATTATATGTAATTAATATATAGCAAGAAAACTTTTTACAAAGACATTTCTTTTTTAGAAAACGGTTTATTTTTTAACTTTTATTTATGTGTATGTGTGCATGTCACATACATGCAGGTACACAAGGAGACCAGAAAAGGGTGCTGGGTCCCCTGAAGCCAGAGGTACAGTCCATTGGTGAAGCCACCTGATGTCGGTACTGGGAACTGAACTCTGACCATCTGCAAAAAAGCAGTCTGTGCTCTTAACCACTGAGTCACCTCTCCAGCCCCAGTGAGAACTTTCAGAGTCTGTCCTTCTGGCTCAACTACAGTAAGTGCAATTACAGTATGTGACTGTTACCTATAGTCACAGAGCTTCTTACCCTGGATCCCTGGGACCTAGCACTTCTGGATCACCCTAGTCCCACTCTCCTCAGGCACGTCCATCTCTGTAGCCCCTGGTCAGGTCCTGATTTCTGAGATAAATTCCTTATTGAGTCGTGTGAATGAGATCTCATGGCATTTTTGTGTGCCTGGCTGAAGTCCATTCTCATAATAAACCATCAAGTTCTATTTATCCATTCACTTGCTGGCTTGTTTACTCACTTGTCTGGCTCCCCAACTGAGTGTAAGCTCTATGAGGCTAGGGTTCACCTTTGTTGGGGGGGTCCCCACAGATGATCACTGAACGGGAAACCTGGACCTAAGTCTTGGACTCTGCGATGGATCACTTTGCAGTGTCCTAAACCAGAAGGCCAAACTGCTCCTATCCTGGCCGAGGCGCCCTCAGGCGCTGAGACCTGAGGCCGCCGGGATGGCCTGCTGTCCTGAGTCTGTCACAGATTTATTGAAGTGGGCAAATGCCTTGACCTTCTGAGCAAACACACAAGACTGAAAAACAATTGAGATGAAAATATGAACTCCAGGCTTTCTTCCAGTTCTGAGCCTTAGATAAGTGCCATATTAGGCAAGCTGTGCTGGTTGGTGACCTGGATTGTCCCCATTAACTTTCTCTTTGACCTTGGGCCAGTCCTTAAGGATAGAAGAAGTCAGATAAGAAACCACTGGCCCGGGCATTTTTTTTTTTTTTCAATTTGCTGGAGTCCAGAGTTAGAGTTCTCGTACCTCTGCTCATTTGAATGGCCAAGCTGATTAACCACAAAGACCCTTTTTCTGTAAAATGTGAGTGATCCTCCCCGACCCCCAAGTCTGCTCACTCATGGGACTCTGAAGAAGCCAGAGGACAGGATGTGTGCAACCAGGCCTCGCCACCTCCATGTGAGCGGCTGTGTTACCACACAACTTCAGAACGGCCAGGTTATGTGAGACAAATGCTTCGAGCACACCCACCTGGCAGCCACCTTCAGGGTGGAGTGGCTCTTTAAAGCAAAGCACCCACCGCCTGATGGCAGCCATACCTGCACAGGCAGGATCAGCGTTGTAGAACAGGCCTCCCCCTTGGCCACACCCGGAGACACTCACCCTGACAACCTCTCCAGATAACTCCCCTTCCTTTCAACTGTAAACACATCAAGTTGACGCTATGAGCACAGCCAGCCAGCTTTCACTACTGATTGTGAATTGACTCTTTCTAATGACAAATCAGTTTTGCCTACTGGCATGGGAGGTAGGGCCACCACACCATTTCCCAGCCTCCCTTTAGGACAAAGGAAATCAAAGCTGAAGCCTTTGGAAGGATTAGTGCTGGCTCCCAGCATCTGCATTCTGATCTGGTGACACAGGCCTTATTCAGCATCTCACAGCCCATCAAGCAAGCCAGTTCTCAGAGAGCCACGTTCAACATGCTATTTCTAAAATCCTAAGCCCGTGTTGCTGATTTCTAGTGTGTTTTGCAACTTAATAGGGATGGATAGGAGTAGGCATGGGGGGAGGGGAGAGGGGAGGGTGAAGCTAAATATTCCAGTGCCCATATGCTATAGCCACCTACATGTAAACAGCTGAAAGGCTAGCCATGCAAAGCACACACACTTGTACCTGTGGAGGGCCAGGGTTTGGAGGCCACAGGATGGTGTTGTGTGAGCCAGTGTCCTCCTGTCAAAAGCAAAGGATCTTCCTGTTAGGACACGATGTGAGGAAAAAGCATCTTTCCAGGACCTTTAATTTCAACTCCTGCCCAGTGTGGCCCTGCCCTGCTCCATAGCTACTGTCTTTGTTAAGGTTACTATTGCTGTGATAAAATAGTGACCAAAAAGCAACTTGGAGAGAAAAAGGGTTTATTGCATCTTACAGTGTGTAGTCTGTCATCTAAAGAAGTCAGGACAGGCACTCAGGACAGGAACTGAGAAAGGCCGTGAAGGAGTGTTGCTTACTGGCTTGCTCCCTGGTGCCTTGTTCAGCCTGCTTTCTTATAGTACCTAGGACCACCCGCCAAGGGTGGTACCACCTATTGTGGCCTATGTCCTCCCTAATCAATCAAAAAAGAAAATGTCCCCCAGCCTTGCTCACAGGCCAGTCTGGAGGGGGGCCATTTTCTCAATTGAGGTCCCCTCTTTCAAAAGGACCCTAGCTTGTCTCAAGCTGACATGAAACCAGCCAGCACAGGTCCCCAGGGGAAGTCAGAAAACAGAGGGAGAAGAATCTGGAGAATGAGGATGTGTGAGGCAACCAGGGCCAAAAATCAACAAACTTTTCTCTCACCCTTTGCCCTGGTGACAGAGTTGATCCTTAATCTAGGGGCAGAGGAATCACAAAAGCTTACGTCTTTTAAAAGCTCGCTTTTAAGTGGAATATAGAGGAACCATCTGACGAAGTGTTTCTTCCTAGATAAAGCGTCTAGAGAGAAATGGGAACTTGGCCAGGACAGGAGTGTGGGAGCCATACATAGAAACTAGTTTTGTTTTGTTTTGTTTTTGTTTTTTTAAAGCAATGATGCAGGTATGAAATAAAAGGGTCCTGAAATGTCAAGGGTGAAAATGGTTGGACCAGAGGATGAGGTGGATCTATACTCCCTTTGTTCTTTGAGAAATTGCTCCAAGCAACAGTGACAGGCTGTCACTGAGCCCTACAAGGTGGATACAAAACCTGGGGTGGACTGTTTCACATGTAGACACGATATCTGACGCCAGAGGGGACACATGACACACTCAGAATGGGTCTACTCTTTACAGGGAGCAGGTCAGGCTGGACCACTAGCTGGGAGCAGCGCGGACACCTATCGGCTGTTGGCAGACTTTGGGTTTTGGATGGCAGGAGAGCTCATGTGACCTAGCAAGAAAAATGCACAGGATATGCCTTTTAAAAAATTTTTTTTGGACTCACCTCTAGCCTGAATGTGCCTTCTGAAATGAATGAACCTCTGAACTCTTAGAACTGAGAGAAATAGACCAAGACGCAGAGGGGAGAGCTCCTGCATTATCTGCTGGAGCTCTGGATTTAGCCAACACTGCAACCAGAGCCATGGGCTTCTCAATTCTGTACGCCTACACTCCTTCTCTGCTTATGATCACCAGAAAGGTGGTGTCTGTATTAGGATTCTGCTTCAGTCTGCCTACCTGTGATGTCATCGCCTACCTGCCATGGGGGCGTGGCCCTGCCCAGGGCTATAGAAAAGGACAGACCCACCTAGCCCTTCTCTCTCTTACCACTTAACCCCCTTTCTCTGTCTTTGTCCCCCTTTCTCTTTCTCTCTGGGGTATCCCTCCCCCCTTTCCTTCTCTCCCTGTGCTCATGTAATAAATCTCATGTAATATAATCTAATATCTGGCACTTGATATCTTCTTATCATTTTCTTATCTGTCTCTTAAAATCCCCTAAAGGCCTAAAAAGACTTTCACAGGGATAAGTAGCCAGGGCACCAATTAGTTAATCAATCAATCATAGGATGTTGTATTGGGTGGGCAAGGTGATAGTGGGTAGAGTCGGGGTGACCTTCAGATTTTGGGTTTGGATGGCAGGAGAGGTCATGTTACCTAGCAAGAAAAGTGCACAGGATGTGAGGCAGGATGATGGGAGAAGCTGAGTTAGGTTTGAGGAAGTCAAGAGGCTGTGGTCATACCAGTAGGGGTAATCTAAAAGATGTAGAAAGATAAGCCCAGGGCCCCGTCTCCAGGAGGAGGGTCCTTACTTTTTAACCAGCAAAGCCCTGAAGCATTTAAATGGATGTGAGGATACAGTGAGATGGCCAAAGAGCAAGATAGAATTACCTTTTGGGGGACGCATTTTAGACCATGGAGATAGCAAGAACCTGGCAAAAGTCCTTGTCCTATGACCCAGAAACTCCATCTGTGTGGTGTCTGTGCTTGGTATCTCATTCTAGGCAGCATGGTTTGTGAGAACAAGAAGGAAGAAAATGTAAGCTATCCTAAACTGCCAACGTTTAGGCTGAAGTTCAGCTTGAGCAAGGCGGGTGCGGTAGTTTGAATGAGAACGGGCCCCACAGGTACATGTTTGAACACGTGGTCTGTGATTCAAGAAACTGTTTGGGAAGGATTAGGAGGTGTGACCTTGTTGGAGGCTGTGTGTTACTGGGGGTGGGCTTTTAAGTTCCAAACATGCCATTTCTAGTCTTTGATGGAATGTTCCTGTAAGGGGCAAGTCCCAGGAGGGTGACCTGAGCCAATCCCAGTGGGCATCTTTATTGGCTCAGAGTATTTAAAAATAATTGAAATTAGTTGTTAACATGCTTTTATTGTTTTGAGGGGGGTTTTGTTGTTGTTTATTTGTTTTGTCTCTGAGATGGAGCCTTTCCACCGTGAGGACCAGGCTGACCCTTGAACTCTGAGGAGATCCACTTGCCTTTGCTTCCTATTAGAGATGTGTACCACCGTGCCCAGCTATGAGCATGGTTTTAAATGTGAGGCTGGTTATATTCAAATACCAAAACTGGACCCTTCCTGGTGAACTTGGACACAAAACAATTCTTTTCAACAAATAAAGCTTGGGTCATGGGCTTTCATGACCAAAAGCAAACACAACAAAACATTATAGCATGTGTCAAAATAATTATACACATGAGATTTATTCCAAGTGTGCAAGGAAGGAAATATTGTGATTGGGTCAGTTGATGCAGAGAAATCTCTAGCAAAATCCAAGCGAATGGTTTTAAAACATCATAAATTTGGGTAGCTGCATGCCTGTAATCCCAGCACTCGGGAGGCAGAGGCAGGCGGATCTCTGAGTTTGAGGCCGGCCTAGTCTACAGAGCTAGTTCCGGGACAGCCAGGAACTCAAAAAGCAAAAGCAGGCGGAGAGAGGTGGCTCAGAGGTTAAGAGCACCGTTGGCTCTTCCAAAGGTCCTGAGTTCAGTTCCCAGCAACCATATGGTGGCGCACAGCCATCTATAATGAGATCCAGTGCCTTCCTATGGCAGGCTGGTGCACACGCGGGCAGAATACTGTATAAATAGAAAAGCAAAAGCAAACAAAAAAATCATACTAGATTAGATGCCTCAATTTGATAAAGGGTGCTTATTTAAAAAACAAATCTCACCGGGTAGTGGTGGGTACACAGCTTTAATCCCAGCACTTGGGAGTCAGAGGCATGTGGATCTTTGTGAGTTTGAGGCCAGCATGGTCTACAAAGTGAGTCCAGGACAGTAAAGGCTACACAGAGAAACCCTGTCTCAAAAAAACAAACAAACAAAAAAAACACCAACGAAAAACAAATCTATAGTTAATATCTTCCTCAACAGTAAAAAAATCTCCCCTTGAGATTAGGGGTAAGGACAAGAGATTCATTCTTTTTACAATGGGAGTCCTTGGCACCATAAAAAGGGAAACTAGAGAAAGAAAAAAATAAACTAAGATTATTCAAAAGGGTATAGGGGAGTAAAACGGTCTATATTTACGAAATGATTTCATAGAAAATCTCAAAGAAGCAATGAAAATGGCAAAGACCAAACCCATTGAAAGTAATAGTTGAGTTAACCATAGACTACACATCACATGAAAATCAACTCTTAATATAAATGGGTCAACAGTGAGATGATTGTCTACTATTTATAGTCATTCTAAAGAAAAATGTGGTACTTAGGCAAAAATTTGACAACCCATAGGGCAGGATCTGTTTGCTAGGATTATCAAATGAATAAAAGAAAAAGCTGACTAAATGAAAACGCGCCATGGGTTCATGGGATAGGAAACTCAACAGAGCAAAGAAGTCAATTCTTTCCTACTTGAGCTGCTCTTTAATTCTTATCAAGACCCTAGGAACTTTGTTGTAGACATAGGTTTATTCTAGCACTTATATGGACAAATCACCAATTCTAGAACAACCGAGGAAATATTCTTTTTTAAAAGAATGAGGTGTTGAGACTCAGTCTATTTGACTTCAAGATTTACCACGTAATTATGGAGATAGAGAGCGCAGTCACAGCTTCTGGCTGCCTATTGTACCCTGTAGAAGCTCACTGAGAAGCCACAGTGGCACACGCCTGTAATCCCACCACTCAGGAGGTAGACTTAGGATCTGGTTAATGTTGGTGTGATGTTTTTATTCATTTGCAAGGTTTGTTTTTTTTTTTTAAGATTTATTATTATATATACAGTGCTCTGCCTGGATGTACACCTGCAGGCCAGAAGAGGGCATCAGATCTTATTATAGATGGTTGTGAACCACCGTATGGTTGCTGGGAATTGAACTCAGGACCTTTGGAAGAGCAGCCAGTGCTCTTAGCCTTTGAGCCATCTCTCCAGCCCCTAATTTGCAAGATTTTTAAAAATAAAGTTTATTTAAAAATTTTAAATCCAACCAGGCAGTGGTGGCACATGCTTTTAATCCCAGCACTAGGGAGGCAGAGGTAGGCAGATTGCTGTGAGTTCCAGGCCAGCCTGGTCTACAAAGTGAGTCCAGGACAGCCAAGGCTACACAGAGAGACCTTCCCTCGAAAAACAAAACAAAACAAATCTAATTAAAAAGACAGTCAATGTTATAGAACAGAGAACCTAGGTTAGACCTAACTGATTTTTGTCAAAGATGCAAAATCCATTAAGTAGAATAAAAACAGTATCTTTTCAACAAATAAAGCTTGGGTCATGGACTTTCACGACCAAAGCAATAAATATCAAAATAGCTATTGCTGTTAGTTTAATGATATGGCCTAATAAATGTTTATTATTATAGGCTATAATTATTATGACAGTATTATTTAGCCTGCTTTCTCAAACAATAAAAATACAGACACCTGTTATATTATAGACTAAGCCTTATTTTACCTGGGGTTGGGCAGACATTAACTCCCCAAACTACCTTCCAGTATCACTAGAAAGGGGCAATTTTTGGAGGTTGGCTTGGTGCTATGTATTTTGATGCTAATTACTGGCTCCCAAGATCTAGATGCTGCCCTAACCTGGCCTCCCTCATTGGCTGAATAGAAGTCCTACACCCAGGCAAGGCAGATGGAAGGGCTGAGTGAAGGCTCACGGGCTTTGAGGAGAAAAGAATCTTGGGAAGGAGAAGCAGACAGAGCAGGAGGAGGAAGGAGGAGGAGAATCATCTCGGTGGGATCGGAACCAGCCACATGGGCCTAGAGGAGGAACCCTGAAGTTCTACATATAAGAAGTGGCCCAGATCCATAACCTTAGCAACTTGAGATTATGGATGGGAGATAGCCCAGATAGAAAGTCTTGGAACATGGGCGGCCTGGAGAGATGGCTCAGAGGTTAAGGGCACTGTCTGCTTTTCTAGAGGTCCAGAGTTCAAGTCCCAGCAACCACATAATGGCTCACAGCCATCTATAATGTGGTCTGATGCCCTCTTCTGGCCTGCAGGTGTATATGCAGGCAGAGCACTGTATACATAATAAATGAATCTTTTAAAAAAAGAAATTCTTGGAACAGATAGCATGGCCCTCTTTCTTCTTCTGCCTTGCCCAGGTGTGTAGGCCTTTTATTCAACCAACCAGGGAGGCAAGGTTCAGGGTTGCAACTAGGTCGTGGGAGCCAGTAATTAGCATCAAAATACATAGCATCAGACCAACTTCCAACAAATAACAAACATCAACCAGAAATCAGAAGAAAGTATTTGCAAAAGAGACATCTAAAAAAGGACTGCTATTCAAAATACATTTAAAATGAACCCTTAAAATTCAATAATAAGACACTGAGCATGGTGGGGGCATGCCTTTAATCCCAGCACTCAGAGAGTTTGAGGCCAGCCTGATCTACATAGCCAAGTCCCAGACCAACCAAAGCTACATAGTGAGACCCTGTGTCAGAAAGCAAAGCCAAAAGCCAACAAGCTTATTAAACATGTGCCCAAGACTTTGAAAGCTCACTAAGGGAGACAGACAGTGGCAAACAGCACAGGGCAGGACGCTCCCCATTGTACATCATCAGGGAAGAGGCAGCAGTGAGACACCACTATGTACTTATGAGACCTAGACCACTGCCAGTACCCAACGCCACCGCCGGGGAGGACAGGAACCCACAGGAAGTACGATTTGTCAGCAGTGGGACTGTGAAACGGACTAATAGTCTAAACAGGTAGCTGGACAAGTTCTTATAAAACCAGATATCCCTTTATCATGTGATAGAGCAACTATGCTCCTTCATATCTACCCAAAGCAGTTACAGCTTATGTCCACTTAAGATGGATGTTCACTTTAAGTCTGTGCAACACTTGGAAGCATCCGGAATGGTCCTGGGCAGATAAGTAAACTGTATCTAGTAAATAAGATGTTATTCAGTACTGGGAGAAAAAAAAAAGATAAGCTATCAAGTTCATGAAAAGAAATAGTAATTTTAGATAGATTTTGCTAAATCAAAGAAGTTAATCCCAAAAGACTACACAAGATACAATTCTAATTATATGACATTGTGGAAAAGATACAACTTTTACAACAATACACAGGTTTGTGGTTGGACCAACAAGATGGCTCCTGAGAGAAAGATACCTGTCACTTAAGCCTGGTAACCCAGACTCTATCCTCAGAACCCACATAAGAGTGAAAGTAGTGAGCTTATCCCATAAAGATGTCCTCTGCATACACATACATGCTGTGACATTTGTACCTACACAGACACACACTGATGATAAAATATAAAAAAAAAATTTTTATGAAGTTGCCAGGGCCTGAAGGGTGGGGAAAGATCATCAAGTATAGAAGATTTCAGGAACATGATACTATTGTGCAAAGTGCATGTGGTTACATATGTCAAAGTCCACAGACTGTACACCATCAAGAATGAATCTTCACATAATGTACGGGCAGTGGGTGATAAGATGTGTCAATATGAGTTTGCCAGTTCTAACAAGTGTACCACTCTGGTTGGGGAAGCAGATGATGAGGATGGCTATGGAAACAAAGCTAACCTAAAGGAAGAAAGGAAAAAGTCAGGTATAGTGGCGCACACCTGTAATTCTAGCACTAGGGAAGTGGAGACAGGAAGAGCAAGAGTTCAAGGCTATTCTCAGCAACATAGGCCCCTGGGTACATAAGACCCCAAAGACAGGGACAGAAAGAAAGAGGAAAAAAAAGAAAAACAAATGAACCTCAAACCTAAACCTTGTACCTTATGGAAGTACCTTAATTCATGGAAAATGGGCTTAAATATAAAATGTTAAACTTTTTTTTTGTTTGTTTGTTTTTTGTTTTGTTTTGTTTTGTTTTTTTTGTTTTTTTCCAAGACAGGGTCTCTCTGTGTAGCCTGGCTGTCCTAGACTCACTTTGTAGACCAGGCTGGCCTCGAACTCACAGCGATCCTCCTGCCTCTGCCTCCTGAGTGCTGGGATTAAAGGCGTGCGCCACCACGCCCGGCTAAAATGTTAAACTTTAAAGACTTCAGGAAAATAGCAACAACAACAACAAACAAAAAAAAAAAAAAAAAGAAAGAAAAAAAGAAAAGAAAATCTCCAGGATATAGAGCTAGGCAGAGTACTTAGGCTTAACAGTAGAAGAAAAATAGATACACTGTTCCTCACTAAAATTCAAATACTGTTTTATACAAGACCTTATGGAGGATGGAAAGAAAGATAAGCTACAGAACAAGAATACATCAAGAAATCACAGTTTGGCTTCTAGACTATGTAAAGAACTCTCAAAACCCAACACTCAAGTAATAATGTTTGTAAAATGAGCAAAAGATATTTCACCAAAGAGATTAGTTGCCCATAATTCATGGGAGAAACACTCCTAGACCTTGCTGGCTGCCCAAAAGGTGGGTAGAAATGATGGGTGACACTGAGCCTGTGCAGATTCTGCTCTCTGCTGTACACATAGACCTAGGATGAAGTTTGCTCACAAAGTAGTCAGGTAAGAGAACAGCAGTAATAAACAATTAAAACAACACATTATAATAAATGTTATAACTGGTTTCTTTTGGGTCCTTTTGTTGTTGTTTTTGTTGTTTTGTTTTTTGAGACAGGGTTACTCTGTATACTCCTGTCTGTTTTGTCCCGGAGCTCTCTCTGGAGGTCAGAGTGGCCTTGAATTTGCAGAGCTCCACGTGCTTTTGCCTCCTGAGTGCTGGGATTAAAGCTGTGCACCACGACCACCCTGCTCATGACTGGTTTCTTTTTCTCCTTCAAATATCTTTTTAAAAGTGGGCGAGGGGTGCGCGCACGAGCATGTGTATGTGTGTGTGTTATGTGTGTGTGTGTGTGTGTTTGTGTGTGTGTGTCTGTCTGTCTGAGAATGTGGGTGTAGATGCCAAAGGAGGCCAGAAAAGTACATTGGGATATCCTGGAGATTGAGTTACAAGGAGGCTGCAAACCATCACCTGAAACAGGCACTAGGTACTAAACTCTCATCCTCTGTAAGAGCATCGACCGCTCTTAACTTCTCTCCAGGGTTCAAGCATCTTATTTTACCCTATGGATCTTCTGTATGATGGTGTAAGGTGACCCGTGTCTATGGGATGGTTGTAGAGAGGTGCCTGGTAGGCACTGTGATGTAGCCTCGGGCAGCTGTGAAAGGGCAGCTTGAAGACAAGCATGTAGTACGGTTGGTCTGAAACCTAAGACTGACACTAAGTGACTAAAGGACGGTGGCCTGTGCAGCATGCATAACTTCCCCAGTGACCGGTTCCCACCGGCACAAGACAGTTCTACAGATGCTTCTCAGACTCAGGGAAACAGATCATTCATCATGTACTGGTGGGAAGGTAAGAAGGCATGGTGACTGGGAAACAGTGACAGGGCAAATCTTTTTTTGTTGTTGTTTTTGTTTTTGTTTTTCAAGACAGGGTCTCTCTGTGTTGCCTTGGCTGTCCTGGACTCACTTTGTAGACCAGGCTGGCCTTGAACTCATATGGATCCACCTGCCTCTGCCTCCCAAGTGCTGGGATTAAAGGCAAATCTTTATGTAACTAAACCTGCCATCATATGAGCCAGAAATTGAACACTTAGGTGCTTATCTCAGAGAAGTGAAAATGAACACACACACACACACACACACACACACACACACACACACGCACGCACACACACATACACACACATACACACACACCCCTCTGCTGAAAAAAGCCAGTTCTAAAATATTGCTCACTGTCTGACCCTGTTTCTATAATATTCTTGAAATGATAAAACTGTAGAATATTATCAGTTGCCAGAGTTCTGGGTGGTAGACAGGAGAGAAGTGGGCGTGGCTAGAAAGGGCAGCAAGAACAATCTATCTGGCTGTGGAAAAGCACTGCCATCGTGGCCATCTGGATAGCTGGACTGTAAAACTGTAGACTAATTTTGCAAGATGTCACCCTTAAAGCTCTCTGTACTTTGTGAAAACTATATATAAATTTACCATTATCTTAAATTAAAAAGCTATAAAAATTTAAAAGCCAGCAAGATGGTATGTGCTGCCAAGCTTGATGATCCAGGTTTGGTCTCCAGGACCAACATGGTAGAGGGAGAAAACTGATTCCCAGAAGTTGTCCTTGGGCCTCTACATAAACACACAGATACAGCCATAGACACAACACACACACACACACACACACACACACACACACACACACACACACATACACACACACACACACACACACTAAATAACTAAAATGTATGTCTTTTAAAAACCATCCAAACTTTTTTTAAAATATAGATTTCTGATTTTTTTTTTTTTTTTAACAAATAGGAAAATCCTCCTGTGTTGGGCTCACTTTTGCCCATGACCTCTATCAGCTGGAGTTGGGGGGGCAGTCGCCTCCATTAGGCCAGACTCACCTGTTTGCCATAGTCCTTACCTCTCCCTATTGTCTCATACCCACAGTTATTGCTTCTTGCCTGTCCCCTAAAATTCCTGGAGCTTGCCACTTTTTTTTCTTTTCACATTGGTTATTTCCCTGCCTGAGAAAGGACTGTTGGGAAGAAGGAAGGGAGAAAGCAAGCCTTGTATATAATTTTGTGCCTACGTGTGCACAAATGGGTGTTGGCACATGTGTGCCTGAGGAATGACATTAAGGATTGAGTGTGCTACATACACATGCGCCCACATCCATGACCACTATCAGCTGGAGTTGGTCTTTGAGACCCGGTCTCTCAATGAAACTCAAAGTTTTCCATTAGCCCCGGCTGGCTGGCCAGTAAGCCCCAGGGATCCTACCGTCTCCCCCTTCCCAGTGTTGGGATTGAAGGTACATGCCAATGAGCCTAGCTTTATATACGAATCAGGTCTGGTCCACATGCTTGGGTGGCACCCATTCCATCAACTGAAGTATGCTCTAGCCCAGGCTGCTTCTTTTTTGTTTGGTTGGTTTTGGTTTTTCAAGACAGGTTTTTGTGTGTCACTCTGGCTATCCTGGACTTGCTTTGTAGATCAGGCTGGCCTGAAACTCAGAGATCTGCTTGCCTCTGCCTCCCTGAGTGTTGGAATTACAGGCATGCGCCACCACATTGGGCCCCAGGCTGCTTTTTAAAATCCAACTTCTTCAATCAAAATGGCCCATATCGTTATTCCACTGTGTGAGACGATGGGAAAGTGTTTCTGTCTTTGTTCACTGGGGCTCTAAGCTAATATCCTCAGACTTGAAATGGATAATGGCAAAATTTGGGAATGCATTATTAACCCAGACTTACACAATAAAGCAGTTAAAAGTCCACTCTTCAACTGTGGAAACCTTGTCCGAGTCAAAAACAACTATTTGCATTAAGTCAGCTCTGCATTCACACATTTGCAAATCATTCTAATCTCTGCCGAACTCATGGAAGTTGCAGAGCAGACACAATCTGGAGAAGATGTGCTTAATTTTCATGGTATCAATTTTAAAAGCACAGGAAAAAAAGGAGTCTTCATTGACTTGTAAAAACTGGGCTAGCCATAGTACTAAAGGAATTCTGAAAATGCAATGAAGAAATGGCCCCGCAGGTACAAACACACCGCGTGGGGCCAGGTGGAGGCTGTGTCTTCGCTTGCCTCTCCCTGGACTGAGTCGAGATGTTGGGGGACAGTGTAGTCATGCCAGCAAAGAGAGCTGTGCAGCAGGAGGTGGGAGAGAGAAGCTTCCTGAACCCACCTGGTGGTCCGAGGTGCTGTTCTCGTTGCCCATGGTGACTCAGGGTGCCCAGCGTCCCTCAGAATGTTGTCAGAGTGACTGGAAAAAACGAAAGGGAATAAACATCTGGAAAGTGGAAGGGGAGCTGAGGTTTCCTCCTCAGCTCATCTCTACAAACTCAGAGCCAGGCGATGGCAAGTGTTTATCTCTTCAGCCACATCATGGAAAATCACTTTGGAAGGCTTTTTTCTTTTGCAACACGCCACCCAGACTTCTTTCCCAATACGGGCTGATGTTTTCACTCCCTGCCCAGGGTTGGCTGCAGTTTCTGAAAGGCAAGTTTGTTCCTGAGTCTGAGTTAGCGCCAGCGTGCGCACATATGCACACACACACAAATGAGTGACAAAAGCTGCCCCCCACCCCCCACCCCGTCCCAAATGCCAAGAAGCCTGGGGAACACTGCTCCCAGGAGGATTTTCTGTTTCCAATTGTACTCAGTTTGGAAACTCGAGGCTGGCTGCGGCTGCTTTCTCGCTGTTGGTGACAGCACAGCCTGCTGTCAAACATTAGGAGGCGTGAAATCTACTTCTCGCCAACGTGTTTTTTGCCGTTCTTCCCTCTGAACACTTGTCTCGCCGACTCATCTGCACTAATGTGTATGTTTTTATGAAAGCTGAGCAGGCTCCTTGCTGAGGGAAATAGGGATTTCGGAGCCAGGCTAGGACTAAATACTCATATGCAGCTGCTGAAGACAAATAGAACACACTGTGGGGATGTTCAGCGACAGTATTAACGATCCTCACAACTAAAATGTACCCTACACGGTTATCAGAGAGGCAGTGTCCCTTATCTGACACCAACCACTAGACTTCAGGCACCAAGCTGGCACCCTCGCTTTTTTCTTCACGGAGAAACCAAAGCAAAGAAATGTTGAAAAATCAGCCCACTCCTTAAAGCTGGTGCCTTAGAAAACACCAGCCTCATGCAGCAGGGAGAACCAGGGTCCAGGCCCCAAAACCCATGTAAAAAGTCAGGTGGGTTTGCAGGCATCTGTAATCCTAGCATTCATACAGCAGAATGGGGAGGATGGGGGAGGGGCAGAGGCAGAGGAATGGCAGAAGGTTGCAGGCCAGCTAGCCTGGAGTAGGTAGTCCAGAAACCAGAGACCTTGTTAGCTTTGACATGTAGTAGGTGGTGGGAAGGATTCTTGGAAGGTGTCCTCTGACCTCTGTAAAGTAAGCTATAGTAGGAATATGACTTCAGGCATGTGCACATGCATGCACACACACACAAATAAAAACTAACTTTAAATACAAACCTTACAATTAGCCAGTTGGCTTGCTTAGTCATTCAACCAACATTGATGGAGCAACTAGTACAGGCTACACATGCTGAACAGTCACTGATCAATGAAATATAAGTATCGTAAGCAGGCCCAATGAAAATGTGTCTGGGGACTGGGGGTGTGGCCCAGTGAGGGAGCCCTTGCCTAGAATACACAAGGCATTGGCTCAATCCCTAGTAGTGATAAGATAAATACCTCAAAACTGATGAAACAGCAAGAATGTCACTCTTGGGCTCAAGTCTCTTGTTCCTAACTTGTAAAGTAAGAGAACACCAGCCATCAATAATTTCAGATAACTTGCTTTACTATCCACCCCATATATATATATATCATGCTAAGTTATAGAATGAGAAAAAAGTCATCTATTTAAAACTGTTCTGTTCAGTTTAATCTTTTTGTTCATTTTGAAGATGGTTCCTTATAAGTAAATAATGTTACTAAAACCACTATTCCTTAATCAACTACTAACTTCCTTGTATGTACCAGGCTAAGTACACATTACATTTTATATGATCTATTGTAATCTGAAATTTTTCCTTTCTAGATTTTTTGAGACAGGGTCTCTCTATAACCTTGGCTGTCCTGGAACTCACTAAGTAGATCTGAACTTGCCTCTGCCTCTTGAGTGCTGGAATTAAAGGTATACACCACAACACCCAGGTACAATATTAATATTTTATATTCATCTACTAAATACAGTTAATAATTTTATTAAGAACTATAAAAACCAAATTTTAAAAAAAGTTGCCTCAAACTCACTGCATTGCTAAGGATGGCCCCATCCTTCTGCCTCTACCTGCTCTGTGATGAACTAGCTTTTAAACAGACAAAAGCAAATGACAAAACTCCCTCTGGCATAGTATGACTGAGACAGCAAAGAGAAGACTGTTGAGTCACACTGGAACCGTCCTCTGGGGACGTTAGGACAGGTATCCTTCGCCTGTCCCAGGCCAAAAGAAGCAGGCGCCCCTATCTGTTCCCACTTACCTGCAGGGATAGTCTGTACTTTGAAGGCTTCAGCCCACAGAAAGTTTGCTTTCCAACAACTGGATTTTCTCCTCATCAAAACCCGTGAGGTCTAAGCCAAGCCCTGCTCTAGTTGGATAAACAGCCGCTCCCCACCCTGGTGCTGTCACAAACCAGCCGACTTCATACCTGGGCTGTGCCTGATTTTATCCAAGCCTTCCTGCTTGGGAATCTGCACCTCCCAGCGGGGCCTACCCCCACCCCCACCCCCCGTGGTGACGTCAGCAGAGGCTCCTTTCAGGACAGGCTTATCCTAACCAACGCTGCACCCACCCCCTGATCGGTCACACCTAGCCTTGCTTGCTTTTGTGCAT
Source organism: Acomys percivali (assembly GCA_907169655.1). Classification (NCBI taxonomy): domain Eukaryota; kingdom Metazoa; phylum Chordata; class Mammalia; order Rodentia; family Muridae; genus Acomys; species Acomys percivali. The sequence continues at coordinate 10,892,835 of OU015757.1, read as the reverse complement.
GAGATCAGTGAACAGATCTCTTTCTAGAAAGAAGTCACATGTTCACGGAGCTTCTTGTGTGCACCTGGGGAAATTCCACTGCGGATACTGTGGAAAGACAAAGAAAACTCGTGGAAAGCAGATGACGCGCCAGTCTGGCACCTGCTGGTGCGTGAGGAATGAACTTAGCGAGGCGTGGTTTGAGTTTCAACCAGTGAAGTCATAAAAAGTACTTGCATGACTGGATTTGCTGTTAGGCGGTCTCCCTGCCTACCTGGGTGGAGGAGACCTGCAGACTTGATAGGGCTAGAGGCATCCAGTCAGATAGTCTCCTGCCCACTGTCTCCTACGCCCACGAGTCCTTCACTTTTTCCTCCTCAGTAAACGAGACAGAAGCACTCAGAGAGACAAAACAGCATTTTACCCAAGGATCCCTGGATACCAGGGAGGACTCTGCACCCTCCCCAGAGTTGTTTAAGGCCCCTCCAGGGAAAAGCTGCACGCAAAAGAGTTCACTGCCCTACTTTGCGTTTGAATAAGGCAGAATCGTGTGAGTGTGGGCTGATGACCAGATAACCACACGCTTTCTAGCTGCAAAAGGAAATATTATTCAGTCATAAAAAGGAGCCAACGCACATTCTACCACTCTGATAAGTGTCAGAAGCATTTGAGAAATATGTGGAGACAAACACAATAGGCCACGCAGTGTATGATTCCACTTATATAGAATTCCCAGAATTGACAGGTCTGTAGACAGAAAGCACCATGGTGGTTCCCAGGAGCTAGGGAAAGAGAATCAGCTGGATAGATGCCCGGGTTTATTTTGGTGTGACAAAAGTGTTCTAGAGTTAGATTTAACAGCTCCACCACCAGTGACACTCAGGAATAGTTTGTGCCCTAGGAGTGTCACTGAATCACTCATTTAAAAGTAAATACTTAAATTTACATTATCCGAATGTCATGGTAATTGTTTTCTTGAGTTTTTGAGATCTGTAGTGCAGGCTGGCTATGTAGCTCAAGCTGACCTTGAACTCCTGATTCTTATGCCTCCACCTCCCAAACACAGCCTATGATTTTTTTTAAAAGTTGTGTTTCACATCTTAGAGTTCTGTATAATATATAGTTTGGGGGAGGGGTGCAGAGACAATTCTAGCACTGAGGCGGGGTGGGGGGGTGGGGGGGGTAAGACTTGAAGACCATTTCTTTTTGTTTATCAACACCAAAGGTCAAGGTTCAGAGGAATGAGAAACAAGGATTCTGTCTCTGCACCCTTAAATCACAGGAGAATTTTTTTTCTAGGATATAGAAAAACCCTATTAGCAAAGTCTTAGCAGGGCGGTGGTGGCGCACGCCTTTAATCCCAGCACTCAGGAGGTAGAGGCAGGCGGATCGCTGTGAGTTCGAGGCCAGCCTGGTCTACAAAATTAGTCCGGGACAGCCAAGGCTACACAGAGAAACCCTGTCTCGAAAAACAACAACAACAACAAAAAAAAAGCAAAGTCTTGGCTGAGCAGTTGCGGATGAGGCATAAAGCAAAGCGAAAGCTGGACACTGAGGAGGGGAAAGAATGGGGAACCGCCCCTGAAGAAAGGGGAGAAACACCACGCTAGCCAACGCTGGATGTGGGGCATGCGCAGTGTCTAGTTTTTTCAGTTACGTGCGTTTCCATGACATCACTTCCTTTCACTGACGGCTCAACAGCTCATGTACAAGGTGTGCGTGTTCAAGATTTCTCCTAGTGTGAGTGGGCTGAAGGCCCGGAGCCAGGAAGGGTCAGCACTGAGCAGGGAACCTTGGCTGAGCGACTGAGGCTAATGCAGAGTATGCCGTGGATTTCGGGGCACAAACAGTGAGTCACGCGCTTTCAGAACTGGTGCCTTGGGACGCCTTTCTCTGCCTTGAAGGCATCTGTCCTCTTCCTATACCTTTCCAGGTCGTTCCTCAGTTACTGTTCATGAGGACACCGGTTGCGCTGTACATTGTGGCCCACCAGTATGACGTCATTTTCCCTCCCTCCCTCAGGACCCTGTCTCCAAATACATTCACACCCCCAGCATTGGGCCTTATGAGCTCAAAATATGACTTCTGAGAGGATACAAACAAAAATTGGTAATCCACTGGAAGAAGACATTTAGAGCTAGAAGACACTTGGGAGGAAAAAAAAAAAAAAAAAAAAAAAAAACAAAGCCAAAGAATTATAAGAAGCCTCAGGGAAGGCAAAAGCCACTCGCAGGGCTCAGGGTGGGACATGTTAGGCATCTGTCCCTTGAGCTTCAGGAGTCTAGAGGTCTCTAGGCATACAGTCTAACTGCTTGGGGCTGCTAGGGTCTAAGGTGCCAGACGCTTACCTGGCCAGGACAGAGGGCCTGGCTGGAGCAGACACTGAGAAAGAGAGAGGAAGGTTTGTGGGGGAAGAGCGGGATGGGGTAATTACATGACTGAGCCTGCTTGATCCTGGTGCTGGAAGATTAAAGGGACAAAGAGGCTGGAGAGGACTACACAGACAGTTGTGCAACACGCTTTCCCTCAGGGGCCTTGCCCAGATTCATGCTGCAGGCAATTGCTCTTAAGAACCAAGCACCAGGCCAGGTGGTGGTAGATGTGCATGCCTTTAGTCCCAGCACTCAGGAGGCAGAGGCAGGGGAAATCTTTGTGAGTTGGAGGCCAGCCTGATCTACAAAGTGAGTCCAGGACAGCCAAGGCTACACAGAGAAACCCTGTCTCAAAAAACCAAAACCAACCAAACCAAACAAAACAAACAAACAAAAAAAGATAAAGATGAAGAAGAAAGCCGGTCGTGGTAGCGCACGCCTTTAATCCCAGCACTCGGGAGGCAGAGGTAGGTGGATCTCTGTGAGTTCGAGGCCAGCCTGGTCTATAAAGCAAGTCCAGGACAGCCAAGGCTACACAGAGAGACCTTGTCTCGAAAAACCAAAAAAATAAAAAGCACCAGCGCCTGTGCCCTCTACAGGCAGTGCTAGTCACAGTGTTCTGTGTTCTGGTTTCTTTTCTATTGCTGTGCTATACAGCCCTGACTAAAACAGCTTAGGAGGGTTTACAATTCCAGGCTACACTCCATTTGTGACAGGAGGCAGCCAGAGTGTCACATCCGGTCAAGAGCAGAGAGAGAATAAACACACACGTGGGTCTTGCTGCTGTCTTCTTACTTCCTGCCGTCCCACAGCGTTCAGGACCCACTGTCTAGGGAAAGGCACTGGCCACATCCAGAGTGGTTCTTCCCACTTCAATTAAACATCAAAGCAATCCCACCCAGGCATGCCAACGGGCCAACTTTGTGGATATAATTCCACATTTCCAGGTGATTCCAGAGTGTCCAGCAGACAGCTGACCATGTGAAGACTTGGGTCTAAAAACCAACCATTTTAGGTTGGACACAAAGCAGGCCTCCTCTTGCTTCAGTTTCCCTGAGATTTTTTTTAAATTAACTTATTATTTATACAGTATTCTGCCCATATGGTGCCTGCCTACCACAAGAAGGCACCAGATCTCATTACAGGTGGTTGTGAGCCACCATGTGGTTGCTAGGAATTGAACTCGAGACCTTTGGAAGAGCAGATGGTGCTCTTAACCTCTGAGCCATCTCTCTAGCCCTCCCCTGAGAATTAAAACCCCCGGGGCACCTCAGGACTAGAGGGCTCTGTCATGACTGTCAGTGAAGTGAGGTGGTTGTTCTTGAGCAGTTAACTGCTTGCTGGGGGCTCACCATGGTCCTGGTAATGTCCTTGGGCCACGCGTGATCATTGTAGCAAACCTATGTGGGCAGAACCATTACCACACTTTAGCAGGTGAGGGACCAGAGGCTCGCTGAAGTCAGAATGTGGTCAAAGGGCAGGTAGCCTCCCTGAGGGTGGGACTAGAATCCAGGCAGGACTCTTTGATCCTCCCCTATGCCTGCTTTCTTCTCTGGGCGTAAGCACGAGAGGTATTTTCTCAGTGTGTCTCAGTCACACATAAGATAGTGTCTTGGCTCATCCCAGGACAGAGTTTACTGGCATGCTGTATCTCAGGGAAAACCAAAACCAACCAACCAACCAACCAAACACCACTCATATTACCCATCCCCGTAGGCTGGCACACACAAGGTTGTTTGCATAAAGCCAAGTGTCCGTTGTTGGCATGGAATAAGAAAGCTGGTTGTCAAGCAGGGTAGGACATTCAAGTTGCCTCCAGCTGCAGTTGTTTCCCTTGGACATAACAGTTCGGATTCAGACCTGGGACAAGCAGCTGAGGTGCCTTTTTAACCAAAGCCGACCTGGCCTCCAGGCTCTCTCCCATCATCCCTCGGTTACAGGGCATGGCTGGCCTAACCCGTCAGATACCTGCAACTCTCCAGCCCAAGGGCGGGGCTTCCTCTCCTCCCCCCCCCCCCCCCCCGTGGGAAAGATAAGCTTTGTCACAGGTGGAAGCAGTCTTGGCGGGCTTTACCCTTGGGGCACCCCATGAATACTTGTGATAGACTGAGAGGAGCCAGTCTGGGCCTGGAATTCAGGAAGCAGACCTGGGAACCCCACCTGGGCTATTGTTTTTCTAATGGACCCTCAACGGGAGAAGGAGACCGCCCTTCCCATGTGACTCAGGCAGGTGGGGAAGAGAAAAACAACAGATTCAGCCAGGGGGTTTGGGAGAGCGTGTGGAGAAAGCGAACAGGCTGGACTATCACGTGGGCCAGAGAGACACCTAAGGACTCATCCCGTGGAACGGATACCGGAAGGTTTACTCTTTTATCCCTTTAACCTTTTTTCCTGCTTGTGTAAGCTAGTTGGGTTGTATAATAAAGTTTAATTGTTAAGAAACAGAGCCAACACCCCCCCCCCCCCCCCCGCTCTTCACTATATAATCCAGACATTTTGGTTCCCCACCCCTCTTTGCTTTCCCTCTTGTCCTTTCTCTCTTCTGCCTCCCGCCCCTGCCCCTCCCTTTTCCATCTCCCTCTGCATGGTGACTTCACTGACCTCAACCTGTGAGATCAGTCAACCCACCCAAGAGCTGGCCCCAATAAACCTGTATTTATAATACTTACTCTAATTTGGCTTGAATTGACTCGTTTCGTTGGTAGAAAAATACCTATCAATAGCCACAGGTTACTCTGAGGAGGGCCGTGAGGGGGACACCAGCTCCTGACAACCGCACCTGGCTCCTGGCTAAGCCACCTGAGTCCTATTCCACTCACTCCCCCTGTGGCCCTATGTTGGAAGGGCCCTGCAGTCTTCCGGGTCTGGATAGCCACTCTGAGCTTGCTGTTAGGTGTAGGTCTCCTCCTCTCCCCAGCAAGGCTTCCGGCTCTCTGCCTGACTTCATCTGGACAGTGGCTTTAGACATAGATACCCCTAACCCACACCTCCTATCTGGCCCTTGACACAGCTCCCTGCTAGCTCTCCCTTCCCTGTGCCTATAGGATAATTATGTCCTGTGTTTCCACTCATATGATAGGAGCGTGCTGCCAAATGTGATCAACTACACAGCAGGGACAGTTTACGTGGGAGAAGGATTTCTTTGCTGTGGCTCGCAGTTTCCCAGCAGGTAACCGGTGGCTGCCATTCACAGGGTGGCTCTGTCCTGAACTCTGTGGAAGCAATAGCTGAGGCAGCTTGCTCATACCTTGGTAGATCAGGAAGCAGAGACCAGACTCCAGGTGGAAGGCCCATAGTCAGGCAACCCACTTTGTTCAGTAAGGTCCAGCGTGCTGGCTTTCTCTAACACAGACATGGCACAGACTGACCAACCCTCCACACTAACAGATAACTAAACACATGTGTACAAAGGCTTGTCTAGTCACCTTTCAGGACAGACTCACTATGAAGGCAGTAGAAGGTTTGAGTAGGGCCGGAGTCCTTCAGTGCGAATACCAGTTCCACTACTTGGCGTGAGAACTCTGGCAAAGTTTACTTCTCCCTGCTCAGTTTTGTCATTTCTAAACAGGCATTACAATAACACCTACCTCACAGGGCTATGGTGAGCTCCCTCCTATACAGCTCTTAAAGAAATCAGACATTAATGAACGGTGGGCTGATTATTATCAATGGGTCTCTTTGGGCTCTCCAGGCAAATACCTCTCTAAAATGAAGCTTTTCCCCCAGCAGTAAACTTGTGAATTTTAGATCTAATTAGTCATACTGGAAGCAGGTCACGTCTGTGATAAAGCACACTTAGCTAACAGGTGCACTGGCAGAGAAAAATGTTTGACTATGAAAAGGAACAGGTTAGGCCTGATGAGAAGAAAGTAAATGCTTTTAAGAACTTTTCAGCAAGCCGTTTATATTGAAATGGCTGCTGGGCTAGTGACTCTGGCCAGTCCCTCACTGTGGCTACTCCTGGCTGTTGGAGGCTCACATAAGTACAGAACCCATCTTTCTGTTCTCTGACCCACTGAGATATGGATAAGCCACGCGCTTGCTTCCACTGCCGTGTCGTACGGTTATGATGGACCGATATCCCTGATGCCAAAATAAATTCTCTCAGCTGCTTCTGTCACGTACTCTGTCTTAATGATGACAAACAGAATCTACACAGCAGCCACGGGTAGAATTCTGGACGGGAAGTATGGAATAGAGCAACTGTGTAGGGGCCTCTCCTGGGTAGGTCAGGTGGAGAACACCACCGCAGCCCCGACTGTGCATCCAAGCTGTGATCACCAGCTTGGGGAGAGGAGGAGAGCTGAAGAACAGAGACAGAGCTACATGGGAGCAACTCCATCCATGATAGGACAGAGGCACAGGGAGGTTTTCCAGCATCCTCTGCCCTGGAGGGAGCATTGTGTGCAACCCGCTGGGCTTTGTGGATATGTCAGTGAATCAGCTACATGTTTCTTTCTTTTTTTTTTTTTTTTAAGTCTCTTTTTTCTTGACATGCTAGACACGTGTGTTTCAAACATTTGGTAAATCCTAGGGTTTCTCCTGACACAGATGGAAATGCTGGGAAAATGCGAAGGTCTTCTGCTCCACTGCTTCCTTTCGTCTGTGAAGAATTGAAACCTGGAAGATGTTAATGATCTCCCCATCACCTCAGCGTGAAGGGGGGCCAGCCTCACACAGGCTTGCTCCAGGCAGTCTCAGCCGGCTCAGTCCTCACGCCTGCAAGATGCTTCTCTCCGGCAGGAGCAGAGTAACCAGTTCAGACGAGAGGCTCGTGTCCTGCCTGCTATGGCCTCTGGCCATCAGGCCCCTGGCAGTTGGGTGTGCACTAGCAGAAATGGAACCCAGATCATATTACTCACCACGGGAAGGACGATCAAGTGCTCTCTGGCTGCTTGGTTAATCCGGTTGCCCACACCAGGCTGAGAGTCCCCCCAGCCCAGCCAGGCCTCTTCCTAGGTAGCCGGGAGCCTCAGCTTCTCTCTCCTGGGATCCAGTTCAGTTGCTCTGACACCCTACCTTGCACAGCTAAGCACAGAGCTACTTATAGCTCCGTTATCATGGTCCCACTTTAATACAAACAAACAGCTGTCGCCTGGAGAAGAGATTTATGAAGAGACGGTGCCTGGTTTTTTACTCTGGCAAGAGACCTTCATAAGCACCAAGGACCTGCTTGCTCCCTGAGGCTTGAGTGAAATGACAGCTCCTCCCTCACACCATCCCTTGGGCCTCTTGTATTTTCCCTGTCCTCCACCTCTCAGGCCACTGAGAAATTTGGGTACCAAAGTTCATCCCCACAAAACATTAGAGCCTAGAGAATTTAAGACCCCTGCAACCGGGACCCTGTGATCAGAGACAAGACTGACATATTCACTCATGCTGGGAAAAGCACACAGCCTGGACTAGGTGCTTACGGCTTCTTCTGCGCAGGCTGTGTTATTTTCACCAGCCACCTCACACCAGGAGCTCATAGGCTAGCTCTAGCCACACAGGCCAGCCCTGCAGATCTGCACCGGAAGAAGAGAGCCTCTCAATGTTACCTGCCCCCCCCCAATGGCCCGTCCCCACCCTGCCCCAGCACACACACACATTCATTTTGTCTTCCTTTATTTGGCCTTGGAAAGGGGCTATTCAGGATGAACTAGAAGCAGCCACTAAGCTTTACTCATTATTTGGTGAATGGAGTATGTAGAAGCAAAAGCCTAAAGGCACAGGGGGCCAGGGAGGATGCTCGAGGTAGGTCTTGATGGTCCAGCCCATCAGCTACCACTTCATCCTTCGGGGATGGTGGCCCAGGTACTTTTGTCCCTGCTGTCTGTCAACTCATCACCCTTTAAAGTAGAACCTGCGCTAGTTATAGACTCTCTAGGCCTGTTTGGATATTGCTAGTGGTGGGAAACTCACTGTCCCCTGATGGAGTAGACATTCTAGCTGCAGAAGGTCACTCTGGACCCCTAGGGACTCACTTCCATTGTTCCATTATCTACATCCTACCAAGATTCTTCCAAGTGCTACCCCAGAGCTCCCTGAGCCGTGATGACGTCACTGGGCATAGGCTGGGCAGCAGTGGAGAAGCCTGAAGACTAACGAGAACAATCTCATTGACTTTGCATTGCCATCCTTACTAGGTTATAGGAGCAACTTACGCTTGCCTTGCTCTGGGATTACACTGAGCCAGCATGTTCCTCTGTCTGTATGACTGATTAGTGGTGGCTGAAAACTAGCCAACCCACAGTTGACCACAGACATATGAAGGACGCCAACAGAAACCATGGGGCCCACCCAGAAAAGCAGCTGGCCCAACTACAAGTGTTAACACAGAGAATAGAAGCTACGGAAGTCTCTCTTGTCTTAAACCACCAAGCTTTGGGGTAGTTTGTTGTGTAATGTGCCATATGGTAGCCAACCAGAGTTTACCATAGGTCCCATTAACTCCTGCTTCCAGCAGCCTGTACCCAGGCCTGCTTGGCCCTAGGAAGGTCTGTGCATCTGATCACAAAGTATGTCACGTGAGGGAGGACTGAGTGATGGCTCCCTCGGTTCAGATGGTAAAGGAGAAGCCTCCCCTCCCCCATGGCCACTGGTGTCAGTCTATGCCAGACTTAGACCTCAGGGGATGAGGCTCTGAGGACCCTGTCCTGGAATAACAGATGTGATATTAGCGATGCAGAGCCCTCTGGGTCCTGAATGAAAACATGAGCTTGCATCTAGATTGCCAATAGATGGTCTCCGTTCCTGCTACAGAGATATGTGATGACACGTTCAAGGATGTGGGTCTCTTATTCACAATTTCCACACGTCCCTTTCTGCAGATGAGATTAGCAGAAACCACATTTCTTATGAAAGCAAGCTGTAGCGGCCCCCATAAAACATTCAGACATCAATTTGAGTCCAAAAGCTGAGCTGTGCTGTCACATTTGAGAATCAAATGCAGTATCAATATAATTGGGAACTGTGGGCTAAGGGGAGGGCTGAGGCAGGAGAGGGGGAGGGGGGAAGACTGTTCCAGGGCAGACCACATGACAGGGATATTAAGTGGAGGAGGAATATCGTGAGTGCCAATTACAGCAGAGCCACGGCATCAGTAGCAACAAGAACTCTGTTAGGGCCCAACTGAGAAACTGAAGACATCTGCCCTCAGATGACATTGTAGGACTTTGTAAATGCCATTATTAGACTTACAGTTAATATTTAAAGAGAAAGTAGCTTTTTATTTTTAAATTAGTAATTTTTTTTTTAAATTACTGTATGTCTGTCTGTAGGTGGGTATATGCATATGAGTGTGGTCCTTAGAGGCCAGAGGAGTCAGGTCCCCTTGGAGCTGGAGTTGTAAGCTGCCCAACTTGGGTGCTAGGATCAGAGGTTAAGAGTGTTTGCTGTCCAGCCAAAACCCTATCTTGAAAAATCAAAAATCAACCAAACAAACAAACAAAGAGTGCTTGCTGCTCTTCTAAATGACTCAGGTTCAATTTCCAGCACCCACACAGCCACTCACAACCATCTTTAACTCCAGCTCCAGGGGATCTGACAACCTTGTCTGACTTCCACAGGCAGCAGGCACACAAGTGGGGACATAGGCATATGTGCAGACAAAACGCCCATGCACATGAAAATGTTTTTAAAAAATCAACTAGAGGGATTTGACTTTCTCACGTACTCTGGTGCCTCACATTTGACCATGTCCCCTGGAGGGGGAGACCTGGTGGCACTCAGAGGAAGGACAGCAGGTCACCGAGAAGAGACTTGATACCCTATGAGCATATACAGGGGGAGGTAATCCCCCACAGGAACAGTCATAGGGGAGGGGAATAAGGGGAAAATGGGAGGGAGGGAAGAATGGGAGGATACAAGGGATGGGATAACCATTGAGATGTAACAAGAATAAATTAATAATAATAAAAAAATTAAAATTAAAATTAAAAAAAAAAGGAAAAAGAAAGTGGAGAAAACATTGTGAAGGAAAAACGAAAAAGAAAAGGAGAAAGAATGTAAGGGAGGAAAGGAGGACAGACCTGATAATGGAAAAAAAAGTGTAAAGAAAATTAAGTAACTGTAATAAGGTAAATAAAAGCTAAAATTACAAAAGCATTTTTTGAAATAAAACTATGGTCAAAAACAAAAAAACAAAAAAAAATCAACTAGAACTCTAATTATTCTATAATATGAAAGGCTAAAGACCGAGAAGCCCCCAAAGGAAAGCTGACTTGACCAATGACACCTGTGGGAGCACCTGATCAGGCGATCCACACACTAAAACCGCTGGTATCTACCACTTCCTGGCTGTGGGGAAGCTGACCTGCAGATGGACTCTCCCATTTTTTTATTTTTTATTTTTATTTTTTTTTTATGGCTGTCCTGGACTCGCTTTATAGACCAGGCTGGCCTTGAACTCACAGCGATCCGCCTGCCTCTGTCTCTGGAGTGCTGGGATTAAAGGCGTGTGCTCGGCCCTCCCTTTTCCATTTTATAAAACCCCAAGACCCCCCACATCATGTGTGCACAGTCTCCATCCTGCAGCGGGACTGCAAGGACTGCCCTTCAGTTATGATTAAAGAGCGATTTTGTCTCTGGAGGCAGCTGCCTGCTTTCTTGTATTCCCGTGTTACTCCATCAATCCTGACTTAATATAACCTGAAAATGGGAAGTCAACAAAGATTTTGGTTAAGTATTGTTTGGCTCAACTATACCCTCCCTGAGGTGGGGGCAGGGCAGAACATTTGCCTGGTTTTATATTAGCTTCCCAGGTAGATGGGATAATAGAAGCACCCTAGCTCCCTGCCTCCAGAGCGTCTTCCTACATTTGACGTGTGATGAAAAGCAATGAGGAAAGTATACACACAAAACAAGCCTCTGCTTTCCGGAAATGAAAAGAAAAGGGTAAGCGCTCTTCAAAACAACTGTGAATAAAGAGTGTAGGCAGAGGCCAGGAGTAGTGGCACACACCTGTAATCCCAGCACTTGGGAGGCAGAGGCAGGCAGATCACTGTGAGTTCCAGGCCAGCCTGGTCTACAAAGTGAGTCCAGGACAGCCAAGGCTGTCTTAAAAACAACAACAACAACAACAACAACAACAACAACAACAACAACAACAACAAAACAAAACAAAAACAAAAAACAAAATAAAAAAGAGTGTAGTCAGAAAACCCTAGCACAATTTGTCAAGTTTTTGGCTTCCACGTTCCTCTAAATGTTTATAGGCGGCAGACTGACTTACGTCCCAAGAAAATTGTGTGAAAGCAGACGCAGGTAATAATGGAGCCTTGGTGGACCTGAGTTCACGTCAGATCCTTTCAAACACAGCCAGAGGAGGATTAGGAAGGAGAGATTTCAAAACGTAGGGAACTCAAAGGGGCAGGTGGAAGTTAAAGGCAGTCCTCAAAGTGCATGGACTCTGGGGGAGAGAAAAGCAGAAACAGCAGAAGCACCCCACGTGTTGAAGAACGGAAGAACGTTTAGAGTTCTCCAAGAGGGAAAGAAACCACAGAACCAGAGGCCTGGGAAGCTTTCTTGGCACCTGATCACAGACAACATGGCCTCTGGTGGGGTCAGAGTCAGGACTGACAACCAGGAATCCTGAGGCAGCCCCGCCTGGCAAAGCTGTACACGGCTGCCAATAGATCCGCACAGAGCCAAATGAAAAGGAGGTCAGGAGACAATTCTTCACATAAATCACTCAAACAAACAAACCAAAAAAAACCCCAACAACAACAACAATATATATGTACACTAAAACCAGCCATGAGGTAGGAAGACACCATAAGCCAGCATTCTCACCAGAATGAAAACTGTAACAGAACAAGCCTCAGAAATATTTGAGAGAGAAAAGCAAGGAAGGAACAATGACTAGATAGAATCAAAAAGATTGTTGATTAAATGACAAAGCTACTCTGGAAATAAGACAGATCACAGACACTCAAGAAAGAATAAGTTCAAATATAAATGTAACAAAGGGCACTGAAGACCATGAGGAAATGAAGAGAATTAAGGATTACACAGATGGAAATTAAAAAAAGGGGGGGGGGGCCAGGAAGACAGGAAGAGTCAAAGAAGAAGGAATATCAGCAGGTATTTATATACCTGAAATAAAAGCAAAGCAACAAGGGTTGCTTTACATATATATGTATCTGTGTGTGTATTTCATATATCCCTATCCGCACATAAAGCAAGGTAACAGTTGAGCCAGTTTCTAGAACAGAGCTTTTACAGAGGCCATGAGGAAACACTGCTTACTGGCTTGCTCCCCACTGTTAGGTCACAAAGTGGGCCCCGAATGGCAGTGCCCATGGCAATATTTTAGGGCAAATGACTTCACCCATATCTTAGCTGGGCTTCAACAGGAAACAGAAACCTAAATTGTTTCTCTGGAGCCCTTAAAGGCTGGCCGGATGCACCTAACTGCAACTGTCAGCACCTCATCTGTCTGAAAGAATCCCCACACGCAATACCTGGGCTGTTCCAGTTTTCGAGCAACCTCCCTCTGCCACATACCCACATAAAAGCCAACAAGCTTTTCAACTGTGTGCAGTCCAAGGCAGCCTAGCTGGGTTTTTTTTTTTTTTTTCCCCTGTTTGTTGTTTGTTTGTTTTTAACTAAACCGCTTTGTATCCAAGGAGTGACTCTGTTAGGTGGTCTCTTGCTGAACCTACTTACATTTGGTGCCGAAACCTGGAAGGGTCACCTGGGTCCCCCTTTGGGACCTCGGTCCCTTCTTTAATTTAACCCAAACTGCCAACTTGGCCCTCCTGTGGTATGGATCATTTGCCTCTGCGGCCCTCTTGTCACCCACCATATATGACCCCAGATTTTAAGAGTCTGTCTCTTCAGCTGTCTCTCTCCTCCACCTCCCCTGCCCTAGTCTCTGGTCACTTGTTCGGGTGTGTATCCTCTCAGAGCTGCCTGCTCTCTCTCATCCTCAGTGGAGCCTGCTACAAACGTTGTGCTGGTAAGCCAGGCAGCCTCCTTACGCCCTTTCAGATGCCCCATCACAGGAAGTGGGGACACTCCTCCGTTGATCCTGGGCATCTCTCTGGCCAGTCTTTTTTTGTTTGTTTGTTTTTTGTTTATGTTTTTCGAGACAGGGTTTCTCTGTGTAGCCTTGGCTGTGCTGGAGTCACTCTGTAGACCAGGCTGGCCTCGGAACTCACAGCAATCCTCCTGCCTCTGCCTCCTGAGTGCTGGGATTAAAGGCATGCGCCACCACACCCGGCTCTCTGACCAGTCTTGATCCCATGGTGATGCCTTATGTCTTGCAGTTCTTAATCCTTCCCTCCCTGGGCCTCTATTCCTACACCAATGGACTCTTCCCTCTGGCAAGATTCCTATTTACAGCCCCTTTCCTAAGTCTCTTCCACCTCCACCTTGCTCTGCTCTTGGAAATTCTTACCGTTTGCCCTTTGTAGGAAGTCTCCTTCTCTGCCTTCTCTGTGTCTCGCTCACTTCTGGAGCTTTCTCTGTCTCTCTTGCTGGGTTGCTGGAGCCTGAATTAACCACGGGCTATTGTTTTTTAAGTTTTTTAAAAAAATAACTTATTTATTTTTATTTTATGTGCATTGGGTGGTTTTTGCCTGCATATATGTCTGTGGGTGTCAGATCTTGGAGTTACAGACAGTTGTAAGCTGCCACGTGGGTGGTGGGAATTGAACCCCGGTCCTCTGGAAGAGTAGTCAGATGCTCTTAACCTCTGAGCCATCTCTCCAGCACCAACCATGGGCTCTTATTAAGCTCATTGACTCCTCCCCTACCTTCTCTAAGCTTCTCCTCTCCTTGGACTCACACTTCATTAAGCTGCATTGTCTTACTACAAGTGGCTTGCCTCAGCAGAAACTACATAAATTGGTCTCAATGGCCAGAAAATGGTAAACTCAATTTTTTTCTTTCTTTTTTCTTTTTATTTTCTTTCTTTCTTTCTTTCTTTCTTTCTTTCTTTCTTTCTTTCTTTCTTTCTTTCTTTTTCAGTTTTTCAAGTCAGGGTTTCTTTGTGCAGCCCTGGCTCTCATGGAACTCACTCTGTAGACCAGGCTGGCCTTGAACTCACAGAGCTCTGCCTGCTTCTGCCTGAGTGCTGGATTAAAAGCATGCACCACTACCACCCAGCAGCTCAATTTCTAAATTCTCAGATTGTGAATTTTTGTTTTGTTTTGTTTGTTTTTTCAAGACAATGTTTCTTTCTGTGGCCTTGGCTGTCCTGGACTCACTTTGCAGACCAGGCTGGCTTCGAACTCACAGAGATCCGCCTGCCTCTGTCTCCCAAGTGCCGGGACTAAAGGCGTGCGCCACCATACCTGGCTGTGAAACTTCTAATGAATGCCTCACAAGCAAATGGTTCCCAAACGCTTTCTTTCTAAGCTTTCCTTACTCATTGTTCTAAAAAATTCCTCATCTCTAAGTCTTCTTTGCTCTCTGCTCTGGTCCCCCGCTGTGAACGCTAGGTTCAGTCTCTCAGAAGTTCAAATGTCTTTCGGGTGTGGATAATAGAGAAGCATTGTCACTCACTGTTCTGCTCCATTAAAGAGCTGGCTCTGACGAGAGGATTGGTGTGCCTGTCCCAGACCCAAGTGTGTTTATTTAAAAGGATGACCACCTGACCTTGTAACAGAGGGGAGGGCAAAAGAGAATGTTCCAGAAGAAGACACCACACGCTGGAGAGCAGCTAAGAGGTAAACTATTTCCAATGAGACCCCAAAGGACAGGGTGCTGTTTCAGATGTTTAGCTCTCCCAGGACCACCCCCCTTTTTTTGGTTTTGTTTAATATCTTGGAAACTTTTTTTTTTTTGAAGTATAAACTTTTTAATCTTAGGGTCTATAAGAATATTGAGACTGTGGTTTTAAAAACACTAAGTCTGTAAAAGAAAAAATTATCTTGAAACAGGTAGCAACAGGTTGATAGTTTAAAATCTATGTATGGGAGAGGTGATGCACACCTTTAACCCCAGCTCACAGGAGGCAGAGGCAGATGGATCTCTGAGTTGGAGGCCAGCCTGGTCTACAGTGCATTCCAGGATAGCCAGAACTACAGAGAAACCCCATCTTGAAAACAAAACAAAACAAAATAAAAATCTATGTATAGGTAATCTTAATTTGCTGCACTATACTAAAATAGATTTGCTACAACATACAATGTATATAATCATACATTCAACTCTCACTTATGAAAAATAGAACCTACTAGCAACATATGTTTGATAATTAAGGTTTATGAATTCCTAAGGTTATAAAGGTCTATCCAAGCTAATAGACACTTACCTAAGCATGTACATCTAACCACTTTGTCTTTGCTAAGTTTGTTAAGTTTAGCTATTTGAAAACAACTAGTAGTATAAGAAACTGATATTTTGTAAGGGTGTGTTATGAAAGGACCAGGAAAAGGAGGTTCCTAGTCTCTCCACCAACTGTATTTATGGCTTAAAGTTTATTCTGATACTAAAGAATTTTCTATTCAAAAGTATAAATTCTAAGTCTCAAAGTTAATAGGGATAAAATGATTTAAAAAATCCTAATCTTATGAAAGCTAATAATTTGTCATAAACTGTTAAACGATAATTAAGACATGCGAGTTACAGGTCAGCCACCTTACAAGTGATCGCACTCTTTTCTGCGCTCGGAGCCATGCCTGTAGTCATGCCAAATACAAATGGAATTCATTTACAGAGATAAGTTTAGTCTTGTGTATCTCTTGTCAAAGTTAAGCCTAAAGCAAGTAACCAAAACCAGATAAAGTTTGTTAAATATAAAATAATATTCAAAATCAGGTATTTTTTTAAAAGTATGTAAGAGGCTAGATAATGGCCCTCAACTCCCTTTGGTGAGATCTGCTGAATGTGGCATTTGGGTATTTAGTGAAAGGGAGGAGCAGGGAAAGTCCCAAGGCCTCCTGTGACAGACAGGAATGCCAGCTTCTGGCAGCAGCCTCCAGGAAGATGGGGCACTGTCAGGCATGGTAGCGCACGCCTTTAATCCCAGCACTCAGGAAGCAGAGGCAAGAGGGTCTCTGTGTTCGAGGCCAGCTTGGTCTACAGAATGGGTTCCGAGACAGCCAGGACTACATAGAGAAACCCTGTCTCAAACAACAATAAAGAGAAAGAAAAGAAAAAGAAGATGGGCCACCAACGGGCTCTACTCCAAATCTGCTGCAGATTTGACAACACTGACCACTGGACAAAAGAACTGCCTTCCACCTCACTGGCTGCCAGGACCCTACCCGAACTGTGGACAGGCAGGATTCTAGAGGGTCGACCGCCCCTTTTTGCTTACACTAGTGTAATTCGTTCCCCCAAGTTAATCCTCTGCAGAAAAACCTTTCACTGCTCTGGGACCTCAGCCCCCAACAATGCCATCAGCAGCGCCACAGAGCAGTCCAGGGTAAGTGTCCAGATAGAAGTCTCTGTCGTTTTTAGCACAGTCAAGAGCTACTTGGTCTATAATTCCTGCTTATTTCAGTAAAATTAGCCTTCTCAGATCTCTGTGATGGGTGTTGATGGCCAGCCCCACCAGCCTAGGGACAGGTTCTCTTCTCTGTTTCCTCTGGAGCCATCTGAGCAATAGCTCAGGCCTTCCTTGTTATACCTGGGTTTCCCAACCCCATTACTGGGGAGGGATATCGTGGCCAAATTACATATTTCCTTTTCTTTTCATGCAACTCCTCTGGAACTTTCCTTCTTCTCTTAGCCTTTGAGGACCAACATTCCTCTCTCCAGTTTAGCTCTCTTTAAATACAGATTGAGTATACTTCCTTATTTAATATCAAGTAAATACATTATACCAGTTGTATGGTGGGAAAAAACCTGCAGAGATGCCTTGACAGATACAGTCTTTTGGTACTTCATCTGGTCAGAATTTATAAGTCTGCTTTCTTCTTAAAAATATTCTGGCTTGGAGCTGGGCATGGTGGCGCAGGACATTAATCCTAGCACTTGGGAGGCAGAAGCAGGTGGATCTCTGTGAGTTTGAGGCCAGCCTGGTCTACAAAATGAGTCCAGGACAGCCAGGACTACACAGAGAAACCCTGTCTCAAAAAAAAAAAAAAAAAAAAAAAAAGGCAAAAAGCAAAAACAAAATTCTGGCTTTACAATAACTTTGGATGCAAAAGTGGTTAAGAGCACTGACTGCACTTCCAGAGGTCCTGAGTTCAATTCCCAGCAACCACATGGTGGCTCACAACCATCTATAATGTGATCTGATGCATACTGTATACCTAATAAATAAATCTTTAAAAAAAATAAAATAAAGGGAAGTTCAAATTACCCAAGTCTCTTAAATAAAAAGGCTTTAAAGCTGAGGCGCAGTTACCTGCCATGCTTAATTGGTGTCAAGTGTACAAGTCAAGCCTTGCCTTTCCCTAGAACTAACAGGCTTCCTACTGAGATAGGTAAAGTCACAAAAAGCTTTCATGAAAAGCCAAACTTAAAACCACGGTGCTGAGCTGGGCGTGGTGGCACATGCCTTTAGTGCCAGCACTCAGAAGGCAGAGGCAGGCTGATCACTGTGAGTTCAAGGTCAGCCTGGTCTACAAATTGAGTCCAGGACAGCCAAGGCTACACAGAGAAACCCTATCTTGAAAAACCAAACAAAAACAAAAACAACACCAAGCTGGTGTTATTGGTCTCCCAGCACTCGTGAGGCAGAAGCAGGAAGGTCTCTAAGTTCCAGGCCAGCCTGGTCTACAGAGCGAGTTCCAGGCCAGCCTGGTCTACAGAGCGAGTTCCAGGCCAGCCTGGTCTACAGAGTGAGTTCCAGGCCAGCCTGGTCTACAGACTGAGTTCCAGGCCAGCTAGGACTACACAGAGAAACCCAGTCTTAACTCCCCCACAGCCAACACACACACAAAGGGGGGAAAAGACATATAAGGGGGGGGGGGCTGGAGAGATGGCTCAGAGGTTAAGAGCACTGTCTGCTCTTCCAGAGGTCCTAAGTTCAATTCCCAGCAACCACATAGTGTCACAACTATCTATAACGTGATCTGATGCCCTCTTCTGGCAATCAGGTGTACATACAGTGTATACATAATAATAAATAAATCTTAAAAAAAAAAAAAAGACACATAAAGGGCAGTGAAAGAAACTATTCCTCTCTCACTCAAGCTCCTTAGGCAAATCCTGGCTAGGTCAGGTTACATCCTGTCAGTGTAGGTGCTGCAGTTAGCTCATCCTTTCCTGTCACCAGGCAAGCCAGGAATTTAAAGCAAGCTAGCTTTGATTCCCTTCTTTCTTCCCTGCCTTTTCTGTTTTTAATTTTTAATTTATTTTATTGGTGTTTTGTTTGTTTGTTTTTAGATAAGGTCTTACTAGGTAGGCCTAGCTGTCCTGGACTCACTCTGTAGACCAGGCTGGCCTCAAACTCAGAGATCTACCTGCCTCTACCTCCAGACGGCTGGGATTAAAAGCACACACTACTACACTTAGCTTCCTTTACTCACTTTCTTTCTTTCTTTAATTTTTATTCTGTGTGTTTTGCTGCATTGCGTCCACATACCACAAGTGTGCCTCGTGCCCTTGGAAGCCAGAAGAGGGCATTAGATCCTCTGTAACTAGAATTACACACAGCTGTGAGCTACCTTGTAGGTGCTGAGAATCAAACCGAGGTCCTCTGGAAGAGCAGCCAGTGCTCCTAACAGTTGAGCCATCTCTCCACCCCCCTACCTGCCTTTAACACAGGGTCTCACTATGTAGCCTTGGCTGGCTTGGAACTCAGGAGGTAGATAAGATTGGCCTTGAATTTGAATGGTCCCCCTGCCTCTGTTTTCTAAGCACTTTGGTTACAGGTATGCACCACCAGCCTGACATAATTCTCATTTTCCAAAGTGACTTCCTCTGTTGTACTTGAGACAAGGCAACCAGGGCCTCCGATGAAGTCGAAGTCCAAGTGTTGCTTCCCAAGGTTTAGCTAAGGCCTCCACCCATCTCTGTGGGTTTGGAACAGTACGTCTGATCATGGCCCACCCCTAGAACTTGGACCTGAGGGCTGTTCTTGCCATGCATGAGGGTGTCTCCTAAGGATCTCTCTTTGGTTCTCCTCATGCCAATATCTGTCTATCTGGCAGAAGCTATGCTGCCCATCACTGTTCACCCATGGGCATGTATCCCTCCTTCCCAGCTGCTTCTCCAGAGTTGGTACCTGTAGACCAAGATGCATCAGCAGGAATCTCTTTGTGCTAAACAAAAAGAAGATGCGTGCAAAAATTAGAAGATCCTGGGGGCAGCGAAGCAAGCAGGAGTTGTGGAAGGAGAGATGCTCCTGACAGATGCTCGCTCGTCATGAATGTTCCAGAAGCAATGCAAACACATCACCACCAGGCGCTCCTCAGAGGACAGAGCACATGACACCATGGCCTTATGACAGATCAAATTTCAAGGCGTAGTTGTATCATCTGCTTGCCATGGAATATGACACACAGAATCCCTGTCGATCCCACCTCACACCTCATTATCCATCTCAGCAGAGGCATATTCCCAGGCATAGTTTTCAGAATAACCAAAAGCTAATGTAGATGTTTGTTTTGTCATTGTTTTTTGTTTTGTTGTTTTGGTTTGGTTTTTGAAATGGGGTATTACGGAGCGAATCTGGCCTCCAATAACAATCCTTACGCCCCTGCCTCCAGAGTGTTAGGACTAACTGCATATGCCACCATGCTCATCTAGAACCACTTTTGTTTTTCAAGTTCACAGGTTCATTTATAAAATTATGTCCCCTTGAACCAAAAAAGAAAAAATAAAAAGTGAAGATGCCGGGCGTGGTAGCACATGCCTTTAATTCCAGCAGAGGCAGGTGGATCACTGTGAGTTCCAGGACAGTCTGGTCTACAAAACAAGTCCAGGACAGCTAAGGCTACACTGAGAAACCCTGTCTCAAAAAAAAAAAAAAAAAAAAAAAAAGTCCCCTCAAAATAAAAATCTTTGTTCTACTTAGAAACAACCAGTCTAGTTTCACACACATCTAGACCTTTAAACTCCTTTCTCTCCATTTGCTTCTGCATGTACAGCCAGTGTCCAAGCTCTTCAGTCTCTTCCATTGTCTCTTTCTTTTTTTTTCCTTCACTTGGACACGTCCCTATCAGAGCCATTGCAAGCCACTTGTGTCCAGCGAGTAGAGTTCTCAGAGACAATGGCAGCAGGGACCGCTGTGAACTGCCCACGTCCCTCCTGACACACCTGCAGAGCACAGGACATGAAACCGCAAACCCAGGACCATATTCACAGCAAAACTAGCTGAGAAGTTTTCCTGTTAACCTAGCTATACTTGAAGAAGGTGAGGGGACCCAACATGGCCCTACCAGACCTTAGCACAGAACCCCAACTACGAAGGGCAGTGGACAAAGGATTTGAAAGCAGCAACTAAACTTAGGAATGCTAATGCTGTGCTGCTTGGTTTTGTTATTGTTGTTGCTGTTGTTTTGTTTTTTGTTTGTTTTTGTTTTGTTTGTTTGTTTTGGTTTTTTTTAATACCACAATACACGCCCTCTGTCTTGCTTTAGCTTGATTCTGAGAAGTATAAAGGTGGCTCCTCTGGGAAAGGTCAGCCCTTGGGAGAGCCAGGATATTTTTTTGAAGGCCCCGAATGCCAAGACACGGGGTCTGTCAGTCACTCTTGAACTTTGTATGGATGCAGGGGCTTGCCTGCCAGACACAGATCTCTGTGTGAAATATCAGCTCCTGCTGAGCTTTAATCT
This sequence comes from Acomys percivali, assembly GCA_907169655.1. Classification (NCBI taxonomy): domain Eukaryota; kingdom Metazoa; phylum Chordata; class Mammalia; order Rodentia; family Muridae; genus Acomys; species Acomys percivali. The sequence continues at coordinate 10,871,822 of OU015757.1, read as the reverse complement.
CCTCATGACTCTTTGGCACCAGCTCGGGCACAGAGCTGTGCCGACGATGTTCCCTGACTCGACTGCAGAGAGAATTTCCCCTTTTTAGGTCACAAACTCAGAGCCTTCACGCATCACAGCCTCTCTCTCTGCTGTGTCAGTTTTAAACACCCACATTAATAACGTTCGAGAAACACTGGCAAGTGCGGTGATCCGACTCCCTCCTGCTATACACAGGCAGCGCGCTGGATTAAAACACAGGGGCAAATCTGCCTCTTGAGGCCAGGAGTATAAAAACACCTCTTTTAAACACAGATGAATTAACCTGGGGATAAGAGTCTCAACGGGCCGTCAGTGACCCAGAAAAGTCACCAATGACAAGCTTGTACCCAGCTTTCAACTCTATTGCCATGAACCACACACTTGAACAGCCATGTCTGGAGGTCACGAACCACACACTTGAACAGCCATGTCTTGGGGGCCTGATTTTGCCCTTTACTCTGAAAACTCTCATCCATCACCCCTTCCACCACTACTTTCTTACTCCTTTTCTCATTTTCTGAGTGAGCAGTGACCTCTGGATACTACTCTTGGTACCAGCACTAGATTCTTGCTCAAAATGGGTCAATCACATATTCTTTCTATGTTCATATTCACCCCTGGTAATAAGGGGTGAAGTTCAGTGACAGAGAACCCTCTCCTATCTTTATAGAAATTAAGGAGGGCAGGACAAGGAACCCAGCAGAGACAGTCTCCTAAAAGCTAAGGAAGCCACACTTGTTGGGAAGCTGGTGTGAAAGTGGCTACAGGCCACAGTCTAGCCTCAGGACAAATGCACCCTGCTGTCTCTTTTTGTTTGTTTGTTTGTTTGTTTGAGACAGAGTTTCTCTGGCTGTCCTGGACTCGCTTTGTCAACCAGGCTAGCCTCGAACTCACTGAGATCTGCCTGCCTCTGCCTCCCAAGTGCTGGAATTAAAGGCATGCGCCACCATGCCTGGTGCTCCCTACTGTCCTTTCAGAGTGTGTTCTGGTTTTTGCACCCAAATGGTACTCACTGAAAGCACACTCAACTCACACCTTATCCCAGATCCTTTCTCAGTACCTGTATGACACTGGCCACTGGTGGCTCCCTCTTCCTCCTCCTGCCTCTTCCCCTTAACCCTATACTGCATGGTGCTGCTCAGCTCTGCTCTTTTCCTGTTGTTCTCTCTTCTCTCTCTCTCTCTCTCTCTCTCTCTCTCTCTCTCTCTCTCTCTCTCTCACACACACACACACACACACACACACACACACACACAAACACACGGATGCTGTTTCCTGAGAACTGGGACCCGATTCTGTAGCTCGGTCTTCTCCTTGGAGAGTCCACTAGCTCCCATGGACTTCTCACTTCTACCTGTTACTTTTTCTTCCCTACAAGATATTTCTACTTAATGACTGTAGCGGACTCATCTATTCAAAAGTAAACTCCCTATATCCCGCCCCCCTCTCAAGCCTCTTTCTTGCTTTTCCATTTCTATTTAGAGGACCCATTCTTACAGTCACATGGCTTTGGCCTGATGATTCCATTATAACTGATACCAAGTTAAACTCAGAATGCAGCCTCCGCAGCCTGTGGAGATCAGATGGCAGCTCACAGAGTTGGCAGCCATAACATTAGCAAAAGGCCTGAAACGCTACTAATGAGGGTTGATAGAAATATATTCTCAGATACCTCAAGGCCGACAGCAACACGAGTTTTAAAAGAACCGTCCCTTTCTGTGTATTAGCCAGGGTCTGAAGGGCTCTCAAGTGATTTCTCTGCACAACCAGCAACACTTGGAAATACAATACACAGAGCCCAGGAGAAACTACTGTAATTATCCACTGCTCCAATCACTCACTCTATAGTCGAAGGGACCATGGTCCAGATTAATGAGTTTGTATTCTATCCAAAGTAACCAGTAATGTATTAAAAAAAAAAAAAAGTCTCAAAAAAACAAAAATAAATAAATAAATAAATAAATAAAAAGGCAGCTCATTTGGTTTAGGAGGCAAGGGGGAAGGAGGAGGAGAAGCACAGACGTGCTCTGAATTTCACTTTATAAGGAGAAAATTGTGAAACCCTCTAACCTCAGTAGACAAGCCAGGTTACAGATATGTACCAAAGGAATGAAGCCATCAGACCAAGACTCACTTACCCAATATCCTCTCAGTGTGGAGAGAAGCAAGGGGGTGCGAGGCCTCTCTCCGAGGTCACATCTAAGCACTGTCCTCTGGCCGTGGTCTGCCTTCCTCAGGATCACATGGAATTGTTCTATAAATGTGCACTGGCTTAAAGTTGGGAACACTGGCTTGTGAGGCAGCGGTGTGTAAGCAATCTGACCCAGGCCAGGCGGGCAGCTTTCCAGAAGGCTCTTGCAGCCCAAAGCCAGTGTGTGTGTGTGTGTGTGTGTGTGTGTGTGTGTGTGTGTGTGTGTGTGCTGGGGGTGGGGGGGTGGAAGGGAGGATTGACTAACAAGAAGCAGGGAGCTTGCAGGTGCTGCCAGCTGCTATTTTCCTCCAAGTTCACCTGGAAGAGTTAATGTCTCCGGCCACGGGCTGCTATTGAATCCACGTGGATTCAATCCAGTGCTACTTTTAGGGTTGGGACAGCTACTTTGCAAAACAAAGCAACCTTAAAGAAAATGCAGCGAAATGAGAAGTGTTTCTAGAAAATTGGACAGGTCCTTGTCAGCTTCAACTGACCTTATAAATATCAGGTTGTCCTTTCTGAAATGCCAGTAGGCTTCCTTGAGAAGAGAATAACAAATGATTACTAGGTCACCAGTTCTGAGCCAGGTGCCTAATTATAGCATCCTTATTATTCTTTATCAATATGAGTATCCCTTAATGGAATAAAGGAACAACCATGAAATGGCAAACTTGAAAAGGATATGGAGATCTCGGTGGGCCAACGCTGAAAATCCCCAATTCATAACTGACAAATGTAAGGAGCAGAGAAGGGTCTAGGACAGGCTGTTACTGGCGCACAGGAAAGGAAAGCAGAGCCGGCCTTGGTCTTACAGGGATTCTTTTGCCTCCACCCCCACAAATTTATTTTGTTTGTTTTGTTTTGTTGTTGTTTGAGACAGGGTTTCTCTGTGTAGCCTTGGCTGTCCTGGACTCACTTTGTAGATCAGGCTGGCCTCGAACTCACAGCGATTCGCCTGCCTCTGCCTCTGCCTCTGCCTGCCAAGTGCTGGGATTAAAGGCATGCGCCACTATGCCTGGCTGGAAACTTGTTTTTAAAGAGTTTCTTGGGATAATAATGTTATCAAGTGGAGAGGCCAACTGTTTATATGAGGCTTCTCCATGGAAAGTGGGTGGCCGTCTGCTAACAGAGGCAAGCAGAACAAACGAGGCTCAGCCTAGAGTTGGGGGTAACATCAAGGCAGAAGGGACCCATCCAAACAATATCCCATTCCTGCCTTGACTTCCCCACAATAATAAGGTGGAACCTTGAATTGTAAGCAAGTAAGCCCCGCTTTCGCTAAGCTTTTTGTTGGTCTGTTTTATCACAGGAGAAACAAAACCAGAACAGAGACCTGATACACTGAGCTACTTTCCATGGAAGCAGGGCAGGGAGCGACACTGGACAATGGCTGATTGGTCGACACTCAACCAAGTTAGGGCGATGGCTACTCTGATTTCCTTATTCTAAAAGAGAGAAAACTTTATTCCATGCTGCAAAACTGGCCTGCTTGGGAATTTGGCCGTTACCTCCTGACCTCCTGCTTTCTCAGGTCAGATAAACAGCTTAGTTCCATCTTGGATGTAGAGGCTTTAGCACGAGTGACTCCATTTTGTTCTGGTCTCTTGTCCTTAGTGCAGGAGCACAGTCCAAACCAATATCCTCCTATATATTAACATGAGAGATGCAGAGTTGGGCTAGAGGTCTGTGAACAATTAATAACTTCTCTTTCTCGGGCAGTTCCTTCTCAAATATATTCCTGGATATAGTCAAGGGTCAAGAGGCAGTAGATCTGGCCTACAGTGGTTTTGAGTGCCTGCGCAACAAGGTAAAGTGATCCTGTGAATGAATTTTCAGGAGGAATCCCTCCTAGATATCACCCATGCTTACATATAAATGGGAGTGCATACAATTAAAATAGATGCATCTGGAGAAGTGGATGTACAATAAAGTAAAACTCATATAGCCCAAACCTGTCCAAGAACTAAGCCTTTTAGTGGCCGGCTCCTCCTAATCTTGAGGGTAAAGATAGTCCAAAAGGAGCTCCAAGCATTAACCTGGGCTTTTTATATTCTCTCAGGGGGTGCTGCCTGGTTGGAGTGGATTTCTGATCTGTAGTAACCTTTCGCTCTTGGATAGTTTCTTTGCTGCTTTGCCTTTATTTGAATTCTTTAAATAAGATGCCGAGAACCTGGAAACACCTGGTCCAGACACTGACCACCGATAGCAGAGCCTAGATTGTAAAGGAGAAAGTGTAGACAAATTCTGAGAAATACATCGGGGGAATTCGTGGCCGTCTTTTGTCCCACTACATCTCCTAACTATTTACAGGAAAAAAAAATTTAAGCTAAGCAGGTCACTTGTCCAAAGGGATCCGGAATGTATCAAAGTGACAAAAGGATCATTCTGAGCCGCAGATATCCGAGAGTCAACAAATGTAGAGAGAAAGTGTTTACTGAGCTCCCACTGTAGGCCAAAGAGCAAGACAAGAATGCATCTGTCTTCCAGTCTCTCTCCCAGGCTTCCATCAAGGGAAGACTGACTCTTTGCACAGGCCTGGAGATCTGTCAGCACCACATCCCGATGGACAGATCGGCCATCTTATCTCCTATAGAGCTCATTAAGGTCCTGCAATTGAATATTTTTTTTTTTTAAGCCAGGGTTTGACTGGAATTACTACTTTCTAACCAATTAAAAAACAAAACCTCAGGGGAGCTGGAGAGATGACTCAGTGGTTAAGAGCACTGACTGCTCTTCCAGAAGACCCAGGTTCAATTCCCAGCACCCACATGGCAGCTTACAACTATCTGTAACTCCAAGATCTGACACCCACAGACTTACATGCAGGTAAAACACCAGTGCACATAAAATAAAAATAAATAAAAAAGAAAATCAAACAAAATAAATAAATCTAAAAATCTGCCCTATAAAGTGATCAGAAGATGAAAGCATTAGTTTAAACCAAATCAAACTGAACTGATACAAACAAACAAGACCCTCCTTAGGCAGCCCTGGCCAGCCTAGAACTTAGATCCACTCAACTCTGCCCACAGGTAACAGGACTAAAGGCATGTGCCATCTCACCCAGCAACTTAAAGGACCCTTTTAAAATTGCCTTGTTTCCTTTAAGACAGGTCCTCTTGTATCTCAGGTTGGCCTGGAACCCATTTGTAACCGTGACCTTAATTTATGATCCTCCTGCCTCTACTGGGGAGTCCTGGGATGACAGGTGTGTACCACCATGCCTGTTCTTAGGCAATGTTGGGGATTGAAATCGGGCCTTCATCTTGTCGGCAAACACTCTACTCATTTAGTTACATACCCAACCCAGCACGGAAATATTTTATTCACCACAACATGATGGATTGTCTTAAGGGGCCGAAGCATTAGGACGGTTGAGAGCCATTGCTCTGCCAAGCAATGCCCTTGGGGGAGGCCTCCTTTATGTTCATCATAAAAACTCACTTTCAACTAAACGTTCTCTCTATAGCCAATTCTCCAACCAATTGAAGGGCATAAAACAAAGACATTTTTCATTTCATTTATTTTATTTGGTCTCTTTTGAGAGAAGGTGTCTCTATTATGTAGCTCTAACTGTCCCAGAACCTGTTCTGTAGACCAGGCTGGCTCAAACTCACAGAGAGGTACTTGCCTCTTCCTCCTGAGTGCTGGAATTAAAGGTATGCACCACTATGCCCCACACAGAAGACATTTTTCTTGACTTTTAAAGCTTTGTCTCCAAAAGTAGAGAGTGATGACACAAACATGTAATTCCAGCTGTTTGGGAATCTAAGGGCAGGAGAACTGCTGAGTTCAAAGTGAGCCTGTGCTACATCATCAGACCCTTTCTCAGTTCCCCTCCAAACACACATATACATACAACACTTTCACCTCTCCCACCATCACCAGCTTGGCCTTCTTTGTAGCTCTTCTAAAAAGGTACCCAATGGGCTCAGCCGTTAAAGGCTAGGCCCGCAACCAAATATAAACAGGTACCCAAGGATATAAATGTAGCTTTTATTCTCCTGATTTAATTGTCATCTTAGAGGCTTACTGCCTCTAACCTAGGCCTAACTCTGGAAGCTTCTAGCCTCCATACAATCTAATCTAGGCCTAGAACGTTTCCAGCCTCTGAGACTTACTGCTGAATAAGACAAGACTTTCTAGTTCTTTCTCTTTCTGGCTGGTTCAACTCAGCTGTTCTGGCTCAAACTCCTCTCCAAGATGACTGATTTTGTTTGGCTTCTTTCTCAGCCTCTAACTGCTTGCTCTGCCTGGCCTCAAACTAACTCTAGCAATCTGTTCTAATCTTCTGGCTCCTTCTCATTTTCTGGCTCCTTCTGCCTTTGCCTGTGTCTGTAAAACTCTCCCAGTAAAACTGCCTCTGAGCTACAAACTAAACTGCCACAAACTCAACTCCAACTCTCAACTTATTCTCTCAACCAAATGGCCTGAACAGAACTGACTAGAACGAAGAGATCTGCATGTCTCTGTCTTCTGAGTGCTGGAATTAAAGGCATGTACCACCATGCCTGGACTTCAGCTTTTCTTTACCTGAAACTTGCTCCACACCTAGCTGGCCTTGAACTCAGAGATCTGCTTGTCTCTGTCTCTCAGAACGAAAGGCATGTCTGTATTCCAGCTGGATCACACTGACCTAGAAGGTCTTTGGATATGATCTCTTGCCAGGGCAGCCACGTTCTGAATTAAAATCCGTCTACACCAGGAAAGCCAGGGAATAAACCAAACACAGAATCTGAAAGGAGGAGCTTTCACAGAGGGCTGTTGGCAGAGGGAGGCCCCGTGGCGAGAGCTGTGCAGCAAGTCACATCCAAGCTGAGGTGGGCAGGCTGAGGGCCCTGAGACACACATCTCCAAAACACAAATGAGGGATTGGGGGGAGAAGGAAATGAGTGGGGATCTTGGAAAAAGTGGAATAGTACACTTATTATATTTGTGGTTGTGAGCCTAGACTTTAATGGTTGAGCCATCTCTCCAGCCCCAGGACATTTATTAAAACACTGAAATAAAAGCAATCAGCAACTGTAGCAGAAAAAAAAAAAAAAAAAAAAAGCACAGGAAAACATACTCATTGAGCAGACTCACTGAAACACTAAAACAACAATAACAACAACAACAAAAACAAACGACAACAGCAAAACCGAACACTCACAGGAACCAACAAGAAAAACATTCTTCAGTGAAATTTGTGAAGCAACCTGCTGGGGAAGGGCAGGTGACTCTCTTGTGGTCACAGAGCAACCTTAGGTGTTGTGATGGAGTCTGTGATGCCTGTTCAGGTATGAAAAAAACTTAGTCCCCCCAGGGGGGAGGGGGGGGTTGAAAGCGCCCAGAGCATGTGGTCCCATTTGGGAGCTGCCTCCAGTGCAGAAAGATGCCTGGTGTGAAATTCGGTTGCTTCTTCTGCCTGCTCCGGCTTCTTTCTCTTCTGTGCTAGCACTGCCCTACAAACCTGCTTTCTGGTGTGTGCCACGGTCTGCTTCTGGCAGCACCTGCCTCTTGTGCTTGGGTTTTGAAGGGGAGCTCCTCGACATAGGCATGGGATGGGATTTCGGAGCTAGACCACTGTGCCACCTGGACACTGTGAATTGTCCGTGGTACAAGGTAACGATTCAATGTGAAATAGTTCACAGTGGTAGCTAAAACTTCAGGAAGGAAATGCCTGAGCCCAGATGTATCAGGTGTTAGAGGTGTTTAAAAAAAAAGGGGGGAGGGGGCTGGAGAGACGGCTCAGTTGTTAAGAGCGCGGCCTGCTCTTCCAGAGGTCCTGAGTTCAATTCCCAGCAACCACATGATGGCTCAAAACCATCTATAATATGATGATCTGATGCCCTCTTCTGTAGATAAAGCACTCATAGGCAATAAATAAATAAATCTTTAAAAAGAAATGGTGACCACAAGACTATTGCCAAGCTTGGTTAACACTTTGGAAAAAAAAGATAACCAAAGCTAAGAGGATTGAGTCTTCATCAGCGACTGCAGAGAAGGCAAGGTTAAGAGTCGTGCTCCGCAGAGATAGCTGCAAACAGGATGGCTGGGTAAAGGAGGAACTACAGCAATGGGAGTAGAAACCAGACTTCTTCCCTGCTGAGAAGGAACGTATAAGCATAAAGCCGAGAATGTATCAGTCGGAGCTCTCTAGAGACTCAGAACCAAGAGCACTTACATAGACATGAGTGAGGAGATGTAGTGCATGCCTTGCCTCATGCGGTCAGGGATGCTGAGAGAAGGACAGGGCAGTACTGGTCTACAACCTAGAAGCACAAGTCCAGTGTCTGAGGGCAGAAATAGACGTTCTTGCTCACGGAGAAAGATAGAAAGTGCTTTGTCCTTGCCTTTCTGTTCCATTTGACCAGGCCCTCATGACTTGGAGGGTGCCCACCCACCCATCTTTCTGAGGGCAGATCTCCTTTGCTAATCTGAAAACTACCCCAGACTCACCTACAAATAATGTTTCTGTCAGCACTCTGGGCATCCTTTATCCAAGTTATCATGTAAATAAACGGCACAAGGGCTGGAGAGATGGCTCAGCGGTTAAGAGCACTGACTGCTCTTCCAGAGGTCCTGAGTTCAATTCCCAGCAACCACATCGTGGCTCACAACCATCTATAATGTGATCTGATGCATATTGTATACATAATAAATACATCTTTAAAAAAAATAAATAAACGGCACAAAATTAATCATCAAAGAGTGGAGAAAAGCCCCCTGGAGTGCTGGATCGGAACCAGAGACATTGCTATAAAGTTGTGTTTCATTTCTTTAAAAAAAAAAAAGATTTGTGGCTGGGCACTCGTGGTGCACACCTTTAATCCCAGCACTTGGGAGGCAGAGGCAGGTGGATCTCCATGAGTTCGAGGCTAGCCTGGACTACAGAGTGAGTTCTAGGACAGCCAAGGCTGTTACACAGAGAAACCCTGTCTCAAAAAACCAAATAAATAAATAAGCAAAGTCTGTTCTTCCAATGGTCCTGAGTTCAATTCCCAGCAACCACATGGTGGTTCACAACCATCTATAATGAGATCTGGTGCATGCAGGCACAATACTGTATAAATAATAAATAAATAAATAATTTTAAAAAAGATTTGCTATGTGTCTGGTGACTGTATGTGTGTTACATATGTGCTGGAGATCAAAGAGGTTGTGGGATTTTCTAGAACTGGAGTTGTAGGCAGCTGTGAGAACTGAAGCCAGGTCCCCTGCGAGAACCGTAAGTGCCCTTAACTGCTGAGCCATCTCTTCAGCTCCAAGTTTTATTTCTTCTCAGTAGTATGTATTAATATACAGAATCGTGGATTTCCTCAGTCACGTTCACACTCTTCTTCCCCCAATCTTCTGTAATTTCAATGCAAATTTGTGTTTTAAATTAACTCAGCGGTATAAAATATAAACAGATGCATCTACTTGCATGTGAGAGTGTTACAGAACTTTTTTTTTTTTTTGAGACAGGGTCTCTCTGTGTAGCCTTGACTATCCTGGACTCACTTTGTAGACCAGGCTGGCCTCGAACTCAGCGATCCACCTGCCTCTGCCTCCCGAGTGTTGGGATTAAAGGTGTGTGCCACCAAGCCTGGCTTGCATGTGAGAGTGTTTACGCATAACTTCCTAGCATTTTCTTTGGAGGCTTTAGAAGCAATGGTTTTGCAGTAGCTATGAGCCCACTAGGCTTTGGATCTTGGTTTCAAAATCCACTCAACCCTTGGGAGAGTTAGATTCAGGAGGAACAGGAACTCAACATTATCTTCAGCTACATAGCCAGCTTGAGGTTAGCCTGGGCTACGTAAAATCCTATGTTGAGAAGTAGAGAGGGAAGGGGGGTCCCTAAGGTGGCATAAAAACTGTACCCCTGAAGCCGACCTCTGGGCTGCACTCACTGATGCAGTATACGCTCATACAATTACTTAGGATGAAACGCGTACATTTATCTTTAAAACCACATTGCATATAATTATCTTTCTCAGACAGTTGCAAAATCAGCTGCGAACATGCCATTGTGAGACTGTCCGTCCTCCCCAAGGCCAGAGGGGCCAAAGTGACTAGGGGAAGATCCATGCCTAAGTGGTGTGGGTACTAGATTCAGGGAACCAAAGTCTCTCTGTCTCTGTGTCTCTCTTTGTCTCTGTCTTTCTGTCTCTGTCTCTCTCTCTCTCTTTTATTTTAATACCAGGCTGCCCTCGAACTCAGAGACCCGCCTGTCTCTGCCTCCCGAGTGCTGGGACTACAGGTGTGCGCCACCACGTAGTGCAAACCGTGATTACGACAGCGACGTCAGGGCGCCTCCCAGAGAGAGCCGGGCACTTGCTGAGCCAGCGCCGCCGCCGACCTCCCGCCGTAGGCGTCGCTGTGCGGCGCGCGCAGGCCTGGGGAGCCGCGCCGCGGAGGGAGCGGGCGCTCGTGCCCAGCGGGTGGGGGGGTGGTGGTGTTCAGTTTCTGGCGCGAACTTCCGCCTCTCCGAAGTTGCAAGACGGATCGGAGCGATGTCCGGAGACAGCAGCGGCCGCCGGCCCGAGGGCCGGGGTCGGGGCCGCGACCCGCACCGCGATCGCGCCCGCTCCCGCTCCCGCTCGCGGTCCCCGCTGGCCCGCCGCGGTGCGGCGTCGGAGCGCAGGGAGGCCGCGGAACGCCCGAGCCTGGAGGACACCGAGCCGTCTGATTCCGGGGACGAGCTGATAGACCCGGCCTGCTTGGAGGCCGAGTACGATCAGGGCCTGTGCCGCCAGATCCGCCATCAGTACCGCGCTCTCATCAACTCCGTCCAACGTAAGGTGGCGCTTTGAGGGTGGGCTGCGCGTTCGGTGGCTGGGTAGGGCGGCGGGAGGTGCAGGCGCTGGCCGGCCCGAGCCGGCTCGCGGCTGTTTACTCCGTGCACCCTTCCGCGCGACCTTGGCGGCGTGCGCGCGGGTGGTGTGTTGCCAGCTGAAAAAAAAAAAAAAAAAAAAAAACAACCCGGGAGGCCGCCGGACCAGGTGGCTTGAGCTCAGGCAGTCGGTAGGGAAGACGAGCAAATCACACCAGGTGCTTTTGTTGTTGTTGTTGTTGTTGTTGTTGTTGTTGTGGTTCAATTCTGCGTGCTCCGCGGGAGCGTCTGACCCCCGGAGTCCCTTGGGATTGCTGAAAAGCCACATCCCTACCGTGCTCCGATCCACTGAGTCAGAAATGCTCAGTAGGCCCAATGCGTTTGTTGCCTGGCTCTCCAGGTGACCCCGTTGCTTGAGCCCCTATATTAGGGAGCAGAGGAGTCGGCCCTTGGGAGTAAGGTTCCAGGGAGCCAATGTTTCCGGTTAAAAGTTCAAGCTTCGGGGAATGGGGGGTGGGGGGGAGATGGCTGAGTGGGTAAAGTGCTTGTCTTGCAAGCATGAAGACCTTAAGAGTCCCGGAACGTCCCTAAAAATGCCGAGCTAGGGGTGCAAACTTGTACGTATCCTCAGCTCTGGAGAGGCAGAGTCCCGGTCCCGCTGGCCCGCCCACCTGGCCTTCTTGGGTAGTTCTAGGTTAGTGAGACCGTGTCTGAGAAGGGAAAGGTGATGGTGAGTGACCTGAGGGACCTAAGGTTGACCCAGGCCCTGTGCACACCCAGTAGTTCGAGTGGCATGGAAGAGCATCATTGCCTCTTTCTGTACAGTTTGGTTACCCAGGAAGCAGGAGAGGGATTTAGCTTCACCACTGTAAATGACATTGCCCTAAGTTTGTGTTTTTTTAAAATAGAGAACCGGGAGGACATACTGAACGCCGGTGACAAACTAACAGAGGTCCTCGAAGAGGCCAACACTCTGTTTAATGAAGGTAATTAATGATTTTTGATATGTCGTCATAGCTTACTCGCCGAATTACTTTTATAGAAGCAAAGTATTGTCGTTTCACAAGTCCCATTTACTAGCCCAGAGCCCTATTCATTTTAGCAATGACTTTCACTGTGTATTTACCATTTGGCTCAGCGCATGCTTCACGGTTCTTCGTGAATTTCTGGGAGTGGGGAAGGAGTTGTACAGTGGTGGTGCCCACCTTTAACCCCCAACACAGGGGGAGGCAGAGGCAGGTGGATCTCTGACTTTGAGGCCAGCCTGGTCTACAGTTCCAGCTCCAGGATAGCCAGGGCTACACAGAGAAACTGTCTCAAAACAAGGACAAAAACAAGCCTCTTCTCGCAATTTTTTGCTGGCCTGAATTTGAGACCTTTACTTGTATGTTGCGTTTACTGAATAGATAAATGAATTAAAGAAGAATGCAGCTAGCCTCAGACACCCTGTTTCTTTTCCTGACCTTTGGTTTCCCCTGCCTTAGCTGTTGGTCCACCTATAACCTAGTGGAGGGAGCCTGATCTACAGGTATACCTGTTGTGTGTGGTGGGGGGCAGCCGGGAGGGAACCATGTGCACTTTGGGTGTGGAAGTTTGGCTCCTGGGAGTTTTTTTGTTTGCTTTAAATGATGTGTATTTGTGGGTTTGCTCACATGAGTGCAGTATCTGTGGTGGCCAGAAGAGGGCATCAGGTGTCGCGCACCACCTCCCCCAGCTGGAGTTACAAGGAGGTTGTTAGTTGTCTGAATTAAAAGCAGTGACAGTGGTTGTAGTGGCAACCACACAGAGGTCAGGATACTCCCTGGTGTGAGCCCAGGACAACTGCGCCCGGACGTGTCCTCTTCAGACCTTTCTTGCTCCTTTGGGAACAGAAGGGGACAACTGCTAACCACAGTCTTCCCGTTCTTGAGGACCACTGACTTCTAGCCGTCTAAGTATGCCTGGTTGTCTCGGGGCTGGTGTAGTAGGTGGTGCCTCCTGTCTTTCCTGCTCTGGCCATGGCCTCCTAACAGTTCCCCTGCTTGGTCTGGAACACACACTAAGTCACCTCCAGACCTTGGGGAACACCTGGAACGGACCCCTTCTCCACTGTCAAGCTGTTCTTCCATCCTAGCTTGGACCCACAGTCTCCTTGTTGTGATTGGTTCGTTGACTTCCTTACTGTCTGCCGTACAGCTTATTGGCTTCATGCACACGTGACCTCCCTCTGTGTCACTGCCTGTGTTTAATCAGCTGGCCCTCAGCAGTGTCTCAGCCTGGCATCCCGGGTGTTACATCTCTGTTTTAATTCTTTAGAGAACTTGCTCACGTCCAGATGGGATATTTGCACTTTTCTTGCAGTGGCTTCTGGGGCTGTTGGACCCGGGGACTGTAGATGAGATCCTTCATCTGCTTCCCCCTTTTCCATCACTTCTGCAGTAACTCCCCCCCCCCTTTTTTTTAATGGTCATTGGTGTTTTGCCTGCATGTGTGTCTGTGATAGAGTGTCAGATCCTGGAATTAACAGACTTATAAGCTGCCATGTGGTGCTGGGACTTGAACCCGGGTCCTCTGGAAGAACAGCCAGTGCTTTTATCCATTGCGCCATCTCCAGCCCCTGCAGTGACTCCTGAAATGATTAAAAATCCCTTCCTTCTGTAAAGAGAATCATGCATAAGAATGAAAGGCCGGGCCAACACGTTTCCTAGCTGTGCTTTTCCTATTTTTGTGAGGATCATTCAGGAAATCAATGCCTCAAATGAGAGTAGTCTTGAGGGTCGTGTGGGGCACAGGTATTAATGTTTGAGTTTCTCAGGGTTTGTTTGGCTTGGCTTACATGGGAGTCTTCCCAGACTACTGTTTGAGATTCCCTGTGGCCCATAGGATAGGGCTGTTAAGCCCAGCCTCCACAGCTCTGCTAAGTCCTTCAGTTGAACCCTTCTCCCTCTACAGACTTGTACCCCGTCTGTACCTGTAGTGGCCATTCCATTTGAGTTAAATCAGTTCAGCTGAGGTTGGTGACTAGAATGTGTCAAAGAGAAAGGTGCTGCACATGACACAGGGTTTGTTATACAGGGCTTACTAAGAGACTGGTTCAGTGAGGGCTGGAAAGATGGCTCTGTAGTTTAAAGCGCGTGCTGCTGTTGGAGAAGAGCCAGGGTTGATTCCCAGCACCCACATGTCAGCTCACAGCCATCCCTAACTCCAGTTCCAGGAGGTAGGGTGCCCTCTTCTGATCTCCTGGGCATCAGTGACCAGGAATATGAAAACTGGAGAGGAAGCTTTAAGGAAGCCTGGTCAGCTGTGGTTGAGGGTTTGGTGAAGTTGGGAGGTAGCCAGATTTAGAAGTCTGTGGGTCTGTTTCTAGCCTGTTGAGGTTTATTTTGGCTTAGTGGAAAGATCCTAATAAGAACTTGGGGCCAGGCGTGGTGGCACACGCCTTTAATCCCAGCACTCGAGAGGCAGGGGCAGGTGGATCGCTGTGAGTTCGAGGCCAGCCTGGTCTACAAAGCGGGTCCAGGACAGCCAAGGCTACACAGAGAAACCCTGTCTCGAAAAACCAAAAAAAAAAAAACAAACTTGGAAATTCGGGTAAATACCTATGAATGTGTGTTTTTCTTAACATGTATTTTTTGCTCTACAGTGTCACGAGCAAGGGAAGCCGTTCTGGATGCCCAGTTTCTTGTTCTGGCTTCAGACTTGGGCAAAGAGAAAGCCAAACAGCTGCGCTCTGACCTGAGCTCATTTGATATGTTGAGATATGTTGAAACTCTGGTAAGTTCAAAGCTACAGTATTTTAATTAAATGCTTCTTTAAAATGTCATATTATATAATTCTCTACTTGGTTATATCAGTTTGCAGATGTTTCCTTTTATTCCTTTTTCGGTCTTAGAGAGCTCCTAGGAGATCTTGAGATTAAGGTTGAGGTATGTAGCCGGGCGTGGTGGCGCATGCCTTTAATCCCAGCACTTGGGAGGTAGAAGCAGGTCACTGTGAGTTCGAGGCCAGCCTGGTCTACAAAGCGAGTCCAGGACAGCCAAGGCTACACAGAGAAACCCTGTCTCCAAAAACAAAAACAAAAAAAAAAACGAAAGTTGAGGTGTGTGGTGGAATTTAGGGTGGGAGCTCTGAAGCCTTCTCTTCTAAGACTCTGGACGTTCTGGTTGTTTATTAATGGCCATTTCCTTGGTTACGTTAGACGTGTTCTAGGTCATTCTGGGATGTGTATCCTAGGCTGGAGCAGAGCTCACACTGAGGAGGTGGAGGTCAGGGGCAGCCCAGGGTAGAGATAGGCTGGAGATGAGTTGAACCTTGTACAGGCATAGTCTATCTTAGAAAAAAACTTTAGAAGCATACAAATATGATGGTGATTTTATATTTAATTTAGTTTTTAATTCACCCACCTTTGCCTCGTTTGAACAGTTGGTACCTGAAATTCGAAAACTTTTTTTTTTATGTGTGTGTGTTCAAAAAAAAGAATAGAATAACATTTTATTTTCTTCTGTCCTGAAACTCAGTCTATAGACCAGACAGACCTGGAACTCAGAGATCTGCCTGTCTCTGCCTTCTGAGTGCAAGGATTAAAGGTGTGTGCTACTGCACCCAGCTGAGCGATGAATTTTGACAGTGCTTATATGTTTAAAGGGTTATTAGAATGGTTCACGCTGTGTATACTGGGACACACCTGTAATCTCAGCTACTTGGGAACCCAAGGCAGGAGGATTGCAAGCCTGGGTTATATGAAAAGGCCTTCTCTTAAAATAAAAATTGGAGCAATTTGAAGGCGGGGTTCACTAGTAGAGCACTTACTTAGCATGATAAGGCTCGATATTGGAAAAAAGTCAGTACTGTGAGGTCTAACTAGATAAAGTGATTACTTCGTAAAATAAGGAGGAAGACAATTATTTGCAATTTGTTATTTTTAAAGTCTTACTGTTTTCTTAAAATAAGTATCGTGAAGTATAATGTATTTTGGAAATGTTGACTGGTATACACACAATAAGTATTTTAAAAATAAAATTTAGTTGTACTTTAACCTTTAAATTAACATCACAATAAGTTGAAGTCTTAAAGCAGGAAGTAGTTTCCTGGAGTCTGGTTGGGGAAGGTTTCCCAAATATAACACCACAAATGAGACACTAAGGAAAAGGCATGGTGTGGCGGTGCGCACATTTAATCCCCGCACTCAGCAGAGGCAGGCGGATCTCTTGAGTTCCAGGCCAAGCAGGGGCTGCGTAGTGAGGCCCTTTCTGTTGGATGGCAGAGGAATGGAGGGGAACCAATTGCCCCCCTTTAGTCAGGTTCTTTTTCCCTTTCAAAGTCTGGTTGCTCTGAAGGCTTTCTAATTACCGTTTATACTATTTAAGAACTTTTAGGCATATTACGGCCTAATATAATAAACATGCATGTTCTTTCCTAAGAAACAAATATGTCATAATACCCACTATACCTGGCTGTAATAACACACTTCTGTAAAATAGAGATGAGAGCCAGGCACAGTGGCGAGCACCTTTAATCCCAGCACTCGGGAGGCAGAGGCAGGCAGATCTCTGTGAGTTCGAGGTCAACCTGGTCTGCAAAGTGAGTCCAGGACAGCCAGAGCTATTACACGGAGAAACCCTGTCTTGAAAAACCAAAAGAGACGGGGTGGGGAGAAGACACACACACACGAGAAAATTATTGGGCTCGCTGTGGAGTCAGTTTTCTGCTGTGTGTTACTGCTCTCTGGATATACTGAGGCCCCTTCTAGGAAGTTGGCCAGTGCTTGGTTTGAGGTCTTCAGTTTCCGATAGTATAGTTTAGCTCTGACACAGCTGCCTGTGCTCCAGTAGGCTCCTGTGAGCCTAATGCCTGCCATCCTCAAGCTCCTTAGGCTGTGGTGCAAAGGAACAGATGTGTCAGCCTCAACATAAGACACATTGGAACTGGGTGCCTCTCTATTTCAAATGCTTCTGCTGTGCACAGTAGGACAGTGTTCCCTGGCCTTCTACCCACTAGGTGCCAGAAGCATGCCAGTTGTTGATTGCCAAAAATGTTTCATAGTGTCAAAAGATTCTTTAGGGCAAAAGCACCCTGGTCAAGAACTGCTAGGCTAAATCATCTCAGTGTCCCACCAGAAGTTCTAAGTATGTTGAGGATGCTTTCTCATAACAGAAGGTACTTCTGCTAGGGACTTAAGTGTAGGATTATCTTTGCAATAAGAAGGTGAGCCAGTATGAAAACAGGCTCTCCGTCTAGGTGAGTGGTTGCCTGTGGTTTAACTGTTTCTCATTTGCTTGTTTTGTAGCTGACACATATGGGCGTAAATCCGCTAGAAGCTGAAGAACTCACCCGTGATGAAGATAGAACCGATTTTGAATTAATTGTCTATGACTCCTGGAAAATATCAGGCAAAACAGCAGAAAACACCTTTAATAAAACCCATACATTCCACTTTCTGTAAGATTATTTTCAAGATCCAACAGACCAGCCATAATAATAATTTATAAACCTTAAATGATTTTTATTGTAGGGACAATGCTTTTTTAAGTAGTAAGGAGGTCCCAGTCATGAAGCCATTGTTCAGAGACTTCTGAGACTCAAACAGAAGTCCATAAACATGACTGGAGTCAACTCTGTCCTCCCTTAACAGGAAAGGTCATGGGGCTCGTTTGGTTTTTAGGTCAGGAATTAGGGTCTGTAACGTGTTTCTGAATCTGTTTACCATCTCTGAAATCTTTATCATTCAGGAAGATGAAGGCTCTTACTAGAGCATCTTGAGATTATGGCAATTTATGTCAAGGGCCACTTATTACAGTGTTTTGTTTACAGGGTCACTCCCTGCATTTGTAGACTACTTCACCAACTCACTGTCTCAGACTTAAGAAATGAAGTGGCTAATCTAGTACTGTCACAAAGCAAGCGTGTCTCTTGGTGGTTCTTTTAAGATAGCCTGCAAGTGTGCAGCTCCTTTTCCCCACTAGGTCCTTTCCCTGTGGCAGCTATCCAACTCCTCCTGGTCCTTTCTTCCCATAGCTCCAGGATACTGGCCTCTAGTTCCTTTAAGCCTGAGGTTGGTAGAGTCTGTGTTAGAATGCTTTGGAGTTTGGGTTGTAGCGGGGCTGTCTCCTGGCTCGGGCGTCTATGACATGCCTTCTGGCAACCCAGAGGCCCAGAACTACTGTATAAACTATGAAGACCACAGTTGTTAATTATGCGTGATAGAATCCACGTGTTTTTGGTCAGTGCTGCTCTCTATCTTAAGTCCTGGCATCCACAGGGAAAGCCTTAGCGCTTCTCATCCAGCCCAGCTTCTCTCCACATGAAGTGCTCTCAGCTCTGCCCCCATACGGGTGTAGCCTTGCCGGCTGGGGTGCTTTCTCTCCTGTTTCTTTTCTGGTCAGCGTTACTTACCTGCTGCTGCCAACCTGGATGCCTCCAGTAACTTTCCCAGAGGGATATCAGCAAATGCTAGATTTCCCAACCAGATCTCTTCTGTGCTTGGGTAGCTATTTCTGCCTAAAGGCTCTCATAATGCTGTACTATAGGAGCTATCACATTGAGATGATGTGCGGATTAGTCTTGTTCCATCTGTATTATAGACCTTCTCACGTGTAGCGAGCAGACGGGACAAGATTCTAGACAGCTGATACAGGTATTACTGCAGCTGAAGGCCGTATTAGGATTGGCTTTGTCATTGTTGGTTTTGGGGGGCAGGATAGAGTCTTAAAAGAAGAGAACACCAGCATCATGTTCAGGTGTGTGTGCAGTAGCCCTCAGCTATGAGCTGTTACCCTGGCATACCTAGACCCAGGCTCTCATCTTTCTGGTCTCAGAAGTTCCCTATAGCTGGCCTTGGTGGTGCATGCCTTTAATCCCAGCATTCGTGGGAGTTGGCGGGGGAGGCAGAGGGGAGTGGATCTCTGAATTCAAGGCCAGCTTGGTCTACAAAGAGAGCTCTAGAACAGTTGGCGCTACATAGAGAAACTCTGTCTTGAAAAACAAATCAATCAAACAGAAAACTGCCTTCGCCTGGCAGGTATAGGGCTAGTTGGGAAGATTCCACAAGGTGTTAAGTGACTCACTGCAGTGCAGAGCACCAGGAGAGTTTAGACTAGGCGTCTCACAAGGCTCAAGGAGCTCTTGTAGAAACAGCAATGGAGCAGGGAAGATGTCACAGCCTGCATCTCATCACGCCTGCTCTGAATTTGACTGCGCCACACCAGCTGCTTTTAGTCAAAGAAATGGGTTTGTTCAGAAAGGAAACAAAAAAGGCCTGAGTGCACACTTTCCACTAGGTTGGGCTCAATACATGGAGAGTTCCCTGTGCCAAAGCCACGGACTGATCGTCCCAGACAACCTCGTATGATAGAGGAGCAGCGGGCAATGCCTGCCCAGGTTTGTTTTTCAAATACTACTTTTTAGACTTAACCTATACGTAATATAGCATACAAGCAGTTGGGTGTGGTGGAGTTGGAGGCCCAAGTTCTAGTCCAGGCCAGCCAGAGCTACATAATAACACTTGGCTGTTTTAAAAGGAAAAAAAAAAAAAAAAAAGAATAGTAAGTATCTAAGCCTTAGGGTCTAAAGTCAGGGTCTAGTCATTTAAATATTTTATTTAAAATGTCTCTTAACACTTTGGGATTGGCCATTTTAACTCATTTCTGTGGTTTTAATCAGTTTACTAAACCAGAGTTTCCCAACCTAAGTGCTACCAGCGTTTGGGGCTCTGTGGGAGCTGTCCTAGGTATTGTAAACATTTCTCACGTTCTTGGCCACTACAGACTAGATGCTTATAGTATCACCCATCCCAGCTGTGACCAAAAACGCCTCCAATATTAACCCCTGTGGGTTAAGATAATGTCTGGTTGAGAACCACTGTCCTGAACTGTGTGTTGTGACTTCCCGTTTAGTCTAGAGACAGGTGAGCTAGCAGTTTGGTAACGCTGCCCTTCTACTAATAATGCAAGACAGCTACTGAAGAAACACCCTTTAAACCGTACATTTTAAGGCCTGTAAATTTAAACGCTAGCAAGCCCAACCCAAAACTTTGAGGTTTGGATGTGCAGCCGAGAAGGAGAGACTAGTTCCTGACAGATGAGAGGCGAGTGAGCCTGATGCTGATTTCTTTCCCAGTTGAAATGCATGGAAGAATCTCACCAAGAAGCAACTGAGAAGGAAGTCGAAAGAATCCTGGGACTGTTGCAGACATACTTCCGAGAAGACCGTGAGTATCGGCTCCTAATGAAAAAAGGGCAGCCACTGGTGTTTTGTCGGGCGGGTCACTTTCTGCAAGGTTATTTTATTGAAAAGGCATTTTCAGTCACATATATGTGAGTTATTGTGAATTTTCCTCTTTATTTTTAATTTAATTTAATTTTTTTAAGTCTGGAACTTACGGCAGTCCTCCTGCCGTAGCCTCCTGGGTGCAGGGATGACAAGCATAAGACACACTGTCTCACTTTGATTCTTTTTTTTGTCAAACATTTTATGAAACTTTCCCCTGTAATACTTCCTGTGACAATGTTGATAAAGTAACTTTTAAAAAATGTAAGCCACCCTTTTTAAAGAAGATTTATTATCTTTATGCGTATGGGTGCTTTGCCTGCCTATATGTGTGTATATAACACACATGCCCGGTGCCTGTGTTCTTAACCGCAGGACACTTGTCAAACATGAAGTTCCGGTTTTAATAGTGTTTTCTGTTTAATTCATGTAAATATACATGTTGTTAGTTTAGTTTTGTCTTGGGGTTACTTTTCATTTTCCTTTTTCCCACAATCTAATCATGGTACACACTTTCTGCAAATAGGACTTTTCCTTGTAGACGTTTTCTACAACATACAGCTTGCTCTTCAGGATTTCCCATGGTGTGGATGTATTATCAATATACTTAGCCGGGTGTGGAGGCCCTTAATCCCAGCACTGGAGAGGCAGAGGCAGGTGGATCTTTATGTGTTCAAGGCCAGCCTGGTCTACACTTCGAGTCTAGGACAGCCAGGACTACATAGAGAAGCCCTGTCTGTGTGTGTGTGTGTGTGTGTGTGTGTGTAGTTAGTTAGTAAGTAAGTAAGTAATCCTTATCACTGGGAAGGGTCTTGTATTTTCCTGTTACACAAACTGCTGACTTGAAAAGCTTTGTCTAACTTAGAGCCGCTGTTTCTGAGGGTGGCTTTTTAGATAGCTGCCAGGTCAGTGAGCATTCAGGTGTTAACAGGAATGCCCAAGTGGCCTTCCGAGGAGCTTACTCCCCATAGCAGAAGCCTGTGTGCTCCTTCTTTTGTCTCTGGTGAATGTTAGGACATAGGCCTTGCTGTGAAACAAAAATAGCTTTTTGTGTTTTAAAGCTTGTCTTCTTTCTTTTTTCCTACAGCTGATACGCCAATGTCCTTTTTTGATTTTGTGGTTGACCCACATTCTTTCCCCCGCACAGTGGAAAACATCTTTCATGTTTCCTTCATTATACGGGTAA
This sequence comes from Acomys percivali, assembly GCA_907169655.1. Lineage (NCBI taxonomy): Eukaryota > Metazoa > Chordata > Mammalia > Rodentia > Muridae > Acomys > Acomys percivali. The sequence continues at coordinate 10,850,384 of OU015757.1, read as the reverse complement.
GGTTGGTGAGTGCTCTACCATCCTTTATGCTGTTAAGATGAGAAAGCAGTGGATAGAGTTATTTACCCATTATAGCAGAATATCAATTGGTATATGTTAAGTAAACTAAAATGTATGACTTGCCTTTAGTTTTTAAGATCCCAAGGTGAGCCAGGCATGGTTGTGCATGCCTTTAATCCCAGTACTTGGGAGGCAGAGGCAGGTAGATTGCTGTGGGTTCAAGTCCAAGACGCCAAGGCTACACAGAGAAACCCTGTCTTGAAAAACTAAAACAGAGCCGGGCGGTGGTGGCGCACGCCTTTAATCCCAGCACTCCAGAGGCAGAGGCAGGCGGATCGCTGTGAGTTCAAGGCCAGCCTGGTCTACAAAGTGAGTCTAGGACAGCCAAGGCTACACAGAGAGACCCTGTCTCGAAAAAAAAAAAAAGAAAAAAGAAAAACTAAAACAAAACAAAACAAAAAAACCACAAGGTGAGCATTACCTATTGGAAATACTCAAAACTTGAAACCATAATTGGAAAATTTCACCGCTGCTAAAGCAGGCCCGTTAAAATAGAGTCTAAAGTCACCTGGCAGTGTAAGGTGTGGATGGAACATAAGTGAATTTCATGTTAGAGTAGGTCCCAACTCCACGACTTTTCATTGTGTCTATGTGGATAGTCCCAAATTTCCCCAGATTTGAAACACTTCTAGTTCTCAGTATAATGGTAAAGCTTGAATATGAAATAATTACAATATGGTGACGTTCCTGAAGTTTTCATGCTATATAAAAATAAGCTTGTTGGGTGGTGGTGCCACATACCTTTAATCTCAGCACTTGAGAGACAGAGGCAGGTGGATCTCTGGTTTTTTGGTTTTGGTTTTGGTTTTTTCAGACAGGGTTTCTCTGCGTCACCCTGGCTGTCCTGGTGCCCTGGACTCACTCTGTAGACCAGGCTTCCTCAAACTCAAAGCGACCTGCTGGCCTCTGCCTCCTGAGTGCTGGGAAGTTGTGCCACCACACCCAGCTGCTGGTGGATCTCTGTGAGTTCACTGGTCTATAGAGTGAGTTCCCTGGCAGCCAGAGCTACACAGAGAAACCCTGTCTCAAAAACAAACAAACAAACAAATAAAACAAGTTTATTCTCAAGAAGCAGACACTGAAGCAGCAGGAGAAGGAGCATTCCTGGCTGTAACCCTCACATGTCATGTAATAATAATAAGGAAGTGGTCAAGTAAATGAGGCAAACGGCTGGTGAATGTGGACAAAGGATCAGCAGGAGGGCTTTACAGTAGCTTTATAGCGCAATAGGTGAAAAGTTTGAGATTTCTTAAAATAGAACCCTATCAATGTGCTGTAGGTATTTGCATTAAGACTTGAGCCTCACATCAGGCTGCTTTGCCAACCATCTAAGATGAGTTTGCTCTTTAACTTCAGACACGAGCTATTTACCCATGTCCTCCCTCACACCACAGAGGCATGTGTGCAGCGGTCCCAGTGACAGAACTATGCGTAGTGAGTACAGTGTTGGAGGCGTGTTGTAGATTGCATAGTTGGCCAAAGAACAAGACGGTTGTTCTAAGGGTCTCTCAGCACTGAGGGCTGATGAGTTGGCACAGTGAGTAAAAGCTGCTGCCAGGTCTGACTTGGGTTTCTTCCCCAGGACCCACATGGTGGAAGGAGAGAACCAACCTCACAAGTTGTCCCTGACTTCCATAACGCACCATAGGCCACTCCATCCCTCAAATGAAGAAGTGTAGTAATAGAGTCAGCATGGAACCTGTGTCTAGTAAAATCAATTAGAAATATGAGCAGCAATCATTTTGTCAAGGAAGATATGAGAAAAGTCTTGTCTGTAAGTTAGGGTGCATTTTGGCTGTCTGAAATACAGGGTTTTGTTTTTGGTTTTTTTTAACTGATTAAGTTTTTTCATTCAGTAGATGTTTGTTTCAAGTCATGTTTTTGTTTTAGGATGGTTTTGCAAGAATAAGACTTGACCAAGACCGACTACCAATTATAGGTAAATTACACTGTTTATAAAAGTTATTTTAGAAAGTATTAGAGTTCATGAAATGCATTTTATTTTACTAAAAGTAATGTCTTTTTCTTTTCTTTCACCACCCCACCCTACCCTCACCCTGAGATGGGCTTGCTCTGTGGCCCTCAAATCTTCCTGCATCAGTCTTCTTAGTGCTGGAATTAAAAGTTTCTGGGTTTTGTTGTTTTTGTTTGAGACAGGGTCTCTCTTACAAAGCTATGGCTAACCAGGAACTAACTATGTAGACCAGACAGACCTGGAGCTCACAAAGTTCTGATCCACCTGACTCTCCCTCCCCAGGGCAGGGATTAAAGGCTTATGCCACTACACTTGGTTTTTGTTTGTTTGTTTTAACCACAGACGTTCTCTTACCATATGTCCCTGGCTAGCCTGGAACTCGCTATGAACACATTGGCTTTGAACTCAAAGAGAGCTACCTGTCTCTGTCTCCTGGATATTGAGATTAAAAGCGTGTGCCTCCATGCCTGATAAGTTCCCATTTTTAATAAAATTTATATAAACAAAATTTATCTTCCCTTGTTAACTAAAAATTCTGAAACTATGAGCATAGTTTAAAACTGATGGATAAATTGATACTGTTAATTCACCATCTGCTATAAAGTTTAACAAAATTATAAGTTCCCCTAACTTTTAATGTTTGTAATTACGGTCATTTTTGTAGTTTCCTTCTTTCTGGCCACCACTTGTCTATGGCGCCAGTGCCTTCTCTCTGAGGTTCTGTGCTCTTCACTCGTGCTTGCGTACGATCTCACTCGTGCCCTTCTAGACTCTTGTGGAGAGTTAGGGTGTTGGTTGCACTTACTTGTTACTTGTTCTCAGTTTCACATTCGGCTCATGAAGGCTTAGCTAGGTGGCTAGTGCACAGAGCTGCTAAACTGTTTACAACATAAAATACTATGATTAACGTGGGAAATCAATGTGGTTCCTGTCCACTGTACTCAGCTATAGTGCGTGGGAAATACATACCAGCATCTCCTCAGTACAAGCGCGACTCCTGTTACTAGTTGCTGCTCAAGTTCCCTGTTCTGATCCATAATGTTTGACAATTTTGTCTTTCAAACAGAGCCAGTGATTAATGGAGAAAGTGAGGGAGTTGACCAAAACACTCAAATTAGAAGTCAAGGGATTATAGCTTTGAGTTACCGTGACTGGGAGGTAAGGCCCTGCAGGTCGCTCGCCCAGTGCGGCTCTCACTTGCACCTCATTTGCTGGGAACCCACTGTCTAATGTTCCTCATTCCCGAGCAGGAGATTGTGAAGACCTTCGAGATTTCTGAGCCTGTGATCTCTCTGAGTCAGAGCCAACAGCGGCTCAGTGCCTGACGCCAGCCGAAGGTAACAATTCCTACACTACAGCCACACAGTTGTATTGAAATTGTATTAGTCAACCCAAGCCATAGTGTTTCCTCATTCTGGTAAAATCTGGGGTTTGCCTCCCTCTAGTGTCCCATTCCTAGAACTGTGTAACTGGGAAAGTAGGCAGGAGCGAGCAGGAAGCCAGTGATGGTGGTGGTGGTGAGTGCTGGGGCTGAAAGAGCAGTGCAGGAGGGCTCCTTGGTGGCTGGTTTCCACCTGTCAATAAACAAGAGAAATAGGGACTGTCCTCCCAGTGTCGCTCCTGTTCTGTCTAATGGGAACAAAGCAGAAAAGCAAGATGAGCGTAGCATTACCCTAGAGTGTACTAGTAAATGGCATTTCTGAAGTGAATTGTGCTATGGTTTAAAAACAAAAACAAAAAACTTCAGTTTTTTACAAAGGGGGACATTTCTAGAAGGAAATCTTAGTGACGACGACATGGCGTCCTGTACCACAGATAGCCGTGGGTGGGATCGACCTTGAATCTGCAGGCCTGGCTCCTGGTTTTAAAACCTTGTGGAGTTGCTTCGTTTTACACATTTATTTTCCTTATCTGTAAGTCTATAAAATAACCTTAACTAGATCAGCCCTTTAGCTTCATTTTCCCCCAGTTTTGAGAATTAAAATGAGCTTTTAAAGTACTTTATATAAACTCAGTATACATTTCAGTGAACCGAACGTCTTTGGTTTCAAGGTAGCTTACCTCTGTCAGCCTATCTTGAGGGGACGGGAGCTATGAGAGGAGTGCAGGGCCAGTCACTAACGTGAACTTCAGTCTATCAGTTATTAACCAGCTACCTTCTCTCTTGGATTCTTTAGAACTGAAGGCAACAGTGAAGCCCTGAAGGAGAAGCAGCATGCACTGTATATATGTATGATTACATGTTTTTAAAGATGAATGTTTTTAGTAAACTGTAGTGTTTGATAGTTAATGGATTTGTCATGGTTGTCTTTGAATAAAGGAAATTCACTGCCATATTCACAAATAATGCTCTTTATTGTCTCCTGGGCTGCGGGTGTGGGGTAGAGCACGGTCCTTTTGCTAGTCCTGCCCCGATAAAAGTTGCACTTGGATTGTTAGTGCCTGAGAGATAATACAGTGCTTTTTATGCCTCTGTAGTGTAAAGTTAGCTGGCCAAGCCAACAGATAGGTTGTACCAGTTAAAGTTTCTTTCTTTTTGTAGGTTACAGTGGTCAAGTTTTTTTTTTTTTTTTTTTTTATGTGACTCGGCCTACGCTTTACACACAAGGGATGTTCTATTTTCTGTCAAGTCAGGCTGGATTACACCCCTAGCAGTAACAAGCAAAGTGCATCCTGCTGCGTGTTCCTCTGCCCTGCTCATCCACAGTGGGCTTCCTAGGCCTTGATGTTTTCTGGGTTCCGTCCCCTTAGCTTTCTACTCTAACTCCTTTCCCTCTTATTTCAGGTACTTTTTCAGTGGAAGGTTCTGGAGTCAAGTCTTCCAGGAGACTGACCTACCTGTCTTCCTCTCTACTTTGGTGTTTACCCTTTGAAACCATGCTTTCTCTCTCCTCTCCCTGTCTCTCAGATTTATTATGTGTACAGTGTTCTGTCTGCATTTATACGTGGATGCCGGAAGAGGGCACCAGATCTCATTACAGATGGTTGTGAGCCACCATGTGGTTGCTGGGAATTGAACTCAGGACCTTTGGAAGCAGCCAGTGCTCTTAACCTCTAAGCCATTTCTCCAGCCCCACCCCTCACCCCCAATGCTTTCTCCTCTCTCTCTCTCCCTCTTTTTGGTTTTGGCTTTTTTGATTTTTTGAGACAGGGTTTCCCTGTATAGCCTTGGCTGTCCTGGACTCGCTTTGTAAACCATGCTGTCCTTGAACTCAAAATGATCAGCCTGCCTCTGCCTCCTGAGTGCTGAGATTAAAGGCTTGTGACACCATGCCTGGTGCTTTCTCTCTTAAAGGAAAAGATCCTGTGGTTTTCATCAAGCTAAGTCTTACCTCTTTAAGCCTGGTGAGATAGCTCAGTGAGTGGATATTTCATAAAGAAAGGTAGAAGGAGAATCCATGCTAGAACTCTGGCCGCACATGTATGCTGTGTAGTGTGCCCCTCCCCATGAGCTATGCGAATAGTAATGCATAAGAATTGAGTAAGAATCACTTGGAGATCCATCTGCTTGCAAACCCTGGCAGAGTAGTTCCTTCTTTCCCGGATTTCCTGAGTCTGTCTGAGTTCGGCCACTTTTACCGATTCCTTTCCACCTTAACCCCCATGGGTAATGCTGTATATTTGTTTTTTTTGTTTGATTGGTTTTAGTTTTGGGTTTTTTTTTTTTTTTTGGTTTTTTGAGACAAGGTCTCTCTGTGTTAGCCTTGGCTGTCCTGGAGTCACTTTGTAGACCAGGCTGGCCTCGAACTCAGCGATCCTCCTGCCTCTGCCTCCCGAGTGCTGGGATTACAGGCGTGGGCCACCACGCCCAGCTCTTAGTTTCGGTTTTTAAAGATAGGGTTTCTCTGTGTAGCCTTGGCTGTCCTGGACTTGCTTTGTAGGCCAGGCTGGCCTCACACTCACAGTGATCCGACTACCTCTGCCTCCCGGGTGCTGGGATTATAGGTGTGCACCACCACTCCCAGCCAATGCTGTATATTTGATGTAAACTTTTATACCTTGAAAAAATTACATAATATATATATATATGTATATAGATTTGGGTTACTTTCGTGTAGCCCTGACTGTCTTGGAACCCTCTTTGTAGATGAGGCTGGCCTTGAACTCACAGAGATCTGCCTGTTTCTGCCTCCTAAGTGCCAGGATTAAAGGCAAGTGCCACCACCACCTAGAGAATGTACATTCTTGATGTCTTTCTCTCCCTGGTTCCCTCTTAACTGTTTGTTTTTTGGGTTCTTGTTTTTTGTTTTTTTAAACTATAATACATTTATATTGGGGATAATCTTAAAACTTTTTAAGTGTCCAAATAGGAAATTAAAGAGATCTATGTTAAATGACTATTGGTTAGTTCATGGGCCATTTAAAAACATAATAAGGACTGGAGAGATGGCTCAGAAGTTAAGAGCACTAATTGCTCTTCTGGATGTCCTGAGTTCAATTCCCAGCAACCATATGGTAGCTCACAATCGTCTATAATGTGGTCTGGTGCCCTCTTCTGGCCTGCAGATACATACGCAGGCACACTGTATACATAATAAATAAATCTTTAAAAAATAAAAAACAGACAGTGCTCTTACCCTCTGAGCCATCTCTCCAGCCACCCCCATTAAATCTTTTTTTTTTTTAATTTATTTTATTTGCATTGGTGTTTTGCCTGCATGAATTATCTGTAAGAGGGGGTACAGACAGTTGTGAGCTACCATGTAGGTGCTAGGAATTCAACTCAGGACCTCTGAAAGAGCAGCCAGTGCTCTTAACTGCTGAGCCATCTCTCCAGGCCCATTTCCCAAACCTTAAAATCTCTGTGCCAACACTTTCCCAATATTTCCCAGGGTTTCCTTCATTCTGTAAGTACCTTCTTCCCCATCTGCAGCCAGTCACTGCTTCCCTTGGAGTCTTTGTCCATCTGGCCGACTCCTGCCCAGACACCTATTTAGTACCCATTACTTTGTCTGTCCACGCTACTTGCCAATTTCTTAGTGATTGCCACTGCCTTTAAGATTTGTGTGTAGGGGTGTGTGTGTGTGTGTGTGTGTGTGTGTTAAGGGCACATGTGTACCATACATAGTGCATGTCTAGTGGTTAAAGGGTAACCTTGCATCCCAGTCCTCTTCCGCTGCCTTGTTCAAGGCAGGGCTCTTGCTTGTTGTTGCACTGTGTCCTGCTGCCCGTGGGTTGCTGGGGATTTTGTCTCCACCTTCTGTCTTGCTATGAGAGTACTGGGATTGCAGATGTGTGCCCCCATGTCTGGCTTTTGTGTGAGATCTAGGGATCTGAGCTCAGGCCATCAGGCTTGAGTAGCAAGCATTTTTGCTTGCTGAGATGTCTCCCCTGCCCTGCCTTCCAGGGTTCAAAAATATAAATGTTCTAATGATGTTGAGAACCTTGCAGGATCATAGGCTCTTGGTCTACAATTTCAGGCTGACTTCTTCTTTTCTAAATACTAGCAATCCTTTCTTTTTCTGTCAAAACAGCTTTGTTGAGAGTATGCACACAATCCACCTCATCCAATTTGGGTGTGATTTGGTGTCTTAAAAAATCAATGAGCCTGTTGTGGTAGCACATACCACCTATAATCAGCACACTCTGTGGCAGAGGCAGGTGGATCTCTGTGAGTTAGAGGCTAGCCTGGTCTACAGAGTGAGTGCCAGGACAGCCACAGCTAAAACAGAGGAGGGAGCGGGGCGGGGGAGAGAATACTATAGCACCTCTCCCCCATTTTATACCATTAGCTACCCTTCTATTTTCATTTAAGGCTCTTACCACTTAGCCCAGTGACTACCATAAAAATGGAATCATACAACCTGTGGTCTCAACACCGTGGTTTTTCAAGTGTGTAAGTCCAGAGCTGCAGTTTTCCCTTTTTAATGTCTGTTTACTGTGATTCCATTACTAGTTACTATAAAATACGCTAATCTAAGAAAGAAATGTAATTATTAAGAAAATAATTTAAGCTTTTTTTTTTTCTTTTCTAGTTGACTTTTCAAAAATGGTGGCATCGTCAAGAGCTCCCTTTGGAGTGGCTTTTGTACTTTAACCGCTTTGGACTTCTCCTTCGAAATAGTCACCGCTATAAGTTTTTCCTTGGAAGGCTGGAAGATGGGATAAGCCGTGACTTCTTCAAACTCGGCCTCCTCTTTCTTCGCTTGTGATTTTGAGAGAGGGCGAGCATGGCTGGTGGCTTTCTGGGTCTTCCTTTGGTCGTTTTTCTGCTCTCTGAGCTCTCTCCCTCTAGCCATCCGGTCTTTGTGCAGCATCATCTGTTCCTTTGCCCATGCTACTTTAGGCTTTTTGGGTACAGTTTTATGTGTTTTCTGGATGTTTTTATTCTTTTCATCCTCTGGTGTGAAGGGTTTGGGGCAGAGTGTTTCACTTGGAATTCTCTGAGGGAGTAGTCGATATTTGTCGTCCCTGAGGCCTCTAGCTCGTTCCGCTCGGTGTATGTGTTTTTCTATGTGGTTCATTTCTCTCTTGGACACGAGGTAGTCCCATTTTTTAGCATTGTCTGGTGTCTTGCTTCTTAGCTTCCTCTCTTCCTCCAGGATAATGTCCTGCTCTGGATCCAGTTTATAATTCCATGCTTCTCTGATCATGTCTTGATGTTGTTGATTGTAAAAGGAATCTGCTTTAGCAAACCGGAAGTCAAAAGACATGGTCTTAAGCTTATCAACTGTTTCACTCTCCTGTTGGAACTTCTGGACTACCAGTTTCCTCACTCGTGAAGCATGGGTGCCACCTAAACTCTTGTCAGAGGGAGTAATCAGAACTTTTTAGGTTGGATGTTCTTTATTCCAGGTCCACAATACAGCTCTCAGTGGGCTACTGCCTCTGTTGGCACTCCTGTACCATACCCAGTTGGGGTCCAACTTCCTCCCCCTTTAAGCCTCCTACACTCCTCCCCAGACCACGTTCCCTCCTGGGTAAGGACTCTGGCTTAGAAGCCCCTGAGAAAGTGGAAGCATCCCCTTCCCCATCAGAGCTACCACCCGTCTACCCCTCACTCCACCTTGTTGCTTCTGTACATAAATATGGACACCTCAGCACAATGGATTGATTGCCAACAAAAAGAGACTCTCCTTGTTTCCTGTCCTTGGCTTTCACCCCTCGGCTACCTCATTTGCCGATGAGCCCTGGTTTTTTCCTACTTGATGGCGACCCCTCCATCTGCCTTACGATCTGTGGTAAGTCTGTCCCTCACACGCTCACAGTTACCCTTTCTTACACGGATGCTCATTGAACAAGGCGCTCTTGCACGATTTAGACAAGAGGTAGGGCTGAGCAAAACTGTAAGCCGTGCTGACGAGGCACTTGCCTGCTCGAGCCTCGCAGCTTCACGCCTGCTCTCCACTCGCTGCCTTCTCCAAGTTCCCACCTTTCTCATCCTATCCCTCCCAGCTTCATTCACGTTTTCCTCTAATCCTCCTGCCTCCACCTCAGGCGCTAGCCCCTTCCGTCTGTCTTCTGCTCCTTCCACCCCAAGCCCATCATCAGACTAATCCCTGGAGCCAGAGCGATCTTTTTCTTATATAAATCTGAGCATGTCATTTTCTTGCATAAACCCTGCGAGGGAAGCTCTTACATTTCAAAGAGAACCTCCAATCCCAGTGTACTGTCCACAACCTCTCACTAATGCTGAAACCATATTTTCAGCTCACCGTATTTCCCTTCAGCCACACTGAATTCTGTTCCCTTAGCACTCTCTTTCCCATGGGAATACACTCTTCCTAAACGCACATCAGTAACTCTAACAAGCGTTTTAACAGCTTTTGCAATCTCAGCTGGCATACTATTTCCTTCAGCCTTCCACATGGACTTCAGAGAAACCCCAGTGCTGTTGTGACATCATAATTTGTGGGAACAATTTGAGTATTGTCAATGCTGACCATCCAGCACTGCTCAAAGAGCCAAATGTGGTGCTAAGCCCGAGGCTGGACATTCTCCCCCTAAAATGCTTGGGCCCATTTTACCTCCAAGAAACTATGATCATATTGCAAAATGTATTTTCTCACCTTAATTTTCTTTTCTAGTGGAGAACAGGAGCCTACTGCAATCCGGGGGTCTTGAGTACTCCTCGCCCACGCCAGTCTAGAAGAAAAGAGAAATTATATTGGGATTGGAGAAAGGGGTCAGGAGCCATGCTCTGTGCTCAGACGCAGTGGGGAGTGATTTGGGGCCTGCTCTTCCTAAGTAGCAGAAAGCCCTTCTCCCCGCTAACAGGCGGAACTCTGTGTATGTTTTAGCTGCTGTCCACACACGATGAAGTAATGTTACTTATTTACTGGTTTTTTGAGACAGTTTCTCTGTGTAATAGTCCTGGCTGTCTTGGACTTGCTTTGTAGACCAGGCTGGCCTTGAACTCACAAAGATCCACCTGCCTCTGCCTCCCTAGTGCTGGGATTACAGACGTGCGCTGTCACACCAGGACATGTTTGTACTTTTGATTAAAGTCTAAACACCTTTAACACCAGAGAGGAAAGACTTGAGTTGCTGGTTCTCTTTCAAATACCACAAATCACTGTGTTTATATATTGTAAGAGAAAAATACGTTTTGATGTGAAACATTTCAAATATAACTTGAAGTTACATATAAATACATAATAGATTTCCCACAGTAGTTGCCTAACTGTAATGCTCCATGACTCTACTCTTATCGCTTGAAATTGACTATTTATTTAGGTTGTGAATCTCACCTTTAGTGGCTGAATCATCTCTCCACCCCCCCCCCTTTTTTTTTTGTTTTTTTGAGACAGGGTCTCTCTGTGTAGCCTTGGCCGTCCTGGACTCACTTTGTAGACCAGGCTGGCCTCGAACTCACAGCGATCCGCCTACCTCTGCCTCCCGAGTACTGGGATTAAAGGCGTGTGCCACCACACCCTGCTACACACCCCTTTTTTAAAAGACAGGTTCTCACGGTGTAATCATGGCTGGCCTGTAACTCATAGAGATCTGCCTGTCTCTGCCTCCATTATGCCTAGTTCTAAAATTTACACTTTAAATAGATTACAAAACAGAAAACAAATTTTAGAAAGCTTAATGAAGAAAAATATAGCAGGGAAATTTGTTCATTATTTTTAAGACTTATTATTTATTATTTATATGGTATTCTGTCTACATGTGTGCCTGTACCAGAAGAGGACACCAGATCTCATTATAGATAGTTGTGAGTCACCATGTGGTTGCTAGGAATTGAACTTGGGACCTTCGGAAGAACAGACAATGCTCTTAGCCCTTGAGCCATCTCTCCAGCAGCCCCAGGGATATTGTTCTTTAGGGTGGAGTCAAGTCACATACAGACATCATGGAGTTCTCTTATTTATTAACCTGATTAGTAAGCAAATTAGTGCTATGTTTACCAACTTAAGCATTAACACCATTTTATCATCAACAGAAGGGTTTTATAACATAATTGTACAAAATCCTCAGATCTTTTATATAATATCTGCTACTTTTTTTTAAGAGTTCATGTTTTTTCCATAGCAACATTTCTTTTTTTTTTAAAGATATATCTTTATTTATGTGCATTGGTGTGAGAGTGTCAGATCTTGAAGCTATAGACAGTTGTGAGCGGCCATGTGGGTGCTGGGAATTGAACCTGGGACCTTTGGAAGAGCAGACAGTACTCTTAACCACTGAGCCAACTCTCCAGCCCATATAGCAACATTTCTTCAGTTTACACTCTGTACCTGTACTGTAAGTGCACATGGGATTCCTTAATCTCCCAGTCTCATGCGGCTAGTACTCATTCTCCCCTACCTATGGCAAAGAGGATGGCAGCCAAGAAAGTCAGTGACTCGCTCATGGTTTGGGTGTTAGTTCCTTCCTTCCTTCCTTCCTTCCTTCCTTCCTTCCTTCCTTCCTTCCTCCCTCCCTCCCTCCCTCCCTCCCTCCCTTCCTTCCTTCCTTTCTTTCTTTCTTTTGGTTTTTCGAGACAGAGTTTCTCTATGTAGCCTTAGCTGTCCTGGACTCGCCTTGTAGACCAGGCTGGCCTCGAACTCACAGCGACCCGCCTGCCTCTGCCTCCCGAGTGCTGGGATTAAAGGTGTACGCCACCATGCCCGGATAAGGACATACACTTTTGCCTATATCATAAGGGAGGGAACACTTACTGTTCTTCTGCGCTCAGACCCAACCACTCTGAGTCTGTCACCATGGGTGGCTGTGAGGTGACAGTCCTCAGGGTTCTGTTCTGCTGTGGCAGTCTTGCACTGCATGTTCTAGAATCACTTGTGGCCATTTGTGCCGGCTCTGTGCTCTGCTGCCCTTTCTCTGTGGTGAGCTTGGCTTCAGCCGTTGCCCGGCTATTTGCCAGCTTCATGAACAGCATCTTTGCTCCTCACTCTTCCTCTCAGCCTCTTCTCTGGGTTCTAAGTTTTCATTCTCTACTCTGCAAAGAACTGGTTTTTAGTCACTGAATTTCTGCCCTCAACTCAGATTTTCAGCTACCTACTGTTGATCCTTGAGGATGCCTTGGGTGGATTTCTAAGGCAGCACATTCTGTGTGTCATCACTGTCCTGGAAAGAGCCTACTGTGAGGTAGTATATGAGGTAGTCAGTCTGTTGACAGGGAATGCACTTCTTCTGTACGAGCTGCTCAGCAAGAAAGGAACCATTTCCTTAGACAAAGGGACTCACCTATAGTATACGTAATCAGAGACAGTTTCCAAGAGCATTGAGGGCATCTTTTTTTTTATTTTTGTGTTTTAGAACATAAACTATACACCCCATGTGACTGGAACTGGTAGAAGTGCTTGGTGATCCTACATATCTGTGTTGTGGAGGCTACATGTGTGTGCTGACGGTGCAGATAGTGGTCTCATCATTTCCTCTCTGGTATGTCACTCAGCCTAATACTGCTTTGACATTTTTTTTTTTTTTTTTTTTTTTTTTTTTTTTTTTTT
>OU015757.1:10809693-10831649 GCA_907169655.1 Acomys percivali | reverse complement strand
GTAAATCGGTAGGGCCAAGTTAAAGGTTCTCGGTAAAGAGACAATCTATAACAGGAACAGCGCGCAGACCGCTGAAACACCTGTAAAAATCCTCGGAGACAAGAGACCCTAAGAGGATCCGAAAGTTCCCCTTCAAGGGCATGCTCCCATTTGACATTGACCCCCTTCTGGCTGCAGGGCTGTTCTTGTTGTTGAAAGGTGAAGGCGCAAAACAGGCAAGGCGGCTCTATCCTGACCTTAAGGACTTAGAGGATTCTAGCCAATCCACAACTCCTGAGAGGCGAAATAGTTCCTCGTCCTCTGCAAGCGAGGGGGAACTCCAGGAAGCCTTAGAAGAGATTTTACACAAAATGGAGTCCCTAAACAGTAAGAGGAGGAACAAGGCAGGGAGGAAGAAGAAGGCGGAAGTCAAGCCACCACCGCCCTTCCGCCCGCCATCTTGTTCAGAAACAGACCCTCCGCCATATGCGGATGCTCCTCCGGGAAGACAGCCACAGCAAAATACGTTTTGCCCAGAGATCTGGAAGAAGGCACGAATGGCTTTTCCCGTTTTATTGAACTAAAAATTGTGATTGAAGTTTTTAAACGCTTTGTACAGCCTTTTAATTTGGTGTCTGATTCCTTATATGTTGTTAATTTACTTAAGGTTTTAAAAGCTACAGAAAAAATTAAAGCTTCCAGCGTTATCGCTGGATTATTAGAAACTTTAAGAGCTACTATGGGCTCGTACATATCCATTTTTTGTTCAACATATCCGCGCTCATACTTCTCTGCCCGGTCCAATGGCATCAGCTAATATGGAGGCTGACCTGGCTACGCGCGCGCGGAATTTGCTTTCCCATCCCTGGTTGCGACACCAACCAAGCACGCAACACAGTTTCGTGCTTTATTTCATGTTAATGCAAAAACTTTACAACTTAAGTTTCATATTTCAAGAGAGACTGCACGCTATATTGTCCTCTCTTGTCCCGATTGTGTGACTCATCTTCACCCACCGAGGCTGTGCGTTAACCCCCGTGGACTACTGCCTTTAAAAATATGGCAAATGGATGTGACTCATTTTTCAGAATTTGGGAAACAAAAATACCTTCATGTTTCAATAGATACTTACTCAGGCCTTATACATGCTACTCCTCTTTCTGGTAAAAAGGCCCATAATGTCATCATACACTGCCTCGAGGCATGGGCCGCCTGGGGAAAGCCAGACTGTCTAAAAACCGATAATGGTCCAGGATATACAGCTGCGTCCTTTTGCTCCTTTTGTGATAAAATGCAAGTCACCCTTACACATGGATTACCATATAACCCCCAAGGACAAGGCATTATTGAACGGGCCCATCAAACTTTAAAAATGTATCTTTTAAAACAAAAAGGGGGAATTGGAGCCCAGCATAAGACACCCAGAGAACGTCTTTCTCTTGCCTTGTTCACTATAAATTTTTAAAATTTGGACATCAATGGTCAATCTGCAGCTGACAGACATGTCCATGGGCCTCAGGCTCCTATGGGACTAGTGAAATGGAAGGATGTCTTAACCGGACTATGGCATGGCCCTGACCCAGTGCTCTCTTGGGCACGAGGTTCTGTTTGTGTTTTCCCTCAGGATCGCCATGACCCGATTTGGGTTCCTGAGAGGCTGGTCCGGAAATGTAATACTGATCCTCCTGCTCCTCCTCCTGAAGACAACTCCTGCGAAGACGGAATTGAGATGGGGGATCCTCTCAGTCTTCCCAAATCCGCTGCCGATACAACATGATGCTCAAGTATTTCCCCGTTTTGTTTTTTGCTTCTAATGCTAGTCTAGAGCTTCCATTTTTGCCAAAGGATAAACAAATAGTGCCTGTTACTTTTAATTTTACTTGGTCTCTTTTAGGTACTTTATGCTTTCATAAACAGTCCTCTTTTGCTGACCCTGCCGCTTGCATTTGGCTCTGTAATCAGACTGCAGGGTGGTTTGATCCCAAGCCCCTAATACATGGTTTGAATTCCACCAATGCTACCTGGCTTTCCAGATGGTGGCCAGCGGCTGAAACCCGGGATAATGTTTCTGTCCCGTCACAACCTAGATGGGCTCCTTTCTGTAGGGAACCCAGAAGGCCCGGATCGAATTTTCCCTGGACGAGATGTCAGTCCCGCAAGATCACCTGGGCCAAGGTGGGGTTTTTTACCTTTACACCCTATATTAGTTGTTTTCCTAATAGTACTTTTGTGGGATTTAATTTCACCTTTCAAAATCCTAATATTGTTTCACCCCAGAATCCTTTTGATGTTTGGCTATTGTGTGGTGTTAATAGAAGCTGCACAGATTTAGGTCCCTTTGCCATGATTGGCAGAGGACAAACAGGCAATGCTACCTTTTCCTAGAATAATACAGTTATTTTTAAAGAATCTGTCAGGCTTTCTTCTATTGGACAAAATATTAGTTTTTCCCCCACACTGGTTTGTGTGTGGCCCCCTTTTTTATGGGTAGTGTATAATGGCACTAATGATACCTTTGATGGTCTTACTTTGAATTACTCCCATAAAAATTGTTTTTATACTTTGTGCTGGGATGCAAGTAAGTTTCCTCTTGCCATTGCTACCCGCATGCCATGATGGATACCCGTTCCTGTCGAGGCTCCCTCCTCCCTAACTCTGCTTTGTTTTAGGTGCGATTTTGGAATTACAGCTGCCATTGTTGCTGCCATTGCCATTGCAGCAGCAGGTGCCACCGCGGCGGCGGTATCTTTGACCTCGTCCATACAGACAGCAGCAACGCTTAATAATCTCTCTGCTAATGTAGCACATGCATTGGATTTACAAGCTGGCATCAACTCCCAATTGAAAGGAGACATTATGCTAGTGAACCAACATGTGGACTTGGTAAAAGAAAGACTGGGGACTCTTTGGCAGTTGGCTCTAGTAGACTGTGCACAACGGTCACCAGGACTTTGCGTTACCCCAATAACTTTCCATAACTTTTCTACGGCTGCCAACTTATCCCAGAAACTTTCTAAGTATTTTACAAGGTGATTGGTCCAAAGACTTTGACAAACTTATGACTGAACTCCGGTTGGCTATAGTAGATGTCAATACGACTCGAATTGACCTCTCTATGGCAGAAGGGTTTGGCGCCTGGATTCAACAGGCCATGAGCCACCTCAGAGAATGGGCTGGCTTGGGATCCATACTTGTCCTGATGATGCTGATTGCGGGTCTTTGCCTGTGGTGTTTTTGCAACATGGCTCAAGGGCGCAGAAGAGATCTTGCGGCCATTGCTCAAGCTTTTGTAGCTATCGAGGCTGGTCAGTCCCCTCAAGTATGGCTTGCTAGCCTGACTTGAAGTTTGGAGCCTTTTCCCTGACATATGGCCTTTGCACCCAGCTGGCTTTTGACCATTGCACGCTGGAAGGCATATGTCAGTTCTTTTGTCAACGGCCATTGCACTTCGCTGGGAGTATCCCATTGCACGCGAAATGGCGTTGATACTGTCCTCTTTGTCCTTGATCTGGCGAAATCTAGAATGATCTCGCAGATGATCGGACCTTCTGGCTCAGCTAAAACAAAAAGGGGGAACTGTCAGGAGCCGTTCGGAGCAGTGCCGCACCTAGAAAATGGCGCCTCTTCCTGTTCCTGTTCCTGCAAAGCTTGGTAGTAAGCAACTGCCTTATTTGGACCTGCTTGGCGTCTGCCAATAGAGTACGGCTACATGGCGGACTGTGTTTGGTTTTGCTGTTTGCTATATAACTGCTATCCTGGGGTGCGGGGGCGGTGACTTCCTGAAACCTCCCGAGTAAACTGCTTGAAGAAGGATCCTGGTTGTCTGTGTCTCTTTCCCGCTGGACGGGTGCGGCACCGACAGGCAGCCAGCATGCAGCATCAACTTCCTGCAAGAAAACACAAACAGAGCCTCCACCCCATATTAAGCCAGGGTTGGGTCCATTCCACTGGACCACAGTGAAAGGATCTTTCCATTTCACTCTAGCGAAGGATGACTGAGTGCCAGAATTGATTGGCTGCAGAATTTCCTTTGGCATCAAACAGTAAAAAATTTAAAATAAAGAGAACATGACTCAAAGCATCTTAGGTGATTCGGGGTAAAGTTCCCCTTCTTTACTTTTTGTAAATAGGTTTTTATGATGGAATGAGCTCGTTCCACCATACCTGGTCCTTGAGGGTTATAAGGAACACCTGTAACGTGCTTTATGAAAAAAGTCACAAAAGTTTTGAAAAGCTTTGCTGACATACCCTAGAGGCTTGTCATAATCTATATAGGTTAAGAATTGATTGGAGATAGCCTCTTCCACTAACGTCAAGGCTTTCCTAGCTCCAGCTGTAAGCTCTCAGGGTGAGTTTGGAGAGGAATCTCCTTGTAAGATTTTGAATAAGGGCCGTAAATCTCTAGTTAATTTTGAATAAGGGCTAAGCTAATTTATATCACCAAGCAACTTTTGAAAGTCATTTAAAGTTTTTAAATGATTCACTCTCAATGTGTTCTTTTGGTGTTTTACCTGAGAAGGAAAAACTGGAATCCCAAATACAAATATGGATCAACTTTTTGGACTTTTTCAGGAGCTGTTTGTAGATCAGACTGAGATAATTGGGTCTCCATAAAAGCATAACACAAAAGCACTTGTTGTCAATCCTTTTCAGCAATAAGCATATCATCCATGTAATGAATGATATATAAATTGGTGTATATATATATTTTTAACCCTTTGTAAAGCTGTAGCTACAGATCTCTGACACAGGATGGGACTGTTAGCCATTCCCTGAGGCAAAACCTGCCAATGCTATCTCTTAATTGGCTCTCTGGAATTCACAGAATGCCTACTGAAAGCAAGGCCAAGGCAATCTTTTAGATGCAAGGGAACAGTGAAAAAACAATCTTTAAGTCTAATATAAGTTTAAAAAACTTAGATCTTTGTAAGAAACTTAGCTTATCAGCAGATCGCGCTCTGTGGAGATCAGGTTGGAATTTAAGAGTTCTGTCTCTGTTAATCCCCAAGGGTTAGGATTAAAGGTGTGCACAACCATGCCCTGTCACAGAGATCCGCTTGTCTCTGTCTCCCGAGTGCTGGGATTAAAGGCATGTGCCACCGTGACTTGTTTAATTGTTTCATTCCAATTTTAGTAAAAAAAATTTTAAACATCTCAAACAAAAATTAATCAGGGAAACAAGGAAATTCTAAGTTCTAGGTAGTTAACTACATTCCCTTGCCTAGTTTAGAAATCTATCAGCCTCCTAGTTCCGCCTCTCCAACTAGCCACGTGTCTGTAGCCACCTCTGCTCTGTAGGAGTCAAGCCCACAGATAACTAGGAGCAGTGTCTGTAAAATTATCTGGCTCAGCCAGGCGTGGTGGCGCACGCCTTCAATCCCAGCACTCGGGAGGCAGAGATGGGCAGATCGCTGTGAGTCCGAGGCCAGCCTGGTCTACAAAGTGAGTCCAGGACAGCCAAGGCTAACACAGAGAGACCCTGTCTCGAAAAACCAAAAAAAAAAAAAAAAAAAAAAAAAATCTGGCCCAAGGAAATTTTAGCCCTGGACTTGTTTAGTTAGTTGGATCTAAACTGGAAACTCTCAACTGTAAATGTTTGTTTCCAAGGACAAAACTAGTTTATATCTCTTATTTGAGAATCTAAAAATTTTTAGAAATATTTCAAGTAAACATTAAGCAAATAAACAAAATTATAAACACCTTGTAGATAAGGAATTTGGAATTAACTCTATTTTCTAGACCAATTTGGAAAACTGTTAGTCACAAGCAAAAAAACTAAGCAAGAAAATTCTAAGTTTTAGGCAATAAACTCTATTTCTTAGACCGTGCTTTTTTAACTTGTCACGTGTTTGCAGCCATGCCTGTTCTGTAAGAGGCAAGCCCCACAGGCAGCCACTGTGCCTGGGTCCAGGCCCTGGGAAGGGCAGACCTGCTCCTGCCTCGGAGGCAATACTCTTACTGCCTCATAGGCTGTGTGTGCCATGTTGTGCTGCACTGTTTTAGAAAATTGGCCAGCGAGTAAAGCTTGGCCCTCTTTCAAGACATGGAAAAATGAAACAATATTTAAAAATTTAAACAAATTTACAGACATAGACATAAAATTTGACATGACGATTATAAAGCAATACCCGAGTCTAATTCTCGATGAACATGGTCCCAAGGGTCAGGATTAATATTAGGACCATCAATGACAAACCAGGGACAGGCTTGGGAAACAAATAAGAAAAAACGTACAAGGCCTTTTTTCTTAACTCTAACTCCTCTTTCTCTGAGAAAATTTCAAGGTGGCAAAGAAATTGTGCCTCCTTTGAGAGACTTTACCCATCGTATTGACAGAGATGAACACTTACCGAAGTGCAGAGAGGTCCTGTGAGCGGCAGGCCCGCACCCGAGACAGTCGGAGGTACTTTTGGCCTCGGTGAGATACTTGACCGCGGCGTTCTGAACTATTGCCCATGAAGGGTCTCTGTCGTGGTAGAGGACTCGTACCTCGTGGCCACATTTGGGCGCCACTTGTCCCGTCCAGCAGGACCAGTAATTACAGGGTTGCGAAGGGAGCCATACCTGAATAGATGGGATGAGAAAGAAGAAGGCGAGACCAAGTAGAGTTCCTATCAAGGTCTGTTTATTGAAGCAAAAGCAAAAGCTTCTATGGGGTGGAGGCAGGAGCTAAGCAGCAGGGGGAGGGCCCGAGAATGCCTCCAGATACCACAGGGGAACATCCTGTGGTTCGCCTTGGAACAATTCCTATCTTATCTTAGCTAACTATCTCTTGGAAATTCCCGAGCTAACCTGCTAACCGGCATCTGCAGAGGTATGCAGAGGCTGAAAGGAGGAAGTTATGCAGAGGCTGAAAGGAGGAAGTTATGCAGAGGCTGAAAGGAGGAAGTTCTGCAGAGGCTGAAAGGAAGAAGTTTAGCCAGTAGATTCTTTTAGCCTTGAATGACCCCGGGCTGGCTCCGAACAGACCAGCCCCCACAATAAAGCACAACAGGTATCTAACTGCTGACCTACGACAAGGTCAGCTAGTTTCTGGTGAATGGCAGACTTCTGGAGAAATAGGAAGCTAGGTTCTGACAAGATGGTTGAACATTGGCCATGTAGCCCGTCCCCAACATTTTTCAATTAGTGTATTGAAGTTACTGATATTTAAAGTCATTAGTGATTAGATTGTTGCCATATTCATTGCTTTTCTATAAGCTTTTTCTTTTTTCTGAGACAGGGTTTCTCTGTGTAGCCTTGGCTGTCCAGGACTTGATTTGTAGACAAGGCTGGCCTGGAACTCACAGAGATCCGCCTGCCTCTGCCTCCCTTAGGTGTGCGCCACCATGGATTTTATTTTTTAAAGGTAGGGTATGCTTATGTAGCACTGACTGGTTTTGAACTCTCAGTGTAGACCAGGCTGACCTTACCTTTGCCTCCTGAGTAGCAGGTATTGAGATAGAAGGCATGAGCCACATACACAGATATTAATTTGTCTTATCATCTTTTCCCCTGCATTTTAATGATTCCTTTTGTTTATTTGTTTTTGCTTTGTTTTGAGACAGGGTTTCTCTGTGTTATCTTGGCTATCCTCGACTCCCCTTGTAGAGATCCTCCTGCCTCTGCCTCCCTGAGTGCTGGGATTAAAGGTATGTGCCACCATGCCCGGCTGTGATTCCATATTTTTAACCTAGCAATATCAACTATACTTCTTTTCTAAAAAGGTTGCCATTGAGTTTGTAGCATATGTTTACGACTCTTTCAGATACACTCTATTGCTTTATGGGTTATACAATACCTTGTGACAGGGCATCTGCTGTGGGAAGGATTGTAAGCTTTGTCACAGGTGAAAGCAGTCTTGGCGGGCTTTGCCCTTGGACACACCATGGATACTCCCTAAGATTAACCTTGAGATAGACTGGGTGAAGCCATCCTGGACCTGAAATTTATGAAGCGATGGGGGACTCCACCTGGATTATTGTGGGAGGAGGAGATGGCCCTTGCACGTGAGAGACAGGCAGGTGGAGAGGACTAGAGGAGGCTGGAGGTTCGGACCGAGCTCGAGTGCACGTGGATCAGGAAAAGGATCAGTGAACAGGCCAGACCAGCGGCGCAGGCCAGAGACAACTAGGAACCCGTCTCGTGGAACGGATACCGGAAGGTTCACTCTTGTTTCCCCTTAACCTTTTTTCCCTCTTGTGTAAGATTGTTGGGTTGTATAATAAAGTTTAATTGTTAAGAAACAGAGCCGGGGCTGGAGAGATGGCTCAGTGGTTAAGAGCACTGCCTGCTCTTCCAAAGGACCCAGGTTCAATTCCCAGCACCCACATGGGCAGCTCACAACTGTCTGTAGCTCCAAGATCTGACATCCTCACACCAAGGCACATAAATTAAAATTAAATATTAAAAAGAAAAAAGAAAAAAGAAACAGAGCCAACAAGTGGGGGAGTATAGAGATATGTAAGGATGATAGGACAAAAAAGTAGATTATTAAATCTACTCAACTTGAGGCCTTAATTGTTACTCACAAATAGGGTTAATTTTGATTCATTGATATAGAATTTTGTATATTGATGCAAAGTAGGTTTAATTTTGATACATTAAAATGGAATTCAAATTTAGTATTCTTCATACATTATATTTCTACTGTAGTATGAGGTATTGTACACATGCAACTCAATTCATACATGGTTGCTATTGTAGTCTGTTTAAGATAATTAAATAATACAAGTCAATTGTTTATCTATTCATAGTCATGTCAGATGTAAAAATATACATGCCAGGTTTAACAGATATGATTCTATAGATATGGTAAAATAGTTAGATAAGGTCTTCAGAAACCTCAGAGACCTACAAAATATGGCATTTAAAAATACTTTTTGCGGGGCTTGAGAGATGGCTCAGTGGTTAAGAGCACTGCCTGCTCTTCCAAAGGACCCTAGTTCAATTCCCAGCAACCACATGGCAGCTCACAACTGTCTGTAACTCTAAGATCTGACACCCTCACACCAATGCATATAAATTAAAAAAATAAAATATTAAAAAAAATATTTTTTGTTTTAAGATTTTTTGACAATAAGAAAAGTTAACTCCTAGCAGTACCCAGCTTAACACAAAAAAGATGATGAGCATTGAACAACCTCTTTGTGGAGATGGTTTTGAGTGTGGCAAAACAGCCACTGGACAAAAATGTCCTCGTTTCTCCCAAAGACAGAATTCTGCCTAAAATGGGCAAACTTGGATGCAGGCAGAGTTGATGGCCAGACTCTGCCAAGACAGGGTAAGCAAGTCCTCAATGGTTCCAACTTCACAAATATGTCTGTTAAATATACTGGGCCAGAAGGCTAAAGATGATGCTCCAACGTTATAGAGAGTTTTGGGTGTCTGTTCAGGCAGTAAACTGTCCCTGTCATTTTTTCATTTTGCAAGCTGCTAACCTGCATTTCCCTTTTACTCAGGTAGTTAAATTTATTCCTTCTCAAGTCTCTGGTGGGGTTGAAGACCAGATAGTTAATTTTAAAATTAAGCTTAGTTGTTTAAGAATTTAAAAGATACTTTTAAATCTAGATAGCTACTTTTAGGTTGATAGATTTGAGCTTTAATAGATGTTGATTTAGGTTCAAAACTTTAGATTTACCAAGATAGAATAGATAATATTTTCTGTAAGGTTGCCAAATACATTTTGATTAAAAATTATGTGTGGAGCCGGGCGTGGTGGTGCATGCCTGTAATCCCAGCACTCGGGAGGCAGAGGCAGGTGGATCGCTGTGAGTTCGAGGCCAGCCTGGTCTACAAAGTGACTCCAGGACAGCCAAGGCTAACACAGAGAGACCTTGTCTCAAAAAACCAAATAAATAAATAAATAAATAAAAATTAAAAAATAAAAATTATGTGTGTAAGTCTTACCTATTGATTTTTATAATTTTTCACAATTGTACTTACTGTACAATGGCCTTTTTTTTTTATTTAGACAGAAAAGGGGAGATGTTGGAGGATAATCTGTATTTTGATGCTAATTACTGCTTTCGGTCTGTGACCCCACCTTTTGCTTAATAAAAAGCCATCCCGCCTAGGCAGGGCAGGAGATGGGTGTGGCTCAGAGAGAAAAAACAAGTGTCTGTGTCTTGATTGATTGCTAGCTGGGCCTACAGGTAATACAGATAATACAGGTAATACAGATAATCTGCAGTTCCTATCTCCCAGCATTATAACCCTACTGCCATTCATTTCCAAAGCTATAATTACCACATTACTTACCTGTACAATTATGGTATTTCTAAGCCTGTTCTAGGTCCCAAATAATGACACAGAGACCTATTTGTTTTGTTTGGTTTTTTTTTTTTTGGTGTTTTGAGACAGGGTTTCTCTGTGTTAGCCTTGGCTGTCCTGGACCCGCTTTGTAGACCAGGCTGGCCTCGAACTCACAGCGATCCACCTGCCTCTGCCTCCCGAGTGCTGGGATTATAGGCATGTGCCACCACGCCTGGCTGACACAGAGACCTATTACATTTATTAATAAGCTTCAAAGCAGTGTAGTTAATCCTGACTACGCTAGCCTGGCCTGCTTCCCAGCCATGTGTTCCCTTACCTGCTATCTTAATC
Source organism: Acomys percivali (assembly GCA_907169655.1). NCBI lineage: Eukaryota > Metazoa > Chordata > Mammalia > Rodentia > Muridae > Acomys > Acomys percivali. Next base: position 10,821,086 of record OU015757.1, on the reverse strand, counting down.
TCACCCTGGCTGCTCCTGCTTCATCCGTGTCCTTATGGTCACCTTCTTCTTCCTCCCTCCCTGACCTGGGACCCCCTCCCTAGGATTGGAAGGCCAGCCCTAGTTCTCCTACCCAGCTATAGGCTGTTCATCTATTTATTAACTAAGCAGAGATGATGGACAACAATTTTTACACAACATTTAGACAGGAGATGTTTCATAATACTGACATTGCAGCCAGATGTCTCTGGATATAAAATCAGCATTTGAATACACCATGCACAAAACCATCCCCCAACACTTATCCATAAACTATAATTACTGAATACAAGTTGCTCTTATCTCAAGTCAGTCATTGTGCTTGAACAATTAAGATTTAAAAACAAATTATTTTACTCCCATTTTTCTTTTGTCCAGGGCTCTTCCCTTCTTTAGAACATCTAAATACCAGACTTGCATTATTTTCCTTCTCCTGAAGAATTTACAGAATTCAAACCAGGCAGAGTTTCCTTCATAGAAAACTCTGGATTTTTATTTCACTTTTGAAGGGTAAGTTCTCCGGATACAGAACTCTAGGTCTTGTTTTTCTTAGAATACTTAATTCTGTTTCTATGGTTTCTGAAGAGAATTCAGGTACATAGAACATAGTTTTTTCCCTTTCTGGGTTTTTTCATTATTTTATGTAGTTGAGTATGGTAGACTTCTGGGTTGCTTTGAGAGATGGTTTGTATTTCATTTTATGTGTGCTTGTGTGTATGTGGGGGTAGATTTTTACCACAGTGAGAGTGTGGGGATCAGGGAGCAGCTGGTAGTCAGGGCTCTCCTTCTACCATGTGGATCCCAGGCATGAAATCTGCCCTTACCTTACGAGCCGTCCCACCAACCTATGTGTAGCTCTTTGGGGCATTTTCCTCTTTAGTATTTGGTAAGTATAATTAGAAAATTAAGATTTTTTTTTGTTTGTTTTTGTTTTTTTTCGAGACAGGGTTTCTCTGTGTAGCCTTGACTGTCCTGGACTCACTTTGTAGACCAGGCTGGCCTCAAACTCCCAGCGATCCGCCTACCTCTGCCTCCCGATTGCTGGGATTAAAGGCGTGCGCCACCACGCCCGGCGAAAATTAAGATTTAAATAAAACTTAACATTTGTTCCCCAGTGATATAAACCACATTGTAGGTACTCAGTAGCCACATGTAGTAAGTATGTACCAGACTGAAGAGCCAGGTCTTTACTGGATGGGGTCTAGTCTGGCTCCCCTGAAAGTGAGTGGTCCACAGAGGAAGGCGTCTTCCAGGACTTAACTGCCACTCTTCTTTCTCTGTTCATACCACTTCTCACTGTAGAATGCTCCCCTTTTCTGTCCCGAAGTTATCTGTCTCTTTGTCTCAAACCTATTTTTCTCTGGCTTAACTAGGTTCTTCCCTTTGTAGGCAAAGGAGAGTGGCTCACTTTCTTTCCCTTTAGTTGCACTTGTGGGCCTGCCGTCACCACCCAAACCCTCACCCATTACCAGTTCTTGGTGCTTTGCAGACCAGATGCCATATGTGATAATATAAACAAGCATTACTGAGTTATTGAAGCCAAGCAGTGCTATCAGCTTCATTCTGTCAAGTAAGAAAATTAAAAACAAAGACAACTCAATTACTCCTTTAATAGAAAGGAGCAAACAGATTGAAGCTTTTCCTTCCCTTCATTTGGACCTAGAATAGGAAAAACAAAGCAAAACAAAAAACCAAATCTATGTTGGCATAAGGTATTTGTGTAATTCAAATGCTGATTTCTGTACCTCTCATACCTGGTTGAAAGCCTTGTTCTGAGAATTTTCTGTTTAAATGTATAAACTCTGCTCCCCATTTGTCCCCATAGGTCAATAAAGCAGCTTCCAGCCAGTTGATGAGCAGGGGAGAGAATAAGGCCCGCCCTGCCAGCCAGGGGAGGAGGAGTTAGAAGAGGAAGTAGGGGATGGAGCTGGTGGATTGAGCCACAGGCAGAGGTGCTGGAGAGATAGAGAAGATTCGGCTGGAGCAAAGAAAGACCTAAAAATTGACTAACTTGAGACTTTTGGCAAAGATGGAGTCAGGACAACATAGAGGATTAAGAACAGGCTTGAACTGCTTAAGATTGTGTTGTATAGCTTTTGTATAGCTTTATAAGCAAATATAAGACTCTCAATAGTCTCAAGTAATTGTGTGATAGCTGGGTTAAGAAATAAGCTTACCTGCCCTGATGACAGGGAGTGGGCCCTGATCCAGGGCTCTGAGTGGACCTTACTCCAACATCTACCCCATGTATGACCTCTTGGAACACATGAAGGGGCCGGACCTGCAGACTCAAAGATTAAGAATCTGCTTGACACATGACAACTACGGGATATCTGACAGTAGTCCCAGTGAGGATCCGGTAATGATAGTGTAGGCCTCAACCAGACCCATGACTCATAGCAATGAACATTTGAAAGTAAACATATGTGGACAAAAGGCTATACTGTGTGATACACTATGGCTTCTGTGACAAGATTTTTTGTTTCTTTGTTTTATTTTACTGGGGGGAAGAGAGGGATTTTGGTGCATGACATATAAATCATAGACATTCAATAAAAGTAAAAAAAAAAAAAAAGAAACAGAGAAACACTGTTTCATAAAAATGACATCAACACACCTGTCTTTGCCTTTTAGCAAAATATAGCCATCCAGGGACCAGTGTTTCACACAGTTCTACACTTATCATCTATTCTCTCTTCCCCCCACTTCCCCAGTCAGGGTCTTGTGGTATAACTTTGGCTGTCTGGAACTCACTATGAAGACCAGGCCTCAAATTTACATAGATCCAACCTGCCTGTGCGAAGATTAAAGGCATTTGTGTCATGTAGTGTTGGGGACGGGCTACATGGTCAATGTTCAACCATCTTGTCAGAACCTGGGTTCCTATTTCTCCAGAAGTCTGCCATTCACCAGAAACTACCTGACCTTGTCGTAGGTTGGCAGTTAGACACCTGCTGTGGTTTATTGTGGGGGCTGGTCATTCCAGACCCCCTGAGCTACTCCTTTTCTGGTGGGACTACTAATAAGATTAAGGGCCAGTTGCCTGGGAGCAGCAGTTCCGGGAGCTTTTTCCTGACTAACTAGATCCTTCACAACTTTCCTGGAATTTCTCTCCTGCATTTATAGCAGCTGTAAAGGTAGATAACTACCTGCTGGAGCATTCCAGAGTTACGTATCCATAGCAACCCTTGCTTACGCAAATACCCATGCCTCTGTGCCTATATCAACTCTGTAAAAATTCTCAATAAACGGGGTTTGATCAGAATGCAGACTTGCCTCCTTCTTCGTGTCTAGTGTTCTGTCTCTATACAGGAACATTTTCCTCCAGAGCATTAGTCGAACTCTGTTGGGCCGGGGCAATGTAGCGCTTACTGGTTTCTTCTTATTACTGTTTAACCCCCCCTGTATGTCCCTTAGTAGCTGTCTGGCATTCAGCAAGTTAGTCAGCCTCTCTGCTTTCTATCCTCCATCTGGTGATGTTAGTAATACAAGCTGCGTTAACATACTTGCCTAAGACTGTGGGCATTCTCAATATAGTGTAAAAGCTTGGAATACTCTACAGCACACTGGCTGTAGGTTGAGGCAAAATGACAGGAGAGTGCAGTAGTTTCCTCCTATCTATTTTTATATCATTTCAATGCTCCCATTGGATATCAGGAACTGTAGTTTGTTGTTTTAATTGACACTCCCTGATTGTTCTATTTTACTAATACAGACACAGGAGCCAGATGCTGTGGTGAAAAAAACAAAAAGCAAGCCGGGCGTGGTGGCACACGCCTTTAATCCCAGCACTCAGGAGGCAGAGGCAGGCAGATCGCTGTGAGTTTGAGACCAGCCTGGTCTACAAAGTGAGTCCAGGAAGGCCAAGGCTACACAGAGAGACCCTGTCTCGAAAAACCAAAAAAAAAAAAAAAAAAAAAAAAAAAAAAAAAAAAAAAAAAAAAAAAGAAAAAACAAAAAACAAAAAGCAAAAAAACAAAAACAAAACCTTGCTTGCTTAGAGAGGCAGAAAGCACCCAGCTGACCTTCCTACTCAGCTCACATCTAATGGAAAAGGCCCAAAACGCTTACTAGCTCAGCTGACAGCCCAGGAAGAAAAGGCCAAACAAACAAACAAACAAAAACAAAGCAGGGCAAAGGCTTGCTAGCTCAAAGCCCCAAAAGCCAAAGGCCAAGGAGCTGAAGAACTTAAGAGCTAGAGCACTGAGAGCCTGAGAGCTAAAAGCTAAGGAGCCCTTCTACTTCTTTTTTTTTTTTTTTTTTTTTGGTTTTTCGAGACAGGGTTTCTCTGTGTAGCCTTGACTATCCTGGACTCACTTTGTAGTCCAGGCTGGCCTCGAACTCACAGCAATCCGCCTGCCTCTGCCTCCCAAGTGCTAGGATTAAAGGTGTGCGCCACCACGCCCGGCTCTACTTCTGTATCTTAAATACCACTCCACTCAAAGTCCCCCCTACTCTTTAATCCCTGTAAGCTGGTTTCCTGCTCCACCTCTTGACCTAGGGTTAACTTTATTAATTCCTGTGTACAGATAGCTCTTGGATTAAAGGTGTATGCTTGGCTCAGCCACACCAAAGTCAGGCTTTTACAGTACACAATCACAGGGATCACACTGGCATCAAATATCCTGCAACAGTTGATAGATAGCACTGAAGCCTATATATTGCTTTTCTCCCATACTATGACCAAATTTAATTTATAAATTAGGCACAGTAAAAGATTAGCACTAGTAGGAGGACCATTATGACAGTGTACCATAAAAACAAAAGTATGTGAATCCAGTTTTTGAAAAACTAAATGTTGGCTCTGGTTCCTTAACAACTAAGACTTTATTATGAATTTATTAAACAAAGGTATCTCTCTTACAACCCGACTATCCTAAAAAGGAGGGAAAGGAAGTTAAGGAGAACAAGAATGAAACTTCCGGGTATCAGTTCTGCGGGGTGAATCCCTTGGTGTCTCAGGGCCAGCACGCAGATCCTCTACCCCACAGGAGCAATCCACATTGCTCATGGGTCCTCTGACCCTGCAGCCTTCTCCCTTGCTTCTCTCTCACAATTGGGCTGGAACCACCAGTCTCTCCTCCAGTTCCCTCCTCCCAGCTATGGTCGATTTGCAGTACAATAGCCCGGCTGGAGTCCCTGTCCTTGTCCTTAATCCCTGACCTAATATGGTTCCTCTATCACAGATGTTTATCCCAGTGGGATATCAGTAGGGTAAAGCCACCCAAGACTGCCCTCACCCTGGGCTCAGTCCAAGGCAAGGCCACATTCCTTCCACAACTAAATACTGTTTTGAGTAGGGTCTTGCCCTGTAGCTCAGGCTTGCTCCCTCATTGTGACGTCCTACTCTAGTTCTCTGTGGGAAACTTTTGTTTTTAGAGACAGGGTCTCCTGAGCTTGCTTTGTAGACCAAGCTGGCTTCAAAATCACATCCATCCGCCTGCCTCTGCCTCCCGAGTGCTGGGATTAAAGGCGTGCACCACTGCACACTGCTGACTTCAGTTTTTGAAAAGATCTTATTGCACTGTATCTTAGCAAATTCAGGAAAGATTTTTTTTTTTTCCTTATTAAGTGAAGAGTTTTCACCTTTTCATGTAAGAGAAGCAATTCATGGCTTGTGTTTGGCATGCCCAATATTCCAAAGCTTTGATGTTAGTTGGTAAATAAGGGCTACTTGAACACAGCGATTGCAATACATTGACAGTCAGTCCAATAATGGAAATGGCCACTAATGATGGTGGGTGATTGTAATGCTGAGATTACTCAGATCATGAGACCCTCAAAAAAGACCACCAGGACTCGATACTGATGCAAAATACACAGAGTCCTGTATTACGGGCTCAGAGCTTCGGATCACAGTCCTTCCTGAGGCAGCAGGATAGGAGAGTGATACTGGAGCTTCAAGGGTAATGGGTTTATACGGAAAAACTGTAATTAGGGGTTGGGAGCACAGGGAATTAAGGACAAAACCATAAGGGGGAGGGGGTGGGGTGGTGGGGGTCGAGAGTCTCAGGGATGCAGACCTTCCAGCAGGTTGGGTCCAGGAGGCTGGATCTCCAGGGAAGTTGTTTTATCTCAGAGGACCACTGGGCGTTAATTGTATCTAATTGTTCCTGTGGAGTTTCTGGAGAGTGCTGGCAGGTGTCCTTCCCAGAACGCAGGGAGAAGGGCACCTAGAGGACACGTTCTCTTACAGACCATCAGTAATTGCAGAATATAAATTACATATAGATATGGCATTAATTTTGCCCCTACAACAGATACAACATGGAACTGCCGGACACATGATTTATACGGCAGGCAGAGCAGGCATAATCCATCACCTGACTCTGAATAACGCCCAACTTAAAAGTTCTGAGTTGTTTATTTTAGATTATACACTTAAATTTTGGATTATGGGTAACTGAAATCAAGAAAAGTGAAATTAGCATTGGACATGGTGGTGCGCACCTTTGGCTGAAGCACTTTAGAAGCAAAGGCTGGTAGATCTGAGTTTGAGGCTAGTCTGACCTACACAGTGAGTTCCAGGATAGCCAGGACTGCATAGTAAGATCCTATCTCAAAGGAAAAAGAGTGAAACCAAGGGCCGAAGAGATGGCTCCACAGGTAAGAGCACGTGCTGCTGTGGCAGAAAGCTGGGATCACTCTCAGCATCTACAAGTCTGCAGATGTATCTACAAGCACAAATATCTGTAATTCCAGTTCCAGAGGCTCCGATGTTCTCCTGTGAATTCTTTTGGCACCAAGCATGAGCTAGTGCACACATAGTGGTAAGCAAAAACACTCCTACACGTAAAAAAAAAAAAAAAAAAATTTTTTTTTAAAGAAGTGAAAACCATGTCTGGGGTGTGGGATGAGGAAAGACCACTAAGTCTCTCCTTACTTTCTGTGTTGAGCGTGGCAGTCTGCCCTTTCTAAGTCCTTCCTTTTTTTTTCTCCAAAATCATAGCTTCTCTGGGAATGGCCTGGCAAGTGTCAAACCCACTATAAAAAAACAAAACACGCCGGGCGGTGGTGGTGCATGCCTTTAATCCCAGCACTTGGGAGGCAGAGGCAGGCGGATTGCTGTGAGTTCGAGGCCAGCCTGGTCTACAAAGTGAGTCTAGGACAGCCAAAGCTACACAGAGAGACCTTGTCTCGAAAAACCAAAAACCAAAACCATGAAGGTTTTCATAAAAATATGGGCACGGAGCTGCAACAAGGTTCCAATTTTACCCTTAAGGCATCTTAGATCCTTAAACAACTGTATGAGGTAAAAATGATGCTCAGCAGTGTAAGGCACCAGGCCACCAACCATCAAACTTACACATCTCCAGCACAGAAAACCTTAGGGTCAAAAACACTGAAATCAGCCAGGCATGGTAGCGCAGGCCTTTAATCCAGCACACGGAAGGCAGAGGCAGGTGGATCTCTGTGAATTCAAGGCTAGTTTGATCTACAGAGTGAATTTTAGGGCAGTTAGGGCTTAACAAAGAAACCCTGTCTTGAAAAACCAACCAGTCAACCAACAAAACAAAAGAAAACACTGAACTTTACTTAAAAAACTATATATTTAGGCAGGTGCCGTGGTGCACACCGGCGACTCCAGCACTGTGGAGCCTGGGGCAGGGTGTCCAGAGTTCTAGGTCATCCTGGGCTCCGTTAACAGCTGGAAAATTTAGTTTCATGATTTTACTTTCTAATCACTGCAAAAAGGAATTAATCTTATTATCTAGTATGGAAATTATGATGCCAGACTTCAATTGTCTGCGTACCCAGAGGGAGAGGCTAAAGGAACATTACCTTGGCATTAGTATGCATTTACTTTTATACTCTGCCTCACACTTTTATTCCCTAAAACATGGTTTTAAAAACTGGTTGCAAATTGGAGGCTCATGGAATGTATTCAGCTACATGTATATTTTTGGCCTTTAGAGTTAAAAAAGCCTTTAAAAGTTACGTGGCACTTCGTCATCAGCTCCAGCTGAGAGTTGCTTCAATTCTAGGATCCTCACCGTCAAGCCAGTTGGCTTAGAAAAACAGACAAAAAGCCCTCCAGTTCATCCCTTACAGGTGGTCAGGCGCGGGCCCAGAGAGCTGCAGGAAATGACCGGGTGAATCACAACCAACCAGGAGCCTCAGTTTCCCCATCTGTAAAACCGGTCGGTAACTCGCGGCAGCGATAGGGAGTGTAGATTGCGCAAGTGAAGCTTCTGGGCACAAACACAGGGCTCAGAGGCGCACCCCAGCAACGAGGGCTGGCGTCCAGAGACCGGGCGGAGAGCAGCGAACTGGGCGGAGGGAGCCGCGAACCCCGCACCCACCGCGCTCTCTGCTCTCCCCCGGGGTAATCCCCCGGGGTACCCCCGTCACCCTCGACCCCCCGCGCTCTGCCGAAGTCGTCTACAGGCACCGAGACGAGTGGCCGGCCCTCAAGCGTGCAGCGGCCGCCATGGCCTCGGTGGTGGAATACAAGGGGCTGAAGGCCGGCTACTACTGCGGCTACTGCGAGTCCAGGGAGGGCAAGGCGTCATGTGGTGAGTGTCCCGCTATCCGGGTGGCCGGGACTGCCTCCCGCCAGGCTCTCGCTATGTCCTGGCTGGTTTCTATCGCGGGTAGAGGTCGTAGGTCACTGGTAGCTTCCTGTGGTCCCATTGGTCTCTCCCCAGCCTGTCTCCTTCCCATCTCAGTCTTCCCGCCTCATCCTCCCAGAAGATAGTGGCCCCTCACAGAGGAGGAACGGAAATAGCGGAAGGCTGCCCTTAGTCAATATGGCGCGGGCGGCGTCAGGCAGGAAGGGTGCCAGGTGTTTCCGGCCCGCGAGCGCTCCAGCGGCTTCGCGGGACCTTCCGAGGCGCGCGCGCTGCATTGTGGGCTGGCGGAGGCGGAGGCGAAGGCGAAGGCGGCGGCTGCGTTGGTCCCGGGTAGCGCTGCGCGGGCAGACCAGAGGAGATGGCTTCCTGGAGCGCGCCTTCGCCTAGCCTCGTAGAATATTTTGAGAGCCAGTCCGCCTTCCACTGTGGCTACTGCAAGAGTAACTCGGGCAGTGTCTCCACTGGTGAGTGAGGCGGGCGTGGGAAGCCGGGTCCCACGGCTGCCTTCGGGGTTTGTGGTGGTGGCGCTGGAGGGACTCGGGTGGCCGCAGCCTGAGGGGGTGTGCTCCGCCTTGGCTCCCGGCTGCAAACTGCTTGCTGGTCGGCGGACGGGAAGATGCCTTCCAGCTGATGGCTGCCCCGCATCCCCGCCCCTCTGAGCTGGATGCTGGACAGCCAAAGGCCTCCTGCTGCCTGGGTAGAGGTGCGAGTGCGTGCACACCTGCGCACTGTCGTCTTTGAATATAATGTGTCCTGAGAGAACGTACTGGAAACCGAGGTCAGCTTGATAACTTTGATTAAAAAAAAATCTGCCTGATTTTTTTTTTAATCAGGTATTCATACCCTGTGATTGTGTCAACCCACCTCGAAGACCACAAGAAAGTCAACACACCATGTTTTGTCAGGATTTAGGGCTCTTTTCTTTTTCTTTTGGTTTTCCGAGTCGGGCTTTCTCTGTGTAGCCCTGGCTGTCCTGGAATTCACTCTGTAGACTCGAACTCAGAGATCCGCCTGTCTCTGTCTCCCGAGTGCTGGAACTAAAGGCCTGAGCCACCAGTGCTTGCTAGCATTCTTAAAAGAATCTTAAGGAAGATTTGTTGGCACACAGAACATCATACTTTCTGTCTGCTGTGTCATGATTGATGTAGATGTCATGTAGGATGGACCATTTAGAATCATCCAGCAGGTAGAAAGCAAAGTAACTATGAAAATATAAATTTGGGTTAGACATTTGTTCATTTTGAAAGACTGTAAGTGGTTTTCTATGGTGTGCTGGTTTATGGATTCATTAAAAGTGTTTATTAGGGGAAAGTGTGTTACTAGGTGAGCTGCGGTCTTGAGTAGACAGTTACACAATCATTAGAAGTACCGGTCGGGGGTGGGGCTGGAGGCATGGCTCAGGGGTTAAGAGCATCGGCTGGTCTTCCAAAGGTACTGAGTTCGAGTCCCAGAAACTACATGGTGGCTCACAACCGTCTATAATGAGATCTAGTGCCCTCTTCTGGACTGCAGGCACACATGCAGGCAGACACTGTGTGCTTAATAAATCTTAAAAAAAAAAAGTACCCATAACGAAGACCAGTGAAGTGGAAATTTGCTCACAGCATAGGGTTAAATAAAAATAAACAGGACACAGATGGTACACACGTGACAGCTGAGAGGAATAAGGCTCAAGAAAGCAGGACAAGCAGTGACAGCGGCTGCCTTTGAGTGGTAGAAGTGCTGTTCTTTTTCAGGACTTTTATATTCGGACTGTAGTATCTGTATACCAGTGTTAGAATAAATGTGACTGAAACTAGTACTTTAATAGAGAGGACTTTATCACCCCTCCCCCCCACAAGTAATTGCATAAGAAAATTGGCCAATAAATGTTTTGTATTTCAAGATTTGCTAAAGAAAAGTCTTTTCATCTACAGAAGTAACTATAAACGTCTAACGTTTCAGTTTAATCTTTACTGCAGGGCACCCTTCTGTCTGATGACTGTTATTCCTATTGTAGGGCTGACTAGCCTTAAGTCACAGAGGGTTAATTTGAGGCTCGGAGTAACTTTTTGGTTATCAGAGAGGGACTGACTGCCGTTTGAAAGTTGTCACCAGTTTGCTTTCTATTGCTGTGGTAAACACCAGGATCAAATGCAGTTTGGGGAGGAAAGGGTTTATTTCATCTTACATTTTACAATCCATCATGAAGGAAAGTCAGGGCAGGAAGTGGAGGCGGGACTCTTGGTCCAGGGACTAAAGCAGAGGTCATGGAAGAACCGGCTTACTGACGTTCTTTTTTTTGGATGCTGACACTATTTTCTCCCCTCCTCCATGCCATTGTATCTCTGATACAATTTCTCAGATTTACAAAAGGAAGGGGAAAAAATATCCCTGTATTCTAAAACTTTAGTTCAGGTATACTCTTTACCTGTTGATCCTCGTCCCTGCCCTCCCCCCCTCCATAGTGTCATAGTTACTCCACTTACTGATAACGTCAGAGTCCCTGCCATCATCATATTTTTGTTCTCTTGGGATCTGTTTGTTTTGTTTTGTTTTGTTTTTTTCAAGACAGGGTTTCTCTGTGTAACCTTGGCTGTCCTGGACTCGCTTTGTAGACCAGGCTGGCCTTGAACTCACATCAATCTGCCTGCCTTTGCCTCCCGAGTGCTGGGATTACAGGCATGCGCCACCACGCCCGGCTCCCTTGGGATCTGAGTTACTGTCAGTTTATTTGCTTTGAATGAGTATTTTGGTATATGCTTGCCCTATTTTTATCTATCTATCTATCTATCTATCTATCTATCTATCTATCTATCTATC
>OU015757.1:10797068-10809683 GCA_907169655.1 Acomys percivali | reverse complement strand
ATCTATCTATCTATCTATCTATCTATCTATCTATCTATCTATCTATCGAGAGACAGGGTTTCTCTGTGTGTAGCCCTGGCTGTCCTGGTCTTGCTTTGTAGACCAGGCTGGCCTTGAACTCACAGAGATCTGCCTGCCTCTGCCTCCTCCAGTGTTGGGATTACAGCTGTGTGTCACCATGCCTGGCGTTTGTCTTATTTTCAATGATCAAACCTGTGCTGTACATATTATATACATATCAATTATTAGAACTAACATACCTTTGTGCTGGTTAGTTTTCTGTCAGTTTGACACAAACTAGAGTCATCCGGGAAGAGAAAACCTCAACTCTATCCCATTGGCCTGTAGTTAAGTCTTTTGTGGCATTTCTGGTTTAGTGACTGATGCAGGAGAGCCCAGCTCACTGTGGCTGATGCCACCTCTGGGCAAAGGGTACTGGGATATCCAAGAAACCAGTCTAAGCAAGCCAGGAGAGCAAGCCAGTAAGCAACATTCCCCCTTGACCTCTGCTTCAGTTCCTGCCTCCAGAATGTACCTGCCTCCAGGGTCCTGCTTCCATCTCTTGCCCTGACTAGCCTTCGTGATGGTTTTTTTTTTTTTTTTTTTTGGTTTTTTGAGATAGGGTCTCTCAGTGTAGCCTTGGCTGTCCTGGACTCACTTTGTAGACCAGGCTGGCCTCGAACTCACAGCGACCCGCCTACCTCTGCCTCCGGAGTGCTGGGATTAAAGGCATGCGCCACCACGCCCGGCTCTCGTGATGGATTGTAAGCTGTAGGATGAAATAAGCCCTTTCTGGTGCTTATCACAGTAATTGAAGGCAAACTGATGACAACCCTCAAATAGGTGAGACCAGTGTGTTAATTCAGTGAAGAAAAGTTGTGTGATGAAGTCCAATTCCAGTGAGAATTTAATTGATGTCAGAGACTATTTACTAATATTAATCCTTAGTTAAATGGAGTTGGAATCACTTTTGATATATTTGGTTCTTTAGTTAGAATTTTTTTTTGGTTTTGTTGTTGTTGTTGTTGTTCCTGTTTTGAGTCAAGGTATCTTTTTTGCAGCCCTGGCTGCCCTGCACTCATTATGTAGCCAAAGCTGGCCTTGAACTCATAAAGATCTTCCTGCTTCTGCCTTTTGAGTGCTAGGATCAAAGGCCTGTGCCACTATACCTGATTTAATTTTTTCTAACACAGAGCTTTATGTTACTTAGGTTGGTTTCAAATTTATTATAGATGAGGCTGGTCTTAAACTCTTGTTCCATTTGCTTCTACCTGCATTTATCTCCTAAATTCTGGGATTACAGGTTTACATCATCACTCCTATTTTAGAATTAACCTAGCTTGTTTTTGTTTATATTGTATGTGTTATGTTAAGTGTAAAGTGTATGAAAACTTTTCATTATACTTTAATGTGAATGTTTTATAATTTTAGTTTAAAATTGCCATTTTTATTTTTAATTTATTTTTTCATAGGTTCTAAGTAGCCCTGGCTGGCCTGGAATGCACAGAGATCCATCTATCTCTCTCTCTGCCTTGGGAGTTTGACCACACCTGTTTTTTTTCTTTAGACAGGGTCTGTCTGTGTTAGCCTTGGCTGTCCTGGACTTGCTTTGTAGACCAGGCTGGCCTGTCCTCCAACTCACAGCGATCTGCCTGCCTCTGCCTCACGCCCCTTTTTTCTTTTAGAGAGCACTTAGAATTTTATTTTATTTTTAATTTAATTATTATTTTTTTCTTTAGCACTTAGAATTTTAAAAGAAGACAATGCATGCTGGAATTAACAGGGTCCTTACTTTTTCAGGCATGTGGGCACATTCCATGACAGTGCAAGATTATCAGGATCTTATAGACCGAGGATGGAGAAGGTAAAGTTCTTCAACACAGATGCTTTCTGCTACATTGCTCAATTGTTTCTTACAAATGCACAGTGAGAATTGCCTTCAGAATATTTTCTTACTGTGTAAGGAAGTTTAAGAAAAAGTTTAAGAGAGTTTGTTATATTCTTTTGTGTAGTGATTTGTTCTCAGAAATTTACTAGCAAAGTTAAAAAAATATGCATAGAGCAAAATACATTATAATGAACCTTGTGTGTCTTACTAACCTCTGACGGTTGTTGGGATTATTCTAGTCTTTCACTAATTCTCTGTGCTCTCCCTCCTCGCCAAAGCATTTGACAGCAGATTACATGCAGAAGGCATATTGGTACATACATATTTTTTCTTTTAACTTATCCACAATACCTTTATCATCTTATAAAATTAATACTAATTTTTGCTGAATATGGTGTTCCATGCCTGTAATTCTGGCACTCGGAAGCCGAGGTATGTAGATCTCTGTGAATTTGAGACTAGCCCGGTCCTCATAGTGAGCTCCAGGCTAGCCAGGGGTACACGGTGAGAGCCTGTCTCAAAAACAAAAAAAAAAATTAATATAATTTTTTGGTGGTACTTGGCACTCACTTAAAAATTGTTTTCAAAATATATATATTTTTTAATGTGTGTGTGAATGTGGGTGGGCGAGAGAGAGAGCACACTTGTCCACGGTGCTTGGTAACAAACATCTTTTCCTGATGATCTCTTTTGCTGGCTTCTTACTGAGTTTTGATTGTTTTCTAGATTCACTTCTTCTTGTTTTTATGTGTGTTGTTTGGGTGTACATGTATGTAGAGGTTGATTTCAGAAATGTCCCTTGATTGCTCATCACCTTATATATTGTAGCAGGCTCCCTCAGTATACCCAGTTAGTGCCATTTTGGCTAGTAGGGCTAGCCAGGTTATTCTAGGGAGTCCCTATCTCTGCCTCCTGTAAGCCAGCACTACAGATGGCTACCTGGTTTTGGGGATCTGAGGTATCTTCCAAGTTCCTAGATTGTCTGTTAAAAATTTCTTTCTTTCTTTCTTTTTTAAACTTATTTGTGTTTGGATGGGCTTATGTATTACTATGTGTTTGTAGATAAGAGGACAGCCTGTGGGAGGTGGTCTTCTACCATGGGAGTTCTGAGGATCAGATCAAGCCATGAGTCTGTTCAGCCAGTGCCTTCATCCATGGAGCCGTCTCATTGACCCAAGATTGTCTGGCACACATGCACGCATCCGTTCTGTAATTGTTTATACATATTTTGAGCCGACTGGTCTAGTACTCTTTGTGTAGACCTGTGTCTACTTCCTGAGTGCTGGGATTAAAGGTGTGTGCCACCAAGCCTGGCTGGATGGTTATTTTTAAGTGACTTTTAGCAGAGTTTCTTATATAAATGTGATAGTGAGCGTTAAGTGCTGAATGCCAGTGCTCTCTAAAGCTAGCGTTGAACACTCAATTAAGATGTTAGCATTTGTTACATTTAATGTGAGTCTCTAAATGTACAAAGAGGTCAGATGTTGAAGGACTTTGGATAACATAATGACGATCATCTTTAAGGTAAGAAGGAGCTGTTCAGGGATTGTATGTATGTGAGAGCAGTGTGATGATCAGAAGGTCCATTTATATGTTAGAGAAGTATTTGAGAGGCTGGCTACTCATGGAGGCGGGAATACAGAGTTCCAGAGAATAAGCAAGGACTTGTATCTTATCTTAGTGCCCACGAGGAGAGGACAAATCTAGATATATTTTACATGTAGAAATCTTTTTGATAGGATAGAGAGGTGAATTCGGGAGACAGTCTAAAATGACTGGCTTGAAAAGTGATCGAGTGGTTCTACTACTAACAGTCTGCAGTGCCTGTAAGTGAGGCTGGTTTTGTGGTACTTGATGTTGGCACTTGGTACATGTGTCGTCCTAAGCATGGTCCATCAGTCCCACAGCATCATGAACGTTTTTTTTTAATTTTACAAGATATTTATTATTTTAAATATTAGGTGTGTGGGTGTGTCTGTATGGTGGCATGTACATGTGAATGCAGGTACCTGCAGAGCCAGAGGTGTTGGAGCCTCTGGAGCTGAAGTAATGGGGTTTGGGTGCAGGGAACTAAACTTGGGTCCTTTGGAAAATCAGTAATGTTCATAGCCAACTCTCCAGCCTCTCCACATGCCCTTTTATTGCTGTCCGTGTGGTGCTGCTATAGTAGTAGATGAAGACATTGAAGGTGCAGGTGCTGGTGAGAATGTAATTGAGAGCACTGACCTTGTACTGTGCCTGATGAGGTCTAGGAAAGAAAAAGTTGTTTTTTTATGCTACTGAATAGATTTGTGCTTTTTTTTCCCTAATCTATTTTGATACATGTGAAAAGTGTATAAGAAATTAACGAGCTATTTTTATAATTTTAGAAGCGGGAAGTATGTGTACAAGCCTGTCATGAATCAAACATGCTGTCCTCAGTATACAATAAGGTAAGGATCTACAATGAAAACATTTTGTATATTTTAAGCAGAATCTTAGGCTTTTAAAATGCTGGTTTTACTTTTGTTAGACATAAGGAAAAGGAAAGCAAATGAGTGTCCTTTAGGTATATTAATTTGAAAGTCACGTATTGAAGTAGATTCTAGTGTTGTTTAATTAGTCCTAGTACAAAGATGATACGAAAAAATGCCCTACGCCTTTGGTCAGTGACTCGCCTGGATGCAATGTACTTACTGTCACTGGATGTTTGATTTGGTGGCAAAAGATGTCTGGTTGGGGGTCTTTGTCTCCACTATTTGGTGACTATTTATATTATGTCTTTCATATATGTTTATATTTTAGGAAGCTACTAGAGTAGTAGGTTTTCATATGACCCCTCACATTCCCCTCTAACCCTTATCCATTCCCCTCCCCATTTAATCCTCCTTTTCAGTTTCCCCACTGTCCTCCATAATGTATATTCTATTTCTCTTTTCTTGGGAGATCCCCCTTCTTTTCTCCCTAGTCCCTTTCTAGATACCTAACCTCTATGGTTATATGGGTTGTAGTGTGCCTATTGAAGGCTTAAAAAGAACATCCATCATCCATGTATAAAGGAAAACATACAATATTTATATGGGAGTGTTTTTGTTTTTTGAGACAGGGTCTGTTTGTTTGTTTTTGTACAACAGTCATGTCTATCCTGCAACTCACTTTGTAGAACAGGCTGGCCCTGAATGCAGAGGGTTGCCTGCCTCTACCTCCTGAGTGCTGGGATTAAAGGCATGTGCTACCGTGCCTGGTGGCATTCTTTTTCCTTGTTTCTTTAAAAAAAAAAAAAAAAGATTTATTCATTCACTTTTTAGCCTGATTGCATCCCGTGGCCCCACCCGCACCCCTGCAGTCTCACCTCACACCCCTCCATCTCCTTCTCTGTAGAGAAGGAGACCAACTCACCCTGGGACATCAAAGTCACACAGGACTAAGTGCATGTATCCTTTCCCACTCAGGCCAGCAAAGCAGACCAGCTATGGGAACTCAAAGGCAGGCAGCAGAATCAGAGACAGCCCCCACTCTAGTCGTTAGGGGACCCACATGAAAACCAAGCTGCACATCTGCTACATATGTGTAGGGGACCTAGGTCCAGCCTGTGCATGTTTTTTTTGGTTGGTGGTTCAGTCTCTGAGCCTCCCACCCCTCCCACTATGGTCCCAGTTTAGTTGACTTTGTAAGTCTTCTTGTGGTGTCCTTGACCCCTCCAGCTCTGTCAGTCTTTCCTCGTACTCTTCCAAAGACTCTTCCGAGCCCAGCCTACTGTTTGACTGTGGGTCTCTGCATCCATCAGCTGCTGATTGAAGCCTCTCAGAAGACAGTCATGCAAGGCTCCTGTCTGCAAGCAAAGCAGTGTATCATTGATAGTGTCAGAGACTGGGTCTCTCGCATGGGGTCGCAAGTTGGGCCCGTCATTGGTTGGCTTCATCTTTATCCCTGCACTTGTTGTAGGCCGGACAAATCTTGGGTCAAAGGTCTTGCCCTCCACTGGAAGTCCTGGCTGGCTACAGGAGGTGGCCCCTTCGGGCTCCATATCTCCAGCTAGGGTCACCCCATAGACTCCCCCATCCCAGAGATGACCCCCCAATGATTTCTGTATTCACTTCCAGCCCTCTCCCCTCATACCTAATCCCCGCCTTCATTCCCTTCCCCAACCCCTCTCCTACCAGTTTCCTCCATCCATCTATTTTAGATGTCTATTTTATTTCCCCTTCGGCGTGAGATTCAAGCATCCTTCCTTGGGCCCTCCCTGTAATTAAGCTTCTTTGGGTCTGTGGATTATAGCATAGCTATCCCATACTTTGGCCTAATGGCTAATGGCTAATGGCAAATATCCACTTATAAATGAGTACATCCCATGTGTGTCTTTCTGGGTCTAGCTTACCCCACTCATGGTGATATTTTCTAGTTCCATCCATTTGCCTGCAAATTTCATGATATTCTTGTTTTTAATAGCTGAGCAGTATTCGTAACTACTTGTAATTCGTATGTGTAAACGTACCACGTTTTCTTTATCCATTCTTTGATTCAGAGACATCTAGGTTGTTTTTGGCTTCTGGCTGTTACATACAAAGCTGAACATAATTGAGCAAATGTCCTTGTGGTATGACGGAACATCTTTTGGGTATATGCCCAGGAGTGGTGTAGCTGGGTCTTTTGGTTTTTTGAGACAGGGTTTCTCTGTGTAGCCTTGGCTGTTCTAGATTTACTTTGTAGACCAGGCTGGCCTCGGACTCACAGCGATCCACTTGCCTCTGCCTCCTGAGTGCTGGGATTAAAGGTGTGTGCACCATGTCCAGCTGTAGCTGGGTCTTAAGATAGAACTATTCCCAATTTTCTGAGAAACCACCAGATTGATTTCCAAAGTGGCTGTACAAATTTGCACTCCTACCAGCAATGTTGGAATGTTCCCCTTGCTCCACATCTTCGGCAGCATGTGCTGTCATTTGAGTTTTTGATTTTGACTATTCTGAGGATGTAAGATGGAATCTCATAGTTTTTTGGATTTGCATTTTCCTGATGACTAAGGATGTTGAACATTTTTTGTTTGTTTGTTTGTTTGTTTTGTTTTTTGAGACAGAGTTTCTCTATGTTAGCCTTGGCTGTCCTGGACTCACTTTGTAGACTAAGCTGGCTTTGAACTCACAGTGATCCACCTGCCTCTGCCCCTCGAGTGCTGGGATTAAAGGCGTGTGCCACCACGCCCAGCAGGATGTTGAACATTTCTTTTTTTCTTTAATTTTAAAGATTTATTTATTATGTACACAATGTTCTGTCTGCCAGAAGAGGGTACCAAATCTCATTATAGATGGTTGTGAGCCATCATGTGGTTGCTGGGAATTGAACTCAGGACCTTTGGAAGAACAGCCAGTGCTCTTAACTTCTGAGCCATCTCTCCAGCCCCTGTTGAACATTTCTTTAAGTGCTTCTCAGCTATTAGAGATTCCTCTGTTTTTTGTTTTTGTTTTTGTTTTTGTTTTTGGCTTTTTTGAAACAAGGTTCCTCCGTGTAACTGCTCTGGCTGGCCTAGAACTCGCTCTGTAGACCAGGCTGGCCTCAAACTCACAGAGATCCACCTGCCTGTGCCTCCCAGGTGCTGGGATTAAAGGTGTATGTCACCATGGCCTGACTCTTTACCCCATTTTTTAATTGGGTTATTTGGTTTGTTAGTGTTTAATTTCTTGAGTTCTCTATATATTTTGGATATTAGCTTTCTGTTGGCAAAGGTCTTTTCCCATTCTGTAGGCTGCCATTTTGTCTATTGACAATGTCCTTTGCCTTACTGAAAGAAGCTTTTCAGTTTCCTGAGGTCCCATTTATTAATTGTTGATCTTAGAGCCTGAACTGTTGGTGTTCTGTTGAGGAAGTTGTCTCCTGTGCCAGTGAGTTCAAGGCTATCCCCACTTTCTCTTCTATTAGATTTAATGTTTCCGGTTTATGTTGAGGTCTTTGACCCAGTTGGACTTGATTTTTGGGCAAGGTGATATATATAGGGATCTATTTTCACTCTTCTGTGTGCAGACATCCAGCTAGACCAGGATCATTTGTTGAAGATGCTATCTCTTCTTTCCATTGTGTGCTATTGGCTTCTTGGTAGAAAATCAAGTGGTGGTGCACGCCTTTAATCCCAGCACTCCGGAGGCCGAGGCAGGCAGATATCTCTGTGTTCAAGGCCAGCCTGGGCTACAAAGTGAGTTCCAGGACAGCCAGGGCTGTTACACAGAGAAATCCTGTCTTGAAAAAACAAAACAAAAAACCAACCAACCAACCAACCAAAACAAAAAACCAACCAACCAACCAACCAACCAAAACAAAAAACCAACCAACCAAACAAACAAAAACAACACCCAAAAACCAACACCACAACAAAAAAAACCCCTAAAAATCAAGTGTCCATGGGTGTGTGCATTTATTTCTGGGTCTTCAACTCGATTCCCTTCATCAACCTGTTTTCATGCCAGTACCATGTGGTTTTTATTACTATTGCTCTGTAGTAAAGCTTGAAATCACGGATGGTAATACCTCCAGAAGTTTTTTTATTGTACAAGATTGTTTTAGCTATCCTGCTTTTTAAATTTTTTCATATGAAGTTGAAAATTGCTCCCTCAAGGTCTATAAAGAATTGTGTTGGTTAAAAAAAAAATCTTTAAAAGACATGGGGGCTGAAGAGATGGTTCAGCGGTTAATAGCTCTTCCAGAAGTCCTGAGTTCAGTTCCCAGCAACCACATAGTGGCTCACAACTATTTAGAGTGAGATCGGGTGCCCTCTTCTGGCGTGTATGTGTATGTGCAGACAGAACACTATACATAATAAATAGTCTTTAAAAAAAAATCTTTAAAGAATTGTGTTGGAATTTTGATGGGAACTGCATTGAATCTGTAGATTGCTTTGGTAAGATTTACTATGTTATTCTCTTTTTTTTCCAAGAGAGGGTTTCTCTGTGTAGCCTTGGCTGTCCTGGACTCACTTTGTAGACCAGGCTGGCCTTGAACTCACAGCGATCCACCTGCCTCTGCCTCCCAAGAGCTGGGATTAAAGGCGTGTGCCGCCACACCCGATTTACTATGCCATTCTCACTGATCCATGAGCATGGGAGATCTTTAAATCTTCTGATATCTTTCATAATTTCTTTCTTTAAAAGCTTTAGTTCACTCTTAAAATATTTGTTTGCTTTTATAGGTGTCGTTCTTTACAGTTTCAGCCATCGAAGTCTCACAAGAAAGTTTTGAAAAAAATGCTGAAATTTCTGGCTAAAGGAGAGATTTCAAAAGGCAATTGTGAGGGTAAGATGAGATCTGATCTGGAAACTATTTACTGTAAATTAATGTATCTTTCTTTTTCTTTCTTTCTTTTTTTGGTTTTTTGAGATAGGGTTTCTCTGTGTAACCTTGGCTATCCTGGAATATTCTTTGTAGACCAGGCTGGCCTCATATTCACAGAGATCTACCTGTCTCTGCCTCCCAAATGCCTGGATTAAAGGTGTGCGCCACCACTGCCCGCCATTAATGTATCCTAAGGTCACTGACATAGTGACACTGCTGTTTATCTCACTAGACTCTGCAAATAAGGATGTAGGAAATATATACTGGGAGGGTCTGTCTTTGAAAGAAAACTGAAGTTCATTATTAATTTGTGGTTTTTTTCCACTCGAAATATTTTTTTTATTCAAATGCTTTGACAACCCATGTGACTTGATTCTAATGATGTCCTTGTCGTGTATGTAGAGGAGCAGATGCCCAAAATGAGTATATACAAGGTTGAACAGTAACTTTACTGAGTGAAGAGCACATGGGCCGGGGAGATGACGCAGTAGGTAAGGGTACTAGTTGTGCAGCCTGACTCCCTGAGTTGGATGCTGGGATCCAGGTGAAAAACCAGAGGTAGGTTGTGCCTCTGTATCCCAGCATTCCTAGTGGGGATGGGAGCTTGAGATGAAAGACTTGCCCCAAGCTTACAGTCCAGGACACATGCCTGGGGCACACAGCACAGGAGAAAAAAAAAACGAGACCCTCATTTACAACTAGGGAGAAGGCACTGAGTGGGTCCTAAAAGTTGTCCTCTGTCCTCCACGTGAAGACCATGCATGACGCATGCACAGGGAAAACTTGTCTGGTTTACTACATAATATTTCACGAAATTCTTGGTTATCTGATCAGTTTTAAATTATCAGTGTCTTCCCTATACCTAAAAGATTATTAGTACCATTTAATTTATTTTCCTTTTTCATATTTTCTTTTAGTCTTTTAACTTTCAAACCTTTAAGTTCTCCTGTAAGTGGTACCTAATGTGGGAAGTGTAAGATTTGGGAGTGTCTTTCTCACTGTTGCCATAGGAAGCACTTAGTCCTGGGTACTCCCAGGATGAGTCTTAGCTCATTCATTCATTCCACAAGTAGGCTTTGAATGCCGTGGGTGTTGTGGTCACTGTCTTAGGCACTGGAGAGACAACGACCAGCCCAGCAGGTAAGTTCTTTGGCTCCATGCACTGTCCTGAATAGATAACTTGGAGCAAGCCTGGCTGAGCTGGGGTCATCAAAGAGGTCAGGCTTGGCTTTAGTGGTCAAGTGCTAATTAGAGCCGTGGAAATAGTTTTGGTGCAGCTCTAATAGAGTATTATATGTACATAATTATAAGAATTAAATAAGTTTTGAATTTCTTTTGGTGTCCAGAAATCACAGTCTATACATAAATTGATGATTGTCTGTTTTCATGAGGTTTGTACATTTGGCTCTTTGTTTAACTTGTTATGGGCTTCTCAAATTTGTCTAAAAATGATTTCATAGGAGGCCAAGGGGGAAGGGGTGAAGTCTTAAGTCACAATTTTATTTCAGTGATACAAAATTAGCTCTATCAGTTGGGTATATTCCATCACTGGGAGCTTGTCCACAGCTGGCACAATAACTGGTCCATTCTGCTAGAGAGCCATGTCTCAGGTGGAGTAGCTCCCTTGCTTTGGAAGGCAGGAGAAGGATTTGGCAGATACACTGCAGTAACTATGTTACTTACAGTTGTATAATTTTTTTTTCAATTATATTATCCCTCCCCCCCCAGACAGGGTCTCTCTGTGTAGCCTTGGCTGTCCTGGAGTCACTTTGTAGACCAGGCTGGCCTTGAACTCACAGTGATCCACCTGCCTCTGCCTGCCCAGTGCTGAGATTAAAGGTGTGCACCACCATTCCCGGCTTCAATTATTTAATCTTAAATATATCAAATAATGTGTCAAAGCTTATGATGGGCTTTCTTTTCTTTCCTCATTTGTAGATGAGCCTATGGATTCTATGATGGAGGATGCTGTTGCTGGTGATTTTGCATTAATGAACAAGTTGGATATAAAATGTGATCTTAAAGCACTCAGTAGTGACCTCAAAGTAAGCATGGAGAGTGAAGAGAAAAAGAAAGGAGGAGCTCAAGAGTTAATTCATCCAGAAGCCATAGAGGAGAAGCTGGGCTCTGGTGAACCATCGTGTTCCATCAAAGTTCACGTTGGTCCTCAGCCAGGTAGCGTAGCGCGTATTTTGTATCAGTTATGCCTAGAGACTTGGGTTAATTTTCTTGTGTTGTTTTCTTTGGGGATGGGGTGGGGTGGCAGTAAGAATCTTTTCTTTTTAAAAATTTGGGTCTTCTTTTTTTTTTCCTTTTGGTCTTTTTTTATTTTTAATTTTGGTTTTTCGAGACAGAGTATACCAGGCTGGTTTCAAACTCACAGTAATCTGCTTGTCTCTTGAGCGCTGGCATTAAAGGTGTGTGTCACCACACTTGGTTCCTTTTTGGTTTTTCTGGCCTCGAACTCAAAGGGATTTGCCTTCCCAGCTTAAATTTGGGTTCTCTTTTTTGGGGTGTGTGTTTTGAGACAGTTTCTCTGTAGCCTTGGCTGTTTTGGACTCTCTTTGTAGGCCATGCTGGCCTTGAACTCATAGTGACCCACCTGCCTCTACCTCCCCCATGCTAGGATTAAAGGTATGCATCACCAACCACATCCACCTTAAATTTGGGTTTTCTTTTTCTTTTCTTTTTTTTTTTTTTTTTTCGAGACAGGGTTTCTCTGTGTAGCCTTGGCTGTCCTGGACTCAATTTGTAGACCAGGTTGGCCTCGAACTCACAGTGATCCACCTGCCTCTGCCTCCCGAGTGCTGGGATTAAAGGCGTGCGTCACCACCACCCGGCTAAATTTGGCTTTTCAAGACAGGGTCTCTCTCTCTAGCTCTGGCTGTCCTGGACTCACTCTGTAGACAGGCTGGCCTTGAATCAGAGACCAGCCTGCTTCTGCCAACCGAATGCTGGGATTAAAGGCCTGTTCTAGCTACCACACCTGGTTTGGGGGAAACATCTTAATCAGATTAGTTAATTATTTATTTGAGAACAGATAAGGGTACTTTAGGGGTGCTTGCATATTTCAGGAAATGCATAATGCCTGGGTTCCTTAGTGAAAATAGAGTGTGTGGTACCTAAATGAATTTAGTAATTGGTATTTTGAATGGTTTATTGCATATTTCCTGGTTGGGATTTTCCATGAAGAAACTCTCATCTATTTATTTCATAAAGTTTCAAAGGCAGTATAGGTTCTTGATTCTTTTAGTTATCATTTTTCGTATTAGCATGTAACAATGACTAGTTAGACTTCTGTGATACTGTGAACTCATGGATTGAAATATAGTTCCTTTGCTGCCACCCACTGCTTTTGCAGCATCTCTGAAAAACTGACATCGGCCAGCTGGGCACAGTGGCCTATAATCCTCAAGCTGGGCACAGTGGCC
>OU015757.1:10757313-10797058 GCA_907169655.1 Acomys percivali | reverse complement strand
CCAGCTGGGCACAGTGGCCTATAATCCTCAAGCTGGGCACAGTGGCCTGTAATCCACCAGCTGGGCACAGTGGCCTGTAATCCGCCAGCTGGGCACAGTGGCGCATGCCTGTAACCCCCCAGCACTCGGGGACGCAGAGGCAGAGGCAGGTGGATCTCTGAGTTTGAGACTAGTCTGGTCTACAAAGCAAGTCCATGACAGACAAAGGTACACTATACTTAGAAACCCATCTCAAAAATTAAAAAAAAAAAAAAAAAAAGGACATCTGCATCTTTTGGAGTCTGGGAGCTCCCTTACTTTGATAGGATGCTGCTGGGTCATCTTGTACCTTAGGTTGTTCTTGTGTTCTTGTACAGAAAGCTGAGATCGTAAATTAGAGTAGAAGTCTATGTTATTATACCTACTTTAGTCATTGCTTTCGAGGTCTCTCTGGGATAGAGTTAGGAGTCTTGAGTTCATAGTGACATGTCTTTGTAAATTTGTGACTGTGGTTTTCTTCATTCTACAAGTTAGTTTCATTTTGATTTACAGTTGTGTCTTCTTTCTACCACGCTCAGAAACCTGGGTTCCTCAGGCTGTTGGTTAGATTGGAATATCACTTGACTATTTGTTTATCCCATAGTACATAACAGTTTTAGAGTAATAATAACTACCTCAGGGATGGGAGATGGCTCCATTGGTAAGGTTTTTGGATACTGAGGGCCTCTGTAAAAGGGCAGGCATAGTAGAGCATGCCTGTAACACTCCGAGGAGGCAGGGCACAAAGATTGCTAGGACTTGCTGGTCAGCTAGGTTTTTGAATCACTGATGAGGTTCAGTGAGAAGCCCTGTATTGCAAGTATGGATATATGGTGCCCATGTATTCTTGGGTGTGTGGCTTACACTGGAGGACAATCAACTAACAGGGCTATAGACCTTAAGACTGCCTTTCCCTCTCCTCGCAGTGGGCGGTTGCCACTCGGTGTCCACCTCTCTTCTCTATGTTGGGGTCCTTGTCTAGTTTAAGCTTGCCTAGATCTTGCACATGCTGACTCATCTTGTGTGTAACTGCCCTGCCATGTCTGGAAAACAGTTTTCTTACAGTCATCCACAGCCACTGGCTCTTATAATGGTTCCCCCACCTCCTCCACAATGATCCCTAAGCCTTAGGAGAGGAGAGTGTGCTACAGAATTTTCCTTTAGGGCTGAGCATTCCACTGTCTTTTACTCTATGTGCCTTTTGGGTTACTTTTTCGTTTTTTGAAACAAGCTCTGACTATGTAGGCCTGGCTAGAGCCCACTGTGGGCTGGCCTAGGGCTAACATGTCCACTTGCCTCAGACTCCCAAGTGCTGGAATTGAAGGGGTGAACCAGCACACTCAGATAGTTTAATCTGAACTCTGTGAGCACTAATTGGAGACACAACTATGTTAAAATGAGCAGATTCTTTTTTGTTTGTTTTTGTTTTTTTGAGACTGGGTTTCTCTGTGTAACAATCCTCCCTGGCTGCCCTAGATGTGATTTGTAGACTAGGCTGGCCTTGAACTCACAGAGATCCTCACAACCAAAAATATAAGAACTTTAATGATCTGTGAAACTTCAGTGTGAAGTCTTCGGACTTAATCTGTATAATCTGTAAGATTTGAAGAAACATATCTAAAGCCAGATGGCATTGGTCTAACATTTTGACATTCTCTTTAGGTAAAGGAGCTGATCTGAGTAAGCCTCCATGTCGAAAAGCAAAGGAAATGCGAAAAGAAAGGAAAAGGTTAAAACTCATGCAGCAGAACTCAGCTGGAGCCTTTGAGGGTTTCCAGGCTCAAGGTCAGCCAGTGTCCTTACCGAAGGCTAAATCTAACCAGCCCAAGTCACTTGAAGATTTGATTTTTGAGTCTTTACCAGAGAATGCATCACACAAGTTAGAGGTACTTGGAGGGTTTTTGTGGCTGCTTGTGTTTGTTTTGTGTTGGGTACTTTTTCTTAAACTGATACTTACCTGTTGATATTTTAGTGTTTAGTATTTGTATTACAGTAAATCATTGCTATATGAGAAAATTCTTTAAGAACTTTTGAAAATATTTTAGGTAACTATTAAAATTATTTTTAAAATTCAGTTATAGCATGTTTTTAAGTGTTAAGGGTACTCAGGCTTTTTGTGTTACTTGATTGCAATTAAGTAGTTTATGAAAACAAAAATATTGTAAAATTAATTTTATTTTAGAAATTAAAATGGTAAAAGATAGTTTAGGTATTAAATAAGCAAATTGGTTTATCATAATATTCCAATCCAGGTCTTGATCAAGGTCCTTAGCACCAGTGTCATTTCTATAAACCTGTACTAACTTATACTACTGTCTTAGTTAGGGTTACTATTGCTGTGATGAAACATCATGACCAAAAAAGACAGTTGGGGAGGAAAGGGTTTATTTGGCTATATTTCCATACTATTGTCCATCACTGAAGGATATCAGGACAGGAACTCAAGCAGGGCAGATCCTGGAGGAAGAAGCTAATGTAGAGGCTGTGGAGGGTGTTGTTTACTGGCTTGCTTCCCATGGCTTGCTCAGCCTGCTTTCTTAAAGAACTCAGGACCAGCAGCCCAGGGATGGCATCATTCACAATAGGCTGGACCCTCCCTTATCAATCATTCATTTTTAAAATGCCCTACAGCCAGACCTTATAGAAGCATATTTCTCAATTGAGGTTCCCTCCTCTCAGATAACTCTAGTTTGTGTCAAGTTGATATAAAATTATCCAGCCCAACTACCAGATTTTTCTCATTAATAAATCCTAGCCAATTTGGCTAAAATATTTTTTGTGCTAAATTCCTATTTTCCCTAAACTGTTTCGTATTTCAACAACAAATTGAGTTTTCAATATTACTTTTTAAAACATTAGCCATAAGAGTGTAAAAATATTCTCATGCTGGAGAGATGGCTCAGTTGGAGAGGAGTGAAGACCTGAGTTTGAATCTCTAGCACCCATGTAAGCATGGTTGGGTGTGCCTGTAATGCCGGTTCTGTGGGCTTTAGGCAGATCTCCAGAGCCTGTTGTTATCCAGCCTACCTAGCCAAAATGGTGCCCTTCTAGTTCAGTGGCAAGCATTAAGAGGTAGAGCAGTGGAGCTACAGTCAGCTTCCCAAACATAGGCCCGTGTTCCCACACATTCATGTTCATGCACCACACACGCAGACACAGAAATGTTACAAGGTTTGCTATCGATGTGTTATTATCAGACAAATTTTCACAACTTTGACCATTAAAACTCTTATTACTTTGATATAGGTATTGACTTTCATCCTTTCAGAATTGTAGAGAATTGACTAAACTACGTAAAGTTCAAAGAAGCTTTTATCCTTTGATTGTAAGTAGTGTATTCAGGGAATCAACCATACTTCAAATAACAGTTCTATAGGTATCAGCATTTACACTTTTTTTTTTAGTATACAGTGTTCTGCCTGCATGTAACAGCTGCAGGCCAGAAGAGGGCACCAGGTTTCATTGTAGATGTAGTTGCTGGGAATTGAACTCAGGACCTTTGGAAGAGCCCACAGTGCTCTTAACCTTTGAGCCATCTCTCCAGCCCCCAGCATTTACACTTCTAATATGGCAGTACTCTGGATGTGAGTGACTTGTTAACCTGCTGGGTGTCACTCTTTTTCCTTTTCCAACATGAAGTGCTCAGTTATGCCCTCATTGTATTGCATTTAATTTTCTTTTGCTGCTATTTTACTAGTACATCTTAACTGTTCATAATTAATGTTAAGATAAATGTTAGCTAGGCCTATACACAGTTATCATTTTTAACTTATCCTCATTTAAGGCCCAGAAAGAAAGGCCCAAGATACTGCCATTGTAAGTGCAAAGAAAACATGAGAGTCTGCATTTAACTCTTCAGTGAAGTGCATACACTTTGTGAGAATTTCCTTTCATAGTTATATAGTTGTAGGTTTAGAATTAATAATGATGAATAAAGGTATCCAAAGGTATATTTGCAGTTTTTAGTAAGTTGTGGACAACTAAAATTAGAGAGTGTTTGTGTTATCAGAGCTAAGAGAAACCTGTCAGTTCACAGTAGAGACTGATGTATTTATATTTAATTTGTCAGAGGTGAGGCTTAACTTTAGAAGGGCTCCTCTTTTGCTTTCTTAACATAGACTGTAGATTACAGCAATAACTTTTCTTCATTTGCTAACTTAGTTGATTTTTAATGTTAAAATGTATGTGTATGCTTTAATATTTTTTAACTTGTTTTTTGGTTGAATTTCTGTTAGTGATATTCTGTAGAATTGTATCAATGAATGAATTAATGAACATTGTTTTTTAACTCCTTCTGAAGGTGAGGGTGGTGAGATCTTCTCCACCCAGTCCTCAGTTCAAAGCCACATTTCAGGAGTCTTACCAGGTCTATAAGCGTTACCAGATGGTTATTCACAAGGATCCTCCTGATAAACCAACTGTGAGCCAGGTCAGCAGGCCAAGTATGAGATCTTAGTATAAGTGTACTATATTATTGTTTATATCTGCACAATGATGAGACTGAGTGAGTGGACATTTCTGTAAATGTGAATTCACTATTGTCATGTTAAGTGCCAGTCATACATAATTTCAAAGCAGAAAGTCACATGCGAAGTTGCCTTTATTTAAAGCTGCTATGTATGGACAAATTTATCCACAAATCAGTCACAGAGCTTCAAGTTTAATACCCATGAGAAGAAGGTGTACTTGCCCTGGTGTGTTGCTATGCTTCATCCATGTTGGAAAGTCACCTAGGAAGAGTTCATAGCAGCTTAGTTATTTATTAATGGACGGCCTGTACGTAACAGAGATTGGCAAGAAAAGGGAGAATGTAGAGGTCTTTAATAGACATCCTTGTCCACTTTTTATTTTATGTAGCAGATGATTAAAAAAGAAAAAGTTGCCAGGCGGTGGTGGCGCACACCTTTAATCCCAGCACTCGGGAGGCAGAGGCAGGCAGATCGCTGTGCGTTTGAGGCCAGCCTGGTCTACAAAAGTGAGTCCAGGACAGCCAAGGCTACACAGAGAAACTCTGTCTCGAAAAACCAGCCAACCAACCAACCAATCAACGAAAACCAAAACCAAAACCAAAACCAAACAAACAAAAAACAAAAAAAAGAAAGAAAGAAAAAGTCTAGGGGCAAAAAAAAAAAAAAAAAAAAAAGCCTAAAACACTTCATTCAGTAGAGGTGGCAGAGGTGCTGGCTAAGACCTAAGTTAGCACCAGTAGTGATTAGTATTTGTGACAGCACAGCTGCTGAATAGAGAAAAACCAAAGTAGAAACATTGTCTAACTCCTGTGAGTTTAAGGGTTTTTTGAACGTTCGTAGAAAGTTGGCACTGAGGCCTAGTGCCACTCAGCCCCATTCCTGCTGTTTTATGACAAATCTTAGGGCTGAACTTTGGAAGTGGTTTGTGAAGATCTTCCTCTAGCCTCACCTTCAGAATCATGTCAACAGGTAGAGTTGGTTCAATAGCATTGGCTTATATTTTCCTTGCTCTGAAGGTGAGGCTAGTACCTGCCTCCTTTGAGGACCCAGAGTTCAAGTCATCCTTCAACCAGTCCTTTTCTTTATATGCCAAGTATCAAATGATCGTACACCAGGATTCACCTATTGAATGTGGAAAGTCTGAGGTACTGTCTCTTAAACATTTTCCCCCTGTGTTGATATATCTTAACTATTAAGTAGAGCTGATGACTCTAATTGAGCTTTTGTGCAAAAGATTCAAGCCTAGCATTTTAAATTCTTTGATAAACATTAATTGCAAGCCAGGTGCTGTGGTGCATGCCTGTGATTTCAGCACTTTGGGAGGCAGAGGCAGGAGAATCTCTGAGTTTGACGCCAGCCTGGTCTACAAAGTGAGTCCAGGACAGCCAGGGCTACACAGAGAAAGCCTGTCTTGGAAAAAAAAATTCAAGAGGTTTTCCACCAGGATCCGGAATACAGCATTATTAGTATTTTGTCCTCCAGCCTCAGTCAGTGGTCCTTTACTGACTACCTTGAAATGGAAGAGCCAAACCTGTTGAGATTATTGTGTTGTCTAACAAGCACTTTTGGAGGGCCTCCATTTCCCAGGCTGTGGATCTTAAAGGAGTGAGAGATTCTACAGTTGTAACAGTGAGACAGTGGTGTGTTGGAATAAAGGCCCCGGCAGGTGCAGAGGTGATACCGAGCCAGGCATAGGCAGGTGAGTGGGAGTGCATCTAGACTGAAGGAGAGAAGGGGGCTCCTGGCAGCAGTTCAAACATACTCAACAGTGTGGAGGCTGAACTACATGCTGTGCTTGAGCAGCCGCTACTTAGTATAGTGTGGTCAGAGCATCAGCTGCGTGTCAGGCTGTGCAGATTTATTTAGGAGAAAGACTTCTTTTAAAAGTTGTTTTGGAGGCACTAAACACCCAAACACCACTGTTCATTTTCAGCAGTTCTCAGCATGCTGCCATCTTTATTTTTGTCTCCTTCTTTATGCTCTTTGCTATTATGTTGGATTTTTTTCCCCCAAATCTTAGCGATTGCACCATTTTGTCTATAAGTAATTTAGTGTGTTTTTTATCTTACTAAAAATGTTTGATAACGAGCTAAGACAATCTAGGAAGAATTAAAATCATGTATAGAGTGTTTTAGTTACTGAGAAAAAACAAGTTGGTAGGCAGAAGAAACCAAAGTTGAACTGTTTTTTTTTTTTTTTTAATTTCTTGTGCTGAATATTGAACTTTGTATATGATAGGCAAGCATTCTATAACTGAGCTACAATTTATCTCTAGAAGTGATACTTTTTTTTAAACAAGAGAATTTTACTTGTAATCCAGAACTAGCTTTATTCCTCTTGGGAATATCAGGTCTGTAGTTTGAGCTCATTGTTTTCCAGCTCCAGTTTTCTGTGCAGGTTTAATCTCAGATTGACTCATGGTGGTAGAGATGAATGCTGTTGTTTTAGGGTTTCTCATTCTAATCGTCGGGACCTCAGCTTTTAAAAACCAACAGGATTCCTTCCAGATGGCTTCAGTGAAAAAGCTGCAAGGGGGCCCTGCCTGGCCTCAGGCACAGAAGCTGGGGCAGGGAGGAGCTGAGAGTGTGAGGTGGGGGGGAGAGGCTCTTACCTGACCCCAAGTCTTGAGGAGGTGGAGGGGGGTGATTATTAGCATGCTGGAAGATCCTGCCTGGTGTGACATCACTATGGCGGCAGATACACAGAGGAAGTCAGTATTCAAAAATGGGCAGTCTCAGGGCAGAGCGCAGGAAGGCTCAATGGATTTTACCTGCATTTCTCACTTCTGTGCATCTCGGTCATTTTATTCTTCTGATTCTTTTTAGTACTTTTTTTTTTTTTGTAATACACAATTCATTTTTTGTATGACATTTAAAACCCTTTTAAGATTTTTTAATTTGAATTTTTGAGACATAAAAATATCTTGAAAGTACCTAATATCGAACTTACGGATTTTACTTTATAGAGTTTGCTTCAGACTTATACTATCTTTATTCTTTATAGATATAAAAAAATGTTACTTCTGTGAAGCTTTATTTTCTCCTGTCCCCTTTTGTGCCATTATGTTACTGTTAACATGTTTCAAGTATGTTTGTTATAAATCAGTTATATCTTATATGACTGTATTTTATCTAATCTTAATTTAACTTATAATTATAAAAATATAATTTATAGGGCTGGAGAGATGGCTCAGAGGTTAAGAGCACTGGTTGCTGTTTCAAAGGTCTTGAGTTCATTTCCCAGCAACCACATGGTGCCCTCTTCTGGCCTCTGCAGGTTGTACATGCATGTAATGCACAGACATATACGCAGACAAAACACCCACAGGCATAAAAATTAATAAACTTAAAAGAATAGCTATTTATGCCGGGCGTGGTGGCGCACGCCTGTAATCCCAGCACTCGGGAGGCAGAGGCAGGCGGATCGCTGTGAGTTCGAGGCCAGCCTGGTCTACAAAGTGAGTCCAGGACAGCCAAGGCTACACAGAGAAACCCTGTCTCGAAACCCCCCCCCCCAAAAAAAAAAAGATTAGCTATTTATAATTTGTTCTATTAACTTTATATGCTTCTTCTGGCTCTTATTTGTTCCTGTGGACTTAAGACAGTGGTTCTCAACCTTACTAATGCTGAGACTCTTTAATAAGGTTCTCATACTGTGATGACCCCCAACCATAAAATTATTTTCATTGCTACTTCATAACTGTAATTTTGCTACTGTTATGAATTGTAATGTAAATGTTTGTGCTTTCCAGTGGTCTTAGGTGATCCCTGTAAGAATGTTGTTCAGCCCCAACGGGTCGTGACCCACAGGCTGAGAACCACTGATTCAAGACCTTATACTGCTGTCGTTTCCTAACTCAAGTACAGTTTTACCCCGTCCAGTGTCATACAGCCTCATTGTCACTACATTCCTGTTCTATATGTTTATGCCCCAACAAAACAAGTATGTGTACACTATTTTTACAGTTGCTTTTTTTAAATCAGAGGCAAAGAAAAGAGCGTATGCCCTTATGTTTGAGAAGCCTCTGTGTTACCACCTCCTTAGAGGCTCAGCCATGGGGCATGTGTAAAGTCCCTACAGTGACAGTAGCTTCAGTAGTATTTTCTGTTCTCTTCTCTTCTCTTTCCAAATGTTTGCTTCTGTTGACTTCACATGCAGCTTTTATGGTCTACTGGTTGTTTTGTTTTCAACAGCACTTTGGGGTGAATGCTGCTCTGCAGTCAGATGCAACTAAATCTGGTCTCCTTGGCGGGGGCAGTCTCTGAGGGCAGTCATTGGGGTTCACTCTGGTCTCCTTTTTGGGGGCAGTCTCTGAGGGCAGTCATTGGGGTTCACTCTGGTCTCCTTTTTGGGGGCAGTCTCTGAGGGCAGTCATTGGGGTTCGCTCTGGTCTCAGAGGGTTCTTTCTGTTGTCTCCTTTTCTGCTTCTCCCTGGCCTACAGGCTAGCTGCTGCTCAGAAGGAACTTCTGGTTTCCTGATTGCCAGAGAGAAGCATCTCCCTTTATTTATTCTCTTGCTTAACACTTATTTTCCCTGTGCAGAATTGTTCTTTCTCCTCCCCCACCTCTACCCCTCTCTCCCCCCCCTGCTGTGTGTGTGTTGTTGTGTGTGTGTGTGTGTGTGTGTGTGTGTATGTGCGTGTTCGTTCCATGGCATTCCTGAATAATTTATCTCCAGGGCTCTGTACAGAGTCAAAGCCTTATTCTTCTCCTAAGATAAATAAATTGGAACTCCTGACTCCCAGGACCTTCCCACTGACCCAGGACAGGTGTGTGTGTGTTTGTTCTGCTGCGGGTGTGATCCTTCACCTGCTGCACTCCCAACCTAAGAACTTACTGCACACACTGACTTGGTACTCTCTGTCTGTGGGTTTGCCGATGAGAGAAAGGGTTTTGTGCATGCTGCTTTGTTCTTCCCAGTTGCAAAATATATTTTTTGTTTTTAAAAAAAGATTTATCTATTATGTATACAGTGCTCTGCCTGCATGTATACCTGCATACCAGAAGAGGGCATCAGATTACATTAAGATGGTTGTGAGTCACCTTGTGGTTGCTGGGAATTGAACACATGACCTCTGGAAGAGCATTCAGTGCTCTTAACTACTGAGCCATCTCTCCAGCCTCCCTTGAAATGTGTTTATATGAGGAGGGGGAGCTAATTTTTACAAGAACCCCAAGAGAAATTTCCCCTTGTATATGACTTCAATTTTCTTTATGAGCTAATAGCTAGTGTTCTGTGCCCATGAGACAAAAAGAAACGCCAAAAGCGTTATTTTAAGAAAAAAATTCTTTTCTTGACTTGTTTTAAGAGACTCTATAGTAACTCACTGTAGTGTGTAGTTTTGTTCAAGTAATGAGAGAACTATTTTTTTTCGTTTATTTGCTTTTCTGTTGTAAGAAATTTAAAATAACAGTCTGGCATCAGTGTACAAAATCCATTTTATCTATGTTGTTAATCCTAAAATAATTCCTTAAACTCCTAAAGAAATTTTTTCTTTTTGAGAAATGTGATAAAAAGATATATAGATTGCTTAGATATTCCTGATAGCAAGTCAGTTTTCCCCCCCAGTAACATCTTTAGGAAAGTATCATGGAGTTGCACATAGAAAGATTACATAGGATTTGTAACTTAATCCAGTGTGATTTTTATATAGGCAGGCATCAGATTTTCAGAAAATAATATTTATAAATAAAATAGGCCATTTGTGACCTTCCTTGTGTATAATACAATATAAAGACAACATTTAAGAATATTTTCTGGGCCGGGCGTGGTGGCGCACGCCTATAATCCCAGCACTCGGGAGGCAGAGGCAGGCGGATCACTGTGAGTTCGAGGCCAGCCTGGTCTACAAAGCGGGTCCAGGACAGCCAAGGCTACACAGAGAAACCCTGTCTCGAAAAACCAAAAAAAAAAAAGAATATTTTCTGGGGGCTGGAAAGATGGCTCAGTGGTTAAGAGCACTCTCTATTGTTCCAAAGGTCCTACAATTCCCAGCAACCTCAAGATGGCTCACAACCATTTATAATGTGATCTGATGCCCTCTTCTAGTATGCAGGTGTACATTCAGGCAGAGCACTGTATACATAATGATAAATAAATCTAAAAAAAAAAAAAAAAATTTGCTTTCTTAAAAAAAAAAAAATAAGCGGGGCATGGTGGCACACGCCTTTAATCCCAGCACTCAGGAGGCAGAGGCAGGCGGATCACTGTGAGTTCGAGGCCAGCCTGGTCTACAAAGCGAGTCCAGGACAGCCAAGGCTACACAGAGAAACCCTGTCTCAAAAAACAAAACAAAACAAAACAAAACAAAACAAAACAAGAATATAAAAAAAGAATAGTTTTATATAAATGTAAATTTTTTTGCTGAAAATTTGATGTTGAATTCTAGAAAAATATTATTTGACATTTATTTCTTAAAATAATTACAATGACTTTTCTAGCTCTTCTTAATTATCTAAAAAAAACTATAGTCATAGTCCTGTCAGCCTCAGCCTTTTTAGTCACCGATTGTTTCCCAGATTTATTGAGAGTTATCAAACACAGAAAAGCTGAAGAACGATGTCCTCATACCTGTGCATCCACCCTCTTAAGTTGAGCCATGTTAGTGTTTTTCCTTTGCTTTTTTTTTTTCTGTGTGAAGCATTTTAACCTATACATCTGACATTTCACTCCTAAATGTTTCAGCATGCGTTTTCAAAAGCGGAGACATGTTAATACATAGCACAATATAATTATAAACCTAAGAAAATTTATTTTCATTATTAGGTGTGATGATAAATGCTTGTAGTTCCAGTACTTAGGAGGCAGAGGCAGGCGGATTGCTGTGAGTTCGAGGCCAGCCTGGTCTACAAAGCGAGTCCAGGACAGCCAAGGCTACACAGAGAGACCCTGTCTCGAAAAAAAAAAATTTCTTAAACATTGTCTTAGATTACAAGTCAACATCATGTATAACATTAGAGATATGAGGCTCTTTAGAACTATATGTAGCTGAACTTTTCTTACATATAATAGAGAATTAAAGAATTTGTCCAAAGAACCACAAATGGTTAATACAGGGCAAAGTTAGGAAAGTTAGTATTTTTTACGTAAAAGCATTGGGGCTACCATTTTGGAGAGTTGAAGTTGGCCTAAATAATACAGAATAACCAACATCAACGAATCAAGTATTGCCCTAAACAAAATTTCCAAATAATTGAAACATATTGTATTCTGAAAATTTTAAATGGCATTCTTCCCACAGTGTATTTGTCTGTTCTCAAATAGAACACTTGGCAGGACTTGCTTGTTAATAGACTTTGATACCCCCTTCGGAGTATTACTTTGCTTTTGCTATATTTCAGTATTCCCGTGTCCCTAGCATTGTCTTCCCCACAGAAGTTACTGCTCTATGCCAGTACTTATCCTCTTTCTTGCTTTTAGTTCTTGTATTTGTTTCCTTTTTAATTTTTAAATATATTTATTAAAATATATTCTGTTTACCTCCTATGTGTAAGGTACTGTCTCAGAGGCATTAGTACAATTAGCAACTCAGTGAAAAAATCAGAAAAAACTCCTTTGCTTTGGTGGAATAAGACTGGGAATGGTTAGAGATAGTCATTAAACAACAAGCATAATGATGTAGTAGTTTGCAGGTTAGCAGAGGTTATAGAAATATAGATATATAGAAATATAGATATAAATGTGGTTTAGAAATACTGGTCATTGGCTGGAAAACCAGGTCACCAAATTTATTGTTAGTAATTTAGAAAACAGAAAAAGATGTTTCAGAGATGCTTTGGTAAGCAAAATAATTAAAAAATTGTTCTGTTTTAGGTTATGTGTATGTGCCTTTGTGAGTATGAGAGTACAGTGCCAACTGAGACCAGAGATTTCACATAACCTGGGCTGAAGTTGCAGGCAGTTGTGAGCCAACCAACATGGGTCTTCTGCAAGGGCAGTATGTGCTCCTAACTGACGAGCCATCTCTAGCCACCAGACACTTTTTGTTTCTTCATGTTAACGGTCATTCTTTTCAGAGGTTTGGTCTTTGGTTGGGTACCTAAAGTTCTGGAGCATCTCTGTTCCTGAGTTAGGTATAACTCACTAAGTGCAGTAACTGTTGGCGTGTAATCTGTGCACACTTTTGTTATTTCTCAAAGTTGAGCAATGAATGATGTGAAATGGCTTGTTTGGTATGAAAGGGATGGTAATTCTTTTACTTTAAAGTTTATCTCATTTATTTATGAGATTGATTGATTAATTGAGTGTAGGGTAGTTACTGTGATGCTTATGTGGAGTTCCGAAAACAACTTGTAGGAGTCAGTTCTGTTTTTTTAGATTTGTTCATTTTACTTTATTTGAGTGCTTTGACTGCTTGCATGTGCATCATTGGTGCTCATGGCCATCAGATCTCCTGAAATTGAACCACCATGTGGGTACTGGCAGTTGAACCTGGGTCCTTTGCAAGAACAACTAGTGCTCTTAACCTCTCCAGCCCCTGGTGGTAATTCTTGATGACCCATATTGTCTGAGAGCAAATGTGTGCAGTGACAGATTGTTTGGGTTGGTGATGTGAGGTGATCAGATACAGTTGCATCTGTTAGGGTCAGGATGTTGACGACCAAGGGTGATGTGTCAACGGCTCAGTTTTCTACCTTAAACCTTAGCCCTCCAGGCATTTCCTGTGTGTCTCTAAGAGAGCTCTCAATCCTTCAGCTGTTTTTACTGTTGAGTTTCCTATTTGTGCAGTGTGGAGGAGGGAATACTACAACAGTGTTTACTGTGAGGAGGAAAAAAAAGATCATCTTTGTAAAAGTGTCTTGACGCCAGGATGTGGGTGGATGATGACACACATCTGTACCAGAAGGAGTCATCAGGATGTCACAAATGTCAAGACCACTGTTTTCTTCCTATGTAGTTTACAGTTGGGCAGCCACGACTCTTCTCTTCAGCTGTTTCTTAAAAACAGTCTGCTTTGCTGCTTACTCATTTGACAAGAGCTCAGAGGCCTCAGGAAGATCAGGAGCAAATAAATGAGACTTCTGGCTCATTCAGTCAGCTTTGGAAAATAAAATTATTTTCTTGTTGCTTTGTTTTTCAATTTACATCAGTATATTCATTTGAACTGGAAGGTCACATGTTTTATTTGATTACCTATTTTCTTGCAGTGTTGAGACTTGAACACAGGGCCTCATGTACTTTAGCTAGGCCCCCAGCCATAGTTTTGAGTTTTAGTATTAATTTCTTCCAAATGGGGGTAAATAAGGTTCCTTAACAGGTAATTTTGATACGCTATTTTGACTCATCCTGTTACATCAACATATAAGGTGGACCACTTGTGATCTTCGTATGTTCTTTTTCTTTCCTTAGAACTGGAGAAGAAGGAAGAATAGTCATCTCTGGGTTTCATCTGGTGGTAGAGCTTGCGTAGACTTGGCTTAGTTCATAGAAAATGTTTTGCCAGAGTCTGAAGAAAGACACAGCACCCAGCAGTGTTTCTGTAACTCTCAGAGGCCAGGGAGCTTTGTCCAGTGAATGAGTCTCAGAGTTGACAGGTTTTCGGTTTTGTTTTTTGTTTTTTGTTTTTAAAGATTTACTTATTTATTATGTATACCGTGTTCTGCCTACATGTACACCTGCAGGCCAGAAACGGGCACCAGATCTCATTATAGATGGTTGTGAGCCACCATGTGGTTGCTGGGAATTGAACTCAGGACCTCTGGAAGAACAGTCAGTGCTCTAACCCTTGAGCCATCTCTCCAGCCCCCAGACTTGACAGTTTTTAAGAAACAGCTGGAGAGAAAACATTTTAATTCCTTGTGTGTTTCTGTCACTATGATAGGAACATGTTAAGAAATAAAAAGAAAAATGAACTTTAAACTTGAAACTTTACAATAAATGCTGATGTACAAGTGTCTTTGTTGTATATTTCTTGAGTCCTTTACATAAATGTGGTAAGTGTATTTTTTGTCATGCCTCTCTCTGTATCTATAGTTGTTTTTCTTTTCATTTTTTGTTGTTTTTGCTTGTGAGACAGGGTTTCTCTGTGTAACAGCTCTGGCTGTTCTGGACCTGGCTTTGTACATCAGGCTGGACTTGAACTCAGATCCACTTGCCTCTGCCTCCCAAGTGCTGGGATTAAAGGCATGCGCCACCATGCCCAGCTTGTATCTCTAGATTTTTGAGAAACGTCTATATTAATTTCCAGAGACTGAACTAGTTTTCATTCCTACCAGCAGTGAAAGCTTTAAAACATTGACAAAAGAAGCTGAACAAAGCACTGTGAGCCGGAAAGACTGCCTGTGTTCATGGGCTGGAAGAATTAAAATCATGAGAGTGATTGCAATCGCCATCAAGTCTCCAGTGCCATTTTTCATACAAATAGGAAAAAAAAAATCTTCAGATTCACTTGGAAGCATGAAAATAGGCAAAGTAGTCCTGAGAAAACAAGAATACTGATGATTTCAAGTTATACTACAGAGGCATAGCAACCAAACAATATGATACTAGCACAAAAATAGGTTAAGCTGATCTATGGAGCAGAGCTCCATACAACTGTACAAGCTAAAATCGTCTAGTTTTTGAAAAAGGTAAAAAAGTACATGTTGGAGGAATGACAGCTTTGTCAACAAACGAGTGAAATCAGGTTGTTATCACTCATCCTTCACAACAAACAACTCGAAATAAATCAGAGACCTTAATGTAAGATCCGGAACTCTGTAACTGTTGGAGAAAACTGTAGAGAAAACACTTCAAGATACAGGCCTAGGTAAGGGCTTTCTGAGTAGGATCCTACTTGCCTGGGAAATAAGGCCAACAAGCAACCTCAGGATCAGAAGCTTCTGTACAGGCAGCCCGTAGAATGGGAGAAAAATTATGGCAGGTACTCATCTGATAGAGAATGAATATCTGGAATATATAAACTCTAAACATTAAAGAGACAAGCAGCATAACTGAAACATGAGCTAAGGAGCTGGAAGTTTGTGAAAAAAGAAATACAAATGGCCGACAATCATGAGTAATGTTCCAACCTCACTATCCATCAGAGAGGTGCAGATCAAAACTATATTGAGATTTCATCTTACCCTAGCCATTAAAAAAGTCAACAACAGCAAATGCTAATTTTGATTTGTAGGCTTTGTGGTATTTTCTGCTAATCTTCAATTTACACTATTCTGATTTTGGGGAGTTATTGTAGATTTCACAGTCAGCTTGAATTCTGTGTGTGGCTATGCATGTGTGTGTGGAGGCCAGGCGTTCATGCTGGGTATCTTTATTCACATTCCACCATATGTTTTGAGATAGGATCTCTCACTGAATCAGTGCTTTTAATGATTTTTTGAAGCCTCTCTAGGAAAAATTTAGAAGTAGTTTTCCTTTTAAAAGTTAACATAGCAGAGGCAGGTGGATTGCTGTGATTTCAGGGCCAGCCTGGTCTACAAAGCGAGTCCAGGACAGCCAAGATAACATAGAGAAACCCTGTCTTGAAAAAACCAAAAAAGAAAAAAAGAAAAAAAAAAACGTTAACATAAATCTTAGCTATACAGCATGTTGATTTTTATATATGTGTATTCTCTTGTAGCTACCACTCCAAATAAAAGAACATTTGCTGCATGCTGATCAGCATAATACCACTCAGAGGTTAACTACTGTAATTTTTTTTTACTACTGTAATTTTTAATGATTTGGGACAGATAACGAGACTCTTTCAAGAGGCATTTTATACTTACTCCTGTGGCTGTTGGCCTATTCGTGAATTCCAAGTGTTGTTATTACCAGGATTCTCTTGAAGGACATCATTGGGTAGGGACTAGAGCTCATTAAAACAAATTTTTAAGTTATATTTTAATTTATTTTATGTGTGGGCATTTGCATTTACATTAGAGGCCTGGCTGCAGCCATTGGTTTTAACTTGGGCTGCAAGCTTGTTGGTAGTGGTAGGCTCCTCTATCTGCTGGACAGCCTCACTGGCTCCAGAAAAGAACTCCTCTTCTTTCTTTTTCACTTTATGTACATAGGCGTTCTGCATGCGGGTATATGTGTGTGTCGCATGCATGCCTGGCTTGTATGGAGGTCACAAGAGAACATCTGCTCTCCTGGGACTGGACTCTGAAGAGTCCTTAGACCATCAGTATCGCTGCCTGTAATTAAGGCAAAGGTGAGACACGGCGCCTGGAGCCTGTAGCGTTTATCAAGCTTATTTGGATCTGGAATCCCTGAGGTGCCTCTGGAGCCTAGAGTTCAGGGAGCACCAACTTAAAGCAGTTTGACTGAAATTGGCTTACAGATTAAAAAGAAAAACAGATATACAGTAATAAGTGACTCAGGTGAGCATATAGAGCCAATGAGATCCCAGACCACTGGACTCAAGTTCACTGGTCTTTCCAACAGTGTTTAGTGCATTGCAGTGTAAAGATTTTCATTGTCATCATTTAAGACTCATTGAAGTTTGTGCAAAGTTCTGTCAGAATGTACTATATAGGATTAGTCATTCAACCTATTATTAACATACGAATTAGAGAATATCCGTAACACGAATTTATGGAATCATTATTTTACATTTTTCTTTTAAAATGTTATCTTAATTTTATTTTATGTGCATTACTGTGAGGGTATCAGATTTCCTGGAAATGGAGTTATAGACAGTTGTGAGTTGCCACGTTAGCGCTGGGAATTGAACCTGGGACCTCTGGAAGAGCAGCCAGTGCTCTTAACCACTAAACCATCTCTCCAGCCCCACAATTTTATTCTCTTAATAGAATAAACATCTAATCATTTTCAGACCTTAGTGTTGACTAACTCTTATGTACAGATTTAATTCTCTTGAGAGTTTTTTTAAGTGATACTGGTTGTGTCTTTAGGTTGCTCCTGAAGGTTTAATTTTTTTTTTGCAGTGTAATATGAAACTTTGTTCATTTGTTGAATTAAATTTCTAAGAATTATGCGTTTATGAGAGCTACAATTGTAACATAAAATTTAATTTTATTGTGCCTGAAAACAGCCAGCTTAAGAGAGTGTAAATATAAATTGTAGGACATTGGAAAGGAGTCTAAAGTGCGACTTAACATAGTGCAGAATTGTAGTTAAGACTTCCAAATTCCTAAGAGAACTGAGAATTTTACCTTTAGATTGATTCAGATTAGTCATTACAAAATTCTAAATAAAGATTTTATTAGATTATCTAAAGTAGAGACAATATAGACCCTGAGACAAGGAAGTGGTCAGGGAACCAGGAGCAGTAGCAATGCCTTCTTGTTAACATGAGGAGATTCTGGATAGCTGATGTGGACCAACAGTTAATAGGATTGGAATTCCATGTCGGTGAAGACGGCTCACTGCCGTTCTTTGTTTTAGAAAAATATAGTTTTCTTTTAATTAAGTAATTAATTAGGGTTTTTTGAGACAGGGTGTCACTATGTGGCTCTTGCTGGCCTGGAACTTGCTCTGTACATTAGGCTGGTCTCAAACCCACAGAGACTTGCCTGCCTCTCTGTGCCTCCCAAGAGCTGGGATTAACAGTGTCTGCCACCAAGCCTGGCTTAAACAAAAAGTTTTTAATGCAGTTTATCTTTGTAAAAATTGCATTTTGGTGTTCAGTATTTATTTTAAAATTTATTTATTATTTATACAGAATTCTGCCTGCATGTGAGCTAGCAGGCTAGATGAAGGAACCAGATCTCATTATA
Organism: Acomys percivali; assembly: GCA_907169655.1. Lineage (NCBI taxonomy): Eukaryota > Metazoa > Chordata > Mammalia > Rodentia > Muridae > Acomys > Acomys percivali. The sequence goes on along the minus strand of OU015757.1, from coordinate 10,778,906 downwards.
GATGGTTATGAGCCATGTATAGACGGTTATGACCAACCATGTGGTTGCTGGGAATTGAACTCAGGACCTTCAGAAGAACAGCCAATGCCCTTAACCTCTGAGCCAGCTCTCCAGCCACAGTGTTTTTTTAAAATACCAGAATTTGATCATGGTTCTATACTAAACAGATGGCATTTCATTAACACTAAAGGATTTATCTGTTAAATATTTTTAATACAAAGATAAAATAGTTGATCATTTAACTGGGTTTCTGACAAACTTAGAGGTGTATACTCCTCTATTTTTTCCCTCTCCTCATTCAAAACAAGTAACATGTCTCAGGAAGAGAAGGAACTTTCTAAATGTAGCTGATAGTTTGGAGGATACTTTGCACTTGGAGTACTATGTTGGAAGACAGTATAAGCATTCTGTGCCTCTCTGCAACGCTTAGTAGGTGTTGTGAGACCGGCTGCCAGTGGTGGGTAACGTAGTAGGTATCAGGGTCAGGAGTCAGTGCCTCTTCGCAAGCAAGGTGAGCTAGTTGCTAGGAAACACAAATGTTGATGTAAATGTTTTCTTATTTTATTTTTAGACGTGTAAAGGATTTTAAAAATGGCATGATACATTGTATGTTGAATTATAATATAGACCATAATCTTTATGATTATTAATTTTTAAAATTCAAGATAAAGGGCTAGACCTATGGCTTAGTGGTTAAGAGAGTGTACTGTTCTTCCAGAGACTCTGCGTTTGGTTTCCAGAAACCATGTGAGGTTATTCACAGCCTTTTGAAACTCCAGCTCTTAAGGGAAACACATGTCCATGCTCACACAACTAATTACAAAGTAAAATAAAATTTAAAATATAAGATAATTAGTTAATAGTTAAAATTTTATACATATTTTATTAAATGAATCAAATTAATATTATTGACTTAAAATTTACCTGTCAAATTATGCCTGTTTGTAATTAATTTTTTTTCAAAAGGAATTGTTTGTTTGTTTTGTTTTTTCTTTCTTTCTTCTTTTTCAAGACAGGGCCTCTCTGTGTAGCCTTGACTGTCCTGGACTCGCTTTGTAGACCAGGCTGGCCTCGAACTCACAGCGATCCGCCTGCCTCTGCCTCCTGAGTGCTGGGATTACAGGTGTGCCACCACCACGCCTGGGTGGGAATCTTTAAAATGGATAGATAGATAGATAGATAGATAAAGGAAAGTGACCATATTTTGCATTCTATTGTTTCTGAAGTGATGAAGTTTATGTCTATCTGTAAGTCAGTAAGGAACTTTGTAAAACATGATAGAAATGTTTATTTTCTAAATAGGCCCAAGATCATATAAACTATTAACTAGCATAAGTACACCCATGTTAGAAATGACATTGAAGTATTAACATGGATTACTTACTATGGCCATAGCAATTTATGGGCTCAAAATTTTAGTAGCTTTAATTTCACAACAAAATTGAACACAGTCATTTTCTTATCTTGGCCTGTCATGATGATGCTATTTGTTGAGAGGACTCTGTTTCTGTTGCCAGTTTAGTGGATATGCAAAGGTCATTTTGCCAATCGTTTTTTAAGGGGTTAGCCTTTGCACTGAGAACATAACCTTTTATGTTAGGACAAAGTAACTGACTGGAGTGTGGAGCAAAGCAACAGCTTTACCTTCACACTGATGGAGAGGAAGTATTTGTGACATCTTTATGTTATGTGTCTTGTGATCTGTTATTCTGTTTCTTCTGCTTCACAGTTGAAAGCTCTCACGCATTTCATATTTTGATGGTTCAAACAGGACGAACATTTCAAATTTCTTATTTTGAAAACCTGGCATTACTAATGTTGGCAAATATGCATGCTATATTGTGGGGTGTGTCTGTGTGTGTGTGTGAATTGCTAGGGCTTCTAGAAGACATTAGCTTCCTTAGACAGTGTTTATATAGTTTATGTTTATTTATTTAAAGTGACTGCTATCTTGCTTGTTTGATGCATGCACTAATTGGTACTAAACCTGGGCTGGCTGCCTACAAGTTCAAAGGTATGAGTATAACACAATTGACATGTACATACAGGACTAAAGCATAGAAACCTTACAATATCAGATTTCTGACATGAAAATAGAAATGTACTATTCCTCATTTTTCTCCACTGTTAAGATGATCTAGTGTCTCCACTGGTACTTTCTGCTATGGGGAGGTGGAGTGATTGTCTTAGGCTGAGCTGTTGTAAAAGACCTCAAGATGATAATGTTGCATTTTTATAAAATTGTGTCATATTGGCATGATAAAAACAGCATTTTGGTATACCTTGTACTTTCAGGAAAGTTCTAACAATAGACTTGTGTTTGCTATTAAAGAAAAAATTTTATAGTATCTATTTTAATGCCACTTACAATCTACAGCTTAAATGATACTAGTAGCTTTAATATTCCCTGTGCTATTTTAGGAGTATATTTATATAGTTTTGGGAGAGTGTGGCTGATAATTTTTTAAAAACTATATTAAGGGAAGATTCTTAGAGAAAACTAAACATTCATTGAGTAAAGCTAATCGTATATGAAGGAATTCTCTGTCTTCGTTTCTTACCCACACATTAGTTTCCTATGAATAGTTTTGCTTTATTCAGCTTCCATTACCTCTCCATCTTTCCCCGGTGGTGTAGAAGGGAGCCCCAGACATTATACAGTTTTACTGATACTTCAGTCTCTTTCTCTCCCAGTTTTGGGCTCAGACCAAGATCTCTTGCAGGATTGGCAGGCACTCTTTTCACTGAGCTACATCCCTAGCTTTTTCATGTGTATCTCAGAGAGAATAGAAATTATTTGTATTTCCTGTGAGTACAAATTAGCTTTGTTGTAGAGAAGTTCAAGAGTGCTTGGAAATAGGCTGGTTACTGCAGCGTGTTGTAGTTAATATGCATTTAGAAAGAAGAATTTATATTATTTGGGTATTTGATTATCACAATGAATCGCAAAAGATTTTGGAATTTTGATTCTATATTTATGAACACATGAATTTCTTGTCATGTGTATGTATGAGGCATCTGACGTTGTCAATAGTTACTGCCACTCCTCCAGAATTGTTTTAATATTGAGAGGTAAGCAACATGCAACAGTGACATTTAGTGTTCTGTTAGCCTATGTGTAAGTCATTAATCAGAGAAGTGAAGGAGAGTAATGGAAAGAGACAGACAGATCAAAAAAGAATGAAGAAATATAGGATGAAGAGAGATGATAGAGTAAATGTGGAACAGAGGTGGCAAAGTGGGAATACTGCACTCTTTTTTAAAAAAAATTGTTTAAAGATTATTTATTCAGTATACAGTGCTCTGTTTGCATGTGTGCCTGCCCCGCCAGAAGAGGGCACCAGATCTTATAGATGGTTGTGAGCCACCATATGGTTGCTGGGAATTGAACTCAGGACCTTTGAAAGAGCAACCAAGTGCTCTTAACCTCTAAGCCATCTTTCCAGCCTGGTTTTTTTTTCCCCCCACTCTTTCTCTTACTCTCCACTGGGTCTTGGATTGTGTATTTCTACCTATCCTTGCTTTACATTTAGGATCTGAACAATTGTTGATTCCTTTCTTACTGAGTGCTCTCTTTTTTCTTTCCTTTTTTTTTAATGTTTAGATTTTGTGAGATAAAACTTAAAAACTGAACTATTTTAGGACTAATTGTGCTAATTTGCTTTTACACAAATATTTAGGCTTGTTTATATAAATTAAAATAGTTGGGTAGTCTTAGGGCTGAGTTAAACTGTCTGCACAGATATACATGGTAGAAAACATTAACTTTGTACAGACTTTGGCTTCAGATGCTCTTACTGAAAAGCTGTGTACTAACTTTTCTCTGTATGTTCTCTCTTCCTTCCCCTTTCCTGGATGAAATTCGTCCTGTTCAAACTGGACTCGGCAGTTCACAAGATTCCTTTGCAACTCGCCATTGGAGGTAAGAGATTGCTCTCAGATCTTCATGTTAGCATTGCCAGTAGAGCAGCTCTGCTTGGTTCTCTCATTGGGCATTTATTTGATAATTTAGAAATGGTTGTTCTAAAGCAATACATTTTTCAGTCAGAGTAATGGCGTGAACACAGCCATTTTCTTTTTTTAAAGCCATTCACCTTTGTAACTAGTCATTGCATACTTGGATACATCTTCTGTCTCAGTAAGTAGGGGAGTCAACCCTGGATTGTATTTCTGTGACCTCGGTGCTGCTTCATCCCTGCCATGTCACTCTCCTGCTTCAGCAGAGCTGGGTAGGCACCAGCTGCCGTGCAGGAGGCGTCAGCTGCATACACGATGGGAAGAGAGGAGCACCTGCCTGGCACCGAGCGGTCAGAGGGCAGAGGCTCTGTTCTCCGTCCTTCCTTTGCTTGTCATTCAGTCTGCGTCCTGGTTCTCATTTGGAAAAATTGTGACGCTTAAAAAGAAGTCACTGGCTGTTCAGAGAACCAGAATTGTGTGAGATGTGGTTGTAGAAAAACTTGCAGATGATCGTAGAGAGTTAGAAAAAGCAGAGCACTGTGAATAGAGGCTGGACTTGGAACTGCGCCACCGGGGTTTAAGATGCGTCTTTACTTACTGCTTACATGACACTAGAAATCAAAACTTCCCTTAGCCTTCCTTTTAGATGAGGCAAGGTATTTGTGAACAGAATTGGATTGTTCAAATCCTATAATATTTTGTATTCTTCTTTTAAGCTGGATTTCAGCCCTTTATACTCCAATCTTTTTTTTTTTCTTACTCTTATCCTTTTTAAAAATTTTTATTTATTTTTTGCTTTTGTTGTTTGTTTCACTTTTAAGAATGCCCTTCTCATTCCCATCTTCACAAATTGTACTCCTTTTCAGGGTTGAACCATAGCCTTGTATTCTTTATGAGACCATCTCTGATCTCCTCACACATTGAAAGTTGGCCTTTTTTCTGTTTCTATAATGTTGTATTCATTTGATTATTGACACTATTCTTTTTAATGGTGAATATAGCCAGTTTGAATCATCACCAGGGGAAATGGACCAGACCAGAGAAGCTGTAAGCAACCAGGTTTGGTCCCATTTTCTAGCCTTTAGCCTTAAGATGGAACGATGCTGGGCTGTAAGTTGAGAGGGATACGAGTGGCCCATGGGCAAGTCACTTAATCCTTCTGAAAATGGGAGTAACACTCACAAGGTTGTTATATGAAGTGATTTGTGGCCCACACTGAGCATAGTACAGGAAACAGAAATTTAAGTGATAAAAGTAGAAAATTTAAAAATCCTAAGAAACTTGAAGACAATATGAATTTTATTATCTGCTGAAGGTAAGGAAGTACTTTCTGACCATAGAAGTGAGAAATATCAGACACAAAAGGCTAGAAAAATTTGTCTGACTGAATAAAGAAACATAATCTTGAGCATGAAAACAAATGTAGTTAAAGGTAGCTCAGGGCCTGGAGAGGTGGCTCATGTGCTGCTCTTACATGTTTCCTGGTATTTGCATAGTGGCTTACAACTACTTGTAATTCCAATTCCAGGAAACCCAACACCCTCTCTGTCCTCTTTGGACAACAGGCATGCATAAAGTACACATACATACATGTACATGAAACACTTGTACACACACAAAAAATGAATAAATCTTTGAAAACTGAGGCAGTATGGGAAAAGTAATAAAAGGGTTATTTAATATATTTAATCTTAGAATCAATAAAATATCTTTGCTGTTTTGTACAAAATTATGTTGGATGCTATAAGTAGTTGATAAAATAAGTGCAAGTGATACATAAATAATTAATTGTGTATTAGTAATGTGAGAAATGCAGTTTAAAACAGTAAAGTTCCCCTACCCAGATCTAGCCAAGGGACAGGACATTCTCTACAGATGAGTGAAGAGTGGGGACTGACTTTCACATGATCTCTGCTGCCCCATATTTGACCACGTCCCCTTGATGGGGAGGCCCAGTGGCACTCGGGGGAAGGATAGCAGGCTACCAAGAAGAGACTTTATACCCTATGATCATATACAGGGGGAGGAGGTCTCTCTCAGTCACAGTCATAGGGGAGGGGAATAGGGTGAAAGTGGGAGGGAGAGAGGAATGAGAGGATGGAAGGGATGGGATAACAATTGAGATGTAATTTGAATGAAATAATAAATAAATTAAAAAAACAATAAAGTTAGGAAGAGTTGCTGCCATATGTAGTTATTAGTAAGGAGGCAGGAGTTTGGACGTCCACCTCCCTGGTCAGTTATTATTTAGATTATTGCTTCTCAACCTTCCTAATGCTGTGACCCTTTATACAGTACTTCATGTTGTGGTGACCCCCCCCCCCAACCATAAAATTATTTTCTTGTTACTGCATAACTAAATTTGCTACTGTTATAACTCCTAATGTAAATATCTGATATGCAAGATATCTGATACGCAGCCCCTGTGAAAAGGTTATTGACCACCCCTGCCCCCCAAAGGGGTCACAACCCACAGGTTGGGAACTGTTGATTTAGATATTGATCATTTGCAAAAATGCTTTTAACCGGGTCTCACTAACGAGTTTCTCTTAAATATAAGTTAAGTGAAACAAGGACCTTGTTGCCCCATGTTTTAAAAAAAGATTTATTTAGTATTTGTTTTATGTATGTGAGTGCTCTATCTGCATGTACATCTGCATGTCAAATCAGGGCATCAGATCCCAGTATGATGACTGTGAGCCACCATGTGCTTGCTAGGAATTGAACCCAGGATTCCTGGAAGAGCAGCCAAGTGCTCTCAACTACTGAGCCATCTCTCTTGCCCCATCATATTCCTATTTTTTGTTTGTTTTTTTTGAGACAGGGTTTCTATGTGTAGCCTTGGCTGTCCTGGACTTCCTTTGTAGATCAGGCTAGCCCTTCAGCTCCAATATTTATCCAGAGTAGTGAGAGATGATTTTAAGATCTTCATTTGATAGTAGGGTAGTTGGTAAACTCCAAACCTTTTCTACAACTAATAACATCCAAAGATGAAAAGACAAAACCTCACAACTTAAGTAAGCTGTTTGTAAAATACAAACAGTAAACTTAATTTTCTATCACTCAAGACCTGTCAAATTATGAATAAAGAACTGCTACTCCTAGACTCACCCCTACCAAGCTCATTCAGTAATCTCCACTCATCCACCCACCCAACAAATATTTACTAAAGCAGTGCCTACTATGTACAACTTACTACATTAAAAGTAGGAACATGGCCAGGGGTGGTGGCGCACGCCTTTAATCCCAGTACTCGGGAGGCAGAGGCATGTGAATTTCTGTGAGTTCAAGGCCAGCCTGGTCTACAGAGTGAGTCCAGGACATCCAGGTCTACACAGAGAAACCCTGACTCAAAAACAAACAAACAAAAAAAGGAACATGAAGCTGGGTCTACAAAGTGAGTCCAGGACAGCCTAGGCTACACAGAGAAACCCTGTTTTAACCCCCCCCCCCCAAAATTCAAAAATAGGAATATGGTGGGGCACTTGGCTGCTCTTCCAGGACTCCTGAGTTCAATTCCCAGCAAGCACATAGTGACCCACAACCATCTATAATGGGATCTGATGCCTTCTGGCATACAGGCATACACACAGGCAAAACACTATATGTAGTCAATCAATTGATCAATCAATCAATCTTTAAAGAAATATCAGGAGCTAGGCGGTGGTGGCACACACCTTTAATCCCAGCACTTGGTAGGTAGAGGCAGGTGGATCTCCGTGAGTTCAAGGCCAGTCTGGTCTACAGAGCGAGTTCAGGACAGCCAGAGCTGTTACACAGAGAAACTCTGTCTCCAAAAACAAACCAAAACAAAATATCAGGGCTCGGTGTATCAGATGTAATCTCTGGTGAAAAGTATAAAGGAAGAAGAATATCATGATCAAAATTGAGTGATGATAATGGGTATATAGGAGGAAGGTGAAATAATTAAATATGGTCACCCTGGCCCCGCTTCTCTGGTAGGAAATCCTGTGAGGATTTCTGTTGATATTCCACGCGTGCTAACTGATGGTTTACTGAATGGCAGCCATTCCCAAATCTCCTTCAGTAGCTCTGAGCTCAGTCAGGATTCGTTTCATTTCACTACACACTGCCTGAGATGCAAAGCCAAGCCGAGGCAGGAGAATGCTGGAATAGTCTGTGTGTTTCATTTTACTATTAAGTGTATGTTTTAGCCAGAGATAGGTATTTTCCTGTTTTTAAAAAACGAAAGAATAATTCCAGTAGAGACAGTAAAATGTAGGGGACTTTAAAGTTGACTTTAAGCTTCACTTTGTCCATAAGAAGTCTCACAAATGAACTAGGTCCCTTTGTTGTAAGTCCTAGCCATTTAACTGCCACATGAATCTAATGAAGTTGTCAGGTTATAGTAGTTATGCCAGTAATGTGATATGTTGTCACTGGAGTGGACCATGTGTGGAGAGTCACTTACTTCTCTCTGCGGGGTCGACCCTTGTCAGTCCTGAAGACCCATAGCAATCATTAAGCCTTATGGGAAAAGAGCTTTTAGCACTTTGTCAAGTTAGGCAGTGTATTTCTATTATATTTCTAATTTTGTGTGGCTCTGTGTAACTGCTGATGCACACTTCCCTGCTTGGTTTAGTGGGACTTCTGTCTTATCGACGATTTTATTGGCATTTCTGAGTCTGAGTTACATTTTGTGGGCACCACTTAACAGATGTCTTCAATTAAATGCAGGTAAGTAAATGGGATTATGTATCAGAGGTCAAAAGATTCCCGACATTCCCTTTAGAGTTAGACTTTGTCAGCCAGTGCAGTAGGCTGTGGCCTCCTTGTTGTGTTTGGAGAACAGAGGCCTCAGACAGGCGAGCACATTAGCTCATGCGTCAGTTTGGGACTTGGGCTTCTCTTCAGAGGTGTCCTTCTGTTTCTTCATTTCAGATTCAAGTCCTCTTTTTTTAAAGAGCTGTTACTTACTGAAAAACTAGCACGTGACATGTGACATGCAGGACTGTGTTTATTACATTCCTTATATTAATTCTTGCAGAATATCTACTGCTTATGTTGAAAATTGAACCCAGAGAGGTAAATGAGACTAGCTAGGTGCTGAGAACCACGGCTAACAGTATGGGGCAGGAAAAGCAGAGTGGGAAGGAGGGCAGAATGGCACTGCCGGGAGATGCTCACACTCAGGACTCTTCTTGAAGGAAGCTAGTAATCAGAGATGGACTTAGTGAACTTCAGAGCAGGATTTATGTACCTTAGCGGTCTGGCATCTCAGGCCTGGTGAGGCCTGTGGGATGCTGTTCACTGTTGGAAGCCTAGCTGCATCTCTAGCTTCTGTCCACTAGATGCCAGTAGCACCCTCTTCACCACAATGGCAAGCACAGTCCTGTAGATGAGATTGCCAAATGGCCCTAAGAGGCAAAATTGTTCTCTCTCGAAAATCATTTTGGGATGCGTGTTGGGGGTGGGGGGTATTACAAAGAGAGTACATTAATGAGCCAATAGTGAAGATAAAAAACACAGTGGTAAAATATTTCAGTTCAATAAAAGATAAAAGAATAGGAAAAATGAAATAAAAAGTAAGTGGGACAAATATAAAAACCGTAAGGCCAATAGCAAGACAACTCTCTAAAATTCAATTAATTATTGCATTAAATATAAAATACTAAATCAAACTTGGCTACATGGGAAAATTTTGCATCGTTCCATACTATCTTTTGACTGTATTTGGCTACTGTATTACATTTGAATTTTTCAGAGTTTTGTTTTAAATTCCAAAAGCCACATGTGGTCAGTGGTTATGCTGTTGTTCAGTGGATGGCCACACACTCTAGCTAAAAGTTATAGAGATTGTCAGACTGGATAAAAGAATAAAAGCAAGCTCTATGTTTGAATATGAAGATGTGGGTGACTTAGAGGTAAAAAAGGCTGCAGTAAGCTGTGCCGGTGAATGAGTAATTACTATAAGAACATTGGGTGGGCTTTCTTTAACCAGACAAAGTAGTCTTCAGGATAGAATCTATGTATAGAAAGATGTTCATAATGGAAAAAAAGTCAAGTATAGTCTAAATGTGATCCATTAAGAATAATGCTGTCAAAATAAAATAAAAACCAGTAGAAGTGAAGAAGAAATAGTCAGTCAGTGACAATTAAAGATTTTAGGACAATTTTTTGATACTTTGAGAGAACATTTACACAAAGTTAGAAATAATCTGGAAGACTTGAACAGTGTAGTCACAGTTTTACTTAATTGATGTCTATCAATACTCTTCAATGCCAAAAAGCTTTTGAAGTCAAGCAAGTCATAAACTATAGACAGCATGGTTCATTTGTAAAGCATTCCTGCTTTAACTGGCTTCCCAGCTGCTCCTTTTTTTTTTTTTTTTTTTTTCTCCCAGTATAGAGGTTGGAGACAGGGCATGGAGTAGCCCAGGCGAGTACTCTGCTATTGAGCTACATCCCCTTTAGTGCTCCTTGTAAAACTTAAGTTAGCATGCAAAGTGATGATGGGTTTCATTGTGACATTTGAAATAAGTACATTTTAAAGTACATAACTATATTCATCAAGCCAAGGCATATGCTGGACTATTTGACAATGTTCAATAAATGGAAGAGGATTGAAACTGTAATTAAATTGGCATTAAGAACCAACAGAATGCTTATAAGCACTCTAGTAATAACAGGAGAGCTTAGTTAAAAGTGGCTGAGAGAGTCGGATGGTGATGGCGCACGCCTTTAATCCCAGCAGTCGGGAGGCAGAGGCAGGTGGATCACTGTGAATTTGAGGCCAGCCTGGTCTACAAAGCGAGTCCAGGACAGCCAAGGCTACACAGAGAAACCCTGCCTCAAAAAAAAAAAAAAAAAGTGGCTGAGAGACTTGTTGCTTTGCTACTCCACAGGGAACAGAGGTCTAAAAAACACAAGAGAAACTGTCCATTGAGATTCACTTGGGAAATGGGAGTTAAAACTGCAATGAAAAATCACGCATGAACTCACTAACTAGCTGGACTCACTAAGTAGATGGAGTTGGCACATGTGGAGAGAGTAGAGCTCTCTTACTTTGCTGGTGGGAAAGCAAAATGTAGAGCCATGGTTCAGCTGTTTTTCAAAACATCACAGTTACTTTATGACCTAGTATCTCACTTCCTGATTGATTACTGATGATTATGCCTAAGTGAAATAAAAATATGTATGCTCATAAAGAATTGTGCATGAATGGTTACAACAGCATTATGTTTCACAGGCAGAAACTAGAAAGAGTTCAAACATCTGTCAGATGGTGAATGAATACAACGGAATAGTAGTCAGCAGTAAAAAGGAACATGGGTGACTCTTAAAGAGATTATAATAGATGACATAAGTCAGACATAGACTGTATTGTGTTTTTCTTTATGTGACTTATCCAGCAAAGGGAAATTTAGAGTCAGCAGATCCCTGGTCATCTAATAGTGGTAACAAATATGAAAAGCTGGTGTGCTTGGAAACTTTTCAGGGTTGTAAAAAAAGTGCTAGGATTCTGGAGAGATGGCCCAGTGATTGAAAAGAACATGAGCTGCACATTCACAGCAGTTTAAACCATCTGTAGTTCCAACATCAGGGATGCAACACTCTCTTCTGGCGTCTGTGGACCACCGCTTTCATGTTCATGTACCCACATAGGCATACAGACAGATACACACACAGACACACACACACACACAGACACACACACACACACACACACACACACATACACACACCTTAAAAAAAATAAATCTTAGGGGCTGGAGAGATGGCTCAGAGGTTAAGAGCACTGCCTACTCTCCCAAAACTCCTGAGTTCAATTCCTAGCAACCACATGGTGGCTCACAACCATCTATAGTGAGATATGGTGCCATCTTCTGGTGTGCGGGCATGCAGGTGTACATGCAGGCAAAACACTGTACACTTAATAAATAAATCTTTAAAAAATACAAAAATCTTAAAAAGTTCTAAAGTCTGATTGTGGTTATAGTTTCAATTTCTTTCTTTCTTTTTTTTTTTTTTTGATTTTATTTATTTATTATGTATACAACATCCTTCCTGCATGTGTGGCTCCCTGCCAGAAGAGGGTAGTAGATCTCACCACAGATTATTATGAGTCACCATGTGGTTGCTGGGAATTTGACTCAGGACCTCTGGAAGAGCAGACAGCTCTCTTAACCTCTGAGCCATCTCTGCAGCCCATAGTTGTAGTTTCTTAAATTTATTGAAAATTCATAGAATTTTATATATAAAGTGGTTAGTGTTAGGATATGCAAAGATATCTCAGTAGTAGATGTATCACTTCATCTTTGAATTCTATAAGTATTGTAGGAAGGTCTGACGTCACTGGACATGGTGGTACATGGAAGTGGAGGTAAGAGAATCATCATTTCAAGGGCATCCCCAGGTAAGTAGAGAGTTCAAAGACAGCCGGGGCCACATGAGAACAGAAAAAGGAAAGAGCAGGTCTGACTCAGTTTGCTATCCTCCCCATTACTACATCCTTCAATGTGGAATGTTAAATGCAGTATTAGTGTTCACCAGAATATTAGTATAAATTGAAATTGATATGCTTTAATTAATATTATAGCAGTATTTTATTGCTGCTCACAGTATTAGGTAAAAAGCCATGAATACTCCCAAAAGCATTCAAGCCATTTCTCATGGTTTTTTGTTTTTGTGTTTGCTTTGTGGGGAACTGCTTGGCTTTCTGCAAAAGACATAGGAAAGCACTTAAGACGCAAGAGCTTCACCGTCTTTTCTGTCATCCTAGTATTGTGAGGTAGCTTCCTATGTTAAGGTATTGCCTATGGCCAGAATTTGGAAAAAGGAGCTGTGGGGGGAGAGAGACATGAAGGAAGTCCTGGAAAATGATGGGTAGAAGCTGAATTGTTAAGCTGGAGATCAGATAATTCTTCTAAGTATGGAGTACACGGGCAGTCAGATATGCTGAGAGCTGGCCTGAGCTGGAGTGCTGTAGAGATGGGGCTAGGAAGACACTGAGCCAGCGAGTTGGTGGGAGCTTTTACCTGTTTTAGTCTAGTGCTTAGGCCCAGCTTTATTTGAGGAGGTAAAGCCAGGTAGAAGGAGCTACTTCATGAAATCATGGTCACTTGTAGGTGATGTTAAACAGTCTGTCCGTGATACTGAAAAATCAGAAGAGGAAGACAAAGTTGTGGCTTGAACCACAGAAAGAGAAGATCAGGGTTTTGTTGCTTGTAGTTGTATACATAAGGAAAGAACATAAGGACACAGTTTTCAGACTGTGTCCCATACACTTGAATTGGAAGTTGAATGTTATTACTGACAGGCACCAATTAGAAATCTGCAAAAGCACCAGATTATCCTTTGACTGCTGTCCCCTTCCCTTGCCTCTAAGGGCTGTTGGGCAGTTCTGGCTCAGGCAGAGCTCCTAGTAAGGCTAACCAGTTGAATTGAAGACATCGTTCTTTGTTTTGGTCGCTGTGGTGAGTACAAAGTAAGCATCTTGTGCGTGCAGCCAGATAGTGCTCCTGAAGCTTAGGGTCAGGAGGTGAATGTAGTTCAGTTTTGGGTATCACATGATTGTTGAGATAATGTAAAATGAAAACCTATATTGCTTAGTGAAATAAGTTACTGAAGTCTTTTCCTGCAAAGAACTCCGAGGTGACTAAAATGTAAAAGTTGATTTTGAGAATAAAGGAAGCACACTTAAAATAGAAATTCGAACATTAAATAGAATAATACCACACATTTGTTGTGTTCAAGACTTTTCTGCACTAACTTGAGTTGGTTTAGGGTTCTTAAAAATTCAAGATATTTCCTTGCTGGGTTAGCTAGCTTTCCTTAAGCAAGTAGAAATATTCCTCATTACTTCCAAGACCTTTTTAACTGTGTTCAAAATTAGGGTCATCTTCCCTGACAGTTTTCATTGCCCATTAGTTGTGCATGAATGCTTCAGAAAAGGCTTGAATAGTAAATCCTGGGGTGGATTAGTTTCCATGGGGACATCAGTCTTGTTTGATCTTGGCATTCATTGAGTTCTCAGTTTGGGATGTCACCATGGAATATGTTTTCCTGTAAGAAGGATGGGAAACCGGGAGTTGCCAGTTGGATGGCAGTAAATGAAGCATTAAACTCTGCAGCCCAAGGTTGTGTTGTAGTGCTCAGTAGCTAGTTTGTAGAGTCAAAGTTTGAAATTCTGTTACTTCTTGTAAGCCATTTGGAAAGTCTTTTTATTGGAAGAGTTAGGATTTAAAATATACAAAAATCAGATTAAGGCAAAGCACTTAGTATTAACAATTTAATTTTTTAAAAAATCTGTGAATTCTATAGTAATTCATAACTTTCTCTTCTGTACATTTATTAAAACTATCGGTGGTATGTCCTTTATCACTTATTTAAGCTTTGTGAAGTTCAGTTAAGATTTGTGATACTATATAGTTTTGGCTTTAAGTTGTAGATGAGTAAACCTTGTTTGCTTTTTTGGGAGCATTTAAATTCCTAAGGAATACATTTTTTTTTTCTCATCACTTGGTTTTGCAAGTTTCTTAACTGTCCTAGTTTGTTTGTAGCATATGTGTCCATTATGACTGTTGTTAGCATGGTGTATGAACGTTGTGTCCACTGAGAAAAATACTGACCTGAAATGGAAGTCCAGGTTTTGTTCCTTCCCATCATGTCTCTAAATTGGCTTAGTGACCTTGGATAATTCTCTTAGCACCTTGTTTTCTTCATGGTATAAGAGTATCCAAAGAAGAGTTATCAAGACCGAGCAGGTAATACAAATAAAGTTTACCACCTGCCTCATTATATTTCTTGATTGTATATTTAAAATTTAAAATTAGAAATTTTTAGAAATTGTTTAAATTGAAACATGATATAATACATAAAATGTCAGTTGTTTAACACCGATAATCATTAGGGAATTGCAATTCAAAACTATGAAATATAACCTGGTACCCAATAGGTTAACTTTAAAAAAAACCTAAGAAATAGTGTTGATGTGGATGTGGAGAAATTGCAGCCTTTGTGCATTATTGGCTGGGATGTAAAATGGTGTAGCTACAGTAGAGGAAAGTATAATAGTTTTTCTAAAAACTAAGTAGAGCTTGGTGTGGTAGTGTACATTTTTAGTCTCAGCATTCTGAGGGCAAGGGCAGGTGGATCTCTGGGAGTTTGAGGCCAGCCTGACTTACTTACGGAGTTTCAGAACAGCAGGAGTACATAGTGAGAGGCTATTTTAAAAAATAAACAGGGGCTGGTGAGATGGCCCAGTGGTTAAGAGCACAGCCTGCTTTCCCAAAGGACCCTGGTTCAATTCCCAGCACCACATGGCAGCTCACGAAGGTCTGTAACTTCAGTTCCAGGGATTCTGACACCTTCAGACCAACGCACATAGGACAAAATTAAATAAATAAATTATTTAAAAAAAAAATAGCAAGACCAAAACAAAACAAAAACCCAAAAAAACCCTAGAGAATTACCCCTGATGTAAAAGTTATACAGAAAAGAAAGTGAACAGTGTAGGAGTGATTATAGCAGCATGCTCACAGCAGCCAAAAGGTAGATCTACCCAGGTGTCTATTGGTACACCTATTGGTAAAGTGTTACCGTGACACAGCAGATACCATTCTCCTTTCAAAAGGAGAGAAATTCTCACGTAGTGAATGGAACTTGAAGACACTTATGCAAATCGCTAAAGGACAAATGCTGTACTGTTCCTTTATTGAGACACATCATAGATCATCAGGACATAATCATTCTACTCAGTTTTCTACACTTAAAATGATACATTTGATGTATATTTTATCATAATTAAAATAGCTTAAAGTATTTTAACATGCTAGAATTATAGTTCAGTTTAGTTGAACAAAAATTTACATTTAAAAAATTCTAAGCATTCTCTATGACTAATGAACATGTATGAGGGTGCAACAGCCTCTCAAGTGGTGTTCCTCAGGAGCCTACTTTACTTTTTGAGACAGAGTCTCTCACTTGGCTTACAATGTGCAGGTTAGGCTAGGGAGCAAGCCCCAGGGCCTATCTCTACCCCTCAAGCCCTGGGGTTGTAAACCAGAGCCCCTGTGCCTGGCTTTTCTGTGTGGGCTCTGGGATGTAACTCAGGTCCTCACGCTTGTACAGCAAACACTTCTTCTACTGCAGTTGCCCTAGCCCAGTGCTAACTACTTTGATAAACTGAGGGGTAGTTTTAGAAGTTCAGGTAAACTGTTCTTATTAGAAATAAACCTGTATATTATTTTAAGTCCAGTGATAGGCTTATAAAATTGAGAAGATATTACTTTTTCCTTAAACTAAAAATTTCATGCCAGTTGATTTATCCAAAGAGTCACCTTAGTCATGTCTATTTGTATTCTTAAAATTGTTCCTGAGCTATTTCTGTAAGGAGCTTGTTTTCTGTGAGTTCGAAGACTTTGATTTATGTACCTGCTTATCTCTATAAATCCACTTCATAGAGCTCATACTAGAATGTAATTTAATTTCACCTGGAAGTGGGGGACTGTTTTACATAGAAATAGAAGTAAAAGCTTTTTTGATTATAGACTGACATGCAGAAAACTCTTCAGGTTGTAACTTTGGCCATATGTGAAGCACAGTGGTTTCAGGTCACAAAAAACTGTTTCATTAATTGGTTAAATTTACAAGCACACAAATAAAAATACTGAAATAACCAGATTCTCCATTTTCAGTTGTTCAAAAGAGAGTAACTCTTCATTATCCATCCAGCAGAGACATGCCATCAGATCCATCTTAGTACAGTAGTTGGGATATAGTCCTGGTCCTGAAAGTGGAAATGCAGACCGAGTAAAGAGAAAGACATGGGGCAAAGAGTGAGCAGTGATAGCACTTTGTGGGAACCTCCTGGGATGTCAGAACCAGCATGCTTGGCTGAGTGTTTCTCTTAGATCCTCCATCCAGTGAGCTCACTTGAGCTGCTAGGGATGACCTCTAGGACTCTTAACTATTTTTTTTTTTTTTTAAGATAAAAGAATGATCTCACCCAGACAGTGTAAGTACATGTCTGATTTAATTGATAGATGTCTGACTTATTTGATACAAAACCAGTAAACATTAAAACTGTTTCAAAGAACATTTGCAGATATAATGCAATGAAATAAATGATTGAGATTAGATTGCTAGATTGGTTAAAGCAACTGCTAATTATCGTATAGGATGGTAGACTAATGTTTGGTAGTATTCCTTCCCTTCAGAGAACTTTACAGGTTAGCTGCTGTCCCTACAGAGTTGTAAAATAACATACTCAGAAGAAAACCAGTTGTAGGTTTTTATGTCTTATAGGATCTGTTTGGGAGGGGTGGTTTGGGGCTGCTTTGGAAAGGAGTTCTGAGAACTCAGCTTCTGCCCTGAAAGTCTTCTTCCCTCCCATCTTTACCCTCCTTGGAAAATATTCTCAAATGGCTTCCTCTCTGCTAGTTACTCTGAGCTGTGGGTCTGTCTCGAGCATCACTGAGGCACAGGAAGGCAGGCTGCTGAGGAGACAGGTGTACTTTGTTAGGATAAATAAGCACCCATTTGGAGAACAGTTTGGCTGAAAGTGAGAATTGGCCTATTAAAATTCATGTCATCTCTACATGGCTCTTTGGAAACGGAAACATAGTGCATAGCTCATTAATCACCACAGCTTGGCCATCTTTCCCCTGAATTCAAGGTGAATGCTCTTTTGTATCATGGAGGGGAGCTTTATTATTTTTTCCTGTTATCAGCTAAATCCTTGAAATGGTGGAACTTGTGAAAATTTCTGATAAATTTCTTTACATATCCTAAACTGCAAACTTCAGACTTGGAAAAGAGTTTAAGTATTGCTCATCCCGTCACTGACTGACTTATAAGGAAATTAAGGTAGCTGCTGTAGTTTACATAACTTTGCTTTTAAGTGCTCTAATTATGTTACTCTGTAAACACCAGCTTTGGGAATGTGCCATTCAGATTAAGCAAAAGCTGGCCTAAATTTGCTCATTGGTCTCCTTTTATTTGTATCTTACTGTTCACTTTTCAAAACTGAAGTAGAGGGCAAGCGTTAGTACAAATCCTACCTTTTTTATTTTTTTTTAATTTCATACCTTATAGTTTAGAGGCTCCTCATATTTTAAAGATGCAGAAGTGCAGTTCATGTACTGCTGCATGTGTCAGAGGGTCCTCAAGCCCATTGCCATTTTCATAGTGCTTGCTTGACTCTCACTCCCCCGTGAGGGTGCAGTCTGTTTTACAGAGGCTTCCCCATGGCAGATAATCTCCTGATAAGATTTGAAAACAATCAGAACCATCTAACTTTTCTTATGTATTGTTTTTTAATTTGTAAAGCACAGTGTTTGCTGTTTGTTTTTTCTATCACAGAATGAAGTACATTGAACTTACTGTTTGTTTGTTTTTTTAAATCTCATTTTGTTTTGGTAAATTGGTAGATATCTGTAGTTGTATTCCATTATACATGAACTCTTGGGAGTTCTTCCTTCTTTTCTAAGTATAAAGGGGTTTTGAGGTATGAAGCTTGAGCTTACATGATGTCTATTTTTTTTAAATATTTATTTATTCTTTATTATGTATACAGGGCTCTGCCTACGTGTACACTTGCGGGCCAGAAGAGAGCATCAGATCACATTACAGATGGTTGTGAGCCACCATGTGGTTGCTGGGAATTGAACTCAGGACCTTTGGAAGAGCAGCCAGTGCTCTTAATCTCTGAGCCATCTCTCCAGCCCCTTACATGATGCCTTTGGCTTTGAGGCAAACAAACTTTATTTTCTTTCTTCTGAAATAGTATACTTTCCTATGTGTTCTGTAAATTTTTTCTCCCACTATGTTTGTGACAGCTGAGCAATATTGACAAAACGCCTTAACTAAGGAGATTTAACATGTGAGGTGGGGTTCTCAAGTAAGTAAGGTTGGTGCTTCTCTGACAAGGGCTCCCAAACAGAAAGGGGGTGTTCCTCAGATCAGCTCTTTCTGACGTGGTTGAAATGATGGTGGAAGAGGAGAGCCAGGCACGTCCAACCTTTTGATGTTGTAACATGATGACATTACCTATAGAGAACCACACAATTGAATTACCAGAAACAAACAAACAAAAGAAAATAGCACCAGGCCCGCCTTATGCGTATCTTATGTTCCCTTGGCTTCAGGGCAGAGAATCTATGAAAAATTTGAGGGCTGGAGAGATGGCTCAGTGGTTAAGAGCGATGCCTGCTCTTCCTAAAGGTCCCAAGTTCAATTCCCAGCAACCATATATGGTGGCTCACAACCATCTATAATGTGATCTGATGCCCTCTTCTGGCTTGCAGGTGTACATGCAGACAGAACATTGTATACATAAAAATAAATAAATAAATATTTATCAAGAAAAATTTGATATATATTATTTTTGCATGGGAGATAGCTCTCTGTTCTTTTATTATTTTCCAGTGGTACATATATTTTACATTTGGGTTATAGATCACTTTTATTTTGTTGTTTAAAATAGTCGAGTAATGAATCAGCTCTTCCAGTTAACTCTCATGCTCCTCTGAGTGCAGATCAATTGTTTGCATACTACTTCTCTGACATTGAGATTCCAGAAGCTCATTTTGTGTATTTCCTGCTGCTCCTAAAGGCAGTCACTTCTCCTCCTAGTACTGGTTCCTTTGATTGCACAAAATGTAGAAGATTTTGGCAGTAGTAGTGTGTACGCATTTCTCCTGGCTTGTTTCTTTTAGGCCTTCTCAGATGACAGAAAAAGAAATGTGTGTGTGTACTAACTCTTGAGTATGCATATACTTACAGTATGCACATTTCTGTGTGTAACCATCTGTGTTTACAGCAAGCCAAGCAGGAGTTCTCACATTTTCAATTATAATCCATCATCACTTGGATCACTCTAGCTACAGCAGTGGGAACCCTACCATATGCTATCTGTTTGCTTGTTTGTTACACATACCACAGCATCAGGATTGTTGTTTGTTTGTTTGTTTTTTTGTTTTTTCGAGACAGGGTTTCTCTGTGCAGCCTTGGCTGTCATAGACTCACTTTGTAGACCAGGCTGGCCTCGAACTCACAGCGATCCACCTGCCTCTGCCTCCCAAGTGCTGGGATTAAAGGCGTGCGCCACCACGCCCGGCTAGGATTGTTAACCTGTACCCCCATGGGAAGCAGCTTTATCAGAGCACGATATTTACATGCATTTCCTTTTGTTTTCATCTGTATGGACACCTTTATTTCCACACTTGTTTATTTCACCTCTTTTTCCTTTATCCAACTCTTTAGGTAAGACTATTATTACATTTGTACTACAGTTAACAAAAACAAACAAACAAGTCTGTGTGCCTTCATAGGACCTTCTAAATGATTTGCAAAAGTTGCATAATTAAGATTTACTCTTGTTTAAAGTCCTGAGTTTTGATAAAAATGCATACATAGTATGATGTCTTTGCTGTTATGGTGTCGTGCAGAACAGTCCCATCCCCTAAAGGGCCTTTCATCTATTAATCCTTTGCCTAGACTTCTCAAACTCCTGATACTATGGAGTAAACTGTCTGCATACTTTTGCTTTTTATACAATATAACTGTAACTATACAGGCTTTCAGACTGACATTTTTCACTTAGCAATATGCATGTAAAGCTCTCATTCTCTCTCTCTCTCTCTCTCTCTCTCTCTCTCTCTCTCTCTCTCTCTGTGTGTGTGTGTGTGTGTGTGTGTATGCATGCTAGTGTTAATTGTTAATAATAACACATTATAGGGATGAGCCAGAGTTTACTTATTTATGATGTACTGAAGGATGTCTGGGTTGCTCTGGTGTTGGCCAGCTAGAAATAAATGTCATGAACAACTTGTAAGGTTTTACGTTTTAAGGTGAGTTTTCTAACCAAATGGATAAATAGAGAGAAAGTGATTGCTGGTTTTTTTGTTTTGTTTTGTTTGTTTTTTAATCATCACAGTATGTTTGGTTTTGCAAGAAGTTCCTGAAGTGCCTGTAACCACTTTATCTTTCCACCTTTGGAAAATGACTTCCTATTGCTCTCTTGTCATAAAGGAAAAGAATTGATTTTCACATTTCATCCTTTCATTTTAGGCTTTCCTATAATTACTTTTTAGTTAGAGGTTTCTGTTTGTTCGTTTGTTTGTTTTTGTTTTGGGGATTTTTTTTACAGTCATGTCATCTTTAAAGAAAGACAGTTGGTTTTTATCTTTCTCACTTGGAATTGATCGCCCCCCTCTCCTGTCCCCTTCCTCTCTCCGCCCCTTCTTTTTTACTTCGCTCCCTTGCCCTCCTCCTCTCCCTTAGGACCTGCACATGCTAGGCAGGCACCTCATCTACTTCCCCAGCTCCCTTTATGCCCTTCCTGTCTTGTTATATGAGCTAGGATTTCAAATGATGCTAATAGGAGTTGGCTGTGTTCATAATCTTAAGTGGGGAAGGAGAGAGAAACATCTAGTTTCCTACTGTAAATGTGTTGTTAACTGTGTTTTTGTAAATGTTTTTGAAGAGCCTGAGAAGTCTTCTCTGTAACTTCTTAGAAGGTTTTGGTCAGCTGTTGGAATGTGTCATATATTTCCTGCTCTGATTAATGTACTCATTGTTCTCTTTTTGTAGGCCTGTGGATGAGGTGGATCACATTAATTGCCTTTTCTTTCTTTCTTTCTTTCTTTCTTTCTTTCTTTCTTTCTTTCTTT
>OU015757.1:10722634-10757303 GCA_907169655.1 Acomys percivali | reverse complement strand
TTTCTTTCTTTCTTTCTTTCTTTCTTTCTTTCTTTCTTTCTTTCTTTCTTTCTTTCTTTCTTTTTCTCTCTTTCCCTCCCTCCCTCCCTCTCTTTTTCTTCCCCTTCTTTCATTCTTTTCTTCTCCTTCCCTTATTCTTCTTCCCTCCTTTCCTCCTTTTCTTTCACATCCTTTGCTTTATTTTTAAAGATTGAGCTTTTCATGCTAAAACATTTTTTCTGAAGATGGTCACAACAAAGCAAATTTTAGGACTTAATTACCTAAACAAAATAAAAGCTTACTTAGATTAAGAGATCTTTTTAATGTAAAGAAAATGGCTCCCTGTTGATGTTTCTGTTTCTGATTTTCATAGGCAGAACACTCTTCTAATGGACCAGAGTGTGGTTATGGCTCCTTTCACCAGCAGTACTGGCTCGATGGGAAGATCATTGCTGTGGGAGTGATAGATATCCTCCCATCCTGTGTGTCTTCTGTGTATCTGTACTATGATCCTGATTATTCATTTCTGTCTTTGGGTGTCTATTCAGCATTAAGGTAAGACTGCTTTGTACAGTTGTAATGAATTACATGGAGGTTCAGATAATTATTCAGTTTGTTTATATTTCATTATGTAATAGTAAGAATCTCTCTTTCATAGTATGTTATAATACTTTTCTGCTATAGTAGTCCCATAACTGTATATTAATATTTAAATTTAACAGTTTTAGAGGGCTGGAGAGATGGCTCAGCAGATGGCTCTTTTAGAGGATAGGAATTCAGTTGTCAGCACCCATATCTAGCTGCTGACAACCACATGTAACTCCAACTCCAGGAATCCTACTGACCCTCTTCTGGCCTCTACAGGAACTCTTGACTCATGTGTGTACACACGCACACACACAACACGCGTGCGCGCGCACACATGCACACGCACACATGGGAGTGGGGAAGGAAAGAAATGGTAGGAGAGAAAATAAAATAAACCTTTTCAAAAAGAAAATCTGTTTAGAAATGATGCCATTGTTTGATGGTAATTCTCTAGCTTTTAATGTTTCTATACACTCTAGAGTATAAGAGATCACTGGGGACTCCTGTGAGATGGCTTAGCAGGTAAAGTGCTTTCTGGGTAAGGCTGGTGTCCTGAGTTTCATCTCCAGGACTCATCTGAAGGTGTTAGGATAGAACTGACTCTGAAAAGGCCGTGTTCATTCTCTCCATCTCCAGCATACACACACAATGATAATACATTTTTTTTTCCAGAAAGCATCCCCATGTCTGGAGTTTGTGGTTTCATGTATATATTTTCTAGGCTCTCCCGTAAAATTATTTATGTTCCTTAATGTAACATTGTTTATATTTTTATTGCTGTCATATATATTTTATCAGTATGAGTTAAAGATACAAGTAATGGGGTTTGAATGAATTAAAGGAATGTGCATCTACTGAAAGATAATACAGTTAGAGAATTACACATTGTTTAAGGAATGGGCCACATTTGACAGTCATTTCATCAGGCATATGGTTTTATGATATGTAGATTATATACCCATAACAGTGGGAGTTTCTGATTGTGTGCTGCTATGTGTCCTTGTTAGAAAATGACTTCCTGCTTGTGGCCATAGCTGCAAATACACATTACACAGCACACATGTCTTTAGTGGAGAGAAGGGTGTGAGGGGGTGTCTTCTTTAGAATATTTGTTTCTGGTCTTTTTACTGTGTATCTGTATGTGTGTGCGATACAACTGTTTTGATTTTGTTTTTCATGTAGCTTGAGTCTCTTTTTCCTTAAGTGTTTTGTTCCCTTATCTTTGTTTCTTATATTCACTGTTTTTTTTGTTTGTTTTTTTTGTTTTTTTTGTTTGTTTGTTTCTTTTTTTGTTTTTTGAGACAGAGTTTGTCTTTTGTAACAGTTCTAGCTGTCCTGCACTCACTTTGTAGACCAGACTGGCCTCAAACTCACAGAGAGCCTCCTGCCTCTGCCTCCCAAGTGCTGAGATTAGAGGTTTATAGTCACATTCTTTTGTTTGTTTGTTTGATTGGTTGGTTGGTTTTTGTTTTTTCAAGACAGGGTTTCTCTGTATAGCCTTGGCTGTCCTGGGCTCACTTTGTAGACCAGGCTGGCCTGGAACTCACAGTGACCCACCTGCCTCTGCCTCCCAAGTGCTGGAATTAAAGGCGTGTGCCACCATACCCTGCTTATAGTCACATTCTTATACCATTATGAAGTATACTGCCAGATTATTTTAGTGTTTATTTATGTATTATTTTCCCTAATTATCAAAGTAGAAGTCTTGATGCTTTCTCTAAATTAACAATTTGATTTTTACAAATTGGGCTGATAATCACTTTTTGACTATCTTAGTGCTCATCTTGACATTTTCTGCCTGACTTTTCTCTTTATATTAATGTATCAATAACAGATTTACAATTATGCAAGGTTTGTAACTGATCTTTGAGCT
Source organism: Acomys percivali (assembly GCA_907169655.1). Taxonomy (NCBI): domain Eukaryota; kingdom Metazoa; phylum Chordata; class Mammalia; order Rodentia; family Muridae; genus Acomys; species Acomys percivali. Next base: position 10,754,863 of record OU015757.1, on the reverse strand, counting down.
CTATATACAATAATTTAAAGGCTAGAATATCTTAGATAGAGTTAGCAAAGGTGGTCAAATTCAGGCTATATTTTGGAGATAGAGCCCAGTGACTTGCTAGATAATTGAAGATGGGTCATGGATTTGGGTAACTGGTGGTGCAGTGATCTAAAATAGGCAGGACCAAGAAAACAAATGTCATTTTGACTAGCCAGGGTGTGGTCAAAGGTTATTGAGTGTGGGATGTCAGGGTTTGCTTGGACACATACATTCTTTTCTCAGTTTCAGTCTTGAAAATGGATTAGTTTTAGGAATAGTAATGTTTATTCTGTTAAAGAAACATTTTAAATATTTTTTGGATAGTCTTTCAAAGATTTAGATTTGTTCTTGAAAAGTGAATAGAATATTCCATTAAACATGGAACTTCTCAGTTGGGCAGGGTAGCATATGCCTGTAATTTTAAGTACTCAATTTTAAGTACTCAGAAGCCTGAGATTGGAGGATTGAGAGTTTGAGGCCAGTTTGGGCTATATAGCAAGTTATGGGATAGATTATACTACATAATGAAACCTTCACTAACAAAGCAAAACAAAAGCTCTTAAATTTTATATATCCATTGCTGCTGTTAAAAAGGGAAAAAATGAGGAAGAAAACTTTCAAAAGACAAAACCAATGTTCTTCATGTTTTAGAAATTTAAGTTTTATTAAAATTCTCCTAAACACCTTGCTTACTCAGCTGGACAAGTAGGGGACATTTTGTGCCAAGACTCGTCTTAATACAGATGATAACCACTTCACACATGAGCCTTGCAGTGAAGATTCAGCTTCTTTGTTTCATCAGCCCTCTATTAACAGATGGAGAAGGCACTGAGGGGCTGTGTTAGGGAAATTATTAACTGTGCTCGTTGCTGCACAGTGAGTTGTAAATCATATATATAGCTGAAAGGGTTGTGTGTAAATGCATATATAATTTTTCCTGAAATTTATTGACTATTAAGTTTTAAAGAATTTGTTCTGCTGTTAAAACAGCCCGGATTCCTTGAACATTCTAGTGCATGCTAAATAGTGTTATAGATATCTTTATTCTCATGTTGTATTGGTTGTATATCAGCTCTTTTGCCCAATAAAATATAAAATCTGAATTGAGATTGAATTTACTCAAAATAATTTAGAGTTTATTGGGGGTAGCACTGTGGTAATAATCATTTGTGTTTTAAGAATCACTTATCTTTAAATACTTGGGTATTTTATTTGAAAATTGAAGCCAGAATTAACTGTACGGTTATCTTTTCTTTTCTTCTTTTTTTTAGAGAAATTGCTTTCACTAGACAACTGCATGAGAAAACATCACAACTCAGCTACTATTATATGGGTTTCTACATTCATTCCTGTCCTAAGATGAGATACAAGGTAATGCCAGTTTCATGCCCGTGCCTGCTTTCATTATAGAAGATGAGTTTTCAGTACAATGTGCATCTTTGGGCAGAGGACTTGGCGTCTGTAGAGGTGGGGATGGCTTACTAGAGAGAGGCTTTGCTCTCTTGTAAGGAGTTCTTTGTGAAGTGAGAATCACAGTCTCCATTGTGCTGACATGATCCTATGCATTGTTGCGAGATTTAAGTATGTTTTACAGTTTCCTTTTTTTTTTTTTTTTTTTTTTTTTTGAGACAAGGTTTCTCTGTGTAGCCCTGCCTATCCTGGACTCACTTTGTAGATCAGGCTGGCCTCGAATTCACAGAGATCCACCTGCCTCTGCCTCCCGAGTGCTGGGATTAAAGGCGTGCGCCACCACGCCGGGCCTTGCAATTTCTTTTTAAAAAATAGTGTCAGAGTCTCTTTAGTGAAGGTGTTGGTATTTCCTAAGTGATGGTACAGAACTGCAGAGGATCTGACTGCACTTATGGCTGCTTCACTGGGTGGTGCTTAGCTCTGAAGATCACAGAGCTACAGTGGGAGTCTCCCTTTTAAAATGTGTATTGCAGGTGATACTGGGGGAGTCATAGCATAAAACTGAGTCATACAGTGGTTGATAGATGGCCTAGCAGGACCTAGGGAGGAGAAAGGCAGGAGGGGGTCAAGTGAAAAATAGGTGTGATGGAGAGCCACATTTCAGGGAGATGCTTTTAAGTAAGGAGTCAGAGTGCCAAACCTATGAGGCCTTCATAGAAGAAAGAGAAGTTAGACATTGGGAGACCTGTCCTGTCTATAGATAGGATTTAAAAAACAAAGAAACAATGTGAAACAGCAGAACTAAAACCTGTTTACTGTGACCCCTGTGTGCCCACTGCTCTGTAGTGATTCATCTGTTTTCTCTTCCCTGTTCTTTAACTCCATTTCTACCTTCATCTCCTTTTGAGTTATTTTGGAAGGTATCCCTTTTTTGGATGACAAGCTCTAACATAGCCATAGCTGGCCTGGAATTTAATATGTGCACCAGGCTGGCTTCAAGCTCTAATGTGTATGCCTCTGCCTCCCCAGTGCTAGGGTTAAAGATAGGAGCCACCATGCCAGCTAAGGGTATCTTTTTAAACTGAAGAATCCAGGACCTTGTACATTCTAGGTAAGTGTTTTCTCATGAGTTTCAACTGAGCCCCCAAGAATTTCCTTGTATTCGTAAATATTGTAGTAGGTGTTTCTAAAGCATGAAAACAATGACAGTCTAAACACCACACCTGGAGATTATTGACAGAGCTTCTAAATATCTTCTAATACCTGGTATAGTCAGCGATCCTATTTCCTGATTGATAAGCTGTTTCCCAATCAGTTTATTTAATTAGGACCCAAACAAGGGTCATACATTACATTTGGTTAATATATCTTAAATCTCTTTAAGCTATGTTTTTTCACTTTACTTTGAAAAACTAATTCACTGGACTTAGTAGTTGTGATCATGACTTTAAAGCTCTGAGGTTGAGTGTTAAATAGCTGGCGGTTCCATTGTCAGCAGTCTTGGTCTCTAGATGTAGGACTGGCTATGCATCAGTTTCCTCAGCCCTCATTTCTGGGCTTAGGAATTACTTCTCCTACAGTCTGTACTAAATGTTAAAGCTAAATTCGACATTCCTACGACAGTAGCACTTTTATATTTCTTCCTCAAATTCAGTTGTGCCCTGTTTATGTATTCCAGGTGAAGTCTGTTGATAGTTATCGTTATTTTGTTTGCTAGCTAGCTTATAGTGACCCTGCCACATAGTAGACTTTGTGCAAGTGTGTGTGTTTGTGTATGTGCATGCTCGTACGTATGCACACTTGCATACACGTGCACTCGTGTACATGTGGAAGGCAGAGGATAACCTTAGGTGTCACTCAAATGTAATTGCTCAGGTTCTATCCAATTTTTAAAAAAATATGGTGTCTCACTGGTTTGGAACTTACCTAATGAGCTTAGCTCCAGGGATCTGCCTGTCTCTGCCTTCCAGCACAGGAATTGCAAGCATTTGTCACCATGTCTGTTTTATTTAGTTCCTAGGAATCAAATTCAGGTTCTCTCCAGCGCTTACCTACTGCACCATCTTACTAGCCCCTCGATGTTTAATCTTAGGAAAACTTGTTAATGAATAGAAATACTAACGAGGAGGAAGTATTAAACATCAAAGTAGTAGGGCGATGAGAAGTTCATTTGCTTAACAAGTGTTTGTTGAGTGTGATTAGGATAGAGTCTACTTTGCAAATATATTATAACACAGGGACAGGAACATAGTTGTAAGAGAATATGGTAATTCTGTGACTCTAGTTATGGAGTGTAGATAAGTACTCTGATGGCAAAGAGGTGACAGCACAGATGTGTGTGTGGAGAGGTTGCTTGTCAGCAGCTGGTCTCAGTTTTTGCACCTGTAAAGTAGGTGTTCTCCTTAGTTGGATAGCATGTATAAAGTCGTTTTGTAGGGTCAGTCATTTTCCTGCTTATGTACTAACAAAAGCACCAAACTTCCAAGGAACTTGCTGTTAGCTGGATCTACGAATTCAAATGCAAAGGAAGAGGCTAGTTGGTGCCAGCTTTGCCTTTCTATGAGAACATTTAAAGTTGTAGAGCCAGGTGTGGTGGCACACAGCTTTAATCCCAGCACTCAGGAGGCAGAGGCAGGCGGGTTGCTGTGAGTTTGAGGCCAGCCTGGTCTACAAGTGAGTCTAGGACAGCCAGGGCTACACAGAGAGACCCTGTCTCGAAAAAATGAAACAAAAATCCAAACAACAACAAAAGAGTTGTGGACACTTGGCCTTTGCTCAGAAGAATGTGGTGCTGAGCTCCTTTGTTGCATGGCAGATGCAAAGGCTCACTTTGTAGACCATGTGGGAAAACTGCCTTTGTGCTACCATGTATCACAGATGTTCTGAGGAATAGTGAATTTCTAGGCCTTTTTCTGTCTTCCTTCAGTCTGATCTCCTGCCAGCTCTTTGTGTTTGTGCCTCAGTGTCTTCTTCTCAGTAAGGTCCTCTAGAAACAGAGGGTGACCGTGTAAAATGATGTGGGAACCTCTAGAGTGTGTCCTCTCACTGTACCACTGCATGGCAGCATACTGAAACTAGCACTTCCTACTCTTCACTGTGTTTAGGAATATTGTTCAGGGCTGGAGAGATGGCTCAGAGGTTGAGAGCACTGACTGCTTTCCTAGAGGTCCTGAGTTCAATTCCCAGCAACCACATGGTGGCTCACAACCATCTATAATGAGACCTGGTGCCTTCTTCTGGTGTGCAAGTGTACATGCAGGTAGAACACTGTATACTTAAATAAATACATCTTAAAAAAAAAGAATATTGCTCAGAGACCATATATATATATATATATATATATATATATATATATATATATATATATCCTAGTGGCTTCGTAGTGAAGAGAGAGCACTGGCTGCTCTTCCAGAGGACCAAGGTTTGGATGTCAGCACCTACATGGAGGCTCACAGTCTTTCATAACTCCAGTTCCAGATTGAACACCCTCTCTGGTCTTTGAAGGACCAGGAACCCACACAATGCACTTTATACATGTAGGTAGAACATTCATACACATGAAATAAAAGTAAATAAATTGTTTAGAAACCTCAAATCCTAATTGTAATTAAAAAAAATTTGAACAAAGGAAACATGAAGACTAATGTTTATACATGGAATTTCTTCCTCACATTTTATGGTATGTTTTTGAAATCATGAATCCTGAGGAAAGTTATGTCAAAAGTCAGGAGATTGGGGAAAAGTATATAATTCTTCCATAAAAGTTAAACCTGAAAAATCAACATTAAAACATTACTGGCTTGAGAAATCCTATGTTAGATGGAAGGAAGATCTAGAGCCATGCCTGAGGGAGCTGGCAGCTGCTGTGACACTGAAGGAAGCAGGACAGGCTTATGGTGAAAGAAGCTGTTAGGTCTAGTCAAACCATCTTCTGGTTGCTGCTGTTCCAGCAGGGGATGGAGCTCTTGTTTTTAACAGTGTAAATGGTGCTATAACTACAGTAAGAATTTCAGAATATACAGAGTTAGGTATAGTGGTACATACCTGTTGTCCCAGCACTTGGAAACTTGATACAAGAAGAATGTTATCAGTTTGAGGCTAGCCTGGGCTACACAGTGAATGTGTTCCAGGCCATCTAGGGCTGCACGGCAAGACAGTGCCTCCAGAGACAATGAGAGAGGCCTGCCTATGATGCGTGAAACCACGTTGGATGGTTCAGTGCAATGGCGTAACTGAATCCAGGAGATAACAGCAAAGCACCAACTGAGCTCTAGTCTGCAAGGAGTCCTGAGTTATGAAGTAGTGTTTTAGGCTGATGAGTTTTGGGGTGATTTGCTACTCAGCGGTGGATGACAGAAGCATCATGTGGATATGACAGTCATATTTCGTCCTGTGTTGATTGTGCAGGCTCATGTCCTAGAATAAGCTGATCTGGGCAGTTGTTACGGTAGCTCAAAGTAAGAGGTTTTGCAGAGCCACTGAATTTCTCTGTGGTTATACCAGAAATGCTGTGTGGTTTATGGGAGTTTGTCTTTATAAGGCTTTTACTGAATGCTCTGACTGAGCCTACAAGTCATCTTCACATGTCAACAGGTTTTGCTTTTGATTGAGTTTCTAATGATGACTACTACAAGATGAGATCTCCATGTGGTCATCTTGATAGTTAGGTAAACAGCATGTGTTACAGTATGTCCTGCTCTCTGTTTATGGTTTACAGCATTTATATTGCCTAAGATGGTTTTGGATAAAGATTTAGTCTTATGTGTATGTGTATGGATGTTTTAACGACATGTGTGTCTGTGCACCACTTGTGTACCTGGTGCCTGAGGAGGATAAGAAAGGTAGTTGGATCCTCTGGAACTGGAGTAACAGACAGTTGTGAGTTACAAGTGCTATGAATCAAACCTGGGCTTTCTGGAAGAGTGTTTAACTGCGGACCCATCTCTATAGCCACTATATTTTATTTTTAATGGTGTCATTGGTATACATGTGTTTCTGTGTTTGTAGTTTACCCTTTTGTTGTCTCTAGTGTTATGCAATAAACCTTTATTAAAAACAAATCCTATCAGCTTTTGTATAGATTTTTACTTTGTGAATCATTTCTTTCTTTCCCCTCTTCATTTTATCTTTGGTGTGTTCTCTCAAATTCCTATCTTAATTCACATCTCAATATTTGTTCTCTTTATGTTCAAGAAAATATTTTTACTTCAAAATGTTTACCTACTTTGCTAAAGCTTTAAAAAAAATAAAGCGTTTTTCCAATGCTTTCCAAGGGCTTACTATTTACACATCACGCTTACTTTTTAGTTTCATTTTTACCTGTTTTGCTACATTTGAAAACTATTTGATTACTTTTGAAAGTGAAAACTGGAGTGTCCTGAAGTGTTGTTAGGCATAATTTAAAATACTTTGCTCTTCATGTTATCTCTCAGTGCCACTGAGAGGCTGCTGTGCATTTTGAAAGGGGTGTTTTGATGAAGCCCTTCAAACAGGCTTGTATGCAGGCCAGAGTAAACAGTGATTTTAAGCAGTCTGCTTTGGTGTCATGACATGGCCAGACATCAGTGGAAACATCAGAAAGGGTTCTGAAACAGCAGAAAAGAAACAAAGGGCTAATTCATCTTTGAACAGCTCTTCTACTGAATGCTTCAGCTGGGCAGTGGGCAGACAGAATCCCTGGAATTCTGTAGGACTGTGCCCACAAGAAGGTTTTTGGCAATACTGGTACAAAAGCACCTATAAAAATGTTAATTGGCATTAACAGAACTGTGTGAGCAAAATCCTGTGCTACTGAAACCCCTGAGCTTCAAAGTTTCTTGACCAAACAGACCAGCGAATGTTATTTTACTACAGTCTAGCAGCCCAGGGTCTTACATGTGGGTACATGTGGTAGTGACTTTTTCCTATTGCTGGGCTGAAAGGAATACAAATGATCTCATCAGTTACCCACAGCACAGAACCAAATACTGGATTCTTTTTATTCAGCATTTGTTTTTTTGATGTCAACTGTCCAATGGATTAGACATAGTCAGTGAAACAAATCACCACAGAATAATTTTAGTAAGGGATTTTGATGCCTCCTACAGGCACTGTGAGGTAAAGAATCTGGTACTAAGCACAAAATCATGTTTCTAAAATTGTTTTAAGTGAAGACATGTGGCACACTGGAACCAAAAATAGTTCCTTGAGGGTCATCTGTTCTAAGCCTCTCATTACACATGAAAAAAAAAAAAGGTCAAGGTGGCTGACTTGCCCAGTGTTTGCATCAACTCACATATAATTTTAATAGCATAAGGGAGCATCTAAATTAAGGAATTAGATGCGGGGGCTAGAGAGATGACTCTGATTAAAAACACCGGCTGCTCTTGTGGGAGACCTGAGCATGGTTCCCAGCATCCACACCAGGCAGCTTACAACCACTTACAACTCAGCTTGAAGGGGTTGAGTGCCTTTTCTGGCCTCCTCAGGTACTCCTGTGCACATGGAATCACACACATGTACATATACAAAAACAGAGATGAAGCTCAGCGCAGTGGTGCATGCCTTTAATTGCAGCACTTGGGAGGCAGAGGATCTCTGTGAGTTTGAGGCCAGCCTGGTCTACAAAGTGAGTCCAGGACAGCCAAGGCTACATAGAGAAACCCTGCCTCAAAAAACCAAACCAAAAAACCAAAATAAAGATAAATCTTTTAAAAAAGAATTGGAGTTCACATAAATAGTATCACTTATCAGATTGTCAGTAAGTTGTGTATATGTGTGCATTTGTATGCATATGTCTGTGTGTGTGCTTGTGTTTCATTTGGAATATTCTAAAATGCTTAAATTGTCTATTTAGTTTTAATTTTTGTTCTATTATTATTACTATTTTATTTATTTATTTATTTATTTATTTATTTATTTATTTATTTTATTTTATTTTTTGTTTTTTTGAGACAGAGTTTCTTTGTGTAGCCTTGGCTGTCCTGGACTAGCTTTGTAGACCAGGCTGGCTTCAAATTCACAGAGATCCTCTTGCCTCTGCCTCACCAAGTGCCGGGATTACAGGTGTGTGTCACCGCACCCAGCTATTAATTAAACATTGTTTTACATTCATTATTTGTGTGAGTGCACATGCATATCACAACACATGAGAGGTCAGAGAAAATTGTAGAAGTTTATTCGCTCCTTCCATCATGTGGGTTTTGAGGCTAGAACCCAGGTTGTCAGTTGTTGTAACAGTGCCCTTACTCACTGGCCATCTTGCTGCCCCTGATTTGCTTGTTAAAATTAAATATTAACTGGGGAAATCACTCCTGGTAACCACATGCCATATTATTTGTTTTTAATCATCTCTTTGCAATGAAATAGAATGTTTAAGAGTAGTACGCACTTTTAAAAACTCTTTTCCTTGCCCACAAACGTCTTGCCTCTGAGCTCCTCATTCTCCCTTGCATTGGACATGGCATTCCCTCCTTGTGCCAGGCGGGTGTTTCCTTTCTAAGCCAAACTGTGCCACTCTGAAGGGGCACAGCGGAAGAGCTGAAGATACACGGGAAGCCCAGAGGCAAAAGTGGCTTGGCCTTTCTGCTGACGTTTCTGGTGAGGGTGGGGGAAGGAGTGGGAGTGGGTGGGTGGGGATGCTGGACACTTTCTGGCAAAGGATACAAAGTTTACAAAGTATACAGTTAACAAAGGGAGTCCAATAGCTAACAGTTGTGTCCTCATGGAACTCCGACCCTCTGAAACTGTAGCCTAATTAAATGCTTTATTTTATAAGTTGCCTTGGTCATGCCATTTTGTCACAGCAATAGAGAAGTAACTAAAACATTACCCTTAAGTACCTACCTCATTTGTTGTTTTCAGGTTAATGAAAATAAATTAATACAGTAGTGATTTTTTTTTAATACAGTAGTGATTTATTCCTTTTATCAATACAGTTTTAGTGTTTAAGCTGAAAGTTGAAGTTTAGCCATCACACTTCATTTATGTGGTGCCAGGGCCTTGTGTGTGCGAGGCAGACACTACTAACTGAGCTACATCCTGAACCCCTGGGTGTGCTTTAAATAGTATAATAAATAAATAACCAGTAAGTCAACACTGACATTTAATAATTCACTGTTCCTAAGAATCAAGTTGTTTTTGAAAGAGAAATTAATTTTTTGTGTGTGAGTTTTAAAGATCTAATGTTTCTTGTGGAACATTTGTTTTTAGTTCTTTCTTTTTGTTGGAGGCTAGAAGAATCTACTTGTGGATTATGGCTGTGTCTTCTGCTTTCACATTGCCTGTTTGAATTCTCAGCTTCTCCTTATCCTCCCTTTCCTCCTCTACACCTTCCAAGATTCATCTGAAATTTGCTTCCTTTGTGAAATCTTGCTGTCCTTCTGACTTGAGTGTATTGTTTTATTGCAGTGCATGCTCTTACACCAGTGTTGTTGGCATTGAGTTATGGACTTCCCCATCTGTCTCATTAGTTTCTGAGCTTTGGAGAGATGGAAGTTGAGCTCATTAGTTTTTACAGCACTATCTCCTCTTTATAGTAAATGTTCAGGATATCTTTAGATGTATAGATTTAGATAAATGGCTAGTGAGTCATTTGGTCACTGCTTAGGGGAAATGCATATCTGTGTCAAATGGTTGCATTGTTTGGCATTTCTACAGGTTGCCTTCTTATTTTGGCATTAATAAAAACAAATTCACTTTAATTAAGAAGAGGGATTCTTTAAAAAATTTTTTTTTTATTAATTCATTCATTTTATATCTCAATAGTTATCCCATCCCTTGTATCCTCCCATTCCTCCCTCCCTCCCATTTTCCCCTTACTCCCCTCCCCTGTAACTGTGACTGAGGGGGACCTCCTCCTGTCTTCTTGGTAGCCTGCTCTCCTTCTCTGAGTGCCACCAGGCCTCCCCATCTAGGGAACATGATTAAATATGGGGCACCAGGGTTTGTGTGAAAGTCAGACCCCACTCTCCACTCAGCTGTGGAGAATGTCCTGTCCATTGGCTAGATCTGGGTAGGGGTTCAAAGTTTACTGCATGTATATTCCTTGGCTGGTGTCATAATTTGAGCAGGACCCCTGGGCCCAGATCTGCCCTTCATAATGTTCTTCTTGTAGGTTTCTAAGACCCTCTGGATCCTTCTATTTCCCCATTCTCCCATGCTTCTCTCGCCTAAAGTCCCAACAGGATGTCCTCCCCACCGTCCCACTTTCCTGATAAGTGAAGACTTTAAAAAATATAGAATGCTTTACAAATTTGTGTGTAATCCTTGTGCAGGGGCCATGCTAATCTTCTCTGTATCGTTCCAAATTTAGGTATATGTTCTACCAAAGCGAGCACAGAAGAGGGATTCTTAAAATAATGAAAATACTATTGTGTTTGAATTGTCAGAGAGAGGCAAGATGTTCTTGCATTTGTATTTTTCAGGCATTGTAATTAACTTAAAACATTTGTAATTGTGAAAACATATAGTATAATTTGAATTATACTAAATTACATTAAAATTATTTTAGAAATATTTCTTAATATATTTATATTACTGTTAAAAAACAAACAACAAACTGAACATATGGGACTGAATATTGCCAGATGTAGTGGCATCCGCCTCTAATTCCTGCTTTTTGGAGGTCCAGGCAGGAGGATCAGGATAAGGCATCCTTAGCCACATAGCAAGTTCCAGGCCAGCTCCTGGAGTCACATAAGACCCTGTCTCAATAAGACAAAAAAACAGGGTCACCAAAATGGTTCACCAGGTTAAGGCACTTACTGTATAAACCTGGCAACTTGAATTTGATACCAAGAACCCATAGAAAGGTGGAAGAGAACCAGCTCCCCATGGCATGTCTTTCCTTCCTTCCTTTTCTTCTTTCTTTCTTCCTTCCCTCCCTCCCTCCCTCCCTCCCTTCCTCCCTTCCTTGCTTTTTAATTAAAAACAAAATCCAAGGCAAACTAAGTGATGTATTCCTCACATTTCTGGACTCTGGGAAGTCTGAGATGTAGGTACTAGTAGTTTCTGTGTCTGGTGAGAGCTGTTCTCTCTCCCTTCAAGATGGTGCTCTGAACTCTGTCACTTAGAAGGGACAGAAGGACACAGGGAACCAATGCTGTGCCTAAGGGAAGAGCAAAAGGGACCTAATCTAGTGTTTCCTTCCTTTAAAAGATCATCAGGATGGAGCTCCTTTAAAAAGCACTGCTCCCTTCATGAGGATGGAGTCTTTATGATGTCATAACATCTTTTTGCTCTTTTGGTTTTTTTGAGAGAAGGTTTCTCTGTGTATCCTTGGCTGTTCTGGATCTCCCTTTGTAGACCATGTTAGCCTCGAACTCATGGAGATCCACCTGGCCTCTGCCTCCCTGAGTGCTGGGATTAAAGATGTATACCACCACCGCTGGGCTAACTTAGTCACTTCTTAAAGCTCATCTCTTAATACTATCACTGTAAGGAATGAGTTTCAACATGAATTTCGGAGGGAATTGAGAGGGAATCATTTGGACTTCAGCAGCATCTAATTATATTTGACTCATTGCAATTAAAACCCTTACAATACCAACTAGAATACAGCATAAAGTACTTTCTGGGGAGGATGGTAATAAACTTTGTATAACTGTACAATATAACTTTACTGTGTAGTGACGGTTTTAGCAAGTAACATTAACTTGTTTCTAGCATATTAGTTAGAAAAGGGCACTGAAGTGAACTGAGACCCACTTTGCGTCCTTCTTTCTACTTGGAATTTTGGGAGTGTCCCTAATGTCTACAGATGTTTTAGATGGCCACAGCTGAGATGGTTGGAAAAGGATGTGTACTACTGACTTGTAATGAGGTAGAGGTCAGTGGTGCTGCAAAACTTTCTGTAGTGCACAGGATAGCCCAAGTAACCTGGCCCAAAATGTCAGAAGGACCAGGCTTGAAGGTGTTACTGGCTTGCCATTCTAATCCGTAGACTTTATGGTTGTGGAGTTTTCATGAGTAATTTGACTTGATGTTAAATAAAAAAAATAAAGCATGTACAAATTGATTTGCTTTGAATTTGCCATAACAAACTTGAAATAATTATTATAATGACACACCAGAGAGACTTTTTTAAATGTCTACTTCATTACCTTATGCAGCTAGACAGCTGCGATGATGTTAGTACTACCTCAAGTCTTCTTTGTGGGGGACTTATATGTGACCTTCATGTTAAAGGTAGTTAGTTAATGTTTGTGCACAATGAGACCTGCCAGAAAATCTAAAGGTTGCTATATTGTTTGTCTTGTGGTTTTGTTTTGTTTTGTTTGAGACAGACTCTCGCTATGTAGCTCTGGCTGCCCTGGAACACATTATATAGACCAAGCTGGCCTTGAACTTGCAGAGATCTGTCTGCCTCTGTCTTGAAGGTTTGCAAAAGTAGCAGTAGCAGCACAAGTAAAAGGTTCTAGAAAGTGATGTTTTCCTTTTCTGATCCTGATATGTGTATAGGGTCTGATTTCTTAGTATTTAGGAGCCATTGCAGAAGTAAAAAGAAATTCAACATCATAATAATCAAGTCAGGTAGATTGCTTTCACTCAGGCAGTAAATGCAGTCCATCTTTTCAGTACACAGAGCATAATCTTGGTCTACTCATAGCATGCAGTTTCACTCATTTTCAACTTTCTTGAGTAGAGATGTTAGACACATCTTAAACTAATGAGTGTAAATCTTTTAATATAGTTTAAATTAAATTGATTTAGGGGATGGGGAGAGATGTCTCAGTCACCTTCCAGATGATTCAGGGTTGATTCCCAGCACCCACATGGTGGTTCACAACCATTTGTAACTCCAGGGGATTTGATACTCTTTTTCTGGCTTCCATAGGCACCAGGCATGCACATGTAACACAGTGTATTACATGCAAAGCATACATACATAAGATACGATTAAAAATTAAACTGAGTTGTTTTAGAGAAGTGCAAGTTCCTGTATGTGTATTTAACTCTTTTGGTTTGTGGTAAACCTCCTTTATCCGTAGAGGCCATCTATTCCAAGACCCCCAGAGAATGCTGGAAACTGCAGATAGATCTAAAGCTTCTCTTATATTTTTCCTACACATACATAACTGCAACAGTTAATAATTTGTAATTTAGGCATACTACTAGCAGGGGTGGCAAGACGGGTCAGTGGGTAAAGTGCTTAACAGTGCAAGCCTGGTAACCTGAATTGGATTCCTGAAATCCACATACAGGTGGAAGAGAGACCCAACTCTATGAAGTTGTCCTCTGACCTCCACATGTGTGCTATGCCACCCACCCCCATCTCACACACACACACGAGAGGGGGGGAGGAGACATTCAGCACTAAAGTGCAACTGCAAGTCTATCAATATACTATAGTAAATGGTATGCAAATAGCCTGTATCAAAATGTCTTTGCACACTTTAACCTTTCACATTAGAGAAAACTTGATAGCTGTTCTCTGGTATGTTTGGATTGCCAACACCACTGTTGTGCTTAAGGGCCATTGTTAAGTAAGTGCATCTGGGGCAGTCCTATAGCCAGGAACTACCACCTAGTAACCCTGGGCAGATAGCACTGGGTATTCTATAGACAGGGATGATTTGGGCCCCATTGGAGCAAAGCAAGATGGCTTAATATTTTATCATGCTATTCAGAATAGCACACAGTTACATTCAGAATAGCACACAGTTACAGATCTCTTCCAGAATTTTCTATAATACCTTGGGCTCTGGCTAGCCTCAGGTAACTAAAATTGTGGAAATTGAAGTCATGGATGGGGTGTGAACATTGCCGACAGTACCTGGCTTTTGGTGTAAGCATTAAAACCAGCTTTATTATTTTCCCTCTGTCCTGTCCGGGTGCTCCAACATAGCTTATTTAGGTCTTCAGATATAGAGAGAAGTTTTATTCTTAACATCTTCATCCTTCTTCATACAAGTAGGCCGTCTGAAGCCACTATGGCAGCACATGCTTGTAATCCAAGCACTTGGAAGGCAAGGACAGGAAAATTAAGAGTTAAAGATCATCCTCAGCTACATAGTAAGTTTGAGACCAGTCAGGCTACATGAAACCCTGTTTCAAAAAACAAAACCACCACCATGTGTGCCTGCAGGCCAGAAGAGGGCACCAGACCTCATTCTAGATGGTTGCGGTTGCTGGGAATTGAACTCAGGACCTTTTTTTTTTTTTTTTTTTTTTTTTTTTTTTTTTAAATTTACTTATTTATTGTATATGAGTGCTTTATCTGCAGAAGAGGGTATCAGATCACATTACAGATGGTTGTGAGCCACCATGCGGTTGCTGGGAATTGAACTCAGGACCTTTGGAAGAGCAGGCGGCTCTCTTAACTGCTGAGCCGTCTCTCCAGCCCCGAGATAGTTTTCATACTAAATGATTTGCTTGTTTGTTTTGAGACAATCTTGCTGTATAGCCCAGGCTTCAACTCGCTGTGTAATCTTGGCTGGCCTCTAATTTCTGCTCCTTTTGTCTTAGCCTTCTGAGTGCTAGCGCTAAAAGCATGTATGTACCCGACACATCTAAATTTAATGCATTCAAATCCTTATTGTCACACTTGATGTCATCAGCAAACCTTGAGCAGCATAGCCATCTTGGCTGTGTAGCAGGAAGTGCTAGTGCTGAGGAGCAGGGTCCCCACCTCTAGGAGGCCTTCAGCAATTTCTGCTAGTGCCTTGACTCCTGTCATTTGTGTGTGGCCTGAGTCATATGTTATTTAAAAATGACTAATGTGGTAAGTGGAAATCATTTTGCTAGAAGTCTGTATTTCACATGGTTCTCTTACCCATGTTCCTTTGTTTTCCCTTGAGGGTTCCCTTGTCTTCTGAGTCTTCCCTGATTGCCTTGAGGCACATCACTGTTCACGTGTAGTTCCTTTTACTCTTTCTGCTAGTGCAGTTAATTCACAGCTAATCTGTGACCCATTTAACTTACTGTAATCCTTCAGTTGCTTTTCCCCCCCTCTCTGTTTACTCTTTCATTGAAATGTGTGCTCTTAGCCATATGTCTTTTCTGAGGAAAATTGCTATTCCATAGACTCCGCTGAAGAACATTTACTTTTGAGTCTAGGTCACCATATTAATACTGCGTGACCCTAACATCTGGAGATGGGGTGCTGGACCCAAAGGCAGACAGCTGTTCTAGGATAAAACAAGGCTCAGCATTAACATGTTGTCTACAGAAGAGCAGATGAACAAACCTTTAAGCGCCTCTTCCTTAAGGATAAGGCTGGGCTTGGACTGTGGAGAGGGTCCGTGGTTACACTGAGGACATCCATAAAGAGAAACAGCAGGCAAAAAACAGATTAGGTTTTCTAACCATGAGGCTGCAAAGTTGGACATTGTAGGAAAAAAAACCTTTTCTTACAAGACACATTATCTAGAGAGTAGAGACCTTGAGTTTCTTTTATTTGGTTCTTGAAGGGGCCAGTGAACCGAAAGATAATCAAGATGAGAGAACATTAGATAGCAGGAGAAGCAAAAGCTTCTGAGAGTTAGTAGCAGATGAAAACACAGATTGAGGCCTCCTGCAGCTGAGCCAACATAAGTAACTGCTTGCCAGTTCTTGACTATGATCTTGGATCCATGAAGCTTTCCTCTAGCCTGGAACTCTCTGGAAGTCTGACACCATGTAGCTTATACTTCAACCCTTGTCTCTGTAAGCACCTGTCTATAATAGTGTGTTCCATTTCCATATTAGTACGAACTTCTTATGAAGATCATGAGTGAAAGAGCACTATAACAGCCTCGTCTATCAGCAGCACAATTGCAGTAAGGGGAACAGCAGTTAAGGCAGGTCTTGCTTCAGTTCCTCAGGATGCTGAGCATCTGTGACTGGTACCACATAATCTGCCTGACACTGAGTAAATAGTGGGGAGGAAAGACCTTGGTGAAAGAGTGAAAGTTCTAATTTCCCCCTCCTGCATATTATGTCACAAAGTGGGTAGCATATACCAGGCACTTGTGCTGTGTCCCAGAGGACAAAAGCTACCCCAGGAAAGACATTCTTGCAGTTACAGGGCATGCCAAATTAACTTGGATGCTTTATTTTTTTTTTACCAGAAATGGATATTTTTGTCAAGTGACTTGGCTGTGTGACAGATATTTTCTTAGAGTGAATGATAAGAGCCTGTGACTTCAAATAAAACAATTGCTTTTATTATAATGGGGAGAAAATGTCTATGGCTATGACTTTAGAATGTCCTTTGTGACTAAACTTTAAATAAATGACTTGTGAAATTATTAGAATTTAGGGTATTAGCAGTGAAGAATAGTCACAGTTATGAAAAGACTTACTACACCTCTCCTTCCAGTAGTCAGTGCTAGACTTTCTTCCAATACTTCAACCAAAATGACATATTTTAACAGTTTTGAATACTATTGCCTAGGTTGGGATGTCTGATTTCGCCCCCCATAACTAGGCTGCTTTTATCCGTTTCTAGAAGCAGGGTCATCCTATCAGTGTTCTTATGACATGCTATCAGGACCGTGTGGTATGTACATGGCTTTCTGATTATTTGCAAAGGATGCATAACACTAGGGATCTTCTACTAAGCCAAAGACTAAAATTGAAACTGTGTTAATTCATTGATATTAAAATTGTTTTATTTTGGTACTTTGAGGCCTGGAGAGATGTCTCAGCAGTTAAGAGCACTGAATTTTCTTCCAGAGCATCCAGGTTCAATTCTTAGCACTAAGTGTGAACTAAGTGTGTGTGACTCCAGTTCCAGGGGATCTGATGCCCTCTCTGTCCTCTGGGGGCACCATGAGGTATGCTTGTGATACACAGACATATATAAAATAATGTTTTAAAAACTGATACTTTGGTAAATTGAAATTTTAAAATATTGGAATAATTTTTCACTTACAGAGAAAACTTTTGTTGTTTTTGTTTATATTTCTTAATTTTAACTCTCTATAATGGTGGAGCATCATCTTCAGCCTTCTGGCCCAATATATCTGACAGATATATTTGTGAGACAGGAACCGTTGGGGACTTGCTTACCCTGTCTTAGCAGAGTTTGGCTGTCTACCCTGTATGCATCCAAGCCTGTCCATTTTTAGGCAGAATTCTGTCTGTGGTTTGTTTATATTTTAATTTAAAAATATTGTATGTGTATGAGTGTTTTGCCTGTTTGTACTACATGTGTGCAGTGCCCCTGGAGGTCGAAGAGGGCATCTGATCTCCTGCAGCTGGAGTTAACATGCAGTTTTTAGCCCCCATGTGGGTACTGAGAACTAAACCAAGGTCCTCTAGAAGAGCAGCCAGTGTCCTTAAACATGGAGCCTTTAGCTCCTGTTTTTATTTATTTGAAACATAGTTTTACTGTTCAGCCGAGATTGGCCTTAGACTTGATATTCTTCTGAGTTCTGGGGTTATAGATGAACATTACAGCATGCTCTAAGAGTGTTCTGGTAACCACTCACCCAGTTTGCTCCCTCAGACACATTTGTTAAAATCAGAAAAGTCATTGTTGGGACCTGAATATTACCTAAAGTCCATACCCTATTTAGTTTCACTAGTTTCTACACTAATAGCCTTTCTCTGTCCTAGATCCATTTTAGGTCACTAGCTGTTTTTGGTTGTCTGCCCAGTCTCTTTTAGTCTGTGGAAGTTTCTTAGTCTTTCTAGCTTTGTTTTCGACATTGAAAATCTTGGGTAGTACTGTCATATATTCAGGAGAAGTCTCCTAATCTTAAGTTGTGAGTCTTCTGGTTAAACTGAGTTAGTGGGCTTTTATGAAATAATGCCACAGAGATATAGTTCCCTTCTTACAGTACATCTGAACTACCCAAACTAAGATGTAACTCTTGAGAGAGACTCTAGTGTGTATAAAGGGGCTCTGTGTAAGGTTTGTCCCTGCCTTCCATTTCTTTATTCACAGTGTGGCCTAACAGATGTTAACCTTAAATTTTGAATTATCATGTCATATTATATTACTCATTTTGTTCTTCAAGTTATTTTGTGTTTGTCATTGTGGCCAATGTTTTGAATTTTAGCCAGCTTGGTAGATGTATGGTAGTATTTCATCGTTTGTTGTTTCAGAGACAGCTTCTTATCTTTGTAGCCCAGGCTAGCTTCAAGACACAAGACAGTTCTGTCTCTGCTTCCTGAGTGCCGGGACTACAGGGTGGCATGTGCCAGCACTCCTGGTTACATTGTATATTTAATTTGTATGTCAATATCTTTTCCTGTCTGTTAATTTTTAGTTCTCGCATCTGTATGTTGTGCCAGATCAGACACTTGTTCATTTTTAATTTGAGTTGGTTTTCCTTTTTTGGATTACTAGCTCCCAGGGATGGGGGCAGGGAATTGTTTCTTGACATTGGTTACTGTTTGAAAACAGATATGCTATACTTCCACAAGCAAGCCATCTAGATGTTTCAGAAGGGCTATCTGAAACTTCTTTTCCTGTTTGTCTGCTCTTTGTTTTAGAGGTTGGGAGAATTATTAAAATTGATGAGTGAAGTAACTTTACAGAGATAGAGTCCTTGAAGTGACTGTGCTCTTCCAAATAGATTTCTTTTTACAATTGGTTTTATTTAAACATTTTAAAGGTTATAGTGTGTGTGTGTGTGTGTGTGTGTGTGTGTGTGTGTGTGTGTGTACACGTGTGCCACGGTGTGTGCGGCAGTCCAAGCACAGGTTGTGGGAGTCTGTTCTCTCCTTTCATATTATGGAACTCAGATTGTCAGGGTTGGTGGCAAATGCCTTAAGCTGCTGAGCCATTTCACTAGCCCTAAAATTTATTTTAAGAATAATTATTTTTGTAAAAAGGGAAATATTAAGAATAAAAGTTTCCTGCAGTACTGTTGTGCAAGTCTAGTCACTATTGATGCCTTGGTGTTTTTCTTTAGGTTTGTGGAAGTGCATGGTGTTGACTTTTCTTCACACTTCATAAGAGACAATATACAGGTTTTTTTCCCTACCTGTCCTCATCATGAGTATTTTTTTTTTTTTTAAAGATTTTATATGATGTGATGCTAAAGACTGTAAATGGTCTAATACTAAAAGGTTCCTACAACTAAGTTCTTCCTACTTTTGTTTTGGATAATATACTAAAAGTCCTTACGTGTAGTTTTTTTTTTAAAATTACAGTTAGTTTTTTAATTAATACAATCAAACTTAATGCAAAGAGCCTGATCTTGTTACAGATCTAATCACTTGGGAATTTTTTCCCCAAGGAGACTAGAGGAAGAATTGGTAGTAAAAGTACTCACATTTCTCCTGTTGTGGAAGGAACAAAAGGTTGATTTTCAGTTTTAATTTTATATTAACTATCGGCTTGTTTCTGTTCTCTGAGTCTGTGTCATGGGTAGTATACTATTTTAAGCAGCCCGTGGTGCTGACCCTCTGGTGGCCATTTGAATTTGTGAGCTGGACTAAAAGGTTACCCCAGCCTTCAGTACTTCCCAAACGCAGGAAAATTGTAGCTCTGTGATGTCAACTTCTTTGTAGAAAGGGAAAGAAAAGTTCTCTTCTTTTTAAATATTTAAATGGGTACCTCACACACTATGAAAGTGGACTATTGTCTCTGATGTTTTATTCTTTTTCTCTTCAGCTTTATTTTCTCTTGCACAGCTAACACGGTTATGGCTCTGTTGCTCTTCACCCCTTTTTCTTTCAGCTCTGACTACCCTGTGATGCCCCTTACAGCTGTGCTCCTCTGCCCACAGCAACTGCCTTGTAACTGAGGTGTGGTGCTTGAGTTCTGTCAGTTGCAGCAGCCAGGGCTCTGCTTTGCCTCCTCTGCCCTGTGCCTTAGGCACTGGCTTTCCTCTGCCAGTGCCCACCATTCCCTTTATAAAACTCACCCCGTAACGCTGAGGTTATCTGAATGCTGAGTCCTCAGGACTGGTAGACTGAACCTTAGTGTGTATTTGCAAATCTGTTTCTTCCTTTTTTAATTGCCAATTTCACATACTATAATTATATATTCAACTAAATATCATGAACTGATATTTTTTTTCTAAAAATGTGATTGCATTAAAATTAATTTGAGTGCTTTGGAACACTCAAAAATAATTGAAAAATTAATGTTTATTTTAAGAATAATTCTTTTTACAAAAAGGGAAGTATTAAGAATACTAAGCTAAGGGTCTTGGGTGAAAACCCAGTTCAGATATGGGATTTGTATCCTTAGTATCATGGTCTTTTTTTTTTTTTTTTTTTTTTTTTTCCGAGACAGGGTCTCTCTGTGTAGCCTTGGCTGTCCTGGACTCGATTTGTAGACCAGGCTGGCCTCAAACTCACAGCGATCCGCCTGCCTCTGCCTCCCGAGTACTGGGATTAAAGGCGTGCGCCAACACCGCCCGGCTAGTATCATGGTCCTTACTGTGCTTTAATAACTGTCACCTCAAATGCATCACCTGACTCAGAAACTGCCTAATGAATGTGCAGGTTTGTGTGTGGCATGACTCTGTCACAGATGTACTAAAGTGCATGGTTTGATTCATTACTGTTCACTTTGGATAAAGTGATATGTGGGCAAATTGTAATTAAATAGGTTTGAGTCAATATTGGCAAGTAGCACATAAGCCTTCAGTCTGTGTCTGACTGGGAATTGCAAGTGGCCTCATATACCTGTGTCCACATACTTGCAACCGTCACAGCTAGATCACAAACTGTGCTAATTTGCTTCAACTTTCTGGCTCTATATTCTCCAGTCTGCCTTTTGGCCCCATGTTGTGCTTGAGTTAGAAGAAGCTACTGTTACTGTCTAACCTGGTTATGGTACTCAGAATGGTTTGTGGTTTGTATATGTGGCCCTTTGTCTGGACTCTTCTGACAAGGGCTTTCAAAAATTGCTGTTTTATTTTATTGAATTTTGGAAACATGGAAATGTTATCTGCTTTGTATATCTTTTATATTTTTGGTTGTGAGCCTAGCCTTTAACGGCTGAGCCATCTCTCCAGCCCTGCTTCGTACATCTTTAAATTAACATCTTAAAAAGAGACATCTTTAAATTTACAGAAGTTTGTAGAAATACAGGTCCTCATGAATAGCACAAAATAAACAGACTTACAAATTCCCATTGTCTTCTGGAAATTGTAATTTCTTCTTCAGGAAATCTTACTCATTTTTCAAACATTGTCTTTTCTTTTTTTTTTTTTTTTAGATTTGTTTATTTATTACATATACAGTGTTCTGTCTGCATGTGTGCCTGTACACGAGAGGAGGGCACCAGATCTCATTATAGATGGTTGTGAGCCACCACGTGGTTGCTAGGAACGGAACTCAGGACCTCTCGAAGAGTACCTAGTGCTCTTAACCTCTGAGCCATATCTCCAGCCCCAATTCTATTCATTTTTAGCTGTGGTCAGCAAGCTTTTTCTGTAAAAATAAGATTGCATTTGAGGCTTTTGTTGTCTGTCATTATATGAAAAGCAGCCATGACAATATATTAATAAGAGGTATGGCCTGTGCCCTAGAAAAACTTTATGAACTTTGAAATGTCATAATCTTCACATCACAGAATATTCTTCTTTTGATTTATTTTCAACAATTAAACATATAGAAGCCCTTCCTATGTTGTGGGCCCTACATAAACAAGCAAAAGGCCATATTTGGATCAGGGCACATGGTTTGCTGATCCTTATTTTACAGTATGCTGGCAATCAAGGTCATGTGTTCTGTATTTTATGGTTCATTTTAGTCATTAATTTTTTAACATAAAACCAAAGTGTATAGATATATATGCTATATGAAATTTGGTAATACAATTGTTTAGTGTTTCTAGAACAAATATTATCACCTTGAGATACAAATTACAAAATGAACTTATATACATAGATGAAATTTGTTACTATTAGGGCAATAAACCATGAGTTAAATAACTAGTCTATTTTTATCACAAGAATATATATACATTTTAGGTGCAACAGATAAAATTCTATAGAATGATAAGGTAAAATAGTCAGGTAAGGTCTTCAAAAACCTCAGAGACATACAGAATATGGCATTTAAAAATGTTTTTATTATTTTAAAGATTCATTGACAATGAGACAGGTTAATTCCTGGTAACACCCAGTCTACCTCAAAGAGGATGATGAGCATCAAAGAACCTCCTTATGGAGATGGCTTCAAATGTTGCAAACAAGCCACTGGGCAAAATGTCCTCGTTTCTACCATGGATAGAATTTTACCTTAACAAAGGACAAGCTTGGATGCAGGCAGGGTCAATGGCCAAACTCTGCCAAGACAGGGTAAGCAAGTCCCCAACAGTTCCTGTCTCACAAATATATCTGTCAGATATATTGGGCCAGAAGGCTGAAGATGATGCTCCACCATTATAGAGAGTGACTGTTCAGGCAGCAGACTGTCTCTGTCATCTTCTCATTAGGAAGCTGCTAACGGGCATTCCCTCTCTATTCAGGTAATTAATTTTATTTATTCTCAAGTTTCTGATGGGGTTGAAGACCGGATAGTTTAGTTTTATAGTAACCTTAGTTGCTTAGGGGTTAAGATGTTTTTAGGTCTAGATAGATACTTTAAGTTGATAATGACGAGATAATGATAGATATTGACTTACATTCAGAATTTTAGATGTACTAGGATAGGAAAGATGTTTTCTTCAAGGCTGCCAAATACAAATAGCTAAAACACTAAGCTGTAACATTTATATAATTCCTGGTTGTTTCGTGGTTCTTCTTGCTGTAGGTAGTTTATTGTGTATATGTGTAATAATATAAATGTATATGTAAAAAATAAAAAAAATAATTAGAAAGAAAAGAAAGATTTATTTTTATTTATGTTTGTGTGCCTGTATATATGTGAATGCAGGTAACTGCAGAGGCCAGTAGAGGGTATGAGATCTCCTGCAGCTGCACTGATAGACAGTTGTGAGCAACCATGTAGGTATTGGAAACCAAACTCTGGGTTCTCTGGAAGAGCAGCAAATTTTTTTTTTTTTAACTGCTGAGCTATTTCTCAAGTCCCTCAGTCTTTTTAAAAAATATAACCCTTCAGACACTTAGCGGTTTTGGCTTATTTTGTTTTTGTTTGTTTGTTTTTTCCAGACAGAGTTTTTCTGTGTAGCCTTGGCTGTCTTGGTCTTGCTTTGTTGACCAGGCTGGCCTTGATCTCATGGAGATCTGCCTGCCTCTGCCTTCCCAAGTGCTGGGATTACAGGCGCACACCACTGCGCCCAGCTAAGATTATTAAAAATTTTAAGAATTGCATAGTAGATAACAATTGAGTTGTAATTTGAATAAATTAATTAAATTTAAAAAAAGAATTGCATAGTATACTTGTTAGTATGAAATAGTTGCTATGAGTCATTTAAATGCTTTTATACGCAATTACCTTGCAAAAGCAAATATTTTTTTTTTCAAGGTCAGATACTACATTTTATTTTATTTTATTTTATTTTAATTAATTTATTTATTAATTTATTCATATTACATCTCAATTGTTAGCCCATCCCTTGTATCCTCCCTTTCTTTCCTCCCTCCTGTTTCCCCCTCTACTCCCTTCCCCTATGTCTGTGACTGAGGGGGACCTCCTCCCCCTGTATATGCTCCTAGGGTATCAAGTCTCTTCTTGGTGATTTATTATCTTTCCTCTGAGTGCCACCAGGCCTCCCCATCCAAGGGACATGGTCCGATATGGGGCACCAGAGTTTGTGTGAAAGTCAGATCCCCTTCTCCACTTAACGGTGGAGAATGTCCTGTCCATCGGCTAGACTGGGTAGGGGTTCGAAGTTTACTGCTATATTTTCCTTGGCTGGTGCCATAGTTTGAGGAGGACTAGAGGGCCCAGACCCGCCTGTATTTTTCCAGGACCCACTGGATCCCTCTATTTCCTCATTCTTCCAGGCTTCTCACCCCTAAAGTCTCAATAGGATTTTCTCCCCTCCGACCCACTTTCTTGGTAGGTAAAGTTTATCATGGGGGCGTACCCCTTGGCCTAGTGTCTCGATATAAGTGAGTATATACCATTTGACTCTTTTTGCTTCTGGGTGAACTCACTCATTATGATAATTTCTAGTTCGATCCATTTGTCCACAAATTTCGGAAATTCCTTGTTTTTAATAGCTGAGTAGTATTCCATAGTGTAAATATACCACAGTTTCTTTATCCATTCTTCTACTGATGGACACGTAGGTTGTTTCCATGTTCTGGCTATTATGAATAAGGCAGCTATGAACATGGTTGAGCATATGTCCCTGTTGTGTGGTAGTGCATCTTCTGGGTATATTCCAAGGAGTGGAATAGCTGGGTCTTGAGGAAGCCCTATTCCCATTTTTCTGAGAAAGCGCCAGATAGATTTCCAAAGTGGTTGTACTAGTTTGCATTCCCACCAGCAATGAAGGAGTGTTCCTCTCTCTCCTCATCCTCGCCAGCATGTGGTGTCAGTTGAATTATTGATCTTAGCCATTCTGATGGGTGTAAGATGGAATCTCAGTGTCGTTTTGATTTGCATTTCTCTGATGACTAAGGAGGTCGAGCATTTCTTTAAGTGTTTCTCCACCATTTGATGTTCCTCTATTGAGAATTCTCTGTTTAGTTCTGAGCCCCATTTCTCTATTGGGTTATTTGGTTTGGTAGTGTTTAATTTCTTGAGTTCTTTATATATTTTGGATATTAGACCTTTGTCAGATGAAGGGTTGGTGAAGATCTTTTCCCAGTCTGTAGGCTGTCGCTTTGTTCTCTTGACAGTGTCACCTGCCTTACAGAAGCTTCTCAGCCTCATGAGGTCCCATTTATTAATTGTTGATGCTAAGGCCTGGGCTGTTGGTGTTCTATTCAGGAAGTTGTCTCCTGTACCTATGTGTTCCAGACTCTTCCCCACTTTTTCCTCTAATTGGGTTAATGTCTCTGGTTTTAGGTTGAGGTCTTTAATCCACTTGGACTTGATTTTTGTGCATGGTGACAAATAGGGGTCTAATTGCATTTTTCTACATGTAGACATCCAGTTAGACCAGCACCATTTGTTGAAGATGCTGTCGTTTTTCCATTGAATGGATTTGGCTTCTTTGTCAAAAATCAAGTGACCAAATGTGTGCGGATTCATCTCTGGGTCTTCAGTTCGATTCCATTGATCCACTAGCCTATTGCTGTGCCAGTACCATGCTGTTTTAATTACTGTTGCTCTATAGTACAGCTTGAGATCAGGTATAGAGATTCCTCCAGAGGATTTTTTATTGTATAGGATTGTTTTTGCTATTCTGGGCTTTTTGTTTCTCCATATGAAGTTGAGAATTGTTCTTTCAATATCTTCAAAATATTTTGTAGGTATTCTGATAGGGATTGCATTGAATCTGTAAATTGCTGCAAAAGCAAATATTTAAATTAACTAACATTTACCGAGGTGTGGTGAGTGAAGACCCTGGTGTTGATGACTTAGACATAGGCCTTTTTTCAACATACTTTTGGAGAGGAGAAACATTCCAAAAGTATCTTGAAAGGTCAACTATGTTGAGTTCTAGAAAGGACAGAGATGGAGTGGAGAGTGGAGGAGGGAGAGGAAGAGAAAGCAAACACACCTAGGACAAAGTATAGGTCCCAAGGACATGACTGCCTTCCTGTAACTAGGCCCGCCTCCGCAAGTATCTATCTTTTTTTTAGTAATTCCATCAAGTTTTGAGTTCATCTATGAATTAATCTATTGATTAGGAGAGTCCTTAAAAGCCCATCATCTCTCAATAATTGCATCTGCTAGCTGGGGACCAAGCTCTCAACTCATGTCTGTTTGTGTACACTTCATATCCAAACCATGGTAGAAACTTAGTACTCTGAGAACACAGATGGATGTTGGTGATAGAGTACTAACATGTATGTCTTTAAATTCACAATAGTGGTACCAGTCCCCCCCGCCCCCCTTCTTGGTTTTTCGAGACAGAGTTTCTCTGTGTGGCCTTGGCTGTCCTAGACTAACTTTGTAGACCAAGCTGACCTTGAACTCACAGCAATCCACCTGCCTCTGCCTCCTGAGTGCTGCGATTAAAGGCGTGCGCCACCATGCCCGGCTTTGGTACTTTCTCTCTTTAAAAGGGACACACTTTACATTTAGAAAAGTTTGTAGAAACATAGATCCTCATGAATAGCACAAAATTATGAAACTGAAGGATACAGGAAAGGTGAAAGAACAGTGGTACACTGAACACAGCGAGTGTGTTTTACAGAAGTGTGTTTGAGAGATTATATTTTACTCTAAGTCCTTGAACATGGGTCACATAAAAACAAGCATACTTTTCTATTTAATCACAGCACCATTACCACTCTGAAGAGTAAATACAGTAATATAGCCACATTCAAGCATCCTGTAATAGTGTCTTTTTATTTTTTCTTCAGTCCTAGATCCAGTCTAGATTTGAAGATTTTATTTTCATTTTATGGCTTTTTTCTTTTTAAGTGCTGGGGATTGAACCTAGAGTTGTGTATATTCTAGGCAACTGCTCCACCAGTGAGCTGCACTCCCAGATTCTTAGTTCGTGTTTTATAGATTTTTTAAATGGTATTTTATATGGAATTGAAAATTTGCATTTTTGTTTGTTTGCTTTGGTTTTTGGTTTTGATATAGTGTTTCTCAGTGTAACAATCCTGGATGCCCTAGAACTCACTTGTTTCTGCCTCCCTAGTACTGGGATTAAGTGCGTGAGACATCACTGCCCAATGTTACTTTGCTTTTATGTTTCATAGCACTGATAATTGTGATGTCTGTGTCCTGTGCTTGAATTAGCTTCACTTTTCCTGGGCACTATTACTAAGTTCTAGTAGGTAACAGCATTTTCATGTAATTACAGAGAAAATTTTCTATTAAAAATGTCTCAGCTTTTTGTGTGCATGTGCAGGTAATGTGTGTTGGTATGTGTTCATGTGTGTTGTGTGCTTTACTGGAAATTGGACCCATGGGTTACAT
Organism: Acomys percivali; assembly: GCA_907169655.1. Classification (NCBI taxonomy): domain Eukaryota; kingdom Metazoa; phylum Chordata; class Mammalia; order Rodentia; family Muridae; genus Acomys; species Acomys percivali. The sequence goes on along the minus strand of OU015757.1, from coordinate 10,727,605 downwards.
GAGTTCTAGACAAATATTTAACACTGAATTATATCCAGTCCAATAATCTTACTAAGATCGACCACCTTTGACAAAACTTTTACCCAAGTGATGCTGTGTCAGACCCAGGATGTCATATCAGGGTCTGTTTATGTCAGGGTCAGCAATGTTGAATTTGTTCACTTTGTTAAAGTGGCACCTCCTTAATTCTCCACTGGCATACTGCTTTTTCCCCAAGGCAGTTATTCATCTCTGAGCTCATACTCTGAGACCAATTATCTTATTTTTTTTTTACAACTTTTTACCCAGTGGTAAAATCCTTTTCAATTTTTGAATACTAGTCTACAGTCCCAGCAGTTTCTGAATGTTTAACATGTATTTCTGTATTCTTAGTTAAATGGCATTGAAGCTCTACTGTACATACTTAAAGAATTTAAGCATTTTAATTCACCATTTTACCAGATAAACACAGAGTGAAGATGTAATTCCCAAAGACTAAGAGCTGAGTTCAAACCTTAATTCCATGCCTACTGTACAGCCTTTCCGAGCCTCTGTCTCTGCTTGTAAATGAAGACAGTACCCACCCCTCTGTGGGGTCATTGGGAAGAATAATGCGGTGGCGTATGCACAACAGGCTGCATGGTCAGTTCATAGTAGCCAGTAAATACTAACTTTTTATTTTTACTAATATAAAATTATTTAATTATATATGTTCACCAACATTTTGTAGCTGTTACAAAAATTACTCCATTGACTCATTCTAGTTTTTCGGGGTGTTTTGTTTTGTGTTTTGTCTGAAGGCTAAGCCTTTAGTAGAAGTGCTTTGGAAAACCTACGCTTGATTGTGTCTTGTGTGCTTCTTTGTAGCTGTGGTGTAAGTGGTTCCTGCTGTGTCTGCAGAAAGGAGCGGCTACAGTGTTCATTGATCACTCTGTTCTCTGAGATTAAGTAGCTGGATGCAAGCTTAGCTCATTTGGTGATAGTTCTTCAGATCCATAGCTCACCATCGTGCAGTCGGATGTGAGGATTGTTAAGGCGCCTTTAATAAATAGTCCCTGAAGATAAAAGAAGTCAGCAAGCATGGAAGCTATCATAAACTGATAGGGCTATGTTGGAAACACTCACGAGACAACTTAAATTGGCTCCCACTGGCCAGAATGGGTACAGATTGAGCATCAAAAAGCGGTAACTGCAGTCGATTCAAACACATTGAGCATCTGCAGATCTGCGAGTTTATGATGATTCAAAAAGTGCTGCTACAGTGTGTGCTCCACACCACTTTGAGTTACTTAGATGTTCCATCACCAAAAACCAATAGATTAGCAGCTGATAGATCCTTGGCCTGCATATCAGCAGCTTCCAAACACATTCAACATCCCAAACATTTAAGTTCAAAACTAGATTGTGCCTTGTCAGGACTACACTTTCTCACATCTGGAAATTGTAGATTTCAGTTTCAATTGTATTGATGCTTTCCCCACAAATTTCCGATGTGATAAAATAATAATTACGCTGTTTTGATTTCTGCTGTTACTAGATAGAAAGGTGACAGTTGTCTCCTTAAATGTTAGGAAAATATATTTTGGTATGTGAAGTCCAAGATGTATGTCATTATAAAAGTAGTCACTGAATTTTTACCTTTATATGTATATATTTGAGAACTAAGCCCTAAATGGTGTTTAGAAACCACATATGAAGATATTTAAAATAAAATGTAAAGACTTTTGGTGTTTAATGTGTATGTGGTTTTGTAATGGCTTAGATAATAAATAGATATAATTCTAATGTTTATGGAGACAGCGATTACTCTGCTCTTAGCGGTTTGACACACTGAAGAGCTGTGCTGTCAGAGTTGCTGATTGAAGTTGTATAATTATATACAGTGTTTACAGAAATTTACTAATATCTAAGATTTTTTGGAGTTTGTATCACAATTTCACATTTATTTAACTAAATTCAGTGAAATTGGCTTCATTTGCTCATTTTATGAATAAAAATGACTGTAATTAATAGTTAATTGGTCATTAGAAAAGGAGGCCATCATCTATGAGGTGTCTTTTGTTGTGATAAATGCAGACACTTTACAAAAGCTGTTGCCTTCACAAACTCACAGAATACTGGTGGCATCCAACGGGGTAGGCTGTCAGTTCTGCCAGGACCCCTACTGCTGCACAGTTTAGGAAAAGAAGAGTTTCCTAAAATCTCAATTATTTAAGTCATTTGTGATGAATTTTCCATTGGGCAGGAGGAAAAGAAAAAAAAAATGATTAGCAAAGATCACACCCCTGGGATAAATACAAGGTTAGACAGCCAGCTTCTCGTTTTCCTTAGTCCTGCAGTAAACAGAGCTTTATGATTTAAGGTTGGGGGCACCAGGAAACATTTGGTGTTTTTATGGTCTGGAAAAAAAACAGTAGTTTCAGTTAGAGACAGTTTACTGACTTTATTAAAGCTATATATTTGTTGGAACTTTTAAAAAACATTTATGTGACTTAGACTTATAGATCTTTAAAAGAATATGAAAAAGTAAAAGCTGGAATCTGTTCCTACAGAGCCATCGCAGAGTGTCTGTAGCTGGCCAGTCTTCATAAGCAGAAGCTGAAGGAGCTGCCGCCATGGTGTGGCTGGAGGTGTTTATGCTCCTATTGATGCTCTCTGGGGAATCTGCACAGAAAAAAGAGCAAGTTTCTAATCTTGGTTTCACTAATAATTAGACTTTTCTGGCTACTTAATTTTTCTCTTTCCACCTTTTCCCCTTTTTCAAAATATTAAAATGAAACAGAATAATAACTTGGAAGAGGTGAGCCCATCTATTTTTTAAGATTCTCTGACTCAAATCTTTTAGAAATATTATTGGACGCAATTCATCTTAGCTTAATAAGTATTTCAGTAAGTATTTATTGAAAACTCAGTCCATAAAAGCATTTTTAGGCACAGGAAATACAAGAACTGATCTATTTAGAATCCCAATAGTTCAGTGGGGTTTGGGAGGAAGGGACGATGTTGAAGGAGAAACAGTATGTAGACAGAGAACCTCTACAGACTGTTGGTTGTACACTATACTCTGTAGAAATTCAGCTGATGTTCCCCAGAACAGCTTCTCCCACTGTCAGGTCTCACTTAGCCTTTCTCGTTCTGATGGGGTTTTCTGGGTAGCATTGCCATACTTTTTTACCAAGTATAAGCTTATGTTTCTGTGTGGCAATTACCCTAAATTTTGTCTTCCCTCTTAGATCACAAGGTCACTGAGAACCCAAACTGTCAGAGTTCATCGTGACATGCCTAAGATCTTAGTGTGAAGTCTTGTAGCCGGTAGGCATTTAACAGTGACCCAGTGAGTGCAAAAACGACAAGACAGAACATGGTTCCACCTGGGCTTTGCTATTTGTACTGGACTGTCTGCAGAACCAAACGGCTGCCATCTGGGGAGTTGAGCTGCGCTTCTTTGCGAAACGTCATCCCACCTGTGCTTGTTGAGTGTTTACATCCCCTCAGAGAGGGGCAAAGAGGGTCACGAGTCCCTCACTTGAGCACTCTGCCAACTGTTTTTATGCAACTCTGCCCTAATTGCATGTGGCCTCAAGGAGGGTGTGCTGGCTAGTTTTATATCAACTTTGACACAAGCTAGAATCATCTGAAAGGAGTAAGCCTCACCTGAGAAAATACTTTCATAAGATCTGGCTGTAGGGCATTTTCTTATTTAGCTATTGATTAGGAGAGCTCAACTCATAGTATGTGGTGCTATTTCTGGGCTAGTGGTCCTCGGTTCTATAGGAAAGCAGGCTGAGCAGGCCATGATGACTAAGCCAATAAGGAACAGTCCTTTGTGGCCTCTGCATCAACTCCTGCCTTCTGGTCCTGCTTTGTTTGAGTTCCTGTCTAGCTCCTTTCAGTGATGGATGTGGAAGTGTAAGCCAGATAAACCCTGCAGCAATAAAAAACCTTACCTAGAGTAGAGGAGCTAGAGTAAAAATGCAGGGAAAGGCTGGAGAAGACATCTATGTGGCTGTGGGAAAGTCGTCTCTCTATTGAGTAAAGACTTTCTGATGCTGCCTTTTTGAGGCAGCTGCTTTGTATGTGAGAAGGATCCGTAAGTACGTCACTCCAGTAAGAAACCCTTTACCTATACTCTGTAAGTAACTCAATGGCTCCCCAGAGTGAACGTTGGTGGAACTGAGCCATGATTTGTTGTTGGGACCTTATGAAGTGGAGTAGACATTGTTTATGTGTCCCCCAATTTTAACAGTAGTACTGAAATGAATGTATCCAAGGCAGTCTTAGTAAAGAAAAAGTAAGCAGTAGTTGAATTTGCTTTCAAAAGGGGAACAGGCCGTCATATTAAATGGGTAGGCACCAGTAACAGCTAGCCTATACCCAACTTTGAGAGTCCCTGGGCTGATGTAAGAGGCTGCGTGGAAAGCTTAACTTGCACCATGCACTCAGATGCATCCCTGATTTATCCGAGGAGCTCTCACTGGAGGTCTGTGGATCCATATGTACCCTGTGGATGTACACGTGTTCCTTAGGTAACATGTGAACTGTACGGATTACTTTATAGGCATCTAGGCAGCTTGTGTTGTGATTAATAAAATTCAGGCTCTTCTGTTTGTGGTGGGTTTTCATCTTGAATAATTTCTTACCAGCTCTAACTAAAATCAAAGTTCTCACATAAACACCTTCGAAAACTTTAACTTTAAAAAGAAGTTGTTCCACTTTGCTGTGGATACTGGGGAGCCAGTAAAGGGCTGTAGGCAAGGATTCACATGGCCTCATCTTGTTGGTTCCTGTGGGAGGATGGACACAGAGAACTTGAAAACCACCTCCTCATTGCTGGACGTGTGAGGGTGGCTGTTTTGAGGTAGTGAAGTGAACACAAGGGCTGCTGGTGCTTTTTCTAAAGCCTGAAAAAGCAGGTAAACACCTTTTCTCCAGCATGATATCGTGAACACACACACACACACACACACACACACACACACACACACACACACA
>OU015757.1:10701937-10722624 GCA_907169655.1 Acomys percivali | reverse complement strand
TCTCTCTCTCTCTCTCTCTCTCTCTCTCTCTCTCTGTCCCCTCTTATGCATCCTTAACAGAAATTAAAGCTTTGAATTTTACTTTTTTCTCTGACTATTATTTTCTTTGTCCTGATTCAGTCTTCTTTTTTTTTTTATCCTTTTCAACTTGTGACCCTTCAGTTGAAATTAAATTTGTACTGTAAGTTGAGTCCCTGAATCTTTTCTTCACAAGCTTTCTTTGTATTTTCCAAAAGAAAAAGGATTAACTCAGGGTTTCTAAAGTAAAAGCAAAGATTGTGATTAAAACTGAATTAGAATCTTTATTCTCTATTATTTGCCAATAGCAAAATAAATAGCCTAGTCTTAAAGAAGCTTTAAAGTAAGTCCCAGAGCCTTTGAGAACCCTTGGATTTTAATTAAAGAAACACAGAATACCATCACTTTCTGTTTGTCAGTGGAAAAAAAATATGTATTTTTAAATTTTCAAAGCTTGCCCAGCAGCACATGGAGCACATCTGTTGGTGTTGAGAATTTGGGAGCACAAATGGATTCAGATGTTGAGGCGCTTTGTCTTTACTGGCCCCGGCACACCTCAGCAGCCGAGTGTGGCACAGCCAAAGTTCTTGAAAACACCGCAGCTCAGGTTACTCCTAAAGCAGTCTCTTGGGGACTGATAAAGTCAATCTCTGTTTATGTAACGGAGTCAGGAGCAAGGGTCTGCTGTAGTACTCTGCAGATGGGATTCCACTGGTGTTGTCTTTCAGGGAAGGGACTGGGTTTAATAAGCCTGAATTCTGACCTGAGGGGCGGTGCAGAGCAGCCCACTCTAGTGGGTCGTTTTGAACTATTTTTGATTAGGTGGTGCTAGAGCAATTGGTTTTAGTAAAGTCAATAGGTTTATTGTGGAAAGTGGGATACTGATAGCAGTTTTACCTGATAAAAGACTTAAGTGTCTGAGACTTCTTTTTTTTGTACATTGCTACTGGTATTCAGTCAGGGGCAGGGAAGTGAGTGGTCTATGCATGTTTCAGCGATTTCATCTATTTTGTATACTTAAATTTCAATTTAACTTGAACTTTCAAAACAGACTCTGCTAGTTTAGCCTATTCTCAAATGCTCATGAAATCCTTCCCATTTTACAAAATATTTACAAAGTATTCTTGAAAGTAAAATCTCATAAAGGTCTTTAGTTTGGGACCAGAGTTCAAAGGAAAGTCCGTTTGGTTTTGATTTGAAAACTGTAAAAACAAAATACCCTCGAAATGGCAGGGTGTGAATTGGTAACTTCAATTTTATTACAATCTGCCAAGCCCATCCCCAGATGTTTCCAATTAAAAGCCAAGAATGTAACTTGGGTGAATATCATATGAAAGCATTTCTTTACTTTTCTCTGATTTTTTTTTTCCTGAGAAAACAGTCTCAAATCTTTTAACTTTAATTAAAGAAATAATTTCTCATTTAAATGTTGTTTAAACTTTCACAAAGAAAAGTGCAATATTCAAAGAGAATTTTTATATCTCAGCTTAGCAAGCACATATGGCTCCAAATACATAAAGGTTCATGTACTTCATCTTCCAAAGGCCAAAAAGAAAAATTTGAATAGCTATTAAAGCCATTACAAATTAAAATCCTGTATTTCTGGATTTAATATAATCAAAGAGTTAGTTCTTTTAACACCGTAAATTGTTTAAAGAGGGATATTTACTCATTGCTTCCTTTTGGATTTTCGGGGGCATTTTCCATTATACTATAAAGACTACAACTTTCTTTTATTTCGGATCAACTGCATTCAATTGTAAGCAGTGTTTTGCTGGAAATCTGGGAAGACAGGCAATGGAACAAGATGAAAGAAAGCGTAATGTCATTTTAAAGCCTACGTTTCATGATGCTTCTCCAGATAATACCAGATCATCATGGATCCACTCATGAGACTGAAACCTCCTTCCAGTGTGTCATTCTGTGTTAAGAGGAAGGTAATAGCCATGAAGTTGACTGTATGGAAATTGGTTTTGTTTTTTTAGAAGAAGATGGAGTTACTCTTTATGACTAACTCAACGTTCACATTTTAAATGTAAAGCTAATGATAAATTTGTTTTGGAAGCTTGCTCAAACTGTGAAGACACAGGACCATATAACTAGCTGTAAAGATGAAACAGTTATCTGTCATCTCTTATTTGGTAGAATTTTGATGGATATAAATTTGGAGTGCTAGAGGTAGCCAGTGATGTAGTTGTTTTTTGTTTTCCCTTTCCCCAAGACAAGATTTCTCTATGCAGCCTTGGCTGTCCTGGACTCCCTTTGTAGACCAGGCTGGCCTTGAACTCACAGCAATCTACCTGCCTCTACCACACTGAGTACACAATGCAGTTCTTAGATCTGTATTTGCTGTTGGTGAGAGCTTGGTTTGCTTTTCTGTTTTTGTTGTGTTATTGTTGTTGTTGTTGTTTTCTCCTGACATGATGCTATTTAGCTTTTAAGACATAATGTATAGAGATCTTTGCTGCTGCTCCAGAGAAAGCTGATTCTTTGACCTTTGATGCACCAGCCACTCGCGTTAGTCCTCATTCTTTTCAGTACTTTTTCAGTACATTCTGTTCAGTACTGTGTGCCAGGCAACTGTTGTGCCACTCTCTGGCAAGTCACTGGACATAGCTGCCTCCTCTTCTTTCATAGGTAGTGAGCATATGTGTAGGCTCATGTCAGGTGCCAAGTGCATATATTGAACTGGCTTTGAGTATTAAGACCTGGAGGTTTTTTTGTAAATATGTGGGGGAAATTGTGAATAATTTTAGATTAAGCTGTGGAATGACCAAGGAAATGTAGAATAGTTGATAGCTCATCAGTGACATTGCATGATCTTGCTGTTTTAGCTCTGCAGTAGCAAGAATGTCTGAGATCTAGGAATGCAGCTCAGGGGTAGAGTGCTTGTAGCAGTGAACAGGTCCTGGGTTTGCCCCCTACTATCCTGCCTCTACCACCAGAAAGAAAGAATGCCACAAGATTTGATTCAGATACTATGAGGATTATGCTCCTATATTTTATTATTTTATATGTATGAATGTTTGCTTGCATGTATGTCTGTGTACTGTGTGTATGCCTGGGGCCAGGAGAGGTTACTGGTACCCCTGGAGATGGAGTTATAGACAGTTGTGGGCTTCCATATGGGTGCTGGGACTTGAACCCGGGTCCCTTGAAGTTGCAACACGTTCTCTTAACCACTAAGCCATCTCTTCGGCCTGAGGACTATGCTCTTAAGCAACACGGGGAGAAAACATTGTTATCTTTATCACGAGTGAAGAGGCTCTTTCTAATGTTGCATTTTATTCCCTCCCTTTGTTGTCTTCACTTAAGTGAAGCTTAATAGGAAAAGCCATGCTCTTCTTTGAAAAGAAAATGCAAAGTATTTTAAATTAAATGCTTTGGGGCAAAAAAGTGAAATTGACATGAGTGGGTAGTTTCTAACTTTGTTGGATATGAAATCGCTCTAATTGCAGTGATATTTATAGACCTTCTTATGGTTGGGAAGTTGGCCTTTCAGCATTTGGGCTTTCCCAAGAGCTGGAAGCTAGTTTTATACAATATAGGTATGGTAGCGCCGCATCCAGAGTGTAAATTCAACAAATATTGATAGCTCCTGCATGTCATGTTAGTACATACAGCAGGGCCCCACTGTGCTCATAGGAAAGACGGGAAGGTGGAATGTGGTGGTAGATTCATTGTTGATTCATCTACCATTTGTTTACAGAAAATCAGCCTAGGCTGAAAATAAAATCTCTGACTATGTATTTCTAACAAGTTTTAGAGAGGTACAAATTGACAAAACATAGACAAGAGTGTTGATGTGCCCATGGGTGACAAATAGTAAGGAGGATCGATGGCTTTCATTGGAGGTGTGACATCAAGAACCATGTAAAGTGCCTTGTGGTGAAGCTCTGCTGCCCAAGAATATGAAACAGGAGGGTTCCAAGTTCAAGGCTTCTTTGGGCAACTTAGTGAGACTGTTGCATAATTAAAAATATTCTTTTTAAACCTAAAGACAAAAGGAGGCAGGGATTTAATGTAGGTCTGTGGTATAGAGTTTATATAACATACATAAAGGCCCTGGGTCTAGTCCCCATACTGTACACACACACACACACACACCACTGCTGCTGTCGCCGCCGCCACCACCACCACCACCACCACCAACAACAACAAAAAACAAAACCAAACCAAACAAACAAACAAAAAAACAGGCATAAGAATGACTAAGACCAGAGAGAGACATTGAGAAGCCCTGAGGTGTATGTAAGCCTTGCATGTTCCAGGAGTTAAAAAGAAACCAGTGAAGCCAAATTGGCATGGTGGAAGAGGGACAGTTGCAGAGAGCCAGGACAAAAGGATAATGACTGCATCATCTAGGACCTTGTAGGCTCTGCTGCAGATCAAGCATGGGTGGAAACCAAATATGCCTGATGGTATGAAGAATCTATTTTCAACTAATTTTTTTTTTTTTTAACATTTTGGGTGGTGGCAGGGGTGTGATTCATGTACGCCATAGTATGTGTGTAGAGGTCAGAGAACAATTTGTGGAAGTTGGTTGTCTCCACTATATGGATTCTAGTGATGTACTTGTGTCACCAGGTTTGGTGACATGCTCCATTACCCACTTGCAGGCCTTCTATTTTTAAATGGATTGCCTATACACTGTGGAAGGATAAGACCATGAGGGCTCATGAGTATAGGGTTTCTTTAGGACTTGATAAGAATAGACAGGGATGATGGCCGTACAGCTTTGAGAACAATAAAGAAATGGATCCTGTGTTAATGGGAAGATTTGATAGTATCTGAATCCCATCAATAAAAAACCATGACTAATCTGATGCTTAGGGCTAGTTAGAACCATTTCATACAGTATTCTGCCCGCATGTGTGCTGCAGGCCAGAAGAGGGCACCAGATCTCATTATAGATGGTTGTGAATCACCATGTGGTTACTGGGAATTGAACTCAGGACCTTTGGAAGAATAGCCAGTGCTCTTAACCTGTGAGCCATCTCTCCAGTCCAGATAATTTTGTTTTTGCCTTTGGAAATTAGGATTTCTAACTAGATGTCTTAATTGGAGGAAATTCCTGAGTGTTGCATGCTGTGTTTCATGGGAAGTACTAAGATACTGGTCCATCTTAAAGTCTGTTACGACTGACAGATTACCACCATGCTTTACGTACATTGAGTAGAATGTGATGGTAAGATGGTTTTTAAAAAGTATTATTTTACATTTATTGGTGTTTTGCCTGTGTATATGCCATGCCTGTGAAGGCCAGAAGAAGGTGTTGGGCCTCTTCAAACTAGAGTTGCACATGGTTGTGTGTTACCACATGGGTGCTGGAAAATGGAACCCAGGTCTGCTAGAAAAGCAGCAAGTGTTCTTAAGCACTGAACCAACTCTCACCTTCAATGGTGAGATATTTTAACCTCTGGCTATCAAAATGAATGCAATTTTTAGGTTGAATTCTGACTATTATGGTAGATGTGAGGTAATTTTTACATAATTTATTCAGTGGCTCTTTCATAGAGTGGAAAATCCGACCAATATGGTAAAGTTCTTCAAATTATGGTCTAGAGTAAACAAGTGAGAAGAAGAATGCCTTTGTTCATTGCCTTGACCAAAACCAAAGTTCCCCTCTGGGAAGATGGTCTTTTCTTTCTTTCTTTCTTTCTTTCTTTCTTTCTTTCTTTCTTTCTTTCTTTCCTTTCTTTCTTTCTTTCTTTCTTTCTTTCTTTCTTTCTTTCTTTTGGTACATAATTTTCATTTAATAAATAATAGTTCGCTGGACAATAAATAAGTGTTGCAACTCAGAGGAAGGATAGCAGGTTACCAAGAAGAGACTTGATACCCTATGAAGGTGGTCTTTTCTAATGGACGTGGAGCAGGAAATGTGCTCAGCTGGGCTTTGAGGGCTTCCTCCTTGTGCATGTTTTAGGGTTAAGTCTGGCGTTTTAAAAACTCTTCTTCTATGACAACCTAGTAAAGTTGATTGAAATATTATTAGGCCATGTTATGAGATCTCTTTCTCTCTCTCTCTTTCTCTCTTCCCCCCATCTCTCCCTCCCTCCTTCCCTTCCTCTTTTTGTCTTTCTCAGTAGGTTTGAATTTACAAATAGTCTTAAGCAGTTTTGATTAAAGAGACAGCTACTGAATATTACAGCTATATTTGGAACAAAATAGTATCTTCTGTAGCAACTCAGATTCTAGTCACTCTTCTTCTGAACTGTTTGTCACTTTGAAAGAACTCCTGAAAGCTGTGGAATAAGCTGTTAAAGGTGTTAATTTTCAAAATTCTAAGGACTTCAGAAATCTGTGCTAACTCACATTTTTTTCATTTATCTCAAAGTTAGCACCCTAGGAAAGAATTAATCTGCTTTTACTTCATTGTTCAATCTGAATGTGTATACTTAGAGGTTGATTAAATATTTTTCTTCTGACCACAGGAAAGTCTGTCCAAATCCTTAAGTAATTACATTCTTAATGCAAACGTCTCTCATTTTCTTACAATAGGGAACAGGCAGGGTGGCTTTCACTTCCTTGTGCTCTGAATTGGGCTTTGTGAACTTCAGTCACATGCCTCTCAACCAGCTTAGTTTAGAAAGCACATATTTCACAGTAGTTCATGCCACAAAACTGCATTCTTTAATAGGGTGAGAGATTATCTGAAGTATTGAAAAAAGCCTACAATTTGAAGAATAGTATTTAATGTAATTGACAGGTTTGATTTCAAATGATACAAAGAAGTTAAAATGTATTTCTGATCTTTTAGTGAGGTAAGTATTTAAAGAATTAAAAGTAAAATGAGAATTCCTCCTATGAGGGAACAGGACCTTCAGAGAACATTGTGAAACCTAAGTACTTTGAGGACTTGTACCTGTGACACATATGTAATTCATGTGTGCCTCACCTTCATGCAACTCAGACACTTCAGAGGACTGGTTACCAGTTACCTAAAAGCATGGTTTTGTCAATCTTCTGGTTCCAGCACCTACTGCCTCACTGCGTCTCCTTGTCAGTGTTGTTAGATTCAGACCCTTGTTCCAGGATTTGTTCATGGATCTGTGTGTGTTTATAGAATATGTTTAAGGGGGAAAGTCCACTGTTTCAACCTTCAGGACTCATGCCCAGTGTTTGCCTTGACTATAGCCTCAAGTTAGAAAATAGGATCGTTTGCACAGTTGGGGTTTTAGTTATTATTTTAACACACTTTTCTCACTAGACAGTCTTGGGGTTCTCTCATATTCTGTCACTACATGGATATGTGCTCTTCCATTTTATTAGTTTTTAAATTCATGCCGATCATATTTTTTACCAAACTGAGAATTCTAGAATAATTAAACAAGATGGAGAAGATTCTGTAAATGGAATGATGAGAGATTAGATTTACCAGGGAGTAAATATTTCATAAAGCTTTAATACTGAAAACGGTGTGGTCTTAGCACATGACAAGTTTAGAACTCAGTATATATAGAAATTTAGCAAGAGACACTTTTAATCAGTAGGGGAAGTGAAGAGTGTTCAAAAAAATTATGCTGAGGCCATTGAGTAAATACAAGAGAAATTAGGCTGGCTCTTTCCATATACTGAAGTAATTTCCTACACTGTATTATTAAAAAATTTTTTAAATGCCTGCACTAAATTTTAACCTGGCTTGCCCCTAGAGATGTTGCAGGCGTGGCTCTTGCGTCACATATGTGTCAGTAGGTGGCAGAGAAGTGAGAGGCTATGTCTGTGCTCAGCGTTCTGACCTATGAACATCTGAATGATTAGTAGCTTAACATTCCCTGAGAAAAGCAAGCCTGAGATAACCACCAGTCTGTAGCTGCACAGGCCTCAAGGCTGGGGGTGGGGTGGGGCAGATCATGCCAGAGATGACACTGCTCAGCACCATAATGCATAAGAAAGGCATTAAACTCCTAAAACCACTCCTGAAACAACCCCAGACACTCAGAGACCTGGGTACCACTAAGTGAGTGGTGGAGAAGGATGTGGGTACAGTGAAGGAGAGGCAGAGCTGGAAACTTGAGGGAAGCAAGGAGCAGCCTGGTGTGAGTAGCCAGTGATACTACCTGGGACCATGGTGGGGTCCTGGCCTGTACTGCCACCAAGAGCCATGTCTGGGTCCTTGGTTCTGCAGCAGCAGGGGTCTGTTACCCTTGAAAGCCAGGTAGACGTCCCTAGTCTGGGATGCCACTTGGGGACGTGTTAGTATCTGAGGACTGTGCAGAACTTCCCCCTCTTCACCTGGACATCCTGGGGTGAGAGTAGGAGAGTTGACCATGCCTCTACCAGCTGCAAGTATTCAGGAGAGCAGCTCTGCACATTGCGAGAGTTGTAGGTAAGCCAGCTCCAAGGATACGACTGGGAGAGCTCGCCTTACCACTTGTTTCCTGTGGATGAGGGAGAGATACCCTCTTTTTTCCTTGGCCCTTACCATCTGTGGCAAGTAGAAGAGCTGTTCCTGCTCCTCACTTGTTGTAGCACGGGCGGGGGTGGAGGGGTGGGGGAGGGTGAAATCAGGCCCTGGATATGGAGGTTGCAGATGAGTGGACCCTGAAGGTGGTGTGAGTGAGCATGGGAGAGCTAGCCCTGCAAATTGTCTGCCTTCTCTCACCCTTGTCCCTTGCCACATACAGCAGGTGGGAAAACTGGCCCTGGGGATCATGAGAGCAGGAGAGCTTTTCCTGTCCCTCACCTGCTGTAGCACTTGGAAGAGCAGGCCCTGCACCTCACCTGAGCACCACAGCAGAGCTGGCCCTTGTTGCAAGTGTTTTTTTGTTTTTGTTTTGGGGGGGGGGTTTGTTTTTTAGATTTATTTATTTATTTATTTGCTTACTTATTATTTATACAGTATTCTGTACTGCATGTGAGCCAGCAGGCCAGAAGAGGGCACCAGATCTCATTATAGTTTAAAAATATGCAAACTATGGCTTTTCTGAAAAAATTCACTGATACGTTCTTACAATTTATATCATTCTTTTTTAGCTACTCATAAATAAATGACTTATTTATTCCAGCAGATATTATATGGTGTTGTACACTTGAAGTATCTAACTGATCTCCATATAAAGTAGAATTTTTGAAGTTATATTATCATGGTTTTGTTGGAATTTCTATTTTTTCTCTTTAGAATTTCTATTTTTAAGCTTTTGTTTAGATTGTTAGTAGATATGTCTTACTAGGATTGTACTTTTAAAAACCTTTGCATGGACTGAATATTATCAGCCTTGAGCCTATAAACTAAAAAATTAGTGATTGAGAACAATATGATTCTTTGAAAATAAGCTTCCTTTATATGGCTTTGTATGGTTCTCTAATATATGCAAAGAAGCTTTGCCCTGTTTCTCACTAGCTCTTCAAAGACAACTTGCTTCCTTCCAAATCAATATAGCCTGCTAAATGGCAGTGTGTCACTTTTAGAAAGCCTTGCCTTACCTATGCATTCTCTAAATACAAAAGTGATCACTGGTGTTTATGGCAAAGCCTTTTGGTTGACATTAAGCCTGTCATCATATCTTTCTTTGTCCCTTGGAGCCTCAGACTCAGGAGTTAGTGTTTCTAATGCTTGTGCCCTTTTTTCTTCTTCACTTTTCCTTAGGGTCAATATAGGCCTTCTGATTTGCTGTGTCCTGAGACGTATATCTGGGTACCCATTGAGCAGTGCCTGCCTTCTCTTGACAACTCCAAGTACTGCCGTTTGAACCAGGACCCGCAAGCAGGTATGTCTAGGGCGGAGCCCAGCTCGACATCATTACCCTTTTTGTGGCTCTTGGTAGTTTTAATATATTAGACAGTGTGTATGAATATGCACACATGCGTACACACATATGCATGTGTGTATGAGAGAGAAGACAAGATAAACAGTGAAGAAGTGTATACCCTTGCTGCTTACTGCCTGCGTTTCTCTTGTTAGATTACTTTTCACGTGCTTTGAGGGCTGACATTTTTATCTTTAATTCTTTAACAGTTATCACAGTATAAAAGTTATCTACTAGTTTGCTTATTTGGCCAACATAAAGACAGAAATATTGGGGATTGAGCTAAGTGAGTTTGTAGAGCAGTGTTGTGGAGATGATTGTTTTATGAAGTTTTTGTGGTGGTACTTTCTTCTTATAACTCTGGTGTGTCTCATCTTCTATGCCTTTTCCTACTCCCTGAGAGAATAGCCTTAGCCACATTTTGTTTGCCATCTTTCTCCTTTGGATATTAGTCTGTATTAGTATGTATAGACAACAAAAGAATAGCCTTGGAGTCGGACCCTGACTCATGACCAACAGGTATACTGTGTGCCTTTAGACCGTTAAGAAGCTTCCCTGCTCTCAGATTTCTCACTTAATATCAAGATAAAAATAGGTGCAAAGTGTGGTGGCTTATGCACAGAATCCCAGCAGGTGTAAGTTAAAGGCAGGAGAATCAGCCATTTATGCTCAGCCTCGTGTGTGTGTGTGTGTGTGTGTGTGTGTGTGTGTGTGTGTGTGTGTATAAAATACTATAATGAACCTATTGTATATAATTAATGTACGTTAATAAATATAGTAAGGCTTACTTTATTGCATTATAACAAGGGAGGAAAATCAGATCCAATATTAAGAATTGTCTCTTATTGATTTTGGTTTTGTTACCCAAATTAGGATATTGCATCAGATTTATGTCAGAGACTTTTGTCAGCATTTATTTCCATTTGTTCTGTCCCTTCTCTACAAAACAAAACAAAACAAAACAAACTACTGTGGGTCCTGTTTGCTTCTCTGCAGTCTAAGTGCCACTCAAAGTGTAAAACACCTCTTGGTGTACAGGGCAGTGGACTGTGGCTTCACACAGATGGTACACATTTGATGCTCTCCGGGTGGCTCATACCATGTTGCTGTGTGTGGCTTCTCTGGACTGAAGTCCTTTGGTGTTGCAAATTTTGCTTCCTTGCTTTTATTCTGTACAAAGTCTACAGCTGCGGTGATGCCTGTTGCCTACTCAGTAGACTACAGAAGGAAAGAAGTGGAAAGCCTGGCTGAGGGGACACGAGTGAATGGAAATCAGATGGGAATGAGGGGAGTGAGGAAAGAAGCGGCTGATTTCTTCAACTCTGATATGCCATATTTTTTTCTCACCAGTTTTTTTTGGGGGGTGGGGGTGGGGGTGGGGGCAGGGTGTGAAATTGTTTCATGTAATACATTTTGTTGCCTTGAAAAGCTGATATGAAATCAAGAGTGAAACATCTTACCCACAGTGGTACCTTAGAATCCAAAAAGTGGCCACAGGGGCCCAGCTGACTCACTTGCCAGGACAGACTCTGCAGGTGTTACTGTTCTTTGTTTAGAATTCATTCAGCCTGGTTTTTCTAGTAAGGACTGAAACGTCACAACTTTAATTGTTCATCAGGATGGGATTGTTTTATTCTTAAGTTGAACTTCAGTGATCAAACAGATAATGTTGCTTTAGAACGACCATTGAATTTGTTAGCTGGCTTTGGAGTTGGGTCCATAGCCAAAGGCAATTGTGTTCAAGTGGAAAGCCAGTAATGACCACTATCTCACCTCAGAACATAGTTTTCTCTTTGCCTTCCTCCAGGTCAGTTTGGGGCAGCCACCTTATAATGAAAGCTGCTGACCGCCTTGATGAATTATTCCATATTCACTAATAGCAGTTTTCTTCCATCTGAATAGTATGAATACTATGATCTTAAATTTGTTTCTGACTCCCAAACTTATGACACAACTTTACTTCCTCTCTTTCATAAATTTAGTTTAAAGATTATTTGGAGATGTAAGAGACCATAAGTACTCAATGTTTTGTGAAGTTGAAAAAGTGACTGAATAATTTCCATGCATGGAATGGGCATACAAGTAAAAACTCGTTTATTTTATAGATTAAAAATTCCTTCCCCAAACAGGTGTTAATGAGCATTTCATAGCAAAAACAATTTAGTCTTGCATTGCTTACTGTGAATAAGAAGACACTTTATCCTGGCGAGTGACACACATAGCATGTTGTTTCCTACTGGGCAGTTGCTCTAGCTGCTGCTGCTGCTCATTGTTTAGAATTCATGTACAGAGTCAGAGTAAATGTCTTTGAGAATAATGCCTTCAAGCAAATGGAGATCAGTTTCCACGTGCTGAGTCTTTAGAACTTTGAAGAGAATATTGTATAGTTTATCAATATTGGATATCACAGTCCAGACACTATTTGAAATCACACTTATGTCCTGTGGTTTTAGGAAATTAAAATGCAGTTACATGCTGGAATGTATTGAGCCTGCTGTGAAGCATGGTCATTGGAGGTTTAAATGGCAAACTATTAGAAGCTCTCCTCCTCTCCGGGGCCAGTTTACTTTACATGACCCAAACTCTGACTCAGAAAAAAAACACAGAGCCTGGTGTGAGTAATATTGCTAGCTTGCCTGTGTTATATCACCAAGTCTTTTTCTAATCCAGATGTTCTGTGGCTCAAGTGGCTACAGAAGGTGCCTCAGCTGACCTCATCACGCGCTGTGAAAGTGGTTTCAAGGTACATCAATGGTCCCTTGTCAGAAAAATCTCGTGTCTTCCCCACCGTAACTTGCTGTAATACTCAGAACTACCCAC
The DNA here is from genome assembly GCA_907169655.1 of Acomys percivali. Classification (NCBI taxonomy): domain Eukaryota; kingdom Metazoa; phylum Chordata; class Mammalia; order Rodentia; family Muridae; genus Acomys; species Acomys percivali. Next base: position 10,710,037 of record OU015757.1, on the reverse strand, counting down.
CCCCAGTACTGCTGGCAGTCTCTGCTCCCCACCCCCTTCCTCCTCATCTTGGGTTTTCTGATTGTTTGTTTAAGCACTAAGCCTGCACAGCAAACCCTCTGTATTTACTGTGTTGTGTTACTGTGTGGGCAAGTGTTGGCTCTCTAGCTTCTAAAAACTATTATTATTATTTTGTGGTAAATAGATATTTTGTTTTCAGTTTAGAACTTCTCCCTATTCCAATGAAATGAATTTAGAAGCTTCTCGAATAACTTTTAAAGAAAGTATGTTCCATTGTTTTTAAAATTAGAAATTGGCTATATGTAGACTTAAAATAATTCAGTACTACAATTATACTTTGCTTTCTCAGGTATTTGTGTATTATTATTGTATATGTATGATGTGTACATAGGGGCACGGTACCATGGCATGTGTATAGAGGTCAGGGGACAACCTTAAGGAGTTGGTTCTCCTGTCCTTTAATCGGTAGGTCCAGGGAATGAACTCAGGGTCAGGATTACTTGGCAAACACTTTACCAGCCAAACATTCTTACCAGCCCATATTTCATCTTAAATCATTCCTTTAAAAATACTTTCTGAAAGCTTTTGTAGAAATTTGGCCCAGATGTTTAGTGAGCATGTCATTCAGTGACAGAATGCTTGCCCAGCATGCATGAGGCCCCATGGTTATTTAAGGAGGGAACCAAGAGGGTGCACAGTCTTTGCTGCTGCAGCAGTGCTAGTGTCCTGTACTCTCCACGGCTCTGTGCCCTATGAATGCATCTGTGGGTGCCTTGGAAAGCAGTACAAGGGTCACATGTCCTACTTCTGTGCTTGCGTGTACTGCTTTACTTTTGATTAGATAAAGGGCATATTTGGTAAGGTAAGAATTACTTGGCTGTTAATTAGACCATTAAGAAAGAAAATATGAGCTGGGTGCAGTGCCTGGGTGCATGGGTACAGGATGGATGCACACCTTTAATCCCAGCACTCAGGAGGCAGAGGCAGGCGGATCTCTGTGAGTTCAAGGCCAGCCTGGTCTAAAAGCAAGTCCAGGACAGCCAGGGCTACACAGAGAAACCCTGACTTGAAAAACCAAAAAAGGAAGGAAGGGAGGGAGGGAGGAGGAATTCTATGGTTGTGCTGGGGTGAGAAAAAAACCAAATACTACTCTTACATTGCACATGCTGTCTAGCATAGACAGTCCTTACACACGATTTGTTAAAACAGTAGCCAATATTTCGAGTTGATTTTTAAGCCTTGATAAACTGTGATTTGACTCACAGTGTTGGGCAAACAATTTGGCATTACTCAAGGGTATTATAGTCCTTGCTTCAGTGTTGTTCAGAGGGAAACGTTAATGGGTATATATTATTTCTCAAGTACCATTCTGTTTTCCCCCATGTTATTCATTTTATTCTCAAACATAACATTTTATACTGACTGCTCAATGTTTGTTGTAAAAAGACAGCAAATGTTCATTTTTGCCAAAGGATGAAAAAAATTTATTCCAGTTTTGCTCTGTACTTTCAGAAGTAATTATTTTTATTTTTAGAGAATGTATAATTTTTATTTCTGTTTTCACTTATAATTACCTTTTACCATAGATTAGTCTAAAGTTTTGTTTAGTTCTGTACAGACTTTGAAATGTAGGCAAGAAATTTTCCATTTCATCTCTAATGTGACCAAGCCATACACCTACATTTGAGTTTAAACTTGCTATGAAAACAATGATACAATGGCACTTATTTTGGACCAATTGCTTTGTGCATTTCCCTAGGGTAGGCTATTTCTAGAGCACCTTACCTCTTTCCAGAGTTAATATGAAGAAGCTTGGTACTACTATGGCCCCTGAAGCTTGAAAGTTCCAATTTGTGTTATTTTATGTTATTTCAAAGGGGGTCTCTTTTCTTTTTACTTCATCCTTTTTCTTTCTGGCATTGCTCTCTGACATTTTCCCCACACTTTTGTAGTTTCTCTAGCATATGGCCATAGAAAACCAAGGCTCACTCAGTTCGAAAGTCTGTATAAGAGCCAGCCCAGAAAGCTCTCTGTCCTGTATTTATTGATCTGTATCTTTAGGCATGGCATGACTTCCTGAACACTGTCTTATTTGCTCCATCAGATGGGTATATGGAGCCAACACATCCTCTTAATCACTGGGAAACAACGCTCAGGAAAAAAAAAAAAAAAAAAAAAAAAAAAAAACCAAACTTACAGAATTTCCTTAGGGCCTCCAGAATCCTCTGCAGCGATAATTCATGACAAAAGGAGGATTCTGCCCTAGCAGATGCAGGGTTGAGTTGCTGCTTTATTTGCACTTCTGAGGATAAAATTATTTTTTTAGAATAGTAGTTTTCTTTAGAAACAGTGTGTGTGTGTGCGTGTGCATGTGTGTGTGTACACATACCACTGTAGATGTGTCTAGCTCACCTATCTTGTGTGCTCCAGGCATTGCATTTATATTGTTAGTCTTGTTAACAAGCAACAAGACCATTCTTTATTCATTAAGCCAAGTCAGTGGCTCCCAGAGAGCTTTTTTTTTTTTTTAAATGTTAGCCTAACTACTCAAAGTTATAAAATGAATGGCATTACTTAAAGGATAGTTAGTAAACAAATAATCTATTGTCAATAACGATGGTGATAATTAGATATAGCCAGCTGGAGGTAGAACCAGTTAGTTGTACCAGAGTACACGTTTTAAAGGAAATAAGTATCAAAGCAAGAAAATAACCTGGACATTTGGTTTAAATAGTTGGTAAGGCTAGGGGATTTGTGTTAATATGGAAAAAATAAAGTGTTACAGTGTTTTGGAAACGCTTTGTTAGAAACATAGATGAACATATTTTTGTCTTTCCACGATGTCAGAATTTATGAATGACAACTAATTCAAGATTTCAGTGGAAGCATTGTGCCAAATTTTCTCACTTTACTTAGCAACCATAGCCAAGGCAAAAATAGACTCTTTTAGCACAGTCTTAATTACTAATATTAACTCTTACCATATATTACACACAGTACAATAGATTTATCTGTCTGTCCATCCATCCATGAGTAGCTGAAAAATGTTAAGAGATTGCAGCAGAGTTCAAGGTGTGTCTGAAGTCCTGAGATGCAGAGTCTGAGGAGGTGAAATGACCAAAAGAAGGCCTTTGGAGAAGCAGCTGTGGCTGCTGTTGTCGAGTCCAGCTGTGAGGTGTAAGTTGAATCTACCTGCAAAGGTAAAAGGATAAGAAGAGGTTATATAAATGAATGGGTGGATGAGGACAGCTAGTCTAGCTGTATAAAAAGGAAGGTGGACAGACAACAATTCAAATAAACTGTATCAACAGCAGAGGTTGAGCCATGCTGAAGCCCTGGGACAACCTGAAATTGTCTATCAGCCTTTGAACTCACCAGGTACTGAGATGACAGGTTGGTGATTGCTGTCACCATCACAGTGTTATGTGTGTGTCTATGGAATCCAGGTGAGGGAGTTATAACACCCTTTCCTTGGTCTGGTGTGTCTGTTGGTTCTTAGACCTGATTTTCTTAACATAATTTTAATACATCTCTGTACTCCTATGGACCCAGTTTGTCCCCAGATGAAGTTAGAGAATGGCACTCTTTCTACACCCAGAAATTAGTCATCATCAGGCTGTGCCGTGTGTATGCTGATGGACAGATAGTGCTGTTCATGTGTCCATCTGCTCCTCAGAAAGGAGCTGTAAAGTAGAGTCTGTCAGGGCATACATCGTCTGCAGAGAGCTGCTTCACATTGTATTTTATAGGTGTGTGAGCATCCCTGAGGTGGAGGACTTGTGTGGAATCCTAGAACCAAGTTCCTACATGTTGAGGGATGGTAAGTGCGACTCCTGATCTTAAATTAGAGACCAGATCTCCCTAGTTTGCTTAGTGAAGACCCAAGAAACAATAGCAAAGGTCATCATACGATATTTGCATGTGTGACTCAGGAATAAAGATGTTACTGTTGTTGTTGTTTTTTTATTATTATTATTTTTAAAATGTCACTACTCAGACATATTAGAGTAAACTTTGATAGTTGCCAATGACCTAATTTTTAAAGATTGTTTCAAAGCTGGTCTTGGCAGAAAAAGTTTTAAGTGTATTATTGTATAAGTGTTTGTCAGCTCATTTTCATTAAGGAAGTTGCATGTGTAGTAAGTACATGGTGTGTTAGAGGTGAGTCCAAAGAGAGGAGCAAAAATACCCAGGAGGGTCTGACACACAAAAAAGTACAAACTGATGCAGCATGTTCCTTGGTGTCAAATGGAGACTGACTTTTTTCATCCTTGTGACAAGATACTGAAGACAAACAAGTGAAGAGAGTAAAGATTACTTTATTCATGTGCTGTATCCATCACAGATCTGGGGACAGTCCTGAGTGGGGCAGTGAGAAATGAATAAAAGACAGGTAGATGGACACAGTAACAGAAAAGCTGGGGTCAGGTGGACTGGGCTTTCTGCTGGAGAAACCACAGCATTCCAAAAGCTCAGAATGTTTTTAGAGTTGAACAGAAAGGCAGGGTTATGATGAACAAGGTGGTGGGGTTACTATATACAGATAAACAAGGAGGTAGGGTTTATGGTATACATGACTCGGGACTTCACTCACTCACTCATTCATGAAATCAAAGTACATCAAGGTGTCTGAGAAGATGAAACAGGAGGACTGATGGGAAGATGAGCCTTAGATAAGAACAAACGACCTTCTTGGGATGAGAGGAAGGGAGGGTGCTGTGGAGAGCTGGAGCTGTTTGCCCTGCGTCTTTCCCTTACCAGTGCAATGGGTGCTGGGAAAGGAGGGGGCAGCAGGACAAGTGTTGGGTGCATGTGCTGGGGTAGCACAGGGGACGGAGCTGGCTGGCAGCCTTGCCTAGACTGACACTTTCAGGATGCTACACATATCATGCTTCTTCCAAGGCTTGTCTGCTGTGGCTGTGTGGCTGCAGAGCCGAGACTTGTCAGTTACAGAGAAAAACTGAGGACTAACAGAGAGATGGCTAGAGTGGGGACGTGGTATCTGAGTTCAATTTGGAAGAAACGGAAGATGGGGGTGAGTAGAACAAAACGCCAAGGAATAAAGAGAGCAGAGAATTAGAGGCCTCTGAGAACCATGTCTGTGGGATAACAGAACAAGCTAGGCTGGCAAGAAGTGCTGTTCAGACAAGTGCTTGCTTCTCTGTTTGAGAGTGACAGATTTGGCATTGGGATTGGGAATGTAAGGTAGAATTAATGTGAAAGTAATTGAAGATTCTGAAGTAGTCACACTGCTAAAAGCTGGGATGTCAGAGATTCCATTCTGGGTACCATTTAGCTGTAAGAATAGTAAATAGCTAAGAGAAGCTCCTTTTTGTTTGCCAAATAGCTAAGATGCTACCAAGTTCCAGTGAAGTATGCAGTTCCTCCTTTTCACTAATGCATTAATAGAAAAACACCAATCCAGGCCTTTAGAAAGAGAGAGTTTGAATTGATGCTGTCATCAAGTCATCTGCCTCTGCATTTGTAAACGTTCTCTCTCTCCCTAATCATGTACTTGTACATGTGCACGTATTGTTGGAGAACTAGCAAGTAACTTGAGCCCTCCACCTGAGCTTAGATGTGCCTCTTCTAGAACACAGCTTCTTAAACTTTGGGGTGCCAACCCTTTATGGGGTCATGTAATTGAATGTGGTGGTTATGAAACTTCTCATAAAAACGAGAGGTCCAAAATTATTTCAGAATCAGACAAATGGAGGTGTTTTGGCAGTGCTCACCTATGTTTGTTATATGACTTCATCACAGCCTTGGCTCTGAACATGATGTGCTGGGCTTTGATTTGAGACTATTGTAAGTTCTGACTTACAGTGTTTTTTATATGCAGAGTTTTTTTGTTATAAAAATTTATTTCAGCTTGGTGGTGGTGGCACACGAATTTAATCCCAGCACTCAGGAGACAGAGGAAGGTGGACAGGTGAGTTTGAGGACAGCCAGGGCTACACAGAAACCCTGTCTTAAAAAAAACAAAAACAAAAACAAATTCAAAACCAAAACCAAACAGAAATATTAAGGAAAATAAAATATTAAGGAAATAAAATATTAAGGAAATAAAATATTAAGGAAATATTAAGGAAAATAAAGACTTCATATTTTTCTTTCATCATTCCTCAGCATATATTAAATTAATATACCTTTGGATTATATTTTGTTAAAAGTGTTTGATCTTAAAAATTGCTGTTTGAATGCTGATTTTGGTTTTATAAACCAATTATTAAGCTAATTTTGGTTTATTATTGGGACATACTTTTCAAACTTTTGAAGTGGCTCTAACCATACCTTTGCATTTTATATTATATATTTATGTGAAGCTGCTTGTTAAGGATTGGTAATTATAAAATCAAAGTATCCATCAGTTGTGAAAACCGTTGAAGATGCTTTACAAATACTTAGCCAAGATTGAAGTGTGTGTGTGTGTGTGTGTGTGTGTATGGAGAGACAGCTTTGGGTGCTAGAAACCCAACTCCTATATTTTTGGGTATGAGCCTAGCCTTTAATGGCTGAGCTATCTCTTCAGCCCCAAGATTGAATTCTTAATTCATCTCATTAGTATAAAAAAATGTTTTTCCTTTAATAAATGGTAAAATTATATATTTAACAAAAATAATTTTAAAATAAATTTCTTTATAATTTATTATTAATATTTGGCTTGTGTACCTATTTTGTACAACCATATATTTGGGTCTGGAAAGCATTCTTAGGTGAAGCAGGGTTGTTAGTGGATGCCCAGGGTGGCACAAGCCGTGGTTGGGAAACTGCACTGCACTTCCACTGACCAACTAAGGAAAGAGTAACTTTGCACAGTGCATTACTGTTGCTTAAGTGTTGTAGTTAGTTGTAGTCAGTGGCTGTTCTGTGTGGCTGAGGACTCAGAATGGTGTTTGAGATAGGAGATAGCTTACCACAGACTTTTAGCTTGTTAGCTTTGGACTAGGTGACTTTATTTCTTATTCTGGGCGCTCAGCTGCTCTTCTGGTTCATTTCTGCTGAAATAGTAGCATTTGAAAGTTTGAGCTGCCTCTTCGAGAATCTTCTTCCTATCCTGTTCTGTGTCTTCTTGCCTATCCCCAAAACACAAGTGCAAGCATAAAGGAAGATTTAATATGGAAACAAGTTTCATGAACTAAATGCCCTCTCATTAGATAAAATGTACTGTGTTTTCTTTGTTACTGTTGATCCTAAATTGATTTCACAGTTCACTAAATCGCAACCTATAGAAAGACCTCAATCTTCAAAGTCTAAGTTTGCATTTTCAAGTTGGTGTGTAAACAGGTATTGTTAACTCATGTTTTCAAGAATGACTTTAATTTATAGGAAATCAGATTCAAAGATTTACTCTTGTTTTAAAAATTAGTATTCAGTTCATTAAGATAACAAATAGTCTATTAAAGAAACATTTGTTCCTATTTGTGAAATCTGAATGCCAATTACAAAGCTTATTTTCAATGTATAAGGTTTTCAAATTTTAGCAAGAATTTAAATAAAAACTTTTGAATAACCTTTGATTGCATTTATAAGATACTAATGCAATTTCTAACATTTAAAATTTTTATAAATATATTTAATTTCCCACTTAATTCAATTGTCTGACAAAGTATTCTTATAAACTTAATTAGATTTGTGGACACAATGTACTATATAGTTACTTGGTTTGAAATCACAGTATAAATCAATTAGTTAATTGAGCATTTCCTGTTGAAGTAATAAATTATTACATACATAAAAAATCTTCAGAGTCCAGTGTACAACTACTGGAACTAATAACTTAATTAAACAAGATTGCAGGCCATAAAAATTAATATACAGAACCCAATTGTATTTTACATATTAGCAGCAAACAAAATGAGTTGTAAAAGATCCTCTTAGAATAGCTTAAACGAATGTTCATATTTTAGAATTACATGTATCAGAAGACACTCAAGACTACTGCATTGAGAAATATAATGCACTGCTCAGAGAATTAAACCGTGTTCTGAGTCTGAATAACCAAGTTCTTAACATGACGAATGAAATGCTCAGTAGGACTATTGTGTCTCTGGATGGCCCAGTTCTATCTAATAGTGTATATGTGTGTGTGTGTGTGTG
>OU015757.1:10677649-10701927 GCA_907169655.1 Acomys percivali | reverse complement strand
GATGGCCCAGTTCTATCTAATAGTGTATATGTGTGTGTGTGTGTGTGTGTGTGTGTGTGTGTGTACAAGTGATTCCTGTTCATTGATGGCCCAGTTCTATCTAATAGTATATCTATGTGTGTGTGTGTGTGTACAAGTGTCTCCTGTTCATTGACACCGATATCAGTATCATGTGTTTATTCTCATCAACATCTTCATGTTTTTTACCAGGTTATAGGACACAGTAAAGCCTGTTTACAGTGACTTTTCAGTGGCTGCCTATTCTGAAGGAGGCGGTTTTATTGGTTACGACCCAGTGCTCCCCTGTCTAATTGTGTGGTCAGCCCCAGAAAGCGTTAAGCCCACAAGGCTGTGTCTTGACCAGTGTTTACATTTCTTTAGTTCTTAAAGATTATCTTCATTCTCATCCAACTTAAAGAGCTGTGAACCTCATGGAGTCCTACCTTGAATCATACTCACAAAATGACTCAAGTTTTAGCAATACTCAATTCTATTTGAGGTTCAGGCTCCCCTCATTGTGTTTTCTGCTTGTTACTAGCTTTCAAATACCTAACCATTGTTCTACGGTAGCAGGTAATTTGCTCATGGAGTCATGTTAATTTAGTGCTTCAGCCAGAAACCCAGATTAGTGACTTTCCACAGGTCACTGGCTCTCGGGCTGTTTGATTATTAGTGAAATGAGGAACTCAGACCACATGAAGTTAAGGTCCTATTGTGTTTTGTGACCTCTGGATAGTTAAGAACTTGATGAGGATTGAGCTGCTTCAACACTGGGACATATTTTTTTAAATTAATTAATTAATTTATTCATATTACATCTCGATTGTTAGCCCTTCCCTTGTTTCCTCCTATTTCTCCCTCCCTCCCACTTCCCCTCTTCTCCCCTCCCCTATGTCTGTGATTGAGGGAGACCTCCTCCCCCTATATGCTCTTAGAGTATCGAGTCTCTTCTTGGTAACTTGCTATCCTTCCTCTGAGTGCCGTTAGGCCTCCCCATCCAGGGGACGTGGTCAGAAAAGAGGCACCAGAGTTCGAGTGAGAGCCAGATTTCACTCTCCACTCACCGGTGGAGAATATCCTGTTCACCAGATAGGTCTTGGTAGGGGTTCAAAGTTTACTGCCTATATTCTCCTTGGTTGGTACCTTAGTTTGAGGAGGACCCCAGGACCCAGATCTGTCTGTCATAAAGTTCTTCTTGTAGGTTTCCAGAACCCTGTGGATCCTACTATTTCCCCATTCTTCCATGCTACTCTCACCTAAAGTCTCAATAGGATGTCCTCAACAGGGACATATGCTCAACCATGTTCATAGCGGCTTTGTACACAATAGCCAGGGCATGGAAACAGTGTAAGTGTCCCTCAGTAGAAGAATGGACTAAGAAACTGTGGTACATTTACACTATGGAATACTACTCAGCTATTAAAAACAAGAAATTCCTGAAATTTGTGGACAAATGGATTGATCTGGAAATTATCATAATGAGCGAGTTCACCCAGAAGCAAAAAGAGACAAACAGTATATACTCACTTATATCAAGATACTAGTCCAAGGGATATGTACCATGAAAAACTTTACTTACCAGGAAAGTGGGTCAGAGGAGAGGACATCCTGTTGACACTGGGACTTATTAAACACACAAGGGGCGATTCTGAATCACCTCAAGTGCTTGTGGGCCTGGTTATAATGTTTTCTACAGCTGCACAGACTCCAGCACACTGAACCCTTTGCTTGATCTCTTTTCCTCTTTGTTGTGAGCAAATTAAAGCTGTAATTTTAGGAGGAGCTATGATCTTTTTGGATAACGTTTTCTAAACACTGTCATGAGCACCTATAAAAAATCATAATAGTGATTAGTTTGATTAGTGCTTATTGGTTCAAGAAGTTTACAGTGACTATGTTGGCCTTCCCTTTGAGTCCATATTCAGCAGGCAAAAGCTGTTTAGAAAATGAACAGGATTGGGATGGGGTATGAACATTACAAAGTGTTGCTGTCACTTTCATAACCTGTATAAATTACTAACTAGATATCTCATCATTTTGGTTAATAAGAATCCTTTGCCAGCCGGGCGTGGTGGCGCACGCCTATAATCCCAGCACTCGGGAGGCAGAGGCAGGTGGATCGATGTGAGTTCGAGGCCAGCCTGGTCTACAAAGTCGGTCCAGGACAGCCAAGGCTACACAGAGAAACCCTGTCTCGAAACCTGCCCCCTCCCCCAAAAAAAAGAATCCTTTGCCAAATGATTGTAAGCTGATTGTTAGACTGATGAAGGTGTGGTGACCATATTTGATCGACAGCTTGTACACAGCTCCAGCCTGGATCCTGGAGTCTGTATGGCAAAATTCAAATGTTTGGAATAATGGGACCATTAATCAAAGGCTCAGATTGTGGCTATAGGCAAGAAAAAGGACACATTGAAAGGTCTCTCTGTACTTAATTTTTAAAATCATACTTTTCTGAGTTTTTATTATTGTTACTAGTAGGCCTCTTTTTCTTTTAGTTTAGTTAAAGGATCTGGTTTCTACTTTTTTAGTTAGTCTTAAATTTTTATTGCATATATTTTCTGTGTTTGTGTGTGTGTATTTAATCATACACTCAAATGTTCTACAGTTTTTATGTGGAAGTCAGAGGATAACTTAAAAGAATCTCAGTTTTCAGCCAGGCATGGTGGCGCATGCATTTAGTCCCAGCACTCAGGAGGCAGAGGCAGGCGGATCACTGTGAGTTTGGAGCTTTGGAGTTCCAGCTCTGTTTTCTTAGTAAAGAAAGCCAGTTGCGTTTCCTCCAAACCCTAAGTTGTGATGTGCCGGCTGTGTAAGCTGTAATGCATGTGCCAGCTCCCTGAGCTTCCTCAGCAGCATTTTTCTCATCTGCTGTGTGCCAGTAAATTGTTGCTTATATGAGAGCTTTGATTTGCATTTCAAATTAATGTCATCTAATTTCCCAAACCTGAAATAAACCAAACAGCCCCCCTCCTCCACCCAGGCTACTGACTGCTTATGACCTGTACAAACTTGGAAGTTAGGGAGTTTTAGAAAGGGGAAGACATTAGATAATTGTGATGTACAGACTAACTATAGACATGTTTATTATTTGAACAAGTTCATTGTCACTTAAAATGTGTTTTAATTAAGAATTTGAACTGCAGTTTTAGCATCTCCTTTTTGTAAAACCATTGTTGTGAATCCTTTGATTAAAAACAAAGGTTCTTTTGCAGCACACTTCATTTTTCAAATTGGGGCTTTCAAGCGTGTTTTCTTAAAGCATTCAAACTGCACTCAGGAAGGCAAGCGAAAGGAGGAACCTTTCGTTCGTTTGTACCTTTTGGATGTGGCAGTGTGCTAGAGTTTGCTTTTGGACATACTTCCAGCTTTAAACTACAGAACCACAGCCATTTCTTTTATATAACTACACGCCTTCAAAGTATGTCTGAAAACAAATCGTGCTTTTGAAAAAGAAATTTTTTTTTTTTTTTCAAGAAGGAAGGGGCAAGAGCCACTGCTTTGTAGCTTTTCTGTTTGGCTGTTAGTCATGGTGCTTCCTTTTGCTTTTCAAAGTCCACTGAAGAAAGATGTTTTTCTATTTTAAAGAGTTTAACAGAAACGTGTGTGTGAAAGTGACCGGCCTTGATGCCTGGAAGGGCCCTCTGATTCTGTGCACTCCTGTCGCTCTTTGAGACTTGCAGGTTTTTTGGTAAGGGAAGAGTTCTGAAAGATTAAACTGTGAGAAACTGGAATGTAGAAAGTCTTTACTTTGGAGGACTTGTGAGCTCTGTGGAAGTGGATGTTGTAAGCCCAGAGATGCTTTTACTGCTCGTGTGGTCCACTTCGACTGGCGTGGCTGCTGCTTTGCTGAGTAAGAAAGACAAGACGCTTAGAAGGCCTGTTGCAACCTTAGCCTTTCACTTCAAAGCAGGTGTTGAAAAGTGCAAAGTGTAAAGTAAAAGTAAAAACCAAGAGCACTGGGTTATTGTGGAGATGCCAGTCAGGAGACAGAAAGGAGAATTCCGCATGAACAAGAGTACTTAGTGAACGCACATGCATGGGCCATACCCCTGCACTGCTCTACAGAAAGAGAGAGTGGACAGGTAGAATACAAATTAAAGCCCCAGCCATCAAACCTGCACAGCTAGGGAAGCTTTTGAGAAAACATCTCTTCCCTGAGCAGGAACACAACAAAGCGTATTCTCTGCGGAGCACTTTATCCCTTTTGTCAATGAAAGTTGCTTCCTGGAGGCAGATTGTGAATCGCAGCCTAGTATCCAAATGTGACAGTCATAACGCCTAGTTATGCGCCTTGAATATGAGATGATTATCAGAAATTTGGGAGAATTGCCTTAGTTACTACATATTACTGAGGAAGTCAGGGTCCCCTCTTTGGTTCTTAGTCTTGTTAGTGAAAGAATTTAAGAACAGACTCAAAAGGAAGCTCAAGCACACTTTTATTAGTTTAAAAGGAAAACTGCAGAGCAGCAAGCTGTCAATCTCAGCAGCTGCCCTCAGGAGGGAGATGTGGCAAAGAAAGAGGAAAGGCGTGCCTTTTGAGTCAACTGGCATGGAGGCCACATGGTGGGCAAGCAGGCACATGGCCGGGAAAGGAGCTTCAGAGAAAGGGTGACTCCCAGAGTGTTAGGGAAAAGTTGGAAGACTTACCAAGCTACATGGCTGTGGCTCTGTAAGCTTCTCTACTGGCGGCAAGGATTCTGGGAAGGAAAACTACATTATCTCATTAAAGGGATAATTAGTCTTCCCATTACTTCAGTTTGGCCCAGCCCTAAACAAGACATATTTATCTCAGCCCCTCCCAAAGCTGAGAAGTCATTTCTGAAGAGTGGGCAGAAAGATTCTAAGAGCCAGACGTGGTGGCTGACTACAGGGAAGCAGTGTTTTTCCATGTACACCAAGGCGGTTGCAGGTATAAATGAATGCACAGTGTCGCTACCCACTGTGACATGACAGCGTGCATAAGGCCTACATAAGCTCAGTCCACACAACAGCAGAAGGAGAGAACCATCCATCCCTAGCTGAGGTGCTGCCGTTGGCAATTGATATCTGCTAGGAGAGGGTGAGCCTGTTTTCTTCAAGAGCTTATCTCGGGTAGGTTACTGCACTCCATGGAAGAATAGGTGGCCGCACAAAGTAGACTTGATTTTTAAAATCTTTCTTATTATTAAAGTTGAGTGGATAGGGAAGGGGTGGATATGATCAAAGCATATTGCATGAAAATCTCATGAACTTACTTAAAAATTTAGTAAGAAATAAATTGAGAGAATCAAAAATTTAAGAGCAAAATTGTGGCAGTAACAAGTCAAGATTATATGTGCTACTGCTGTGGCTGCCCTTACTCTGAAGGCACTGACACTCTTAAACTGGCGCTTAAGAGACCATTGTTTCCTGTCTCCCTCCTTTCCATTCTTGCATTTATTGTTAGTCTACTGGCTTTTATTCTCTACAGATTTACTTTATTGAATTATGTATGAAATGAAATGGAGTTTTGTTAGCGTCTATAACAAGCTAGCGAATGAAAACAGTACTGTACCAAGATATAAAATGAGCTTATTTTGTGTGTTCTTTTCTTGTACTCTTTAATTTTACCATTGTCACTGTCATCACTGTAGTCCTCATCATATGTGTCTGAGTGTTCTGTCTACATGTATGTCTGTGAAGCACTTGCTCTCACTGCTCTCCCAAGGTATGCCTCTCTTGATGAAATCATTATGAGAACAAAAGTGAAAAATGATTGTTGATTACCATCGCATGCCATACCAGAAACATACATAACAGTTTGTGACTTTTCACAGCATCAGACTTTATTGAATAACAATGAATTCACAAGCTAGCATTCTTTCACTAGGTTCAATTTACCAAGTAGTCCCAATTTTCCTTGATTGCTGGCTTTTTGCAATTACGGTTCTTTTATCTGGATATTAATTACTAATATCTCTCAGATCATACACTCATTACACTTACAGTGTGTGTGTGTGTGCATTTAGGAATAACTACAATAAAGGGTAAAGAAGTCACAGAGGTGAAAATGACTTATTAGAGACAGGCAGGAAACTGATGAGATACAGAGAGAGTAAGTGTAGGTGGTTCACTAAGATAGGGAGGAGTGGTAGAGGTGCTGGAGGTAAGGCCAGGTGGAGGGTTGAGCAGACTGAGGTGGATTGTAGTTTGAGTAGGCTGTGTAAAACGGTGAGAGTGTGTTGAGCTAAAGCCTCAGGGTGGTCATACATTCTCTGCAGCAAGTCCCTTGACAGGTCAGCAGAACCATTGCCACCAGTGTAAGGAGGCCTTTTTTTTTTTTTTTTAAAGATTTATTTGTTTATGTATATGAGTACTCTCTTTGCATAAACACCTGCAGGCCAAAAGAGACAGGGCATCAGATCCCAGTATAGATGGTCTCGAGCCACGATGTTGTTGCCTGGAATTGAACTCAGGACCTCTGGAAGAGCAGACAGAGCTCTTAACCCCCTGAGCTGCTGTCTCTCCAGCCCTCCTTTTCTTTTTTAAATAGTGATTTGTTGGCGTTTGGTCTGGTGCTATATATTCTGATGCTAATTACTGGCCCTCCAGATCTGGTTGCCTGCTGCCCAGACAAGCACATTCTCACACCTGCCCTTGTTTAAACCTTGTTCTACCTATATAAAGTTGACTGGCTAATAAAAAAATGCTGAAGCTTGAGATTTGGCAGGAGAGAGAGAAGTGGAGTTGGAGGTTTGCAGGTTTGCGTTGGGGACCATCTGATGAGGAGGAGAGAGAGGTACAAAAGGAGGAAGAAATAAAGAAGAAGTCCAGGGAGAGAAAGAAGCACATGGCCAGATCAGCATGATGAAGGAAAGCAGTATTCTGGGATTATGGATGGGAGGTAGCCTGGATAGAAATGATTGACGCAGACAGCCTAGGATGGGGGCTGGAAGTGATAAGGATAGTTTAGAGGGTTGATACCTGCCCAGTCCCAGGTAAAATGGGGCTATCTAAAATGCAACAAGTGCCTGTGATTGATTATGATAGGAAGTTAGATAATACCACCGTAATAATTATAGGCTAATCTAATAATAAATACTTATTAGATATTTTTATATCGTCTACAGCAGTGATTACTAAAATGTTTATTTTGACTTGAGATCTCTAATTACTTATCTAAAAAGTTACTTTTTTTCTTCTCATTATTAGAACAGTTGACCACAATGAGCACAGCTACCTTCCAGTCTGTCCCAAATCCCTTTATTGTTTTACAGAAAATGCCTGCATCTCATAACACTAAAATAGCATTGGAAGTTATGAATTAGCAATGAAATAATTTTATGATGGGGGTCACCACAACATGATGAATTGTATTAAAAGGTCACAGCATTAGGAAGGTTGAGAACCACTGGTCTAAAGGAATGCTGGACATTAAAAGCCAAGTGGCAATAATTAATATACCTTTTTAAGAAGCTTATATACTTGTTACTCTGGTTTCTATCACAGTCTCCTAGGCATATGTTTAGAATGCCCTGAGGTATCTTACCTAGTGTCCTTTTGTTTGGCTTGATCTTGTGTAGGTCTTGTGGAGGCAACTCTGTGAGTCCATGAGTGCAATAGGTATTATATTTCACAGCACTCCATCCCATCCTCTGCCTCTTACATTCTTTTTGCTCTTCTTCCACAGTCCTCTGAGCTGTGATGATAAAGATGTCCTTAACATTTTACTAAGGATACAGTCCAGTTATTTTGTATGATAAAGATGTCCATAACATTTTATTAAGGATACAGTCCAGTTATTTTATAGAATATTCCTTAATTTGTTTTTTATCATATGTTTCTCTGTAATAGAGTCAAGTTACATAGTTTTGGTAAAAATATTAGAAATGATAAATTTATATCAGGTATGTAATGTCACTTATGCAACAGCTGGGGACCTGATAAAATATGTGTTGCAAATCTGCACTACAGTCAAAATTAGTTAAGTGATTAATAAATATTTTGTACAAAGCTATCTTTAGATGATGTATTCTGTCATATTAAATTTATATCTACTAGTTTTTACACCCTTAATAGAATGCTTAGGGTCAGAGTACATGAGTAGAAATGTGAGAGTCCTTTTCATTGTTGTCCTACAGTTCTAAAAAAAATCTTTTTTTTTTAAATTTGTATTTAGGGCTGGGGAGATGGTTTGATTGGTACAGCACTTATATTGCAAGTTTGAGGACTTGAGCTCAATTCCCAGAACCCATGTGGAAAGCCAATATGGTAGCACTTGTTTTATAATACAAGCCATGGAGGTGACTGACAGACAGGCAGATCCTTGGAAGCTCTCTGGTTAACTAGTCTAGCCAACTTGGCAAAGTTCCAGGCCAATGAGAGACCCTATCCCAACAAAAAGTGTTTTTTGTTTTTGTTTTTGTTTTGTTTTTTGTTTTATTTTTGAGAATGACACTAAGTTCTTCTATTACCTCACACTCATACACAATTAAGTGCACAGTCTGTACTAGCATACTCTATTAAACCTGGTTGGCTTCTATTAAAAAAATAGTCATGCCATGTAATCCCAGCACTCGGGAGGCAGAGGCAGGCAGATCTCTGTGAGTTCAAGGTCAGCCTGGTCTACAAAGTGAGTCCAGGACAGCCAAGGCCACAAATTGAAACCCTGTCTCAGGGGAACAAAAAAGAAAAAAGTTTGGAAGTTAAAAGAGCCCAGAATAGCCTTTTGCCCCCCCCCCCTTTTCTTTTCTTTTAAGAATGGAGCTAATACTGGTTTTGGCATTCAGCTAGACATAATACTTATTGGACCAGTACTGTGAGTTAGAAAAAGACTTTATGTTTATGACTAATTACTTTTCAAAAAAATGTACTTAGGTAGTTCAGTGGTGGACAAGAATTAGAGTGTTGTCACCAAATGACTCTGTGTTGGTTGAATATCCAAATACAGAAAATAAAATTGGTCCCCAGCTTTACATTTGCAAAAACTAAACATGAACCTAAATTAAGAAAAGTAAAATTAAAAAGATTTTAGGGGAACTCTTCTTGGCTATGGATGAGTCACTGGTTTCTTAGCTATGGCATGAATAGTACAAAAAGGAAAAGAAAAAAAAAACAGACTTCATTAAAATAAAACCCTTTCACATTTCCAAAGACTCTGTTAAGGAAGGAAAGTAGCTGCATCCAGTGGCACATGCTTTTAATCCCAGCATTCATGAAACAGAAGCAGGTGGATCTGTGTGAGTTTGAAGCTAACCTAGTCTACACAACAAGTTCAGGCTGGTCAGGAATACACAGTGAGACCCTGTCTCAAGGGGAAAAAGAGGAGGAAAAGGAGAAAGAAAATTGAAAGTACAATCCAGAGAAGAAAGTACTTAAAAACCAGATGTCTGAACATATATAAGGAATTCATACAATTCAGTAAAAAGACAGTCAAATTTTAAGGTGAGGGAATGATTCAAATAGATACTTTTTTAACAAAATAAGCCATTCATGAAAAAAATGTTCAAAATCGTTAGCCATCAGAGAATGCAAATCAGAACCACAGCAGGATGTTGTACACTGCTGCTGGGAATCCGAAAGGACGCCGGCCCTTTGGACAGCAGTGTGACTCTTCTTCAGTATATTGACTGCTAATAGATGGAAACTTTATTGTTCAGATGACGGAAATGGGTTAAAATTGATTAAATATTTGGCAGGACTCTTAATGTCCTGGAAAATTCATATAGTTGGTAAATTTTTTGATGTTTGAATTATGTTTCATAAAGCTATTTCAATGATAATTTACCCAAAAAAAGCTAAGCTTAGATTTATCTTAGTTTTTATTTTTATCCAAAAGTAGTTGTAGTGAAGTTGCTAAGAATATTTCTTATAGAGTATATAAGTGTATTAAAGTTCTCTGATGGATTCTGAAAGCAAAATTTGAGCCTCCCCACATGGGTTTGAAGAAGGGATGGGAGACAGCGTATCTGAAGGGCCACTCTGTGCTGAGCTCCATGCTGCTTTGCTGTCCTCTGCTGAACAGCTTCCTTTCTTACGGTGGCTCATTCATACCTCCTACCTCGATGAACTCCCAGAATTTAATTTTGATTGTGCATTTCTCCCCTTCGTTTTACTTGTTGCTCTGATAAGATGCCCTGACAAAACCCAAAGTGAGGGTTCAGAAATGATTAATCCTGAATCACAGTTCAAGGGTATATGCATGGTGGGGAGGCTGAGGCAGCAGGAGCTCAAAGCTGCTGGCCACATCACATCCTCAGTCAGGAATGTGAATGATGAGTGCACAGTGCCGTGCTGCTCCGCTCCCTTTCTCTATTTACACAGTTGAGGATCTCAGCCAGGGAAGAGCACCACCCACCTCAATCCATACAATCCATACAATCCATATGGTCCAGATAATCCCCCACAGGCATGCCCAGATACCCTCCCCCCGGGCCGCTCTAGGTTCTGTCAAGGTGCTGTTAACATTAATGTCACATCCTCCTGTTGCACATTAAGTATATTTGTCATATATACACCGGTATTCTTTAAAAACTATAAAGAACTTGTTTTCATGTTTATGTAATAATGCTGTAACAATGAATTATAAAGTTATGCAAACACTGCTAATCATTCTTAGAATAGCCTATAAAATTCTTAAGGTTCTGAGAACAACACATAAGTTAAACCTCCCCAAGAAGTGCAGCTTTGATCTCTAGATTCTCTTTTGAAAGCACCTGTTCAATGGTCTCCTGTGAGTGAACAGTTGTGGGGAGTGAGCAAGCAACCCCCCTACAGAGTTTCCTTGATTAAAATGTCGTGGAATTGGCAGCACATTTTGAGTTACTGGTGACCAAATGCTCATCTCTGAGAACTCGAAAAGCCCCTTGTGTTTTTATTTTATGAATTTAAGCTGTGGTAGTTTTGGGAAAGGAGAAGTACAAGTTCTTGTATCTCAGTAAGCTGGCAGCGCTCCCTGGATACCATGGCAACCACTTTTTATATTAAAATATCTTGTTCCTGGGTGTCTTCAAGTCCTGCTACGGAAAGGCCTTTATACCTGTTGGTTTAGCACTGTAGATTTGTCTGTGAACACTGTCGTTATGTTTATAAGTTGATTATAAAAGGATTGTTGTATGAATTTGAGCTGTATTTTTCTTCCTACTAACTAAATCATAACTTTTAGTTTTAAGTAACTTACAGGATTCTTTTGTTTATGTTTAAATTGCTTTTAGTGTTAACTGTGTAGGCTGTGCTAAGAGTAAATGCCCCTTCCTTGGGATATGAATAGATGGTCATAGGCACAGGCCATGCAGCCCAGCAACAGAATAACTGTTTCTGCCTCTGTGGTGATGGGCAAGGCTTTCCTCGTCTGGCCTAATTCTGCTTTCTGCCCTAAAATATGATAGTAATATGATCCAGAACCCCATCTTTGAGTATTTAAATGCACTTGACCCTGGGACTGGAGTTTGAGAAGGAAAGGGAGAAAATATAGGCACAAGGATTAAATATGTGGAGGGATATTTCTACTTTATTTCTTTAATACCCGAGTTTAAAAACATGGATTGAAAGGAAAAGTTGACTTAGGACCCCCACGACCAAATTCTCAGCACAAAGATTTTTTTGCCCCAGAGGGACAGAGGGCAGGTCATAAGAGGCAAAGACGGGAGATAGAGGACGAGGGAGAAGGGGAAGGGAGCAAGGGAGACGGGGCAGGGGTATTTGCTGGGGGACAAATGACTGCCTCTGGATAGAGAGGAGACAGATGTGGCACAGGGTCCAAAGGAAAACCTCTGTTAGGATGAAGTGTTTAATTTTGATTAGGCATGTTAATTAGGGACAAAGGGAGCTTTTGATTGCTAGACTTTGGTAGTCAGCTTCTGGAGTAGGAAGTGGTCAAATAAGGGGATAGACCTTGGGGTCTAGCTTTAGGAATGTACACTAATAGTTTTTAGCAAGGCAAGGAGAATCAGGGAGGAGGGCAAGCCTGGTGAAGCCATGCTCACCATGCTAGAGCTGGCCAGAGTCCCTTCACAGATTACTTTTACTGTTTTAAAAGCAATGTGACAGCCGGGCACATGCCTGTAATCCCAGTACTTGGGGAGGCAGAGGCAGGCAGATGGATCTCTGTAAGTTTGAGGCCAGCCTGGTCTACAAAGCAAGTCCAGGACAGCCAGGGCTGTACAGAGAAACCCTGTTTTCAAAACAAAACAAAGTAAACAAACAAACAACCCAAAACTGAAGAAAGGTTGTCAAAAGTCTGATAAGATGCAGGCATGTGCACTAGTGTTACAGCGCCTTCTTTTTTATAGAGTATGATAGTGGAACTATTAAGAAACCAATTTTTATTTCAGTAGATTAACATGTTGATAAGTATTCATATCAAGTCTTGGCATCATCTGATGAGCTGGTGTTGGAATTAGTGCATTGTTATTTGCAATAGTAAAGAGCCACAATGTCTGGCAGGCACTTGCTTAGCTTGTACAAGACCTTGGGTTCAGTCCTCAGCACCACCACAACAGAAAGTAAAACAAAAGTCCAAGAGCTTCTGGCATTTCAGATGACTGGTTTATTACTACTGAATGGGGAGATGATTCTAAAACCCACGTGCTCTCGTGATAAATGGCTCTTCCAAGCTGTTCCTGAGTAAAGGAATAAGGCCTTCTCTGACAGGGCAGAATTCCAACCATGAAGTTCTTATTGGGATGTATTTCTACAACATCTCAGTAAGCTGGCAGCTTTCTTCAGCTGCAGTGACAACCATCTCTAGTTTTGTAGACCAGGTTGGCTTCAAACTCACAGAGATCCACCTGTCTCTACCTCCCTGAGTTCTGAGATTACAACCACCATGCCTGGCTTAATTTTATTTTATTTTAATTTATTTTATCACTTTACAGCCTGACCCCAGCCTCCCTCCTCCCCTCCCAGTCCCACCTTCACACACACCACACCACACCCCGTCCTCCCTCCCCTTCTTCTCAGAGAAGAGGAGGGCCCTAATGGTACTAACCCACTCTGGCACCTCAAGTCACAGCAGGACTAAGCAGCTTCTCCCACTGAGGCCAAACAAGGCAGCCCAGCTAGGTGAAAGGGATCCAGAGGCAGGCAACAGAGTCAGAGATAGTCCCCTTTCCTGTTGTTAGGGGATCCACGTGATGACCAAGCTGCACATCTGCTATGTAGGAGGTCTAGATCCAGCCCACGCATGCTCTTTGGTTGGTGGTTCAGTCTCTGTGAGGCCCCGTGGGTTTAGGTTAGTTGACTCTGTAGGTCTTCTTGTAGTGTACTTGACCCTCCAGCTCTCTTAATCTTAATCTTTCCTCCTACTCATCCACAAAACTCCCTAAATTCTGCCTATTGTTTGGCCCAATTTGAGACTCACCCCATGGGAGAGAGCCAATCTCTGACACTATTAATGATATTCTGCTATGCTTGCACACAGTAATCTAGCATAAATGCCTTCTGAGAGGCTTCTCCAGCAGCTGATAGAAGGAGATACAGAGACCCATAGCCAAACAATAGTTCTTTGATCTCTTTAGGTGCCACCAAGGAAAGGCCTTTGTGCCTTATTGGTTTAGGGCTGTAGATTTTTGTCTGTAAGCACTGATGTCATATTTATATGGCAACCACTACAAGATGATTATAAAAGGATTTTTAAAAATGCATCTTACCCTTTTGGTAAATAAGTTTAATTTTAGTGTTTGCAGTATCTTAGATAGGATTTTTGTTGTTTATATTTAAATTGGGCTTAGTATTTACTAGATAGGATGTACTAAGAGCAAGTCTGGGGCTGGAAAGATGACTCAGCAGTTAAAAGTACTTGTTGTGGGCTTGGGGATTTAGCTCAGTGGTAGAGCGCTTAAGGCCCTGGGTTTGGTCCTCAGCTCTGGAAACAAAACAAAGTACTTGTTGCTCTTGCAGAGTACCCCAATTTGATTCCCAGCCCCCACATGGTGGCTCACCACCATCCATAAATTCCAGATCCTGGGAATTTGACTTCTGCAGCCACCAGGCACACAGGTGGTACACATACATACTTCAGACAAAGCATTTAAACACATTAAATAAATAAATCTTAAAAAACAAATAATTCTTCCTTCTGTGAGGATGATCATAAACCACAGGCCATGCAGCCCTACAGACAGGTGGATGCTCTGCCCCACCACCTGTAGGCAGGCCTAGAGTCTGAGGTTGCATGGGCTCCCTCACTCTCATGTGCATTTGGGCAGACAGTACATTGGCACTCCCAAGTTAATCTGCAGTGAATTCTGAGTATGATCCTGCTTTAGAGCAACAGCTTCTGAGAAAGAAGAAGCTTTGAATATTTGTGCCTTAGTTACAGATTTCATCTCCAACCATATACGGTAGATCACTGCCACACTTACATTGTATAAGATGTTCTGGGTCTGGTTTTAGTGCGTAAGAAAGCATAGTGAACAAACATCTTTGTTTGAACAATACTAAATATAAATTGCTAGTTAAAAAGACATGAGTTTCTTTGGCATAAATGGTAAGTGGAGCCATAAAGTTCTTCTGTGCACAACTGAAAAATCAGTCACAATGTCAGAATAATCTGTTTTAAATAAAAGGTAATTACACAGATATTAAAAAGAAAGAAAGAAAGCATAGTGAGTTTCACGCTTCGGCCTTGGTTCCTTTCCTGGTCTATTTGCAAGTATGCAAATGTTCTAAAATCCACTATTGGAAGCTGTCATGTGTAGGCATTTGTTTGTTTGGGTTGTGTTTTTTGGAAGAGTCTTGCTGTGTAGCCCAGACTGGCTTAGAACTCTCTGTGTAGCCAGGGTGGCCTTGAGCTTAGGATCGTCCTGCCTCTACCTCTCAAGTGCCAGATCACAAGTGTGCCCCACCACACTTCGGCTCATCCTGAGTATTTTGAATCAGGGACTCCTGCTACCTGGGCTTCAGGCTGAAAGAGCAGTGACTGGGGTTTTTGTTTGGTTTTTTCAAGACAGGGTTTCTCTGTGTAACCTTGGTTGACCTGGACTCCCATTGTATGTAGACCAGGCTGGCCTAGAACTCACAGAGATCCACCTGTCTCGGCCTCCTGAGAGCTGGGACTAAAGGCATGCGCCACCACTGCCCGGCCAATGACTGGGTTTTGCCTTAGTTCTCCCCTGTCCTGCTGTCCTTAACCAGTTCCTCACTAGTAGACTTTGGAGATGTGTAATTTCCAGACACCGTTGTAAGCATATATACACAGAAGCATTTCTTTGACTGTTGCCCTGCTCTTAGGACTTAAATACTTAAGAAAACCCTGGTGCTCAAGGTTCTTTCAGACCAGTTTTTACTTGGGATTTCTGCAAAAGAATTCCAGGGTGTTTGGAACTCCTAAAATCCTCCGCCAGTGATTGCAGAGTGAAGTCAGGCGATAGGTAGCATGGCTCGGTGGGTTAAATTAAGTCATGTTAATGGAGATATGTCACACTGCTCTCTGGGTTAGACCTAGCAGTGATTCCAGTACTAGGAATCTAGAGTAATGTTGGCTTAAACATTATTTTATGTAAATATCTAGGCACAGGCAGCTCAGGTGGAATGGCAGTTTGTTCCATGAAGTCAGCGGTTGTCCCCTTTGAGTCTTTTGTTTTTCACTAAACCAAAGGCAAGCTCCTACCTTGAAGCTCCAAGGCAGAAGAAGTTAGGGCTCCTGCCTTTGTGCTGGTCCATGTACAGGTTATAGGAAGGTACAGGTGAGCTTGTTCTCTCTCAGAGGCTCCTGCAGTCTTAGAGAGCACTACTTGTGCTGACCAGAACTCAGTTGTGAGGCCACACCCAGTTCTAGGTGATTGCATGCGGTGTCTTCTGTGGAAGCTGAGAATATGCCCTTTGCCCTCTGTTAAGAACAGGAGTACCCAATGCCAGGCCTCCTTATGCCTGCTAAGTTGGCCATAAGTTTCCATGCAGAGCCAATGCCTCAGGCAGCATGCTAGCTAAAGAGGCACCAGAGACTTACTGCAAACTCAGAAAGTTCTGGAGCATTGTAGATGCTACTGCACTTCAGAAAATCAGGAAGGTAGAGCTTGGTAGAGTGGTTTCCAGCTGAGTGTAGTTCTTTGCTTTGGCTAGCACACTAGGGAATGCCTAACGCCTTTGACTGAGAGCCTCCCGTTCATTCTTATGAGCATGCTCACCAGCACACTGCACAAGAGGACCTGCTCGTCCGCCATGTTTCAGGTCGCACACTTCAATATTAGGTTGTGCATGACTTTGATATATGACAGTCTTTGACCCGTATTTGTTTCTTTTCAGAGGATGAAGGACGTTGTAAGAACCTTGACCGAGTACGGGTGTTTTACAAACGATCGGCCATGCCTTTTGGTGTTTTTAAGAACCAACAAGATGACCCAAATGAGGAGCCTGTTGTGCTGGAGTATGCAAACCTTGTGGGGCAGAAGTGCTCAGAGAGGATGCTGCTGTTCAGAAACTGAAGGACTGCACCACTGCCCAGCACCCGGCCAGGCTCTCCTGCCACAGTCCTGCCTCTGGCTTGGCTCCTGTAGCCTTTCACCAAGTACATTCGTAGAGCTTTTAAATAATATTTTGTGGTATTGTATTTATGGGAATCTTGTGGTCTATATTAAGATTTTAAAATACTCTTATGATCTAGTCCTTTAATCGGGACTTGTTCTTTTGGAGCTTGCTTCTGGAGCAAAGTGTGCTAAATGTCTCCAGTAAATATTTTGGGAAGGAAAGTGAAGAAGTGAATCAAAGTAATTTCCTCACAGTTACTGTTTTTGTCTTGGAGAAATTCTAACACAGACTGTTAGCTTTAGACCAGTGGTTTTCAACCTGTGGATCTGCATATCTGATTCCTTACAATTCATAACAGCAGCAAAATTACAGGTCTGAAGTAGCAACAAATTAATTTTATGGTTGGGGGGGGGTCACCACAACCTGAGGAACTTTATTAAGGGATTGCAGCATTAGGAAAGTTGAGGGCCATGCAAGACATTAGCTTATGTTGAGAAATTTAGGTGGGGACAAAGGTGAAGAGCACGTTCCATCACCAGGAAATGTGCCTTCCCCACAAACCGAAACTCTGTTACTCTGTTTGATATTAAATTCTGCCAGTGTTATAAGTATGTCATTAATACACAACCTGAAAAGGAAGTGCAAGCATTGTGAACATGAGGTGTTCACTCTGGATGTCTGCCCAGGATGGTCCTGCTTATGTCTGTGTTTTTGGCATAATTGTGTTACCTGTTGCTAGTGTTCCCCTGTGCCCCAGAGTTGTGTCAGTTTGGATGATAAAATATGCAGTGAACTGAGTGGTGTTTGCTCTATTTCTACAAATCTAAGAAATAACGTTTTAAGGAAACATAGTAGCTCTTGCTTGATCCGAGGCTTATCCAAAGAAATTAGGTTCCTGCTTCCCATTCTCTGGACTCAGGATGCTCTTCTGTGGTTAGTGACAGAAGTGGTTAGTATGCAGCCAGTCCTGCAGCTGTGCACAAGCCATAGCGGAGCTGTGGGGCCTGTAGCTTCCTTTTCAGAGACTAGGCGCTGCCATTGGTACTTCAACATGGAGGCCAGCCACTCTTTCACTCTTGTGCTGTTGGGCCTTGTGCCTGGTCACTAAATACCTGCTGTCGAGGTGACATGCGAGTCATGGCCGAGGCGAGGCTGCTCTCAAGTGTGTTGGGATCTGGACGAACCCATTTCCTCTTTGTTTGCACTCATTCTTAGCTCGCCCCTCCCTCCTGCTGCTACCTGCTTGGCCAGCCAGTCCTTTCTTTCAGCCCCACTCTTCTTTCTTCTGTTGACTGGTATACTTACAGCCATATTGTAACACTTAGTTTGAGTCCCAATACTCATTTTAAACTTACTCAAATGCACTACAGTGAACTTCAATAAAAGATTTAATAGTAATCTTCAGCTAGTTAGGACAATAAAAGATTTAAAAAATTACAACATCCATATAAAGTAATATGGTGGTTGGGGGTGTGAACTCCTTTGTGACATGTTCTTTGCTACCAGGGATGGAGGCGGAAGATAGCCATTTTCTGATTGCCAAGGCCCTACGTTATTCTGGAGTTGTGACCTATGAAATTGTCTCCTGAGGACATTTAAGAGAGCCAGCTTGGAACTGTCTAGAGCACCCTCCCCTACAGTGAAAGTAGTGGTACTTCATTTCTTTTTATAAAATTTATTCCAGTAGTAAGTTCCTGCAGAGTAGAGAAAAATGGCTCACTGTCCCTGTTTCTTAATTGATGAGCCTGCCCTAGGATGGTTCCAGTGAGGCTTCAGAGCAACTTGGGCATGAAAATTCTTCAGCTTAGTTGTTGCATTCTTGTCCCCTCCCTCCCCGCCTCCCTCCCTCCTACCCTCCCCCTCAATATTTTTTAAATAGTATAAAATCTTAGGGATCTAGATGTTGGCAAAGATGTATACTTGGGTAGGGCTGGGGGATAACTCACTTACCTCGGTGCCTGCCTGGAAAAACTTGAGGACCTGAGTTCAGGTCTCTAGGACCTGTATAAAATGCTGGGTCTGCCAGTGTGTGTCAGTAGAGGAATACCCCTAGAGCCCACTGGCCATCGGCCTACTCGCTGAGTGAGTGTCAAGCTCCTGAGAGACCCTTTCTAAAAGGAGGTGGACTAACCTCTATACATGGGTTACAAAAAGATTTTTGCTTACGTTTTGAGCTCTTGAGTGAGTGTCTACCCCAGCTAGGACAGGACAGTCAAGGAAAGTATCCCAATTTTGCAAAGTCTAACTGAGATACCTGATTCTGTGTCAGTGGTTTTCATCAGAGTTTGAGGCCAGTCTGGTCTACAGAGTGAGTCCAGGACAGCCAACTTGGCTAACTGGCTACACAGAGAGGCACTGTCTTGGGGGTGGGGGGGAAGACACGCGATGAAACCTTTTAGAGACACTATCTGTCTTCTCCAGGCAGGTTGCTATTTGTGTTCCATCTTGCTTTGGTCCTCCTTCTAAGTTTGAGGCAGTTTCACACCTCCCTCCATGCCTGACAACACAGGTGTCATTTTGATTCTTAGTGTACCATCTTTATTTAAATTATTTTCAGTTATCTTGAGACTTCTGTTATTTTTATTACAGGTCATCTGAGCACTTTTTATATTTTAAGATAGAGGCTATATTATGAGAGGAATATATTCACTCAATTGAAATTATTTAGATAAAAGAAATTATTGTTTATATTATCTTTCAAGTAGTCAGTCTTATTTTTATCCATTTGCAGATGCAAGTTTTGTGTGGTTTCTTAGCATATCAAAATTATTATGTAGAAGAACCTTGCCAGCTTTCTGAACAACAAATAGTTTGGTTTATAAATATTGTATTGTTTCAATATGAATAAAGGTGAGAGAGAATATGAATACTTAACCAAAATGAATCTACTGTGGCTGACTTAAAATAAAAGAAGAAAATGAATGGGGGAACTTGATATGTTTGAATTACAAGTTATTCAAATATGTGTTCCTTTCCTAAGGAAATCACTGACTATAAGGCAAAATAAGTTTGATTGTATTAGATATTTTTGCTCTTGTAAAAAACCCCAAAATAAAAATAAAAAAATAAAGCTGTTTCTATCTGTAGTGGTTCTTGTTATTCATTAATAATATATAGGCCCAGCACCATATATGCCTGTAATCCTAACACTCAGGAAATGGACACAGGAAGATCTTTCAAAGTCATCTACAGCTACAAGTTTGAGGCCATCTTAGGATAAATGAGACCCTGTTTCAAAATAAACACACACACACACACACACACACACACACACACACACACACACACATTCTTTAACACATTGCACTGTAGTGAATATATAGAAAATGTTGGCTATATGAATTATAAAATTTAGTTGTCGGTGATGAACCATAGACCATTTGATTATGTCAGAGTATGGGTGGCTTCCTCTTTAAGGAATAAAATAAACCTTAATTTAAACAAAATGTGTAGAATTTCTGTGAAATTAGCATGAACTTTTTTTTTTTTAATCCTGAGGGATTTTCTAAAGTTTACAGAGATATTTCCAAAAATATAAGATCACAGAATTTAATTCACAGTCTATTGGTGGGATATATTTACCAGTGTTTTGCCTTTCCCTATGATAAAGAGGATCCTGGTAGATTGATGATAAAATGAACCTTATATTCCAGAAAATTAAGTAATTTCTGTCCAGACAAAATAGTTATGGTTTTATTATTTTTCTGATTTAAAAGTGACAGTGTTTCCTGGGTGTGGTGGCACATTGTCTGTAACCCTAGCACTCAGGAGGCAGAGGTGGGTGGATCTCTGAGTTTGAGGCCAGCCTGGGCTCCAGAGCAAGTTCCAAGACAAAAAATCACTACCCATCACTTTCTACTGTTCACATTTTGGTATTTATTCTTTCAAACTCATTTTCTACTGTGTGTGTGTGTGTGTGTGTGTGTGTGTGTGTGTGTGTGTGTGTGTGTGTATACATGTATACATCTATGTGCTTAATTAAACATACACTTTTTATTTTTAAAGAAAAATGAAGTCACACCATGAATATGGTGGCACGCTTTTTCAACTTTTTTTTATTATCTTAAAATAGAATGGTCGTCTTAATGTTTGCATAGCATTCCCATGTGTATTTGATCTAATGCTTGCATAGTGTGTCCCAGTGTGTACTTATGGGAAGAAGACTGTGACCCTGAGCCATCTTTGTGTGTACTTAGCAGCATGACCAGGTTTTTTGTTATTAATTATTATTTATTTGTTGTGTTTCCTTTTTAAGAAAAATCAAGCTTGGTTTTTAGAATGTAAAATAGCCTTCCATACACATTATTCAGACAAGATAAGCAATTACAAAAGGAACATTCTTCATCCGTGTAGTCCTGGGGATCAAACCGTGCACATGCCAGGCAAGCATTCTACCCCTGAGCTCCACAAAGAGGAAGGCCACCTCCCGGCTTGCTTGTTGTGAAGTTATCAACATGTAATTCGTGTCAGCCCTGTAGTTCTTCTCATGGCATCAAATGACCTAAGTGAAATAAAAGCCTCTAAAATATGTATTCATTGGTGTGTGTGTGTGTGTGTGTGTGTGTGTGTGTGTGTGTGTGTGTGTAATGTATTGTGAGCATATCCATCCCATTACCCTCCTTTACCCACCCTTTGCAGTATTTGGGGCTTAGACGGTCCGTGTCCCTCTGGGACTTCTATACAGTATTGAAACCCTTAGCTTCACTGTGCTGCCTTAGAAGGTAAGGCCCATGGCAGGTCATCAGATCACAAGGGCAGAGCTCCTGTTAAGTTTATCTAGTCCCTTGTAAAGCCGTATCTCTCCCATCACTGGAAGGTAAAGTGAGCCAGGATCTGTGACTAGATAGCGTGTCCTCGTCAGACAGCAAGTCTCTTAGCACCTTGATTTTGAACTTCCCAAGACGTTCCTCCAGAACTCAGGAACGAATTCCTGTTGTCGTTAGCCTCCAATCCATGTATTGTTACAACAGTCCCAACTGAAGCCTGTTAGGATTATTTTCACCCCCCATTCCCTAACCTCCTTTGCCTTTTTACCCGCGTCTTCAGAAATTAAGCTTTGAAAAATCATTGTCTCTCTTCTCATTGCTCTTTCTACGAGATATTTATACTATGGTTCTAAAGTTTGAATGCCTCTAAAATTCCAACAAAATGCCGTAGTATAAAGGCTTAAGTTTGTTTTAAAACATTAAGGCTCTGAATTGTTGATTCATTCAAAACCAAAGGTCTTTAATTGGATTTGACAGAAATGAATTAGTAGCCATGGCACTATAGTTGAGCCTGCGCTTTGTGTGTAGTACATTGGCTGTACTGAGATTTAACCTGAGTGGATCTGTACTTTTCTATCTAGTCACCTGCTACAATGTTTTCTCTTCTATTCACAAACTGTTGTGTTGACTATCTCAATGAAATCCAGAAGTAAACTTGCCAAATAATATTGCTTTCCAAATTACAAGGTTTAAAATTTTTAAAAAATTGATTCTTTGTGAATTTCACATTGTGCACCCCCAATTCATTGGCCACTCATTGCCCAGTTCTTCCATATCTGCCCTTCACCCTTGTAACTTCCCCCACAAAAATTTAAAAAATCATTTCACCATTGAAGCGACAGTGTGTCATGGTGTGTCCAGACAGCTTACTAGAAAATGTTCTTTGCAATGAGTCATTGGCCTGGATCAAGGCTTTTGACTTCTGCAAGTCCATCAATATTGGACCCTCACCGAGATTCCTCTCAGATATCCTGCTGTTGCCCAAAGTCATGGAGATCCTGCGGCTTTGCTTCTACAGGACCAGCCCCTTCACTCACTCCAGCAGCTCATAAGTTCAGTAGGTGTTGGGGTGGGCCAGCTCAAAGCCCAGTATCTGGGCTTGAGTGGTAGCTGAGTTGTTAGCCTGCCAGATTCCTGCACCTTTGCCAACGGGGCCAACTTTCCTGTACTGCCCAGGCTGAGGAGCCGGGCCAGCTCTCCCAAGTGCTGCAGTCAGCAAGATGTGAGGCCGCCTCTTCTGCACTAACGCCATAGGGCCAGCTCTCCCATGCTCACACCTTTAGGACCAGTTTTCCTGCACCCACACTACCAGGCGCAGTCCTCCTGTGCTACCCAGTGAGGGGTGAAGGCTGTGGTGACCAGAGAGGGGAGGGGCCAGCTCAGCACAGTGCTCTTACGTCAACATGGTCTCAGGCAGCAGCCCAGACCATGGACATCCAAATGGCCTTCAGTGGCAATACGGGCCACAGACATCAATGCAGACCCCCAGTTGTGATAGGGCCACAGGCCCAGGCATGGCCCTTGATGGCAGCCAGAGCCTGGACATCACCATGGCCTCAGGTTGTTGCACAGGCCTCTCCTATCAGCCCACTGCTTACCAACATCACATCTCCAGTTCCACCTCTCTCTGCAGTGTATGAACTGCTTGGCTCTGCTTTCCCTCCCATGTCTCCGTTGTTTCCTCCATCTTTCCCATCTCTTCACATATCTGCTCATCACAATGGCACCTCCTGTGGTCTAGAGCAGGGTCGGGGGTGGCAGTTGGGTCAAATTACAAATATATATATATATATTTCTCTTTTTTTTGTGAGAGAGAGAGCGGGGTGTGTGAAAGTGAGCACACAAGAAGAGAGTGAACACTCACCTGAGTTTAGGTGCATGTGCCATGGTGTGGAGGTCAGAAGACAACTTTTGGGAGTCCAGCCAATCTTTCCACCTTGTTTGTGAGGCAGAGTCTTTGTTTCTGCGCTGCTGAGTATTTGAGGCTAGTTAGTCCTCAGGCTTCCCCCCCCCAAAAAGATTTATTTATTTATTACATATATATATACATATATATATATATATATATATATATAGTGTCTGCCTGCATATATATCTTCACACCAGAAGAAGGCACCAGATCTCATTATAGATGGTTGTGAGCCACCATGTGGTTGCTGGGAATTGAACTCAGGACATTTGGAAGAGCTGACAGTGCTCTTAACCTCTGAGCCATCTCTCCAGCCCCAGTCCTCAGGCTTTGAGCATGCCTGGAATCTCCACTCTCCATCTTTCTGTGGGAGTACTGGAATTACAGATGTGTACCTCCACATCTGCCTCTTTTACACAGGTCCTGGGCTTGAACTCAGGTCATGAAGCTTGCATAGCAAGCAAGTCTAACCACTGAGCCATCTTGCTACCCCAAGACAATTGGTTTTTGTTTTGTTTTGTTTTGTTTTAGAGCTTCAAAATAGCTTGGTTCTCTCAACATATCTCTTCATTTGCAATTTGAAGAGTCAAGGCCAAGTAAAAGTTTCCAACATGGGCTTAGCTAACCCCACTGTGACAAGACGTTTGTGGTGACACTGGGGAGGGAGTGTTGTATCCTCCACAGAGACAGAGGCATCCTTCACTTGTCTGGCACACATAATGCAGACTCTTTGTGACTAGCACAAATGTTTTCTTGTTTAAAGATCAAAGGGCCATTAAAGTTTGATTAAATGAAGTATGAGAAAATAGCTTTAAATTTTTATTTTAATGTTGCAGGCTTGAGGCATTCACTGCAAGAAAGGGCATAAACGTCCTCTTGTATAATTTGCGTGGTTTGAGATTGAATTTTCTCTGAACTTTAATTTTTGTGCTTGTCAGTCTGAGCCAGGGTTTTAAAATCATTTAACATAGGCCTTTTAAAAAAAATTAGCGTTAAATGAGAACTCATGAATTCTTCATGAGTTCCAATTCACCACACTTTGCTGTTGCACAACTTGGTATGCCTGAACAGCACTGCTTGACGAAGGGAGCTTTTTGGCCATGAAATAAGAAAAACAGCATCTCAGTTACACACACACACACACACACACACACACACACACACACACACACACA
>OU015757.1:10652190-10677639 GCA_907169655.1 Acomys percivali | reverse complement strand
CACACACACACACACACACACACACACACACACACACACACACACACGATTCCATGCGCCGGTCCACCGTGTGCATGTGTTGGTATTCAGAGGCCAGAAGATGATATTGGGTGCTCTGCTTTATTGCTGTTCTCTTTCCACCTTTTGAGACAGGATCTCTCACTGAACCAGGAGCTAGGCAGTGTCACAGCCACACTGTGTGTGAACCTGGAGTTTCTGGACACCCTGCGGTTGGCTCCGTTCCCTGGCATCACAGCTGTACCAGGATTTACAGTGGAGCAATACACAGAGATGGAATAGGACATCTTTAAAGAAAGGCTTCAATTGCTCAACACGTTTATGTGGTCCTCCTAGTGTATTTCCACTTTAAAATGTTTTATCTTGTTCAATTTCCAGCACTCGTGTGAACTCCAGGACATCCAATGCCCTTTCTGGACTCTGAGGGCATCTGCACACTTGCACAAGCCCACACATAAACAACACATGTTTACACATTTTTTTAAAAAATTAATTAAATGAATGTTTAGTCTTACATTTCCTTTCAGGATTTTAGATGTGTTTATTTTAATCAAATAGAAAACGTCTTTGTAAATTTACCCATAGCTCTGTCATAATATATAGCAACAAAATTACTTTCATGAATCTCCCCTAAAGAGTTTACCTCCAAATCTAGAGGCCTGACTTTGCAGAAGAGAAGTGGGAAAGTGCTCATGGGACCCCTCTTCCCTCTGAACTGTTGAATATGCAACTGCTGGGTGCTCATCAGTCAGCCCACCCAGAAGGAGGCATGAGAGGGGTGTGGCTCTGCCTTTAAAAAGAAACAAACAAAAAACCCTTTATTGTATTTTATTTTTTGGTGGCCAGCAAATCCTAGGCATCCTCCTGTCTCACCCCAACAACACTGGCATTACAGGAGCATACAACCATGCTGTACTTTGTACCTGCTTCCTGGGGATTTAAACGCAGCCAGCTCCCTTCTGCTTGCATAGCAAACACACTATACTGGTCAGTCTTCCCAGCCTCCTTTTACTGATGACTAGCGCAGCCTGCTTCTAACCCAAACCGCATTGATGTCCTCAACACACAGATCTTAGGGAGTTTCCATGGGAGCTTGCTATTTGGATACAAGGGCTGACTTGACTTTGTCCGAAGTCCTTTGTAGTTCCCTTGAGCAGAGCTGTTGATGGTGGGAAGTTGCTAGGAGCAACCAGAGGTGAGGGCTGGCCGTGCTGTGTGAGGGATACCATCTCTGTTCTGGAGAGTTCTGTGGTGGTCAGAGTAAGAAGGCCAGCAAAAGCCGGGCGTGGTGGCGCACACCTTTAATCCTAGCACTTGTGAGGCAGAGGCAGGTGGATCTCTGTGAGTTCAAGGCCAGCCTGGTCTACAAAGCGAGTTTAGGACAGCCAGGGCTGTTACACAAAGAAAGCCTATCTCAGAAGACTGAAAAAAACAAAAAACAAAAAACCTGAAAAAGAAGGCAAGCAAAATAACCAGAGTGTGGCTGAGACTGTGGCTGAGGTTTCAGCCTCCACAGCAGCTAGTGGCTACGCCTGAAGTAATGCTTCTGATAACTTACTTTAGGCTGAGAAAGCTGTGAAATAAAGGAGCCTGACTTGGAAAGTCTGGAGAGCAATTAGCTTTGTTATAAAAGTGGGTGGTTTTTGTTTTCCGTGTGTGTGTGTGTGTGTGTGTGTGTGTGTGTGTGTGTTTGTGTGTGTGTGTGTGTGTGTGTGTGTGTGTGTGTATGTTCCTATTACCCGAGTATCTTCCCTTAAGGTGTGATCAGTACCTGGTGAATTGTGGACCTTGCATATGTAGAGTGCTTATCTGTCGTTGCACCATGTGGAACACTGACCATCTCAAAGAGAGGGGCTAAGAACATGGCTCAATCGGTGAAGTGCACACAAGCATCACACACACCAGCACAGACAGGATCCTTGGACTTGTTGGCTTGGCATTCTAGACTAATTGGTGAGTTCAGGTGAGTGAGAGACCCTGTCTCAAAACATAAAGTGGATAGTAATTGAGGAAGACACACCTGAGGTGCCTCTGTGTACATACACACACATACACACACACACACACACACACACACACACACACACACACACACTTGAAAATACAATGATCTTTTAGTAACTAAAATGTGTACACTAAAGCTCACAGAATGCTTCTACCCAAAGGACTGTGAGTGTAGCTCTGGTATAGGGAAAGGAACAGCAGCTTGGTAGAGGTGTTTGCAATGGAAAAGTGAACATGAACTGGAAGTGACAAGCTCATGGACGAAAACACAGCAGGCCTGGCCAGCCCTCGCTGTGTGTAAGACAAGCATCAACGCCACTCTGCTGTTCATGATACTGTGGACTCCCGTGGGTGGAGAGGTTGGGCAGACCTGCAGTAGCCTTCTGACCATGGCAGGAGAATATAGACTGGAGAAGCCACATCAAGAGTAGCACGGTGGCCTTGTCCAGTGATTTGCTCAGCAGGGAGAGGCTCTTGCTTCCAAGCCTGGTGGTCAGAATGTGTTTCCTGGGACACACACACGAGGGAAGGTCCTCTGATCTCCACATGTACACTGTGACACATGTGGACATATACATGCAAACACACAAAGTAAATAAAAATGGAATAACATTTTTTTTAAATGAAAGTAACGTTAAAATAAAGCTGTTTGAGCTGGGTGGCAGCGGTGGTGGTGGTGGTGGTGGTGGTGGCTTGGCAGTGGCACATGCCTATAATCCTAGCACTCTGAAGGTAGAGGTAGGTGGTTCTCTGTGAGTTCAAAGCCAGCCTGGTCTACAGAGTGAGTTCCAGGACAGCCAGGGCTTCATGTAACAATCAGAGTATGAGGGCTGGAGAGATGGCTCAGAGGTTAAGAGCACTGACTACTCTTCCAGAGGTCCTGAGTTCAATTCCCAGCAACCACATGGTGGCTCACAACCATCTATAATGGGATCTGATGCCCTCTTCTGGCCTGCAAGTGTACATGCAGGCAGAACACTGTATACATAACAATAAATAAATAAATCTTACAAGTGTTAATTCCGAGAATTAACACTTCAGATTAAAAAAAAAAAAAAATCAGAGCATGCTCAGGCTCTTTTACAGAACATGGTTGAAACTCCTTCACACCTGGCCTTCATCTAGTGAGCAGAGCCTGCGCACAGGTGCACGCTCTGTGCACATGGGGTGGGGTGGCACGGAAGGATGTGTGCTGAAATATCTACGAAGTGTCATGTGCCCAGTGGCCCAGTGCCTTTGGGGCCTCTAGCCCACTCCTTTCTTGGGAGTTGCCTTTATTTGGCTCTCCAATGCTGTGAAGAGACACCATGACCAAGGCAACTCTTAGAAAGGAAAGCTTTTAATTGGGGCTGGCTTACAGGTTCAGAGTCTTACTAGTTCATTATCATCATGGCAGAAAGCATGGTGGTGTGCAGGCAAACGTGGTGCTGGAGGAGCCGAGAGTTCTACATCTTGATCCACAGGCAGCAGAAGGGGTCTGTCTTTTGCAGGCAGCCAAGAAGAGACTATCTTTCACACTGGATGAAGCTTGAGCTTAGGAGACCTCAAAGCCCACCTACACAATGACACACTTTCTTCAAGGCCACACCTCCTCCAATAAGGCCACATCTCCTAACAGTGCCACTCCCCATGGCCAAGCATTCACACATATGAACCTATAGGGGCCAAACCTATTCAATCTACAGCAGAGGGCTTTCCTTTTCTTAGTAACTGGTTTCTCTGTCTCTGGTCCTTTGGGCAGTCTTGATCTTTCTCTGAAGCCTCCTCTTCCACCATGCATCTCTACTGCTAGACTTGCCTGTTGTCGTGGGCCCTAATGCAAACAGGCCTGGCTTTGTGACTTTTCTCCATGCCCCTCCTACAACTTGCTTATGCTATTGGGTTTTTATTTTTTTTCTCACACTCTAATAAAATGTCTGTAGTAGGACATGGCTGTGTTACTGGGGCATTCCGGGTTCCCTTTTGTGGGTTCTTAGTCTCCTCAATAAAAGTCCTTTAGAATAGGATCAGAAGAGGCCAACTTGCAGTAGTGAGTGCTCTCCTTCTACCATGTGAGTCTTGGGGGATCATACTCAGGTCATCAGGCCTGGTGGCAAGTGCCTTTTACTGAGCCATTTCACCCCCCAAAAAAGATTCATTTATTTTTATTTTATGTATATGGGTGACATACACACACACACACACACACACACACACACACACACACGCACACGCACGCGCGCGCACACACACATCTGGTGTCCCCTGAGGTTGGAAGTGGGCAATTAAATCCCCTAGGACTGGCATAGCACATTTGTGAGCTGCCATGTAGGTGCTGAGATTGAACCCCAGTCTTCTGGAAGAGCAGTAAGTGCTTTTAACCAGTGAGACATCACTCTAGTTCCTCTCTCTTTAAAAACAAACAAACAAACATTTTTTTTTTGAGGTTGTGTCTCTTGTAGCCTAGGCTGGCCTTGAACTTGATACATAACCAAGGATAGCCTTGAACTTTTGATTCTCCTCTACATCCCCAGGGGTGGGGCTTCGGTTGCGTACACCTCATCTGCTTTATGCTGGTGATCAAATCTGGGGCTTTGTGTGTGCAAGGTAAGCACTCTAACCACGCTACATCCCTTAGCCCCTAAATGAAGTCTTTTTACATTTTTTATTTCTTTGATGAGCATCTATCTGTGTGTGCATTGAGTGTAGAGTTCCACCTTGTGCGTGCAGTGCCCATAGAAGCCAGGAGAGGGCATTGGGTCTCTTGGAACTGGCGTTAAAGGTGCCGGCTGCCTGTGGGCCACCAAATGTGGGTGATGGCGAGTGAACCCAGGTCTTCTACAAAAGCAGCATGTACTCTGAGCCACCACTGACCCGTTTTTCCAACTGTTTCATTAAAAAAAAAGAAAAGAAAAGAAACTGTAAACCCTGTCATTATTGCAATGATTGAGGCCTTAACCATTTCAAACAGCCTTTGAGCACGTGGTCCTTTAAAGCTAATCAGATCGTGAACATTGCTGAGCTGTCTGGAAAATGGTTAAAATGCATTCATCTTAACCTAAGAAACACCCAGTGCCATTTAAATATTGCCATTCAGAGTCATTTAAGAAATAAGAAGCTTCTGTTACTGGATAATTACAGTTATCTGCAAGTTCACGAGACTGAAACAGGTCTTGGAGACCATGTAATTAGGATCCATTTCAAATGGTCCTTCACAAAGAGCAGTCTGGTGTTAGAATGGTAAGCCTTTACTGATGGCTGTCTTTCTCTAATAGAACATGCATAAACAATTATTCACAGGAGCCTGGGCAGAGCCTTCCTCTAGGGGCACCTCGTTCGTTCTGGATCCCTGTGGCATAATGGGTGGGAGTGGGGTGGGGGTGGGGTGGGGGGGAGGGGGGATGGACAAAATGAGTTTGAGGCCTCATACAGTTATGCATATATTTTGTTTGTTCTATTGGCAACAAAACTAGCCAACAGGCTGTCTGGAAAATCAGCTCCATTTCATGGGCTGTGGGATTGCCTTGCTCAGCAGGTTGCTATACTCGAACTGAAAATGCCTGCAACTGTTTCCAGCTTGCCCCCGACTGGTCTTTCTTTCTTCCTTCTTCTCCTGTATTGTTCGTCTGTGTGCAGGCAGTTTCTGGAGCAGGCACTGCAGCTTAAAATTAGCATTTCCCCGAGCCACCCAGGTTAGCTGAGAGCTCTACTGAATAGGTCAGGAAACCAGACACACACTTTTTGGAACGGAGGAGTGTTGTTGTGTAGTGCCATAACACGCTGTTTAAGCCAACGGGAGAGAGAGGGACAGGATGATCCTGGGGGGAGGGGGCAGGGGGAAATGGGTTTGTAACTGGTGTCCGCAAAGGCTACTTCTGTATTTAAAAGCAGTTCGCTGTAACCTCAGTCTATGTGAAGTCAGCTACAAGCTGAGCTGGGCATCCAGCCTCTGGGGCAGCAGGCCATCGGCACTGGCACCAATGCTCTGCGCACAGGGCACATGCTGGCCACCACGTCAGCTCCCAGTGGGAGCTGAGCTGGAGCCTCACTCTGCCACTGTCCAGCAGAGCAAAGTCTTCCAACCTCAACGGGATGGGCGGCTTCGGGAGAGAAGGCTTTCTGCCATCTTCATTGTTCAAAGAGATCTTGACTGAGTTGACACTGGGTACACAGTGGTGACCTTTCTCTTTCTGCCCCTTTCCTTAAGTTCTCCCAAAAGCCACCAGGGGGCAGAAGGAGCCCCTTTGCTTGTCTTCTTTCTTTCTTTCTTTCTTTCTTTCTTTCTTTCTTTCTTTCTTTCTTTCTTTCTTTTTTTCTTTCCTTCTTCTTCTTCTCCCTCCTCCTCCTCCTCCTCCTCCTCCTCCTCCTCCTCCTCCTCCTCCTCTTCTTCTTCTTCTTCTTCTTCTTCTTCTTCTTCTTCTTCTTCTTCTTTTTCTTGACTTCTGACTGTCCAGGGAAATAGAACCTTTCTGTGTGTCTCCCTGGGCCCATGCTTTTGATTTTATCAATTGTGATGCTCACGGCTTTGCTTTTCTTTCTCCAGACTTGAGAGGCTCTGGATGCAATTCCCCTGCGGCGTCCTGATGCTGTGAGGGGGAGTCTTCACAGAGCAGCTGATACTTCTGGACGTGACTCAGTTGCCATCCCGGAATGGAATGCAGTGGCATCCTCCTTTCCGGTGGTGCTCTCTGCACTTCCTGCCTTGCTGGTCCAGGCCAGCCTTGCTCCCTGGGAGATGGATTTCGGTAGTCATCTTTCACTCAGTCTCCACACCTCCTCCCCAACCACAACACACAGATGCCTGGAGGTTATCCACCCAGCACATTCTATATACTTCAGGCAGTCCTTACCAACTATCCAATGAGAGTTAAGTCGTATCTTTCATTCTTGCACCCCATAATATCCAGCCCCAGGTGTCTCTCTCCCCTCAGTCTTTCTTGATCTTTATGGAAGCATTTCCTCAGCCAACCAGGCCCACATCTCTTCCAGCTCCATGAGTTCAAATTTCTAAGATCTGTATCTCGCAAACACCCCATCGTCTGCATCACCAACATCCCTTCTTCCTTGGCCATTTCTTCAGAGTCTAGGAAGAGAACGCCACAGCTGGCCCCATGGGAATGGTGCCTGTGAGTGTCTGTCAAACGAGTGCAAGACTGGGCTCATTTGAGCGTCCTGTGTGTGTCACACGAGTGCCAAAATCCCAACATCCAGAGCCCAGACTGGGTTTGCTCCTCACTGACACAGCGCTGGGGAATGTCTAGGAAGCATTCCCAAGAAGCGAGACCAAACCAGACCACATTGAATTTTATAGGCTTTTCACGCATTAAGAATATCGGAAACACCCACAAAGGAAAGTTGTAAATTTAAGGCATATAAAAAGAATTTTGCTTTATAACCCTAGGGAAGGACCAATCCGTTTGCTTTCAGATGTGCAGTTACTAAGGATCATCTCCAAGGGGTGTGTCCCCTGTTCTGCCTGCTTGTGTGGTCACTGGGAGCCAGTAGACAGGTAGGGGAGCATCAATAGATGCATAGACGGCATATGGCATGTGTGTGCTGAGGAAGGGACGTCCCTGTGCATATACTCCTCTGGATGACAGCAAAAGAAGGTACAAGCTCCTGCAGACAGAAGCAGGACAAGCCTCTGAGCAGGGTAGGGTACCCATGAGGAGGACATTTGGCTGTTGGTGGAACAATTGCTTTGCATGATGAATTCCCGTCTTACTGAGCGTGTGGAAATTGGTACTTGTGAGCAGGCCTGTTTTGGGTTTGGTCTTCATATATCACCACCACCAAGGACAAAAACAATAACAAAACATGCTTTAAAAAGGTCACTTAATTTGGATTTTTTTTCTTCTTCTTAAGTTCATGCTCATGAACGGCAAGACATTCTAGCAGTGACGTCAAAGCTGTTGGAACACTTGCTGACCACACTTCGTTCTGGGAAAAGGCCACTGGCATCTATCGGAGGTCTTGAGGGAGGGAGAGACAATGCCAGCCAGCCCCTGCGAATGCAGAGGAGAGCTTCAATCCCACTGAGAGGCTTATTCTTCGGATTCCCCTTTCCCTTGGAACTTCTCATGCTCCGGGTTTCCTTGATGATGCCTGGGCCAGGCCGCTTGTTGAAAGCCAGCTAAACAGTAACTGGTGGTTTCATTTCTGTATTGATTAACTTGCCCTTATGTTCTAGGGCCTCTTTGCAATTTTTACAGGAAATGTGGCTTCTCTTTCGATGCTGCTGAGACATTCTAGAGCAGGCCTGAGACGAGCCGTCCATTTCATGTGAAAGTCTGAGCATACAGGTGAGTGAGTACACATCGTGCAGCAGAGAGAGATGCATGCCATTTCCAGCCGTGTGGCAAGAAGGATGTGGTCGCGGAGCACATGCTGGACAGGCAGACCTAACACTAACCCAGTGCATTTCTCTGATGCAGACCAACACCTCTCCTAGGAGCCTGGGGCTCTCAGTCTGCTTGCTCTTTGTAAGCCCCGTGCTTAATCTATTCATCCATTTTCCTTTTTTCTTTCTTTCTTTTCTTTTCTTTTTTTTTGGGGGGGGGGTTTGTTTGTTTGTTTGTTTATTTTTCAAGACAAGGTTTCTCTGTGTAGCCTTGGCTGTCCTGGACTCACTGTGTAGACCAGGCTGGCCTCAAACTCACAGCTATCTGCCTGCTTCTGCCTCCCAAGGGCTGGGATTAAAGGCATGTGCCACCATGCCCAGCACCCATTTCCCTTTTAAAAACATCTCTACTTATTTATTTGTTTAGGTGTGGTTCCTCTTTTTTTATGTTTTAACTACTGATTTGAGATGGAGTCTTGCTATGTGGATCAGGCTTGCCTTAAGACACAGAAGCTTAAGATATGCTCCTGTTAGCCTGGTGGTGACAGGTACATATCTCCACGCCCGGCTGGCATTCGTTTCCTTATTGACACGTTCACCCAACAACTGTCTGAGCATCTGTTCTGCCAGATGTTATCCTTCCTTGCCACTGGGGTAAGCAAGACAGATTAGTGCTAAATGCTAAGGGAACCCAAACCATTTACATGGAAGGAATACATAAGCAAGACAGCTAGACAGTGCTTGTAGGATGGATACACTTTGGATAGGGTGACCTGGAAGGGCCTTGTTGAATTAATGTCGATAAACATATGCTGAGTGAATGCAAACATGAGTTCATCAATACCAGGAGTCACTGGAGATGCAGAGATACAGCCAGTCACCATGTCTGCTCTTTAGAAATTCCTGGTCTCAGAAGATGCACTCAAGGCCACGAGACAGAATGGAAATTACTCCTAGAGTACAGGTGAGAGCCTTTGTATCCTCAAGAAGAGGAAATAGAGGGACCTTGATAGAGGGCCTTAGGATCTTGGGCCTGAAGTTGACTTTAGAGATGAAAGTGGGTTAGGTAATCCAGGCAGAAGGAATGGAGGCCCAGCCCCAGTGGAGGCAAAAGCTCCGGGCATGTACAGTGAGAAGGAAGCAGTGCAGTTTAGCTGCTATGTAGGGAAAGTCCGCACAATGGCTCAGTGTGTATCCAGAACCACAGATGTAAGCAAATGATGGCCGAGAACAATTGTGTCAGGCTTGATGGACCCCACAGAGCTGTCCATGATCTCCTATGCCATAAAGAAGAAGACTCAGTTTCCAGGATGAACATGGGAGCGTGCCTGCTGGGTGTTTAGCAATCGTGTTTATAATCCCAACACTTGGAAGGGCTGACATAGAAGTATTGTGAATCTGAGCTGCAGAGTGAGAGCCTGCTTCAGAAGCCAAGCCAGAGTCTAATAAATATTCCACAACATACACATATACATCATACATGCCCCAAATGGGAGGAGCCAAAAGGAAGGAGAGAGGGAGGGAAGGAAAGGGAAGAGAAATGGAGCCCACTGCCAGAACCAACGAGCCAGGGTGAATTTTCCCCATCAGCTGGAAAGGGCCTATAAATTCTACATACAGTGTAGCCCTATCTTGCTTGCTTGCTTGTTTGATACAGGCTTTCACTATGTAGACCATGTTTACCTCAAACCTGAGATCCCACCGTTTCTACCATCTAAGTGTAGGGATTACAGGCATATGCTACTGCACCGAGCTTTGCTTTCAATATTGTTTTTAAAAAATCATTTATGTGTGTATGAATGGGGGCACATGTGTACACGGCATACCTGTGGAGGTTGGGGAACCCCTTTGGATGCCAATCCTCACCACCCACCTTTTATCTGAGTCTTGTTTGCTGCTGTGTATGCCAGGCCAGCTGGTCCAGGGCCTCTGAGAATTTGGTCTTTGCCTCTCATCTCACTGTAGGAACACTGGAGTTACAGACATGCCCCACCTTATCCAGCTTTACCAGTGTTCTGGGGATTCGAACTCGGGTCCTCATGTTACTCATTCATCTATTGTCCAAGGCCCTAGCTTCAGCATTTCAGTTCTCCAGCTGACCACTACTTAAGCTTGGCTTTGAGTTCACTAATCAGAGACTAAAATGGGCTCAGCGAGTCTCTTCAGCATTGGTCTTTTCTCTTGAATACAACAGAGATGCTGCTGGACAGTCGGACAAGAACTTCCTTCCTAAGATACAATGAGGTCATACCCTCCTCTGTTCATCGACTCCAGGTAGTTCTTTCACTGGCTTTGATTTTTATCATATACGTAGATGCCAAACTTAAATGTTTTAACCTCATACACATGGACGGTAACTTAAAAAAAAACCAACAACCCAGAAACTAGCTTTTTTAAGGAAGTGAAGAAATTGGAAGCTGCGCAGTGGGGAGTGAAGTGTGGAGAAGTACAGATGCTGTGGAAGACTGTAGGAAGAGGAGTTACCGTAAGGTGAGGCAACTCTATGACCAGAGGAATCAAAGAAGGGTCCTGAAGAATCACGTTTCCATGACAATACTGATGTCAGTGGCCAGGGAGCAGCCACGAACATGCCCATGACAGATGAGTGGGTGAGCAAATGTGGGCTATTCATGTAACGAAACCGTGTGCAGTCTTGGAAAGGAAGGGATTGAAGCAGTGTATAACGTGCATTCCTCTGTGGACATTATGCACTAGACATGTGACAGAGTCTGTGCCCGAGCCTGTCTGAGCAGTTTAGGGTTCCTAGACAGAGGGGAGTACAGGGCTCGCCTTGAACTGCTGTTCACTGGGTATAGAGAGAGGCTCAGAGTTGCAAGATGAGAGAGTTCTGGACAGTGTCGACATAACAGTCCAAATGCATTGAACAGGACCACTTAAAGCTGTGCACTTAAAGATGGTTGCCACGGCAAAATTTATGTTATGGACATCTTATCACAATTTTAGTGAAGCGGAGACTGTGCCATGGCCTCTTGATCGTCTATTTCACTGTTTGGTAAGGATGACACATCTCAGTTCAGGTTGGTTACCTGCTCTTTACTGCGCCTGAGTAAAAGCGCCTATTTGAATACATATACATGTGTGCACATATGCATACATGGACTCCTAGGATAGGACGCAGAATTCATTTATGTCTCATGTGTGCCTCGTTCACACAGTCTGAGGGCGAGCTTAGACAATCTCCTTTTATTAATTTATGCT
The DNA here is from genome assembly GCA_907169655.1 of Acomys percivali. Taxonomy (NCBI): domain Eukaryota; kingdom Metazoa; phylum Chordata; class Mammalia; order Rodentia; family Muridae; genus Acomys; species Acomys percivali. The sequence goes on along the minus strand of OU015757.1, from coordinate 10,666,079 downwards.
TCCAGTGTGCTTGCCTTTTGTCCGAGACCCATCATGTGAGGCCAAGTGTGGGATTCTCCCTTGTACGACCCTGTCAGCACTCAGACAGGGTGGGTCCTAGAGCATTTCAGATTTCAGGTTTGGGGATAATAGTGCTCCACCTGTGTGTGACAGAAGTTAGCACTGAGAAGGTGGCACTTAGATAGAAGAGGAGTAAACTCTAAGGGCTGAAACGGCTTTTCTAATAAAAAAAAAAGGACAAATGTGATTCTATGTAGTAGACTTGTAATAATTTTGGAGACTCAGATCCAACTGCGACATTATTCTGTCTTTAGCATGACCAAGAGGACACTGGAAAGCCAAGAGCAGAGACACGCAGGAAGGTAAGTTTTTGAAGGCCATTGGCGGGTAGTTACAAGAGCTCGGACGGGGCCTCTGCCACTTTATCAGGAGAATTTCCACTCCGTCTCAAAGGGAGAGACATAATAATGAGTGTCCAGGACCATTTTAATAAATACAAAATTCCCCAAATGGCCTACTGTTCCAGACTCTACGGCTCCAACAAATGCTGTAAAAATAAAGATTAAACTATACAGAGTATTTAGTGTCGTTCCCCCCACCCCCTCCCATTACGGTTGCTTTGCTTTGCTAATAAAAGTCACTAGGCCTGGGGCCTAAGGGACTGCTGATGGCCCCGACCTTCAGTGTCACTTTGTACCACTCTCACAGGAACCTCTTCTTCCCAAGCTACGGGGGACACTCTCTTCCCCCTGAATCACAGCTTTGCACTGCCCATGGGAAAGAGGGTGACCTGCGCTGTCCTTGGCTGACCCACTGTGGGGAGCAGGCAGAGCTTGCCACTCAGGGGAGTGCTCAGCTCCAGGGCCAGTGGTGCCTGCCTTGCAGATTCCTTATCCCTTTTGCAAACTTGCACTTTTACATGATTTCAAAATTTGGGGAAAATTGCGAGATTAGTACAAAGAAGCACATTGTGTGTGTGTGTGTCTTTTAGGAATGAAAGATGGGCATAATGTATTATCCAAGGGTGTCAAACTTCTGTTTCCCTAATTCTGTCTTCTGTAGCTTTCTTATTTCAGGTTAGCACCACTGTGTGCCTTCAGGAGGCATGTAGGGTTTGACTTTAACCACCAAGCAAGCAATCGGCCCTCTCCTCAATTTCTAATTTTTCAGTAAAAGAAGTTGAGAGTTATAAAGATCCCTTCTTGATTTGTTTTGGATGTGGCCAATTTGATGTCCTTTCCATGGACTAGGGTACCTCAACATGACCCTCACCTATGAGGAAGCCATTTAGAGAGGGCTGGGGAGACAAATAGAGCAGTTGGTAAAATGCTGTCACATGAAGACCTGTGATGAGATCCCTGGCAGGGCAGTGTGCACTGTGATCCACTATTAGGGATGCAGAGACAGGAGGACCTCTGTGGCATCCTCACCACCCAGTTCAGCTCCAGGGTCATTGAGAGACTTTGTCTCAAAAACTAAGGCAGAGAGTCAGCCTCTGGCCTCCACAGATGTGCGCGGGAAGCAGCAGCAAGCAAGCACCTGTTCACTGCTCCAAGCCCATGTGGGCCACGCCACCCTAGGAGTCCATTAGCCACCCTGGAATGTCTTTCTCCCCAAAGCAGCCATAATTCCAACCATACCTGTGTCCCCCGTAGCTTCCTTGTCTGCTCCCTGGCCATCTTTTTCTTTTTTCTTCCTCTTATTTTAATTTTTAATTTGGTTTGTTTTTACTCTGCATCTATTGAAGAAAAGCAGTTGGCCTAATCTGTAGAGTTCCTGCCAAGTCATGGTTTTTGTGAGTCTCTTGTGCATGACACCTCATCTTGTCCCCCTGCTCCGTGGATCCTGGGGCTTGGCTCAGACTTGGGCACCATCCCTTTGACTGGGTTACGGGAGATGCTCTGAGATGTGAGAGATTTAATACTCTAAGCAGGTTCATTCATTTGCTAAAGCTTAAGTATGACAAAAGGATAACATTCTGATGTTATCACTTATTTGTCAGGATGATCACAAGTCCACATTCTCGTCTCCTATTTGTGTATCCATAGGTTCAGCGCATATAGGAAATAAAAGATAGATATTTCCTTCCTTATGTGAACTAATTTTCATGATAATCAATTTATTTCTCATTCTCTGAAAACGACCAGTTATGCACACATGAGAGCTTGCACACATGTGCACATACACGCACAGACATCCTGATATGTTTATGATCATGAACCTATGTATTTAAACATATTGAGGAGTTTCAATCCATTTGGTTGTGAGTCTAGCCTTTAATGACTGAGCTATCTCTCTAGCCCAAGTTTTGACCCATTTAGATTAATTTCTTTAAAATGTATTATTCTTCTTATCATCATCATCATCATTATCATTATTGTGTGTATGATGTATGTGTGTGATATTTGTGCCAAGACACACATGTGGAGGTCAGAGCACAACTTTGTGGAGTGGGTTTTATCCTTCCACCCTTGCGTAGGTCCCAAGGATTGAATTTATATGCAGTCTTGCACATCAAGTGCCTTTACACACTGCCCTTGTTCCGTTTTGTTTGTTTGCTTTTGAGACACATTCTCTCTCTCTCTCTCTAGTTCAGGCTAGCCTTGAACTCAGTGTATAGATCAGGTTGGCCCCAAACTTAGGGCCACACACCTACTTCAACCTCCAAAGTGCTGGTATTACAAACGTGTGCCACCATGCCCATCCCATCTCAGTTACTGTTCTTTTCTTCCCCACCCCCCACCTCAAGGCCTTCATGTTCTTTACTATTGGAAGGCGGGGTGAAGCAGCCAATGAGGAGACGGCTACGGGAAATCCTGCAGGCCTTCTCGGTCTCTTAAGTCCCTCTGGTACCATGTGGACGGGAGGAGCCCCCGTTGAGTGAGGCTGTCGCTGAGCTCTGTGAGGAGAGAACTCTTTGGGTCAATGAACTTGAGAGCTTCAGCCAGTGTCAACTCCAGGAAAAGAACAGTGTCCCAAGGATCACATAGATGGGTGGAGTATCTGGCCGCACTGTTGAACAAAGAAGTTCGCAGCCCACGTCCACCTCCATATAGGACTCTGAGTGGTTAGTTTCCTGGAGTTCTCAATGACATTTCTCAGTTGAAGATACATGGACAGCTGCTCCTATACCTTGTTTTGACGGTCCAGTACCTTTTCCAAGTCTGGTTGCAGCACATCACTGATAAAGGCCCCGTACTAATTGCAGCATTTTCTCCCACACAGAATCCGAGGCCCGCCAAGGCCTCACCATGATTGGGCTCCTTATGGCCACCAGCAATAACCTTTCGCATGTCAAACTATTCTCATTGAAGCACATGCTCTGCAGAATCAAAATAAGCTAAAAGACGTGAAGTCACTCAGTGAAAGACTACCTCCCAGACTCTCTTGCAGCTAGGTGACTAAGTTCTGGCCGTTGGCAGGGACCATGAAGTGCTGTGTGAAACATTTATGTTTTACTCTTAAAGGAAAGCAACCTGGCTTCCCTATTCTTTTTATTTTACTTATATGTACACATGTGTGTGCAGTTGCCCACCTATGTGCTTATTAGCATGACAAGATTCCAATACATCTTTTCATCCAGCAAGCACCTAGGTACAACTGATGCTCTTGATTCTTGGCTCACACTGAAGGCACAGACAGCTGCTTGGAGAGTGTGTCTGCTGCTGGGTGAGGGGGACGATGATGATGACGTCACTAATTTGTCCCTACTTCTATAGAGATGCTACAACTTCATATTAAATACCCAGGTAATAGGTCTGCACACAAAGTGTAATTATAAGACTCTTTACTTTTTTTTTTTAAGATTTATTTATTTATTTATTATACAGTACTTTGGCTGCATATACACCTGCAGGACAGAAGAAAGCATCAGATCACATTATAGATGGTTGTGAGCCACCATGTGGGTGCTGGGAATTGAACTCATGACCTCTGGATGAGCAGTCAGTGCCCTTAACCTCTGAGCCATCTCTCCATCCCCCCAAGACTCTTTACTTAATAGATTTATGTATTATTTAGAACTTGTAGTCTTCTCTTAGGGTTGAAAAGTCAGGGTAATAATATTTCTAGCATAACAATAATACAAATGAGTTATTTTCTAAAGGCGAAAACAAATCACAGTAGCGCACACATTTCTCAGCACTATAAATATTTTGATTCGTGGCCTTCATCCAGTTTTCTTCCAACACTTATGAAAGTGTGAAAAATTATACTCCATGCCAGGATAAATAGCATTTTTTAAATTTTCTACAGAAATCTGAGCATTTTAAGTCCTTTTAAGTATGTTATCTTTTCAGCTTCATTAATGAAAATAGAAGTGAGCATCTCTGGGAAATTTGCCTGGTCTGCTCAGGCCTGAAGCAGTAATCCTTGCTCCTGGTACTGCTTTGTCAGTGCTTCAAAACTTTCCTAGTGCTGCCATCACCACCACCATCACCCTTTTTTGTTTGTTTGTTTGTTTGCTTTTGGAGAAAGGGTTTCTCTGCGTAGCCTTGGCTGTCCTGGACTCACTCCTTAGACCAGGCTGACCTCAAATTCACAGAGATCTGCCTGCCTCTGCCTCCCAGAGTGCTGGGATTGCAGGCGTGTGCCACTGTGCCTGGCTGCTGCCACCCTTTAACACAGTTCTTCATGTTGTGGTGACCCCAACCATAAAGTTATTTAGTTACTGCTTCATAACAGCAGTTTTGCTACTGTTAGCAACCATAATGTAAATACCTGTGTTCCCTGGTGGTCTTAGGTGACCCCTGTGAAAAGGTCATTCAACGTCTGCCCCCATGGGGCCATGACCCACAGCTTGAGAACCACTGCCCTGATGAGCTTGGATATCTTTGGGTTTTCTTTTTTTTTTCCTTTTCTTGTGTGTGTGTGTGTGTGTGTGTGTGTGTGTGTGTGTGCATTCATGGAGGCACACCTGCATGTGGGTATGAACATGCATGTACATGGTGCCTTTGCATACGGAGGCCCGAGGCGGATGTCAGGGATTGTCTTTAATTGCCCTTTCTACTCCATTCTTTTGAGACAAGGCCTCTCTCATTCAGACCCAGAGCTCAGCAGTGTGGCTAGTCCCACTCGTCCACTTGCTGCTGGAAGCTGGCATCATAGGCAGGCTGCCATGATCCAGATGTGTTCTGTGCCCTCGTCCTCCTGCTTGCGTGGCCAGCACTGTAACAGCCGAGCCATCTGCCTAGCCCCTCTTGGTTGCATTTCTGATCAGAAGAGCCTTTTGTGCTTGGCCTGGGCAGTACTTAGGGAAGGGAGCTTTGACCTTCCTCTCTGACATGTAACCAGAGGCATAAGAATGGCACTGGCATCACCTCTTGTGTCCTGGAAGGGTGTACAGATTTACCAACTCACTGTTCTGTGTGGTAATAGCAACTGCTGTTTTTGAACACTGTGCCTATCAGTGTGGGAGTGTGCGTTCATGTGTGCGTGCGCGTGTGTATGGGAGTCAGAGGTTGCTGTCAGGTATCTTCCTCAGCCGCCATCTACCGAATCTGATGCTCATTGAATCCACCAGCCTGGATGGCCAATGAGCTTCAAGGATCCACCTACCTCTGGGCCCCCTAACACTGCGGTTACAAAGTCACACCTCCACACTCAACCTTTTTCTGTGAGTTCTGGGGAGCTGAACTCAGGTCTTCAGGTTTGTGTGGTGGACACCTCAGCAACTGAGCCATCTCATTTTACTTTAGTCCTGTCAGTGCTTTACTTAGTCCTGTCAGTGCTTTACTTAGTCCTTTCAACCATCAAAAGAAGCAGGCACTCTCCTTTCAAACGGGAAACTAAGGCCTGGGGAGAATTGGTTTTTTGGTGGAAGACACTCACCTGAGCGGCTGGCACAGGATTTGGAGACACAAGCCTTCAGCCTCCAGACCTCGGATCAGAAACATACGAGAAGATTCTATGATAGGCTAAGGCCATAGCTTGGATGTATGCAATCCTGACTTAAGATGTTACAGTCACACTCCATTTCAGTTTTTTTGATGATCACAGCAGAAACCTCCTGGCTTCCTTAGCCCCAGCATCTGAGGTACAGCCTTGGTGAGGCCTTCCAGTGGGTGGAGCCCAGGTGAGGGGTGATACAAGCTCTGTGGATGACTTCAGCCTTTGAGCCTCTGCTTTACCTTGGTGGTGGTGGTAGTGGGGGTTGGTGGGGGAAGTACAAGATGCTGCCTCCTAGAGAAGCCAGGATGCTGCCTCACACCTGGCTGGCCATGGTGTCACATCTTTCATTTCTTGTTCCTCTAACTTTGAGAACCACTCACTCTACAATGTACAAAACTCAAGGATGTTCACAGATGGAAAGGGGTCTACCTGCTCTTCTCTGGCAATCTTGGGGGGCGCATTTTTAAAAACTAATTAAGGAAGCCTGGGACTGCTTTCGAGCTGACTTAACTGACACAAGCAGCAAAGACTGGTGAGTTGCTCCCTGACTCCCCTAAACAGTAGCAGAGCTTTCTTCTCTGTCCCTGGACCTCAGCTCTATCCAGCTGTGTCACCCCACACCCACCCCCAATCCAGGGTCACATGTCTGCCACCCGCTGCAGCTGGGAGGGAGAGAATAGGGCTTCGGGGAATGTGACCTGAGCAGTCAGCTTAGGCGAAATGTGCACAATAAACTGTTCTCTGGACTGAATTGTTCTGTAAAGTGGCAGTCGCTTCCCAGGCAGTTGGCCTCTGGAGGGCCCGCCATTCTGTGTGTGCTAATCACCGTCGCTATGGAGAAAGCCACCATTTCATTAGAGGAAGAGCCCGTAACGCAATTAACACAGACTTCAGTTCCTCTCCAGCCCTTTCAGGTCCAGAGACGGCAGGTTCTGAGGTGTGACATACCCTGTCTTCCCCCATCCCCCCTCAAGGAGATAGCAAGCTAAACATGGCAGGAGGGGGCCCAGGTTCAGCACTGAGATAGGATGGAGGGTTAGCAAATGAAGGAATGAACAGGAAACATGGTGGGGATGGAGGAGGCCTTTGGACAAAGCAGAACCAAACACAGTGAACCTCTGTTTGGAAGCACGATGGAGTTCTCTTTCACTCTCTCATGAAGTCAGTATTTCTGCTAACCCAGGAGCCTGACTGAGTGTAGCCGGGACCTATCAGACGTGTCTGGGATCCCCTTCCCCTCCCCCTCTTGGGACTGTTTTAGCCCCCATCACAAACTCATTTGCAAAGCCAGGAAGATAGTATTTTCTCCTTAACCGGGTCATCCTAAGAACCATCCCCAGGGTGCCTGCCTGGCTAGGAAAAAAAAAAAAAAAAGAAAGAAAGAAAGAAAGAAAGAAAGAAATGCTAATGAAATGATGAGTTGTTATGGTTATGAAGTAAAGGTCTGAGGACAAGTTTTCTAAAGTTTCTGAGTTGTGGGCATCTCCCAGGAGGTGGCTGGAGCTTCCCGCTTCCCGCCTTTCTTTGGCTGCATGGAGGAAAAAGACTCAGGCAACAATCCAACTCTCAATTAATGGTATTTTACAAAGATGAAGAAAAAGAAGCTACACTTATGCCCCCACCCCGATCTAAAGAATCCTTCTAGAAAGAGAGGGCAAAATGACCATGCAACGCCCGCATCATCTCTAATTAGCTAATGTATTTCTTTCCACCCTCCTCTTGGGGGGAATTCTCAAGCAAGTCCCCTGCCGCTCCTGGAGACAGCAGAAAAGCAAATGACACCAAATTTTCCCTTCTTAATTAAAATGTTAAATAGGGTTAAGATGCCAAGCCTCCTCGGAGTGTCTGTTCCCCCCGGTGAACTCGGAGCCCTGCCGCGGTCAGTTCAATGGGAGTTCTTTGAATCCAAACGTTATTAAGTTCCCAAAAGTAATCAGCCCGGAGAGTTTAATGGAAACTTTCTCCTTTCTTTTAATAAGCATGTGGGGTGGGGGAGAAGCACCCAGGTTAGGTGCATTGCCCTTCTGTAACCAAATCACTATGGCAACAGGCAGCTGGTCTCTAGAAAGCCTGGTGACACAGGGAGGTGCCACCTGCAGGAGCCCAGCCCCCACCTCCCACCCCCCAGTGCAGTTCCCCAGGTCAGGCATAAATCTCTTCAATGGGATTAGATTGTTTAAGCGGCTATGAGCTGTGGGAAAACTTTTGTCTGTTGTATTCATCGCCTCTGCTGTGAGTCTCAACATTTCCACTCGGGGCACAATGGGGTTAAAAGTAAGAGCAAATGTTTTGATGGGTTTATTTTGAATTATGAATGCATGGAGCCGCATAATCGCCTGTCACCATGGCCCTGCCCCTGGCTGGGCCCTCTGAGGACTAGAGGGTGGCTGGTGGAGAGAGAGAGCAGTGGGAATCAACACTGGGGAGTGACTTCAGCATAGAGAATGAATTACATGGGCTGAAGGGACGGACATTCTGTATCCTAGAGACAGGTTGCGAGCTCACAGTTCTGCTATGGGGGTGGGGTGGGGTGGGGTGGGGGTGCACACAGTGGCAGGAGCAGGCCTTCTCCTGACCGTGTTGTTCCTTACAGAGGTGATTGCTGCCCAGCAGATTATGTTTCTGTCTTGTGGTCCGCATGCTCTGAGAGGCTTGATACGATGCTGTGTTCAGGCTTCTGCCAAGGACTCACCTGTTATAAGACGGTCTGTGTTCCCTCTCCCCCCCCCCCCCCCCCCCACTGCCACTTATATGTTCAGGACTCAATCCCAGCACCTCAGAACCTTTCTGCAGTTGTAGTCAGGGGTCTAAAAACGGAGATGACCATGTTTAAGTAAAGCCTCCTGCTGAGGCCTATCCAATGGGTAAAGTGGCAACTCTCCTCAGAAAAAAATAGTTTTGAACTATGTCACCAAACACTCTGAGTGGTAATTTTCAGACAGCAGGGTCATGTACGTATTTTTTTCCTTCCTTCTGCTTCTTCATGTCTCGGTTAAAAATGTGTGTGTGTGTGTGTGTGTGTGTGTGTGTGTGTGTGTGTGTGTGTATGTATGTGTGTGTGTATGTGCGCACGCGCGAGTATGCATGCATGTGCCCACAGAGGCCAGAAAAGGGCATCCAATCCCTTAGGACTGGAGTTACGTTGATTGTGAGTCCCCTAATATGAATGCTGGGAACCAAACTTTGGCCCTCCGGAAGGGCAGCAAGTGCTCTCAGCTGCTGAGCCATCTCTTCGGCCTCCACGTTTTCCAAATTTTTAATATCAGAAAATATTTTTGCTTTAGTCAAGGGAATAAAAAACAATAACTGAAAAGGGACTTGAATGACCAAGCTTGTATATGCTTCAAAATCTAGCTCAACTTGTGCTTCAGATGGCAGTGAAGGAGAATGGACTCCTACAAAGTCACGCTCAGGTCTAGCCTTTCCCATTTCTTATCTTCAGCATTTATCAGGTCCCTGCTGTGTGCTGTGATGGCCAGGAACTCTCTGATTGGGTGGAGGACTTAAGAACAGAGTTGTTGCCTTGCACAGCCCCTCTTCCCAGAAGTCATCCCTAACGTGCAAATGTGAAGCTGGAGCAGGCGAACACAGAATATACCAGAATATACCGGAAGAGTGCCAAGATGCATCCACAACAAGGAAGACCAAACGCAAAGGAACACCAGTGGCAAACTTGCTCTAAAGTCACAGCCATCAGAAAATTCAGGATTCCAGCTCTGTTTCCCACCGTAACCTGTGCATCATGCACACGAACTGGAGACCATAACAGTTAGCACAGTAGCCAGCAACACGCATTACAAAAAGATTGAATGTCGAGGCTGTTGCTGCAGCCACGGAAGCCGTGACCTCTGATTTCCTCATCCACGCACAAGGCTAGTGTAATGGCACAGGCGTTAAGTCTGCCCTCAGACGGTCGGTTGCCCTCAGATCTGAACTGAGTCTATGACATAAGCAGGACGAGTGGAGAAGGCTTCCAAGCTGCCCTTGGTGTCCTGGGGGTCTTATCCGTGCTTCCCAAGTGATTGTTTCAGAGATCCATGCCTACAGATAGATGGAATACAGTCTATGACTTTTGTCAAAGTTGGTGACATTGGCTGTTGCTGTGGGGGCTTGTTTTAGGGACTTGGAGTTGGGTAAAATTGGGATATCTCAAATGTGTGCTTATTGGACATCAGTCTCCCCATGTTTTTGTAACTCCACATCCTTCTTAAGGAAGTCACATGGCCCCCAGAAGATGGCAGATGTGCCCTCTTCCCCCCACCCCCCAAGCTGACAGGAGAATGAGCTAACCACTGATTATGGTTCAGGTAACAGAGTCTCCCCACCCACTACACGATCTCAGGACCTGTACCATTCTGAGGCTGAATCTGCTGGGCCGCCACTGTTCCTTAAGAGGTGTACCCTGGGCTAAGAATATAGCTCCATGGTAAAGTGTTTACCTCCCACGCACAGAACCCTAGGTCCAACTCTTAGTATGTCCCACCAGCGCACATACGCACGACACACAGAACGCGACAAGCCAGGGCGTCCATCTCTAACATCTGTGCCTTGGCTGCTGATCTGCTTGTGGGAGCAGACTTCCCGCTCACCTTTCTTGCTCTGAACCTTTTGCTAAGCCTGCTTTGCCTGGAGGAGAATGCACACAGGTGCATCTTTTCAGGGGCTCTGTAAGGCAAGTGGCGCCATCTTCTCTTGCTTAGGAGGATCTGGTAGAGTGGAACCTTTCTTCCTTGTGTGTCTCAGCGGCCACTCTTTCCGGTGGGGGGGAGGTTGCTCCACGTACTCCACTCTCCAGAGGGTAAACACATCCTCACTGGGTGAGAGATGTCATGGTGGCCTGAGATGAGTCTCTCAACAAATGTGGAGAAATAGGGCAGGATCAGATCTGGCCAGGAGTGAAAAAAACTTAAGTAGCCAGGGCTTGTGTGTGGATTTATTTCCTTCTCCTCGATTTGTCTGGGAATAGGCAGTCTGCGATGAAAGGGCAGCTTCCTTATAGTCTTTTTTTTTTTTTTCCTTCTGCCAGTTTTAACTTGGACCTCAGAGTACAGCATAGTTGCTCAATCTCCACTCATCACATTCACCTCTTATTCAGTAGAAAGCAAGAGAAAAGGAAAACGCCCTTATAGCCTACTGGAAGGAAATATGTTGGCAAGCCATATGTACATTCTTGCAAAAGGCACCGCGAGATGGAGCTTCTGTGTGGAGTAAGTGTGTCCAGCTGAAAATAAGGCAAAACCCAAAACCAACCAACCAACCAACCAAAAACCCAAACCAAACCAAACAAAAAACAAAACAAAAAGCAAAAAACAAAAGAGTTATTTGGTAGGAGTGGAGGGAGGTGGGAGAGTGGTAGGTGCGGGTGGGCTTGGTGGTATTCGTGGAGTTCCTGGGGATTGAGCCCAGGAGGACTCGGTTGATGTTAGCCACATTTTTGTTTTGTTTTGTTTTACTCTGAGCCATAATTGAAGCCCTGAAAGTTCCATTTATAAAAGAGGCGACAATAGGTAGTCTGAAGACCTAATTTGAAGGAAAGAACTATTTTGAGACTTATCTGATAGAGACACACAGGGAGACTTTAATTAAAATACCAGCCACACTAGAGTTCACTTATCATTAAATAGAAATCAGAAGACAATAGCAGTCACACTGGGCAGTGGTGAGCCTCTGTAGTCTCAGCTACTTAGGAAGTTGAGGAAGAAGGGTCATCTGAGGCTAGGAACTGGAGGCTAGCCTGGGCAACATAGCAAGCCCCATTTCAAAACACAGAAATAAAAAAAGGGCTGTTGCAACTTGGGATATAGCTCAGTGGTGCCTCCTGGCCCTCCCAAAATGTCCTCATCCAGAGAAATAACCAGAACTTTTTCACAGATCTTTCTAAGAGAAGAGCAGGAGAAAGCAAACCCAGGAGCAGGCTGCTTCCAGGTATTGGGGACAATACCTGCCCCGCCCCAAACACACACCATGGGCTGCTGAGGTCCCAAGAGAATCTATATTACTTGATTAATTTGATGAATTGATACAGCAGTGGGGCTGCAGCAGAGCCTGTTCTCTTAGGTGTGCAGACAGTAGAGCTGGGCCAGAGCTGGTTTTCTTAGATGAGCAGACAGTAGGACTGCATCAGAGCCGGGTTCCCTTAGGTGAGCAGACAGTAGGGTTACACCAGAGCTGGTTCCCTTAAGAGGCCCTGTCTCCTAGTTGGTGTCTGGTGTCACAAACAAAAGCAAAGCTGATGTTATCCATGGCCCCTCCCAAGCTAATCATCATCTGAGCTGCCGACTGGCCCACTACACACTTCTAAATTGAGTAGAGAAAATTGTGAAGGTTTTGATTTTTTAAAAAACCAATTTGCAAAAAAATACGGACTAAAAAAAAAAAGAATTCTAAAGACTTGCTAATTTTAGCCCAGCAAAGGACTTTCAAATCCCTAGCTCTAAAAATCACTGGAAGCCCAGCTGGCTTGGGATCTGATCTTTTAGCCTCTTTCCTGTCAGGCATAGCTGATGGTGCGGACAATGCTGGGCTCTCTAGTGCTGTTACATTATTATGGACAGCCGGGACTCAGGACAGAATGGTCACACTCACCCAGTGCCCTCAGGTGTACGTGAGGCTGGCATGCTCTGTGCTTTTTTATTCTCAAGAAGATTGAGGTTCAAGAAAGAGGGAGGATTTGAACCGGTGGGGCTGCGTGCGAGGGATTTGTTTTTGCTTCCTTGTCACAGAATCCAGGAACTTAGATGTCTGTTGAAAACAACGCCAGACAGTCCCTAGGAGGCTTTGGCTTCCTTTACTTCTAGTCACTGTGATCAGAGAGCAAGGTGTCTGTCACCCAGCACCATGCCTAGGCAGCATTGGCTGCCTGGTGGCTGTCCACAGCACTGAATGGGACTTGGATGTGACAGCCAATCAAGGCAAGAAGAGTCAGGTAACTTCCACCAGGATTGAGAGTCCTCTGCAATGGTGCCAGACGTCCCCTCCGCTCAGCCCCTGCAACAGTGCTTTCCTAGTGGGGCTGGGTCTCTCTGGATACTCACACACACACACACACACACACACACACACACACATGTACACACGCATGCACCTACATAAACAGGCATGCATGCCATCCAGCCTTTGATAACAAGACTGTTCCCATGCTGGGAGCCCCATTGTTACATCCTCTTCTTCCTCTGGGCACTGACAAGATAAGCAAGAGCTGAGAAAGATGGCAGCACTTAGCGCTAATATACCTGGGATATGAAGGCTCTGTGTCCAACGCAGGAAGAGGGGTCCTCTCCCACCTCCTGGGGCACCTTGCCCCGCCTGGCAGCCTGGATTGACCCTTCTATAAGGCAAGTTGCTAAGTCTCTTCAGCCTAAACATCCATGTACTAAAAATAATAGTACCTAGGCTGGGGAGAAGAACTCAGTCAGTAAAAGCGCTTGCCATTCAGGCATGAGAACCTGTGTGTGTGGTCCCTAGAGGCCAAATAAAAAGCACGCATGGTAGTGAATATTGTAATCTCAGGTCTGGGGAGGTGGAGACAGGTGGATCTCTGGGTCTTAGTGGATAGATAACCCCTAGGCCAGTGAGAAACCCTGGCGTCAAAAAACATGGCGTATGGCATGTAAGGAAGTGAGCCTCCGTCCATTCCCATCAATGTGCACACGCATCCATGCACACCTGCACACACACGAATACATGAATGAATGAATGAATGAATGAATGAATGAATGAATAAAGCAATAATGATAGTACCCACCAAAAAGGATTGGGTTAATATATTTAACAGATTGAACATGATACTTATCTTATAAATGTACTTATTTAATGGCCACGAGGGGTACCCTGAATACCAGCAAGAAACCAGGCCTGTGATGATCAACTGAGGATGTGTTGACCATCAAGAGGACAGATTCTCTGGAAATCAAGGTACCTTTAAGGATGAGAGGTGATGATTTATGAGCGAGCGAGAGAGAGAGAGAGAGAGAGAGAGAGAGAGAGAGAGAGAGAGAGAG
>OU015757.1:10639543-10652180 GCA_907169655.1 Acomys percivali | reverse complement strand
AGAGAGAGAGAGAGAGAGAGAGAGAGAGAGAGAGAGAGAGAGAGAGAATATATCAGAGTATGGGGCCTGACTCAAGCTTCTGTGGCTTTGCTTATCCAACACCAGTGCACTCGCTCACTCACTCACTCACTCACTCACTCACTCACTCACTCACTCGCTCACTCACCCACTCACTCAGGGGTATTTATTCAAGTGCAAATTAGGAACCAGACATTGCTGAGTCCTAGGGGTCCTGACGGAGATGAGCATGGTGCTTCTAACCTAAATGATGGATTAGCACTGGGAAGGGCCAGCATAGCTAAGATAGACTGTACACAGTAGATGTGCAAACAAGGTCATTTCTAATAGCGTGTTGGTTATCGATCGTGACATAGAAAACTGTCCTAACACAAAGTGCCTTCAAACAACAGCCATCATCTATTTGCTTCTGATTCTTCATTTGAGTGCAGGGACTACTTGGAGCCACCTGTCATCTGGAAAGGTCAACTACCAAGAGTCCTGGCCCCCTTAGCTGGCAAGCTTCTGGTAGCTGCCAGCCAGGGGTTCAGCAGAGGCAGTTGCCAGGGCCTTGCTCTCCTCCATGCAGCTGCTCCACACGGCTAGGGAAGTCTTTACCTGAGGAAGGCTGATGCTGATAATCATCCTGAGAGAAGCATCAGGGCTTGGGATGCGCAAAGGGATGCCAGCAGGCGGAGGGGCACAATCTGATGGCCATTGTAAACCCTCTCTCACCTGGCCGCCCACTCTAAGTTCTCCATTCACAAATTGAGAACTGCCGTGGCTGCCTCTGAGCTCTTGGTCTACCTGGTCGGCTGTTTCTGCACTCGTGTCCATCCCCCCCCCCACCCAATGTCATTTGGCAGCCAGAGAGCTGTGACAAGAGGCAGGAGAAGACTTCCTGGAATGTTTCTCAAGAAAAGGCATGAAACCCATTAGTGCAGGAGTGGTCCATCACTGCCCCAGGCTATGCTGTGAGCCTCATTGTCAAGTACATCCTGCCGGCGAAGGGAATAGACGAGGAAGGCAGATTAAGTAAACCCTCTTTTGAGAAAGAAGAAAGAGCATCAGTCATCAAGGAATCCAACAGGGCTCAGTTCTAGTCGGGGCAAGTCTGGCACCTAAGCCAAATTCCAGTGAGCCAGTGGACCTGAGGCTCAGTGGTGTGGGGGAGGGGCATCAAGACAGAAATCTTCTCTGGAATTTAATTAGATCGAGATGGGCAATACGCTCAAGGAGGGAGCTGAGTATTTAAATTATACCAGCTAGTTTCCCTCAGGTATATCTCTGTTCAAGGAGCCACAAACCCATCAAAATATGTGATAAGGAGGCTCCTTGTGTCATTTTTAAACTAGTTCCAACGAGCTAGGCTGCTCCCTGTCCTGAGCTGCTGGCGATTAGCTGTCATCCAGCCTGCACAGGAGACAAGCAGGTGGGTAAGAAAGACATCACCTCCTTAGCATTTGCAGGCACAGGCAGGCAAGGTGCCTATCATCAGCGCACATCTCCCAGGCAGGCGCAGGCTCCGGCATGAAGCAGTGACTCCGATGGGTTTTTTCATTTAAAATGACATTTTTTTGGAAAGGTTAGAATCTAATCCTCTCTCAGGATAGAATTATTTCAGTTACCACTGATCCTTCAGATAAGGAAGACAGGGCTTCATTTCTTTCTTGCTACTGAGGTATCTAATTTTATAAAAGCCTTCAACAGTGTCGTAATTTATTGTAGCAACAGGAATGGTTACATGTAGGGGCTTGCCTACTTTCTATTAATTTTCTAGATGAATCTCTTCCCGTGCCTCAAGAAGTTTGTGCGTGCCTTTCTCTGTGGGGTTCATTAAGAGTGTTTGAAGTCATGATTGTAAGATCATTATGATGTTTTTGGAAGATAGCTGGTTTCAAAGACTTGGATTTAAGAAGCACATCATCTTAATTCCTGGCCCTGACGGCTTTTTCAGAGCTGTGATCTGGGCGTGCAGTAATTGATATCATTTTCCTAATAGTTTCACCCTCACGCCCATTCTTCTTGCACTTCCTATCCCTCTTCTGAAACGTACATGGAATAAGAAATTTACAATAAGCGTCTTCCAAGGAATGCAGAGTCGATTCTGTACACACAGCACAAAAATGGAGTTAGTGTAGATACCCCCCTTGGGGGTGGGGCAACTGAGCCAGGTGATCTTTGTAATAGCTCACCATTCCTTTGTCCATGAGATGTCCATGGGGCATGTGTGTGTGTGTGTGTGTGTGTGTGTGTGTGTTTCTGCATGTGTGTACATGAGTGTGTGTGCAGAGGCCAGAGGAACATGTCAGGCATCCCGCTGTGTCAATCTTCACTTTACTCTGGTGAGATAAGGTTGCTCACTGAACCTGGTGCTCAGCTAGTAGCCAGCATGCTCAGGTGACCCTCCTGTCTCTCCTACCCTTGCTTTACATCGTTGGGCTTTCAGGTATGCATGGCCACACCCAGCTTTTAAAAAATGTGTATATTTTTCTTTCTTTGCATTTATAAATATATGTATGTATGTATGTGTATGCATGTTGGGATTTAATATAATTACATTTTGCCCTTCCCCTTCCTCTTTCCATCCCCTCCCTTCTACCCCTCCTTATATTTCTCCCCACTCTCTCTCAAGTTCATGGCCTCTTTCTTCACTAATTGTTATTTCATGCATATACGTATATGCGTATCCATGCGTATTCCTAAATATAACAACCTAAGTCCATGTAGTGTTACTCATATATACGCTGTCAGGGCTGACCTTTCTGCACTGGACAGTATTGGTGTGCTCTTCCTTGGGGAGGACCACCTCTCCTGTTCCCAGCTTTCCTCGGTTGCCTGTAGTTCTTCACATAGGGTTCAGGCCTTGTGGGTGTGTCCCCCCCACTTTGTTGTCCTTGCCCTGCTCACGTTTGAGCAGTTGTGTTGGAGAGACTTTATGAGTGTGCGGCTTCCGACGACGTTTACTAGGCCTCACAGCAAACGCGCCATGATTCTTTGGCTCTTACAATCTTTCTGCTTTCTCTTCTGCAACGTTTCCTGAGCCTTGGGTCTGGTCTGGGGGGTGTTTTGTAGACATATCCCTTAGGACTGGGGCTCCACATTTAGAGAGCGGTTGGCTACGGCCGAGATATGTGTGCCACTAGGCGACCCTTAGTGCTATTGTGCAATGACCCAGCTTTTTTTTTTTTTTTTTTAATGTGAGTACTGGGGATTTAAACTTGGGTCTTCATACTTGTGCAGCGAGCACTCTTGCTCTCACAAATTAAGCCATCTCCCCAGCTCCTGATCACTTGGATCTTTAATTTAGACAACAACTTCTTGCATTTACACTGGCGCAGTTACAGAGGGAGGGTTAGTGCAGTTGTTGGTTGAAAATCAGTAGATGATTAGTGAAAATGCCTGGCAGTGTCCCCAGCCTCAGAGCAGGGGACAGAGGGGAAGAAGGAAGAGGAAGGTCAGGCTGGCGGCTTTCTGATCGGAAGGAGGGAAGGGAGGGGGACTGGAGTGGGGGCAATCTTGGGAACAAATAAATTATTCTCACAGATTCCTAAGCTTGGCTTTGGTTTCAAAGACAGTGTTTACATTTGCATTGTAATCCGGGCCTTCTCTCGAGCTGTGTGTTGAGAGGGGATGTCTAAAACGTCTCTATTTTGCAGAGAAGTTGGGACTCAGAAAACAGCAGAGGGCTGACGGGCTCCCCTAGGCTCCTCAAGAAAGCTCACAGATTAGGGGAAGGCGGCTATCCCTAGATGTTTGAGGGACCAGCCCTGCCTGCCCCCAGCTGGCTGCCGAGGAGAAGCCAAGGTGGTGTGCGTGCTGCGAACCAGGGGGGCCTCCTCTGCCTCATTGACCCGACGCATTGATCGAATTGATCGCATTGATCGGTTCTCGGTTCCTCTGCTGCAGGAGCAGCTGATTGGGCTGTTTCAGATCCATCCAGGTTCTTGCTTTTTTTTTTTTTTTTTTAAATGATTCTCCTTCCTCGAAGTTTGAGGATTCTAGGCGTATGCCACTCAATCACATTTTTAATATTTATTTATTTATTTATTTATTTTGTGCGTGTAATGGCTCTTGTCTGGCAGTCAGAGGACAATTTGAAGGAGTCAGTTAGTTCTTTCCTTCCGCCATGTGGGTCCCTGGGATCAAACTTAGGTCACTAAGCTTGAGAGCAGCAAACCTGCTGAACCTCTCAGTGGCTCAAGCTCATTTCCTCCCCTTTCTTCTTTCTTTCTTTCTTTCTTTCTTTCTTTCTTTCTTTCTTTCTTTCTTTCTTTCTTTCCTTTTTTTGTTGTTGAGACAAAGTCTTAGAACTCACTCCGTAGACCAGGCTGATCTCCAACTCAGAGATCCACCCGCCTCTGTCGCCCAAGTGCTGGGATTAAAGGCATGCGCCGTCTTGGGTTCATCCTTTTATATATTTGTTTACAGAATGCACACAGCACATTTGTAGCCATCCGTGTCTTACTGAGTCCTTAAAGTGGGGGAGAGGGTGGCAGTGTGGGGAACATGTTATGACAGACGAGGCTTGCAGCGAAGCGAACCAACAGTTTTGACACAGCACATAGACAAACCAAAGACATGCAGAGAAAGTTCCCTCCTGCTACTGACCCAGGCCTTTTCTTTTAGCTGAAAGTGGGGGGTGATGGTAGAGATGTACAGTTGAGTTTGGCCTTCACAGCGATCCGCCTGCCTCTGCCTCCCGAATGCTGGGATTAAAGGTGTGCGTCACCACGCCCGGCCTTAGCTCAAAATTTTAAAGGCAATAAAAAGCAAAAGAAACCATTTTGAGTAATGCCAGTAAACAACATTAGAAAATGGCATGCACTCTTTATAAATGCAAAGGCTTAACTTGTTACATGACTGTGTGCCTCCAGATTCATGGGTTGCAACCCTGCTCCCCACAGGGAGGGAGATGAGACCTCCTAACCAGAGGCAGAGGGACTGGGTCCTTGTGACTGTAGGAGTGGGTCCCCCGTAAAAGAGAGGCCCAGCCTCTCTTGTCTGCCCTACTTTCACTGCTGTTCTAGGTTTGGCCTCTGAAAAGTCAGAAGGGACAGGAGCTGCTCCCTTATCATTCACTCTGTAGCCTTCAATTGTGTGCCACCGATACTGGCCTCCTCCGGATAAGAGACCCACAGGCAGCATTGAGGGAAGGGGCAGAGGGCTGGGAATGCTGTCTTCG
This sequence comes from Acomys percivali, assembly GCA_907169655.1. Lineage (NCBI taxonomy): Eukaryota > Metazoa > Chordata > Mammalia > Rodentia > Muridae > Acomys > Acomys percivali. The sequence goes on along the minus strand of OU015757.1, from coordinate 10,646,998 downwards.
AGGAAGACCTCGAGTGGCTGTGCTTACCTGCCCCTGACAGGGCCTGCCAATCAGTACCCCCTCATGGATGGGGAAGGAGCTCTGTGAGGATGGTAGCAGTTAGTAGTTGTTGGGGAGGGAGAGAGCATTTCTGAGACTGTAGGTTGTTGGTACTCCTGTAAAAACTCCCTCACCCACACTCATGTGAGCAACCCTGATCACATTTATTGCATTTAAAAAAAAAAAAAAAAAAAAAAGACAAAAAGGCAACCAACGGCACCACATGCAAAGAAGACTTGAAAGTGGAAGGGAGCCTGGGGACTTGGGCAGAGGATTGGAACCTCAGGAGTATGATCTAGACACGTTACACGCATGTATAAAGTGTCATAGCGAAGCCCATTATTATGTATAATTAATAGATGCTAATAAAGCCCTGGAATGGAGGAGAGAAAAGGGTCTTCACCTCTCCAGCACTCCAGACTGCAGAGAGCAGTGCGGAGCCTCTCTGCAAGGCCTCTGGAAGAGCCAAAAGCCTCTTTAGTTTTGGAAACCACAGAAGAAGCAGGGAGAAGCCCGGTCCATCTGCAGGTGACCCCTCCCATCCCTCCCAGACCCCCTTGGGAAGCAAGGATGCCTGGCCTAAGGAAACAAAGGAAAAAACAAATGAGTTCATTGGCTTTTCATCATCCCAGCATCGAGTGAATATTGGTGGATTGCTCAGTGGTCTTCCAGTCGAGTCCCCGTGGCAGCAATGGTGGCTTTCTAAAGTCTTGTGTGGTGCATGTATATAGGTTAGTGCATCTGCCACCAACAGGCTGTCAGCCCATATTTGGAGAAAGGTACCCTTAAAGACGCACAGTCTCCGGGTGCCTGCACCTGCAGAGCTCAGATTTGCCGTTCACAGTTCTCCCAGAACAAAGCGGCCCTCAGTGCTGCGGGTTGCCGTGCCTTTGTTAATCAGAACATAAGGGCCGGCCTCCCCTTCTTTAGACAAGCCTGGAGCTGTAAACGCAGGGCCATAAATCAGCTGCCCTACCGTGGCACGGTTCTTGAAAGACCTTAAGCTTCGTATGAATTCCCCTGGTTAATGATCAACGAGGTAGAGAGAGCCTCTGCTTGGCTCAGTGGAGGCCAAGTTAGAAGCAGAAGATGGATATGTGAAAATCAGCTGCCCAGGAAAACTGAAGCCATCCGACTTCAAAGGCCTCCTGCCTCCTCTACACAATTCTTTGCTGGCTGAATAATTTGTATTCGAAAACAGATGGGCCATGAACCCAGATGTGTGAGCCTATTTTGCCCAAGTCCTAAATGAGAGGAATGTTGTTCTTAAAAACTGCCTGCACATCTTCTGCTTGAAGTGTTGTGTGACTTCTGTGGCATAATGGGATGGTTTTCTAAAAGTCTAGAGGTCCTGGTACCCTCAGTATGGCTTCCATGTTTCCCAGGTACATTCAGAGCACCCCTCCTCAGCAGCCCATGATGGGTAAAATCTTACAAGCTTGCTTTTTTCCTTTCCTTTTTTTTTTTTTTAATGGAAGAAAGAGTTTATTTTGGACTGGGGGTGGGGTGGGGTTGGGTGGGAGTGGGGTGGCACACACCTTTAATCCCATTGTCAGGAGGCAGAGGCAGGAGGATTCCTGTGAGTTGGAGGCCAGCTTAGTCTACAGAGAGTTCTAGGGTAGCTGGGGCTACACAGAGAAACCCTGTCTTGAAAAACAAAAGACAACCAAATAACAACAAAAGAGTTGATTTAGGCTTAATGTTCTAAGGGATTAGAGCCCATCATGGCGCAGAAGCAGAGCAACAGGCTTCAGGCATGCTGGCAGAAGTGGAGAGCAGAAAGCTTGTAAGCACAGAGAGAGAACAGAAAGTGGGTGAGACCATCAGCACTCAAAACCCACCACCAGTGACGTACTTCCTATCTCAAGGTTCCGCAGACTCCCCCAAGCAGCACCAACCCCACAGGTTTTCTTAACAGATGGACTGAAACCAGTTCTTGTCAGTGGTCAGAGACCCTGTAAGAGTTTCTCTATGTGATGAGATGCCCTCAAGTCTCTGAAACAGAAGACAAGAGGAATACTCAGATACTAAGGAAAAGCAAGCCCGATGGAGATGGCTCGGTCAGTAAGGTGCTTGTCACACAACCACAAGGACCCGAGTTCGAGCTTTGCCAAGCACATAAAAGCCGAGGATGGCAGCATTTCACTTGGAATCCCTGTGCTAGGGAGGTGCAGCTCACTGGTCAGCCAAACAAATTGGTGTGTTTTGCGTTCAAAAGCTAAGGTGGAGAGAGCTGATAGCAACCTCTTCTGGCCTCTACACAGAGGTGCACATACATAGAAACACATACAAGCAAGTACCCAACCTCTCTCTCTCTCTCTCTCTCTCTCTCTCTCTCTCTCTCTCTCTCTCTCTCTCAGCACACATGTCCAGGTTGATGAGATGTTCAGGTTTGCACATGTACGCCATTTGTCACTATGAGTGAGAATCCCCTGACATGAGGTGTAAGCACCCCCCCCCCCAAGAAGCACATCTTTAGCCTCTGCTTTCAGGAAACTGTGTGGCCCAGGAGCCCTAATGGCACAGGAGCTCCCTGGGTCCTTTGAACCCAGGAAAGGTCTGAAGTCTAAAATGAGAGGCAGAGATGCAGGTGGCATGGGAGAGGTTGGCTCTGCCCATCACTAAAGCACTGTGTCCCTCCTCACTTCTATACAGAGACTGTGCTCCTCGGGTCTGTGTTTCAGACTCCCAGCCGACACAGCCTTCGTGTGTTTGGGTACCAGTCATGATTCTGTTGACCAGCAAATTCAATTTTTTATTTTTTATTTTTTAAATTTATTTATTGTATATGAGTACTTTATCTGCAGAAGAGGGCATCAGATCACATTATAGACGGTTGTGAGGCACCATGTGGTTGCTGGGAATTGAACTCAGGACCTCTGGAAGAGCAGCCGGTGCTCTAAACCACTTAGCCATCTCTCCAGCCCGACCAGCAAATTCTAACAGTGAAGGTAGCTGCTGCCTCTGCAGAGCATCTCATGGATCCTCAGAGCAAAGCTGAACTATGGCCCTTTCTCTTTTAGTCCATGAGGGAAACCTTTCCTGAAGCTCTAAAGGATCTTGCTTAGGTGTGATGGTTATGCCCTTGTAGTCCTAACACTCTGGAAACAGAGGCATGGAAGATGAGGAGTTTGAGGCCAACTTGACTATATAGTGAGACCTTATCACGAGGAGGAGAAGGAGGAGGAGGAGAAGGAGGAGAAGGAGGAGGAGGAGGAGGAGGAGGAGAAAGAAAGTGTAGGCTTTGGCCTTCTAAAAACTTACTTGGGGGGGGTTCTTTAATGCCCCTACCTCCATTACAGCACACCTACCCTAGATAGGAGAGTAGGAAGGTCAGTACGGACAGTGGAGGTGGACCTTTTTAGACTCAGTTCCTCAGGGTGATTCTACTCTTCGTCATTAGGATTTCAACAGCAAACACTGCAGCAGGAACTAGTAGCAGTGGGAGCAACAGCAGGGCCCGAAAGCCGCTTATTCAAAGCCCCCCCAACCCCCGAGTGTTTCTCTCTAGGAGACTCTTGAAATTAAGTGACTGTGAAACGATGCAAAGTATGCAGCACAATGTCTCTCTGGTTTGGGGGCTCCTATTTATATCCTCTCAGAGTCCGTACCAGGATGTTTTCCAACTGGCGAAGACCATGTCCCCGCACGAGGCAGTTCCCCGATGACAAAGATCACACACCCTCACATGAAGCAGTTTCACATCCCATATTTGGGATCAAAACAAAAACGTGTTTACATCTGCTACAATAAGTAAATAAAGATGGGGGAGGGTGAGTCCAGTTTGGTTTACAAGGGGTATTGCTTAGCTGGGGGATCCTGGACCTTGGGAGCAATGAATGGGTATTGATGCAGCAAATCTTGAGACCCTCTGTCCAAGTCCATTGTGAAGGTTCACAGCTCCTGGTGGATTCTCACTGGGCTCTAGACCTGTCCAAAGGTCATTGCTATCGCCTTAGCTGGACCCCACCTACGTAGAGCACATTTTTCACGCCTCCTGCCACACCTCAGCCAGTGTGGCTTTCTTTCTTCCATGATAACAAATACTTGTGTTTCTACTGGCTTACCAATTCTCCTTCCCTTCCCTGCTTTCCATGCCCTGAACCCTAGACTTTCCTACTGCAGCCTCCTTTATGCAGAACCATATCTGCCCCTTCCCTCTGGTACTTGTGTACTGACTTCCAACTCCCTTAAAGTCAGACTTTCCTATTGAGCTGCTTCTGTGGACCCACAGCTTGCGCCATCTCTGTTTGCATCTACTCTTAACTGTAGACTCCTTGATACTGCATTATTTATGCCATGTAATTGCCCTCCTGTGTACGTGCTTCCCCATACAAATTGGATTGATTATGTGGACAAAACTATTTCTTTGGTCAACAGATAATTAGATAATATCTTATTTAGGTTGTACTCAGCCTGATGAAAGATTTGGGACCAGGCACATACACATAGAAAACACTGAATGAATGAATGAGTGGATGAGTGAATGAATGAATGAGTTCAGGTCCAACCATGGCACTCAGCACAGTGCCTGATAGCTTCTGAAAAGAGAAATACCCAGACAGAATTTCCCTGATCAGAGGCCAAAGGAGGACATACTGCCATGGGGGTGGGGAAGGAGGTGGAAATCCCAAGTGACAATTCCTTCCACATCCAGCAATGAATTTCTGCTGACTGCACCATCCACCACGGCAGCTCCTGGCTTTGGGTGTTCTCATGCATCTCCTTAGCTATTCCTTTTCCACAGACAACCCAGCAGAAGGCAGGACCAAAGTCCACACTCTCCACTGCAATGGAGAAAGAGCACAGACGCGCGTGCGTGTGTGCACACACATTCACGCAATCATGCACGCACACACACACACACACACACACACACACACACACACACACACACACCAGCTCCCTCTCCCTACCATGCTTCCTCATATTCTTGTCCCTGGGGGACCAGCAACTAAACTAGTGTCCCCACCAGGCAGAATTCCTTCCTGAAAATACTGGGCTTTGGAAACAGCCATCAGAACATCGCCCCTGTCAGTAGTGGGTAGAGTCCTCACACTCTCAGGTGGGCCTAGGAACTGTGCCCATCCTCCAAGGCTCTGCCCAGAGAGCTGTTTTGAAAACTCTGAGCTGTTTGTCTTGGCAGGTCTGTGGGTACCTGAGCTCTGCCCGGGAAGCTGAGGCTGAGAGAGAGAGGCCAGGCAGGCTCCATGCGGTTTCCTGAGCCTGCATCTTATTTGGGGACGGGCTCTGCTGTGCTGTGCCCCCTACTCTGCAGGCTGAAGCTCCAGCTGGGTGAGCCACATCCTGAAGACTTCCAGCTTGGCACGGTTGCCCAGCACTCTCTTTTCCTCTCTGCGTGCCCAGGAAGGCCCCAAAGACTGAGTTATTCTTTCCCACCTCCTGCTCTCACATGCCAGGAGCAACAAGCGAGGGAAATGGCATAGATGCTGGGCCTCCCTCCCGGCAGCTGGAGCGGAGTCCGCATACGCTCTGAGAGCATCCTGTGGTGTGGCCTGTGTAACTTACTCCTTAGGAATCTCGAGGCTTCTGGACTGCTGGAGACAAAATTGCCCACAGAGGTTCTGAGCAAAATAATGTATTTGAATTTTAGTGCAGCACATTTGGGCGGGGTTGTCAACTGTATTTTCCAGGGACTCATTATAAAAATGGGACAGTTTTCAAGAACGTTGGGATACCATTCTTTTGTTTTGAGAAAACACACACACTACACATTTGTCTCAGTTAGGGCTTCTAGTGCTGTAAAGAGAAACATTTAATTGGGGCTGGCTTACAGGCTCGGAGGTTTAGTCTGTCATTTTCATGCCAGGAAGCATGGTGGCACACAGGCAGACATGGTGTGGGAGAAGGAGCCAAGAGTTCTATATCCAGACTGACAGGCAGCAGGAAGAGAGAGTGACACTGGGTCTGGCTTGAGCTTCAGAAACCTCAAAGCCCACACCGAGTGACACATTTTCTCCAACAAGGCCACACCTCCTAACAGTCCACTCCATATTGTCTTAAATACCCTCCAATTCAAAGTCCCCGCCTTTCTGTTTAATCCCTATTAGCTGGTTACTTGCTCTGTCTCTTGACCTAGGGCTACCTTTATTTACTCATGTTTACAGAAAGCTTTTGGATTAAAGGTGTGTGCTAGGGCTGAGCCACACCACAGCCACCTGTTAATAATAAACAGAAAGTTCTTGGATTAAAAGTGTGTGTTAAGGCTAAGCCACTGCACAGCTAGGGACAGGATTTCACAGTTCACAATCTTGGGGTTCACAATGGGATCAAATATCCTGCAACAAGCCCCAGCTATTTTAACATGAAAAAAAAATCCAGTGGTGTCTCGTGAATTCATAAGGTTGTGCAACCGTCACCTCATAGAGTATCCCTATGGCTCCTGAAAGAAGTGCAGAGCAGGGTAACTAGTTAGCTATCCCTAGTCCACTGGCTATCCTGATCCTCCTCTCCAAAGCCTCTTCATAACCACCAACAGGCATTTTGTTTCTCCCTCCCGCTCCCGGATAACTTATATAAATAGCATTAGGTGATCCATGGCCTTCTGTGGTGGCTTCTTTCCCTGGCATAGTACATGCAAAGTTTAGTGATGCTGTCATGGGTGGCAATACGTCGTTTCTTTTTCATTGTTGCCATTTATTTTTATTTTAATAGTCTCACTATGTAGCCTTGGCTGTCCTGGAATTTTCTATATGGACAAAGCTGGCTTCAAACTCAAGGAGATCCATTCACCTGCCTCTGCCTCCGGAGGGGTGGGTTCCTCTTTATATCTAAATGGTTGCCTCGCCTTTGGAATTTTCTCTCCTTACACTTCCGTGCCCATCCCTGTTGCAGACTGTCTCACCCAGGTATAGGTTTTTGGGAACGGGGGTTCTCGAAGCATCGGTGGGCAAGAGATAGGTGAGTGACACTTAAATTCAAACTCAGACTCGCCTATCTTTTGCCCACCGACGCTTCAAGAACTCCCAACCCCAAGGACCTACACCCGACTGAGACAGTCCGCAACACATCCCCACTTTTGCTCTGCTTCAAGACTTTCTAAAGTCTTGACCATCTGAAATTGATTCCTTCCAACCACATCCCCTCCAATCTGTCCCCAAACCCATAAACCATATCTAAGAGCCACACGTGTACTGGGGTCCCCAGCAAGCTGGTTAAGCCGGTTGCTTTCACACTGGAAAGATAGCTCAGTCACTGAAGTGCTCACTGTGCAAGCATGAAAACCTGAGTCCAGATCCGCAGAACGAGGTAAAAGGCTGAGTGGTACATATGCCTGTAACACACACACACACTCACACACACACACACTCACACACACACACACACACATATACACATACACACACATACACATACACACACATACACATACACACACATACACACATACACACA
>OU015757.1:10616014-10638543 GCA_907169655.1 Acomys percivali | reverse complement strand
CACATACACACATACACACACATACACACATACACACACATACACACGCATATACACACACATACATATACTCCCCCCCCACGACAGTTCTGCATCCTGATGACAGCACTGATAGTGCATTTACTATTAGGCAGGTGGTGTGGTGGCACCTCGGAGAAGGATCTGGGGTTCAAGGCCTACCTGGGCTACAGAGCACAACTCTGTTTTTAAAAATATTTTTAATGTATTGAACACTGAAGCTCAGCCTACACTGCATTGAATGTATGGAGAACACCTCTATTAGCCTCCAGCTTTGGCAAAATCCTCTCGCACGAAGCCAATTTTAAAGTGTAAGATATTGAATTTCTGATCCCAAACTGAAAATGAAAACCAGAATGGTTTTATGTATATATTTTTTGTTTGATTATAAAGTCAAAATGTTGGAGGTTGAACCATCATTAAGTTGGGGACTTTCTATAATAGATGTCTAAATCCAACCACAGTCTTAGGATGTGCCTGGGTGTACACCTGACATGTGGGGTGCTACTCACCAGCGAGAGAGAGGGAACACACACACACACACACACACACACACACACACACACACACACACACACGGAAACCTGAGTCACCAGCAATGCAGTGGGGGGGGGAGGGGCTAGTGGATGTTCTAGAAAACAACTGCTATTTAAAGCATGTGGTTGGAGTCTTCAATCAGCCTCGGTTATTTGCATATTAAATCAATTTCACATGCAAAAGGCTCCCTTGTATAAATTAAATGCTCGATCAAAGACCCCCGAGCTTCCTCAAAGCATGTTCACTCCAGGCTATTTGGAAAAGCCGGAGCTTGAGCTCTGCTCACTTGAAATACCACCTATAGGTGTTTTGTTCTTATTATTAATTTATCAAGTACAGTAGACTTATTATGCAGCAGACATATTTCAAGTTTTTAAAAATAATTGACTCACTGAGTTCTCTCCACCAGGAGGACATGGGACTTTGGAACTGTCCCACTTAACAGATGATAAAAGTGGGGAGCGCGATGCACTAAATGGGATGGCACAGACTGAAGAAGCTCCCTGAGGAAGAGGCTCAGTGTCCCACCATCCACTACGCTCCTAGAAGGACCACAACAGTCTACCAAAAGGCGGGGTAAGAGCACCTGGCTCAGCGCCTGGCTGTGTTGGGGTTTCTGCTTTGCTCTTGTAGCCCTGTCTCCTCAGCTTCCCTCTGAGTTGAGGGAAGAGGAGCAGGGTATGGCCAGGAACAAATAGAGAGGCCTTCACTACAGCCGTTGATAAACATGGGTGCTTCAACCACTCTCAAGGATGATGCTGACAGCCTGGCGGTATGGTATTTGAAAGCTGTTTCAGGAGGCAACTAAAAGGCCACCGTTGGCATCTGGGTAAAGCCAGTGGAGTGTCCCAGAGTCAGTGCCTTGGTGTTGATGTATTTTGGTGAGCAGTCAGTAAGATGCTAGCACTCAGGGGCAGTGGTTCACACCTGGAATCCTAGCTCGTTGGAAGATGGAGGCAGGAAGACCATTCTTGGTTATGTACACAGTGAGACGGTGAGTTTAAGGCTAGCCTGGGCTACCTGAGACTGATCCTGTCTTTTAAGATTAAAATGTAACATTGAGGGAAAGAGTCTCCAGGCGTCTCTGCACTGGGTTTTGTAACTGTCTTTGAAATTATGCTTATTTTAAAGTAAGGAGGAGGGTTTTGAGAATGCCATTGTTTGAGAAGCTGGGGAGCCATCTTCAGCTACACAGCTGTGTTGCTCTATGCTGAGGAGCTTGTGACAACGACTGACTTCCGTAGAGGGATATTAGGACCATCTCAAGACATAGCCGAGGCTAGGGGCTCTGTCTGCTCCACAGCTGGGACATTCGAAGCTGTCTGCTCAAAATCCCTGTGAACTCACAGGTAGATCAACATGCTCTCTTCTTTCAAGGCACTCAGCCTGCTGCCGTCCCTGTTCCCCATCCTCCTTACACACCCAGGTCTCATTCTGATCCCTCCACATCAAGGAAGGGGAAATGGAGAGGTCCTGGGATGGGCTCAGCCAGTGAAGGGGCCGGGCAGCCAGGAGCACTGTAGGAGAATGAGACCTTCATCTTTTTTTTTTTTTTTTTCTCATTCCTTTCCTACTCCCTTCCACCAGCCAGCTTTTGGAGATCCAAGCTCTGTACTACACACGGAAATGAAACTGGTGGCAGGCGATTCACTGTCACCCTGCTTTGTGCTGGGAACATGCAGGTCTGTCATCTTCTACAGGCTCAGAGAAGCAGGGGAAAGCCTTCTCTCCCGCGGCCAGGCCACAGACGGAGTCTGTGATCTCTGCACTCAATGTGTTGGATCTTGACTGAATTCCCTTCCCAAGCTGATGCAACAGGGGGACACTGATCATTAATGAACCTCTAGCCCTCAGGTGCCACTAGGCAGCCCTAGCGTGGCAGCTGCAGCCCAGACATTCCACGTGGATTACATTCACAGCAAGACCTTCGGGGGTGTTTAGACTGATTTGTCACAGTGTTTCTGGATTGGGCCCTGGAGAGGCCCAAAAGGATGAGTCCAGGAATTCCATAGCCTGCAGCCAGGGATTAGGAGGCACTGTTTCCTAGCCCTGGGGCAGGACCTGTGTCTTGGCCACACAAGTTTGGCTCCAGTGCCTGGAGTTTGCTGTGGCTTGGGGAAAACAAATCCAATACCCTTGCCTGTCACGCCCTCCCGTTGCTCCTCATTGGTAACTGGAGCAGGGTGGGTTAGGGCTGACACCGGCCTCATTTTCTCTCTCTCCTCTGCGCTCCTTCCACCTTCCTCCTCTACAAGTGCCCTTCAATCAGTGGGTGATGTGGCTCCTTGCTTCACCCCCACCTCCTGCTTGTGCTGACTTCTCCACAGATGGCTTTGTGAGGCTGAGACAGTGTTCCAGCGAGGCAGTGCCTGGACTAGGTTAGCTGGTGTTTTCATTTCTCTCAGAAAACGCTACTATTTGGGACCTGGCCTGGAGTGCTGCTGGAAGGTGCTGAGGCCACAGGCTTTCTCTGTCAGGTTTCATTCTCCTGTTCCTACCCAGTGCTGATGGACACGGGCCATTGCAACCCCACCTGCATCCTGACACTGGGTTAGAGTGAGGAGGCTCTTGGAAGTCGCCCCTTCCCCCACCCGTAACACTGTAGTCTTAGGAGCATGGTGGGGGGGTGTGTGCTGAGGGGATGTTGAGGCAGTGGAAGGAAAGTAGGGCTTTCCCCTGGTGGCTATTAATTAGACCTGGCAAAAGACACAAGGAAGAGCACTTGTGAGAGGGAACTTTTCTGCCATGTGGGAGTCATCCTGCTAAGCCTTTGTACGGTGTCACCACTCAGGAGTAGCTGTGCGCTATCTGGTGGTTGTAGCCAACATTTAGCACCAATGCCCACGCTTTGTTTACCAACTAGTAGCTCATGTAATCCTCACAACTCGGTTTTGCCGATACCCAGACTGAGATATGGTGATATTTGACCCCATGCTGTCTGACTCCAGCGGCCTCCCTCTTGGTCACGATTAGGCAAGCAGCTAATCATTTTATAGGAATTAAAATCTTTGTTGAGCCCTGCTAACTGCACTGGGCATTGAGTACACCATGTAGCTTAGTTCTCTCGTTCTTCTGCAAGGAGGTGTGTTTTTTGTTTGTTGGTTTGTTTGGTTTGGTGTTTTGTTTTGTTTTGTTTTCACCATTTGTGAGTACAGATGCTCAGCCCCAGTGTGGTCAGCCCAGGGATTGAGGATCTGGCTTAGACTTTTCTGTATCCTTCTCCTACTTTTTATTTCAGGGCAATCAGCACAGGGGGCAGGGAAGGACTGGAGAAGAGGGTAAGCGAGGCTACACACCTACCCTTTCTTAGGCTCAGTCCATACTTGTTAAGGCAGCTGACTCTCACAGCTCGGATACCTTCCGGGTGCCTTCTCCTGTCCCTGCTAACGTGGCAGAGCCATACCACTGGGATCCCAAGCCTGGGGTTTAGGGAATCCCATTCCCTATCTCCCATCTCTCTCCAGGACCAGCAAACCTGCCCCTCCCCCAGCAGCCTTGCTGTCATCCCATCCCCTTCTCAGTTAGACTTAAAACCTGGGTGGTTGGGCTAGAGAGATGGCTCAGTGGTTAAGAGTGCCACCCGCTCTTCCAGAGGTCCTGAGTTCAATCCCAGCAACCACATGATGGCTCACAACCATCTATAATGTGATCTAACACCCTCTTTTGCAGGTAAAGCACTCATATGCAATAAATAAAATAAATAAATCTTAAAAAAAAAAAACCTAGGTGGGGGGAAACAAAAATCTTGAGGGTTTTTTTTTTTTTTTTTTTTTTTTTTTAACTTCTTGCCCACCTGTCTTCGGTCCTCGGTTGCCAGAGTCAGGGGAAGGCTGCACTGTGTAGAGGAAAATTTTGATATGTACAATATGACCCTGAATACAAAGATTACTTGATAACCACACCCTTCTACTCACCACTGAAGGTAGCATGAAGCTGGCAGCATGGCAGTATTGAGGCACATGCCCTACTCTGTTCTTTGTGGACTTGGAGGACTCCACTCTTGCGAGTCTCTCTCCCTTTTTAAGTTTACTTGGGAGGCCGTTAGGCTGTATTGGCTCCAGTGCCGTCAGGCTTGGAGTAAGTAAACTGAGGCCCAGTGGAAAGGAACAGATATTTGGTTTTAAACCAGTCAGAAACCTTCCCCAGAACTTCCAGCTGGGGTCTTTGCAAAGGAACAAACCACGCTTGTGAAAGCATGAGTGTCAGTCCGGTCACTCCCCAGCCCCGCCTCCCTACCACCTCCCCCTCCCCCATCCCTCCCCCTCCCCTCTCCCTCCCCCCTCCCCCACCTGCACAGGAGCCTCTATGGCTTGGTGATCCGCCATTCTGAAACACTTTAGGCACTCATACCAAAAAAAAAAAAAAAAATTAGGCAGTATTTTTTTGGCCTAAAGTTTTCCTCTTTAAAAAAATATTCTTTGACAGTTTCATACATGTTTACACACATTCTGGTCACACTCATCCCCTGCTGTGCTCTCTTACTCTTACTCCCCTCTCCCCTCTGCCAACCTCCCCCCCCCCACCTCCTCTCACCAAGCCCCCTTCCCACTTTCAAATCGTCTTTGTTTTTGCTTTGTGACCCACTGGGCTTTAACCAGAGCAGCATATGTGGACATAGGATAAAGGTTTCCTCTTTTTAAAAAATCGATTACATTTATTCGTAGGTGTGTGGATCCTGGGATGACTTGAGGGAGTTCTGGAGTTGGCAGTCTTCTGCCTTGTCAATCCTGGGGAGTGTACTCTGGTCATGAGGCTTAGTGGCAAGTACCTTTAAACTGATGAACCTCCTTTCTTTCCTTCTTTCTTTCTTTTTTTTGTTTTGAGTTTTTTGTTTTTTGTTTTTTTGTTTTTTTGGGACAAGTTTCTCTGTGTAGCCTTGGCTGTCCTGGACTCACTGTGTAGGCCAGGCTGGCCTTGAACTCACAGCAATCCATCTGCCTCTACCTCCCAAGTGCTGGGATTAAAAGCACATGCCACCATGCCTGCCTTCCTGATGAACCTCTTAACAGGACCGTTCTGGAGGATGCTGTCCCACGCTGGGTCAGGTAGGGCACCAGACCCTTGGCCTGGAGATTGCCCCTTGTGTCCTAGGCCTGGCTTAGCTACAGGCTAGGGCAGTTCCTGCAGTGAGAGCTGCAGCCAGAGGGTAGGTGTGCGGTCTTTTCTGATATGGGAGACCAAGCTAGAGGTATACTTCATGGTTGCGGCACAGTTATTCACAGCTTAGAGACTTGAAGCAGTCATCTTAGTGAGTATGCTGGGGTTGGCGAGCCTTGTGACTTCCCTGCAGCGTGGTGGCGGATCCCTAGGAGCACCCCAGCTCCAGTCCTCCTTCCATTTGGAAACCATCCTAGATCTTATTTCATGCCTCCACCCAACTTTGTTCAGAAGCCGGCTTCATAACCACTGGGTGAGAGTTTAAACTAGAACCTTCCATGTGGCCCTGAGGGAAGAGCCCTGCCAAACTTCAAGCTGATTTCGATGTGTGTTAATAGGCTTTGGGTCATATTGAATTTATTGGCAAAAAAACAAAAAACAAAACAAAACAAAAAACCTTAGGATTTCGTAGGTCAAACTCTGCCTCTGCTTGTCCTGTTACAACAGAGCTGGGGGTAAATGCTTTCAGCTGCTCACCCTGCCACCCAGTGCAATGGAACAGAGTTTTCAGAGAAACCCAAGAGGGACCAAGAGTGTGCACACGCTCTGGGAAGAGCTCCTTCCCCAGACCGGGAGACCACAGCTCTGGTTTGGTAGGGCCACTTCAAAGAGGTTCCATCCATAGTCACAGGTCCACACAACCCACCCCAACCCCATCCTCTTTTTCAGTGCCAGGGTGAGTTCCAAGGCCTGGCACATGCTGGACAGGCTCTGCCGTACTTTTGAGCCACACCCCACACCTCTCTCTCTCTCTCTTTTTTTTTCCCATTCGGTTAGCGCTCTATTGTCATGACTGTGTCTTGTGACTTACGAGAAAATGCCTCTGGTACAAGTTTCCCCCTTTCTCTCTAGTGGCCCCTGTTGCGGCCCATGTTGCTTTACCAGACTCCTCCTGAGGTACTAGCTAGTTCTATGTGGGTATTTAGGTCCTCGCCAGTCTTCTGTGCCTTCCTCATAGGAGAGGTGAGACACAGTATTTTTGAGGCCCTCTTTCTCCTTCACAAGGAAGGTGGTTCATCTCTTCATTTAAGCCACTGGCCAGTCATTCCCACCCACTTGCTCACCTGCAGGGCAAGCCTGGTCTCATTAAAGAAGGTTCCAGAAACACGCTGACCGTTCACATTTCTCAACATGGACGCTCGGCTCGAGGTTGTGCCTAAGGAAGGCTGAGGCAGGGCTTGAAGAATGAAGAGGCCATCAGTCAGGACTGGGGAAACAGGCCCTTGGCAGACAGGTACAGCGGGAAGTCACTTGCCCTTAAAGAGAAGCCTCTCCGTGCATCAGCTGGACACTTCTCTAGGGCCTAACATCAGACTCACAAAAAAGAACAGGGAACTTCCTTGGGGCTCTACTGTTGGGACATAGTTTGTCTTCCATGTGTGGGCGGTTATGCAGCAGTGTTGAGGTGATGGAGACCGCAAGAAGTGGGGCCTGGCAAAAAGTGGTCAGGTCATGGGGAGGCACTGCCCTCAAAAGAGACTGTGGGACCTTAGACAGACAGTTCCCAAGAGAGTGAGCTGTTATGAAGGCCAGCTCCTTCCCAAGCTCTCTAGGCCCCTCTTTGGTCATGTGATGACTTCCTCTCATTGTAATACAACCCACCAGGTGGTGCAGCTAAAGGGGTCCTCGGCAGAGCCGATATCAGCACCTTGCTCTTGAATGCCCAACACTGTCAGCAATGCTGAAGTTCATCCCCAGAGCCTTGCGCACGCTGGGCAAGTGCTCTTCCACGGAGCATCTCCCCTACTCCTCTTTATGCATTATCAGCCTTGACTATTAGATGACAGTAGTAGAAACTACCTGGACTGACATAGGTAGGCAGATTGGCAGGACATCCTGGGAGGCCAGTGTGATTGTTGATCCTGTTTTTACAGATGACGAAGTCAAGACAGAGAGAGATGCTGTAAGTAGTCCGGAGTCTCCCAGCAGCAGCAGCAGTCAGGATCTGAACCCTGGCCACACTTTTCATGCTATACAAACTCTCATGTGGGTAAACAAGTGCTTTCCAGGATGATGGACATAGAAGTAGCCATGACTCTAAGATATGGTTAATTTGAAAAACAAACAAACAACAAACAAACAAAAACCCCCCAAAACCAGCCAGAAATGACATCTGAGCTCTCCCTAGTCACTGTCACCTTTGACAGAAACGTTCTTTGAAGGGTCTCTTTATGGTGACAAAATAAACTCAAACACCAGGTACTACAGAAGCTCTTTCTGTAGGGCTCAGATTCCTTTCTCTTCCCTTCATCCTGTGGCTGCATGAACAATATGGAAATCCAGACACCATGGTTTATCTATACTGTCAATTTGATGAGATCCGAATTCACCTGGAAGGTGAGCCTTTGGGCACTCCTGTAGAGGGTTACCTTTACTGGGCTAATGATGGAAAGACCTGCCTCCTGTGAGCGGCACCATGCCCTAGGCTGGGCGCCTAGACCGCTGGAAAGGTGAAAGTGAGCTGAGGACAAGCATTCACCTCTCTCTGATTCCTGACTGTGGATACAGTTTGAGCGGTTCCCCTGAGTTCCTGCCACCATGGCTTCCCTGAACGCTTGGATCCAGGCTCTCACCACCACTCCTGGCTAACTGATCACAGGTGTATCTCACGCTCTGGAGTAATTTGGCTGGCCCCATGCATGTTACATTGACAAAGAGAAAATATGCTTTGCATGAATTGTAGATAAAGTGTCCCTGTCTTAGCTCTTTCTCTCTTCTTTTTTCTGTTTTGTTTGTTATTAGGACAAATTTTATTTTGGTGCCATTTGTTTCCCTGTTATTCTTTTTTTAATTGAAAAAACATTTTTTCCATACAATGTATTCTGATTTCCATTTCCCCTTACCCAGATCCTCCCTGCTTCTTTATCCTCCCAACTCCATGTACCCCCCTCTTATATACAAACAAACAAAAATAAAGCAAGTAAACAACAACAAAAGAAACACACCAAACCAGAAAACAGAAGATACAAGCAAAAGACAATTAAAAAAAAAAAAAACCTCAAACAAAGCAAAATGAGACAAAAAGTCTACAAAGTGACACTAAATTTGTTTTCTAGTTCAGCCTCCTTCTTAATCCCAGCTCTTTAACTGTGGCCTGAGGTGAACTCCTCTAGCCCTTTCCATTTTCTGGGTGGAGGAGAAGGGAGGCCAGAAACTTGGTCACTGATGCTGAGAAGGACAGACAGTTTCAACGTCTAACCTCCAGCACCCTTGCCTTCCAGGTCACATCCCACTGGCGGCCCGGGATTTCATTTCCTGAACTGGCTTTTGCTTAGGCCCTGGAGTCCCAGAGGGAACAAATTGTATGGTCAGAGGAGACAGGGAGAGAAGGAGAGGAGAAATCCGGATGTTGTCATCAGAATTGTCATCCCAGTAATGACAACACCTTTGGGGCAGAAACCCATTCAGAAGGGAGTAGTGCTTTCTTTTCTTTTCAAGACAGGGTTTCTCTGTGTAGCATTGGCTATCCTGAACTCACTTTGTAGACCAGGCTGGCCTCGAACTCACAGCTATCCGCCTGCCTCTGCGTCCTGAGTGCTGGGATTAAAGGCGTGCACTACTCCGCCCGGTGGGAGTAGTGCTTTCTGAAGAGCCGGTGTTAGTAGATACTTCTTTGAGGCAAGCTCATGGATGACAGGAGCATGCTGTCTCTCAGAACCACAACACCTTGACATTGGGGACCTCCTTATTAGGGTTAGACCAGAGGTTTTGGGTTGATGGGCACTGAGGTGGCCCTAGAAACCGCTGGTTGTCTGAACCCGGCTGACTGTAGCACCAAGAGACTCCATGATGGAATTTTAAGAACCATTATAGAGTGTTTGATAAGTTGAAGCACAGAGCTTCCTTTAGCTGCTTCGTGCTGTGACTGTCACAAAAGTTATGCACAAATGCCTCTTTCCTGACAGGATGAGGCGTTATTATTTTGGGTCAGTGGAGGAGGACACACAAACTAGGGAAGGAGGGCTGGGTGGACCCATGCTTGCTGCCCGTGGGAACAACAGCAAGGCCTTGGGGGCTGGAGCACCTATTCCCACAGGGCCATAGTCAGCAAGCAGGCATGGCAGCACCAGGGTAAGGATGTCATTGAGACAGTAGAGGCAGACACACTAAGGACCGTTGGCCAAACACCATGGGCTCACAGTAGGAACACCAGTACCTTAGGGGGGTCTGCTTCTAGGAGGGAAAGGATCATTGGGCACAACTGCCCATCATTCTAGCTTCAGGGAATCCAATGCCTTCTTCCCACCTCATCAGGCACTTGTACACATGTGGCACACACACACACATACAGACATACACACACACACACACACACACACACACACACGATGGAGAATGATTGATACCCCATATCTATCTCTGACCCCCATATGCATGTGCACAAATGTACATATGCACATGAACACACAAGGAAGAGGACACACAGGAGAGCCTGACAGGTGACTGTAGTAATGTTTTGAGAGCATGTTGTCATATAATTATGTCTTGCAACTTGGGCTTTTACTGAATTGGGTGGTATCACGGCAACCTGGAGGTGAAGATGCTGAATTCGGTTATGGACCAGTGCTGCCAACAGGAACATAGTATGTGCCACAATGTGCAACTTTTAGTTTTTAATCTTCACACGGAGAAAAGTGCAGAGACATGGTGGAGTAATTCTTTTTTTATCTTCGATTTAATCCACATTTGCAAATATTGTCGCCTCAGGATGAAATTGCTGTGATAATTCTATCTACTTTAGCTCTTTGAAATCGACTGTGTATTTTACATTCATGGTCCCTCTCAAGTTGGAGAGACCATATTTCAAGGGCTCAGTAGCCACATGTGGCTCCCTGCTGCCAAACTGGGCAGGCAGTGACAGACCACAGGTCTATTGAGTGAGTCCTGGCATTCCTGGACTGTTGGCCTGGAAGGTGCATTGGTCATGTCCTGCGGCCAGCTTGCTGTGGAAGCAGAGGCAGCTTTGGCAGCTGAGGTGAGGGAAGTTCCGCGCTTTCGGCTCAGGACAACTCCTCCTTTCCAGTCAGATCAGAGTATCTTCTTATCTTCCCTCACTCCCAATCTGAGTCCCACATCCAAAACAAATTTCCTCCTACTCCAGACCTCCTGGGGCCCAGTTCTGGACCCAGCTGCAAACCTGCTGTGGCTTCCTGTCCTAGTTGCTCTTTGGAGAGCTGGCTGCCAGGCCCAGCAGAAGAGCAGGGCGGGACCTGGCCCGGAGATCCAAGAGAGCTGAGAGAAGCCTGGGAGTGTATTCATAGCATTTAGCTTTCTCTTGCTCTGTCTCTAGGCCAGCATCCTGATCACCCCCTTGTCCCCAGGCCCATGGGTCCTCCCCAGCAGCTAAAAAGCCCCGTAAGTGCAATAGATCTACCGTGAGAGTCCCTGGCTGTGTGCCAGCCTCCCCAGGGCAGTCCGTGGTGCTCAACTATGCAAAGGCAGCAAGAACAGCACTATTATTAGACTTTTCCCAGCATCCCAGTTACTGGCTACATGACCCAGCACTTTGATGTCACAGCGGGAGCCTCATCCCAGCTCTCTGAGACACTAATGTGGTATTTCTGAAAACCCTTTCCCACCGGTGCATATGATCATGGCACTCCGATTATCTTTTATTTCCATGGGCAATTAATCTTCTTTGTCTTTCTGTTTTCTTCTTTTTCTTTCTTTCTCTTTTCTTTTTTTCTTTTCTTTTTTTAATTTATTGCATGTGGCCCGTTCCTAGCTTTTCTTGCTACTTGGAATCTGTGAATCGTTTGAGTGCACATGGAAGTCTTGCTTTTATGCCCTAAGTTTTTGCTGAAAGCTGGGACAGCAGGGATAGCTAATGGGAAAATCCCCCCCCTCACTTTTCCCTTTTTTGGCACTGTAATTCTTAGGCACGTGGTAAGAGGTTTTGCTGGGAATCTTGGAGAGATAAGTTGTTGGTGACCCAGTTTCAGAGCCTCACAGAGTGCTGCCACCTGGCTGATTCTGCATTTCCGTCAGTCAGTGTGACTGAACAGCATCTGTACCCAGGCCTGTGGCAGGATATGAGGCACCTGGCACAGGCATGAGTACCCCAGCCCCTGTTGAGCTGAAGACACAGGAGCCACTGGACAGGGAGCGACGGGGGGGGGGGGGGAGACATGTATGCTAAACCAAGGACTGGGCTTTACTGCTGCACATCAGAAGCTGCTGCATTTCGTGGCTGACGTGGTGGCTCTTGGAGACAAAGATTCTCTTGCCACCTTTGTGCCTCATATTCTCCAGGGGAGAGTCTCAGGGTCACGTCAATGTTTTTCCTAAAGCTGCCAGCACTTTCCACTGTCCTTCCCTGGTTCTGTTGTTCAGCAAAAATAAGAGTGGCCGTCCATCTACCTGTCCGTCCTTCCATCCCATAAATGCACACGCTCCTCTACTGCACTCAATTGCTTTTCTCATCGCTATGACAAACGCAACTCAAGAAAAGAAGGAAGGGTTTCTTTTGTCTCAGTTTGAGGGGATATAGTCAGTCATAGCGGGGAGTCATGGCAGCCGGAGTATGAGGCATTTGGTCGCGCTATGTCTAAAGTCAGGAAGAAGAAGAAGAAGAAGAAAAAAAAGATGCTAGTGTTCACTTTGCTTTCTCCTATCTAGTCAATCTAGTCACTGTTGGGGTGGGCCTCCCCATTATAGTTAACGTGATCTACAATCTAGATACTCTTTCCCAGGAAGCCCAGAGATGTGTCTCCTAGGAGTTTCTAGATCTTGTGAAGTTGGCAATTGGTATAAGCCATCACAGATCCCTGCCCGTCCGCTGTACGGATGCACATAGCCATCTACTTACCCACTGCCATCCGCTCGTCTCTGCTCTCACCCGTCCCTCTAGGAAATAAAGCCGTGCACTTGTCCTCTTGCTCACTACTCCTTTTCCGATGATCTACTTTGATAGGCTATGCACCCAGGGCTAAGAAATGCAGAGGCAACAGGCATGAATTCTGATCTCAAGGCATGTTTAAGAGGTCAATGATATGTACACAAACATTCCTAGTTAAGTAATCAGGGTGATGTCTTTAGGGGACACATAGGTCAGCGGAAGGAGGAGCATCTTCTGAAAATGTGGAGCTACTGTGGGCTCACTCAACACCTAAGCACTGGATTTGTGGAGGATAGGTGTTTCTGTAGTCTTCACTAGCCTGAAGCCCCCAGGAAGAAAACAGGAAATCCTAACGCTCAGGCAAGGAGAGCCCTGTTCCGAACCAAGTATAACGATCCCTTTCTCCAGTTGCATTCTACTCCTTGGGACGGGGTGTGTGACACTAAAGGCCATGTCCACCGGGAGCCCTCCTTCCCTTCCCGGTCACGCTACAAAGATGTAGTGACCAACGTTTTCACCCTAGGAGAGCCAAGAACTCATTTCTAGGGCCTCTGCAGTTCCTTCCATGTGTTGGGGCCCCTGAGAGTAGATCATGTCACTAGTGTAGGTACCTCAGAGCCCCCACTGAGGGCCACGGTGGTCAGCAGACAGGGTTTCCATAGGTATGCAGGCAAGACCGCCTGTGGTGATCAAGGCTGGTGGGAAAAGCTGATGAGAAGGTTCTACAGCCCAAGGACAGGAGCCTGCGGTTCCTACACCTTCAATTCTAGCACAGAGCTCAAGAATGCCATGGCTTCCAGGCTGTTGTGAGGGCATGCTTGTTGACGGAAGAGTGTAAAACATATTAACCGTTGATTTTTAAGTCTAAGCTTTATGCATTTAGACATATGGTACTTGGACCTCTCTAGTTCCCCTTTCTCTTCTTACAAGGATGGTGGCTGAATCATAAGTTCCTAAGTACATTTAGAACAATTAGATGTAGTGCCTAATCTGGGCTATATTGGGTCACAGTGATATGAGAAATAATTGGGACAGTGGACCAGAGTTGAACAGGAACTAAACTCTTCAGTGTTAAATTCTTCAGCTTGACAACTGTATTGTGGTTACTAAGGAGAATCTCTCTGAGGTTGGTAAACTCGTGTTTGTGCATAAAAAAAAAAAAAAAAAAGGATCATAAGAGAGTGAGCAGGTGTTAAGGGTGGTGGTTTCTGAAATCCCAGCCCTTGGAGGGAAGGAGAAAGGAAAAGTAGTGGTTCAAGACCAGCCTTGCCTGTATGGTCCAAGGCTAGGCTGGGCTACAGGAGACCCCATCTCAACAAAACAAAAGAGCAGAGGCAAGGGCACAGAGGAGAAGGGGAGAGAAGAAAATTGGAAAGAGGGATCAGTAGAGCCAGATATTCTAGCTGATGGATGTGGGACTGGCATACACTAGCCCTGTTTTATTTGTGCAGCTCCTGATTACAGCCATAAACTTGGAAGTTCTTTTAGAATGCAAAGCTGAAAACAAGCCTCCCACGGCTTTGGCCAGTGAATCCCTTAGTAAAAATTTGCCGAGGTGACAACTGAAGCCAGCCTGTGGTTTTAACAGTTAGCAACAGGTAGACAAGACGACTCCTCACTGGCTAGTCAACGCAGAGAGCTTGCCTGCGCCTGTACTGTGTGAAGAGCCTCTAATTATGAGCCTGGGTGACAGGCTAGGGAATGTTGGCACCCCGAGTCTCCTACAGCCCAGAGAAGTGAAATATGTTGCCAGGCCCGCAGGGCTTAGCAGCAGAGGCACAGCTTAGCGTCTGACCTTTGCTGCTCTGTTGTCATTAGCCACATTCAAGTCCTCAGTATGATTAGTCATTGTTCTAGACTGATCATAGTGACCGACTTCGCTAATCCTCATAGCCCCTCATAGGCAGGAAATAGTAATACAGAGAAGGAAGAGGGGGCTGGAGGCTACAGCAGGTGTTCTAGTGCCCTGGCCTCAGAGGGAGAATGTCTATTAACTAGTTGGAATCAAAGGTCAGAAAGGGAGCTTCGAGCATGCCAGTAGCTAGGTTTGCATAGGGAGGAGGGTACAGTGGCCAGCTGGGTCCTTAGCTGGTGGTCTGTAACCGAGGGTGGTGATCCAAGAGTGTAATAGTCTCAATTACAGCGTCTCAGTTGTCTCAACCTTCTAAGTTCTGCGACCCTTTAATACAGTTCCTCATGGTATGGTGACCCCCGACCATAAAATTATTTCATTGCTACTTTCGTGACTGTAGTTTTACAACTGTTGTGAGTTATAATATAAACATTTGATATGCAGGCTATCTGATATGCAACCTCTACTGGCGGAAGAATCACTGGCCTCAAGGGTGTTCCCAGTGATTCTCCCGGAAGCCGTGATGGCTGAGTCTCACCCATGTCCACACAACCTGTGTGTATCCAAGTTAGGGTGACTTGCATGCAGTTCAGAGGAGGAGAAGCTGAGAGCCTGAGGTTGCTAAGGACTCCGGAAGGCCTGATGTGGAGCCTGAGCAGCCTGGATGGCTTGGGTGGAGGAGAGGAGGCCAGCCCTTGTCCATCTCCTGGATCAATAGGACACTTACTGGGATATGGCGGCAGGGTTGGCACCAAGGGATTAAGTGGGGCAGACAGTTCAGAGTGACAGAAAAGGTCTGTCAGGGCGTAAGGAAAACAGCGCTTTCGAACCCCAAACAGAGGACCTGGTGACACACATGTACTTGAACAAGCCTCTGCTCCGTGCAGGACTTCACCACTGAATTCCTCTTCTTCCCTCTCACAAGTCTCCCAGCGTCAGGAAGCAGACAGGATTAGGCTGGCACGAGGGTTCTTAGGAGCAACACCAGTGAGAGGAAGCTGAGTGGGGAGTGGGGAGGAGCTGGGAGAGTGATCAGCCTACAGTAGAGTGCAATGTCGGGCTGATGCCAGCAGGGGAGAGGCAGGATGCAGACAGGCAGGTCTGCAAGCTGGGTGGAAGCAACCTCATCTACAGGGGTGGGGGTTGGGAGTGGGGGTGCTCTCCAGTTCCCCAGGTGGTTACACTTGCCCCAAAGGCAGGTGGATTTGGGTGTATTTCAGTATACACCCTGTCTGTCTTCTCCTCTGTTCCCAGTGTCCCTCGATTGTCCACTCCCCTCCGGCTCCACTTTGTACCCCCCCCCCCCCCCCCCGCGAAGCAGCTCCCCCTTTGTAACACACTACGCAATTTACTTATGTTACAGGCAGGTTTATTTCCTTACTCGCCAACTCCAGCAAGGTCTTCGAAGGCAGAGATGTTTCTGGATTCTGCTCACTGGTCTATCCCCAGGACTCAGGGCAGTGTAGACAAACATACACATAGATGCTTGCTAACCCACCGATTACTGATTGGAACTGCCAGAGCTGAGGAACCAGGAAGAGATGCTAGTTTTGGAAGACCGTCTTAAGGGTTTGGCTTCCAGGAGCGAAGGGGCTCTACATGTGAGTGGACTCGCTCTCCTGACGTCAGATGCCTTTCCTCTACATAGGAGGCTCTGGGCTCACCTGCGTGTCACTGTCAGGACAGCAGAGGATGAGTATTTCAAATTACTTACCATGATGGTTCCTTTTCAACAGAGTCCGCCAATACTGTTGCTCCAATAGTCCTCGAAGACAAGTTTTCTGTGGAACGGCCGGCAAGGCAGCAGTACCTGTCTTGCTTGACACCTGGCGACACTCTTGAAGTGACACACAGGCAAGTGCTGGAGCCCTGTCCCCTCATGTAAAGCTGCTTCCTATACAGTGTCCCACGACCCCAGGATACTACTCTCCCTGATGTTGCTGACCCATGGCCAGGTCCCCAGGGCCGGGTGTTGATTCCAGGGTTCCACTGGGTCACTTTGTCAGTGTTGTACCTGGCACCATGTGCCCTGGCTGCCCAGAGGGTTGAAAGGAGTGGCTGAAGGCAGCTTTCACACTTGGCTCTCTCCTTGGAATATTTTGGGCTTGCTCCCTACCACTAAGCAGGCTGGCTGCCTGTTGGGCCTCCCAGCATCTTCCTGTCTGGGCGTGGGGGGGCAGGGGGGTGCCTCCTTCCTGGAGCTAGTCCTTGGCGGGAGTGGACAGCCACACTTCTCTTCAAGTCTCATAAACTTGGTCTTGACATGAGAACCTTTTTGCAGAGCAAATGAGGGTACCCTCTGAGGGGCTGCTCTGTAAACTGACCACCCCCTATTGTGAGACCAATCGAGGCTAGGATAGCCAAACAGGGCTTCTAAGAGCTTTGGACAGCTTTCTGTCATAAAAACAGAGAACTCTTTGCATGGTACACGAAGGCCTTCCATAAGTGCCTGTCCCTGGCCTTGTATCCCTGTATCCTGCCATGCAGAGCCCCCGCCTGGCACATGTGGGCATCCCACAGCACTGAGGCAGTGTTCCCTTGAGAATGCTTTTCAGTTCTAAAAAGCCCAGGCCCAGCCGCCCTGCTAAGTGAAGATTCTCAGAGTTCTTTGTAGCCCCCCTGGAGCTGTTTCCTGCTCTGAATCACGGCAGGAGATGCCAGAACCTCTAGGCTGCCATGCTGCGCGTGCTAACTCTGACCAACTAGCATGTACTGGGCTAGTAACATGGACTGCCCTTCGATAGTCCTCACAATATGCTGACTATGTTGGCTAGATTGATGTGTCAACTTGGCTGGGGATGGTGCTCTGAGACGGGGCCAAACATTACTCAGGGTGGTTTTTGGATGAGACTAGCATTTTCAATCAATGTTCTTTGAGAAAAGCAGGGTGCCCTCCATAGCGTGGGTGGGCCCTGGGCAATCAATTGAGGGCCTGAATGGGACAAGAAAGTGACCTTCTCCAAACAGAGGGTATTCTTCCAGTGGACGTCCCTTAGCCTTGAACTTCAAAAATAGACTCTGCTGGGTCTCCAGCTGCCAGACCACCCTGCACTCCATCCTCGCCAACCTCTTTAACTGTGTGACTATTTTTCCGGAAAGCCCAGACTAACACAGCGAGGGAGCCAGGGCAGTGAAGAGAAATGTTATGATGTGGAAAGCAAGGGAGGAACGGAGTGTCCTCAGTGTACAGAGGACCATGTCACCCAGAGTCACAGTTGGAGAAATACTTTGTCATCTACCCTAGGTGAGAACTGCTCAAAGGCAGGGCTTTCTTTGCTCCCTCATGGCCACTGCGTGGATGTGCATGGCCATACTTAGGGGTGATTTATTTGTGTATGCTATATGTATATGCTAATTTATTTGTGTATTGTGTATGGTATAGAAGTGCATGCAGGTATGTGTGTGCGTCTGTGTGTGTGTGTGTGTGCAAGTGTGTCAGGCCAGAGGTCAAGCCTGGCTGTAGTTTCTCAGGTACCTTGCTCTTTGAGACAGGATCCCTCACTGGTCTGGAACTCAGCAAGTAGGATAAGCTGCCTGGCCAGTGAGCCCCACGGATCTTGCCTCTGCCACCCCAGCACTGGCATTACAAGCATATGGTAGCACTCCACACTTTTTAAAAATGCAACTTGTTGGGGACTAAACTCAGGTCATGCTTGCAGAGCGAGCACTCTGGGAAGCAATCTTTCCCCATAGCCCAACAACTGGTCACTTTTGCAGCCACGTCATCTTGTCTGTGTGGTTTTTCTACTCACAGGAGGCACTCAGCCTGCTTTGTGGTTGACACTTGACTCCACTGAGCAGTGTGAAACACTGAGCTGGCTGTCTTGACTGCAGCAAGGGGGAGTCGGCGGTAGCTTTGCAAGCTCTCACAGGCCTTCTAAGTCAGCACCCTCAGTGGGAGGCTGAGCCTCACTCATCTACAATATGTCACTCTTCCCTCTTTCCTGTCCATGGCCTGCCATGGCCCTTCTCAAAATCGCTTTGCTTCTCTGACCTGAATCAGGCAGGCTGCAGTGGCATCACTAGGCGACCCTATCCTTGGTTCTCGGGACTTAGACTCAGGAGCTGACCCTGCTTCCCACAGAGATTTGATTTTCAGCTTGTGTGATAATCCTGCTAGCCCACTCAACCTTCCTTAAGTCAGGGAGATTCTTTTTTTGTTTTTTTTCTTGGTTGGTTTTTGGTTTTTCGAGGCAGGGTTTCTCTGTGTAGCCCTGACTGTCCTGGACTCACTTTGTACACCAGCCTGCCTGGCCTCGAACTCACAGCGACCCGCCTGCCTTTGCCTCCCAGGTGCTGGGATTAAAGGGAGATTCTATAGCTTTGCCCCCAACAATCTCCTCAGCTCTTCCTTGTGAATAGAGACATGAGAATGGGAATGGGGCAGAGGGAGGGGCCCTTTATGACCATCAGGTAACATCCTGTGCCCACTGAGTACTCCTCCATGCCCGGAAATGGACTGAGTTGAATATTTTATAGTTTCCAGCTTGTCAATTTCTCTGACATATGCATATTTTGCCCCATCTGCCAATGACACGGCTGGTGTGAACATTACTGCTTCCGTGTGGCATCAACACTTCTAGGGTGAG
Source organism: Acomys percivali (assembly GCA_907169655.1). Classification (NCBI taxonomy): domain Eukaryota; kingdom Metazoa; phylum Chordata; class Mammalia; order Rodentia; family Muridae; genus Acomys; species Acomys percivali. Next base: position 10,619,552 of record OU015757.1, on the reverse strand, counting down.
TGACTTGACCCAAAATGCCTGAGGTGATCTCGGGGCACTCTTCTGAGACTGTTCTCTCCTCCCCCCGCACCCCAGAATGAGGGTTTGAGGACATGGTCCTCTTCAGCAGACACCGAGGACAGTAACTGAGGGAAAATGTGAATGTGCCAGCTCTATCAAAAAGGTAACTCAGGGCAGGTTCGTGGACAAGAGGAATAGCACGGCCAGTTGGATTCACTTGCAGTTCTCATTTTATCCAGAAGATGTGGGTTGTGTGGGACAGAAAACCCAATGTCCAAGAAGTCTAGAGTTCTCTTAGCTAGGCCTAGTGGCACATGCCTATAATCCCGGCACTCAGGGAGGCAGAGGCAGACAGCTCTCAGCTCTCTGTGAGTTCGAGACCAGCCTGGTCTACAAAATGAGTCCAGGACAGCCAAGGCTACACAGAAAAACTCTGTCTTGAAAAAGCAAGGGAAAAAAAAAAAAAAAAAAGAACAGACATCAAAGCTGAGGACTGATAAATGTTTTCTAGAAAGGGCCAGAGAATAGGCACTGCGCTGACCACCTCCCTCAGCCACAGGGGTACCCAGACAGCCTGAAAGAGCTCACCTACAGCCTATGTTGCAGGGCACTGTTCCTTCTAGTGCACCTAATTTCCATGCCTCAGTAAATACTAATGAATTTCTTGAGCCTTTTGCAAGTATGAAAGCCATCCAATACTCATACGAAAGCACACGGCATGGGGATCATTTGCCAACTTTCTCTTTGAGGTGAGAAGCAAGCCTTGTATCATGGCCTCAGAGGTGGTGTTCCCTCCTCTTTACTCCAACATGCAGGCTTGCATCAATCCAGCGAAGTGGGTAGCATTCCTATATGGGGGTACCAAGTTGGTGAGGTCTGGCTGCTCAGAATTGACTAGTGAGTAGGCAAGTTGAGGTTCAACCCTAGATCGGCTTGACTCACTGCAAAAGGTAAAGATTACTGTTTAGAGGGGAAACTGAGGCTGGACCAAAGGCTCCAGCTACCTTCTGATCCAGTCTGCTTTGTCCACATAGAAGAATGTAGAAATTTCAGTCAAGACTTTGGTTGACTCTGGCAGAGTCTCCCCAGCGTGTCATTGGTCTAAACAGAAGACACTGGCCCGGGTATGGTTATTGACATCTGTCAGAGAGTAAGACTGTCCATGAAATTTTATTGAACTCAGCAATCCTTTATATTATACGTCAATAATTCTGGCACCCAGGAGCTGAGGATGGAGACTCACCAGGAGTTTAAGGCTAACCTGGGCTATACATAGTGAGTTCCAGGCTGGTCTAGCGATCTGGACTATAGAGCGAGACTCTGTCTTAAAGAATATATATATATATAAGATTATATCGGGCTCATTGAGCAAGCCACCACAAAAATATTAAAAGCACACACTTAAGTAGAAAGGAGACAGGGATGGGGAGAGTGGAATCCTGGGTGACTCCTAACACGCGACTTCTTGCTCTGTCCATGTATTCACCATTTTTGAAACAGAAGCAGGGAGCTGCTGCTCTGCTTTGTTCCCCCCAGAGGAGCTGAGATGTAGAATGAACCCTGCAGCCGATGAGGAGGGCCTGGCACGGCCCTCTGGTCCCAGAGCCACAGAAGGAATTAACAAGTGTTCTGCTTCATTTTTCCAGGCGCCGCACTGTGGGCTGACCTCCCGGAAGATCCCTTAGATGACTTGTGCAAGCGGCCTTCCAAAATCAATAGACTGAAAAAAAAAATCTATCTGGCTTGTGAAATCTTCCTTGGTTCCCTTCACATCCATCAATGTCCCTCACCCCCTACCTCAGCATACAAGACTCCCTCCAGGCAGGGCTGTTCAGTAGGCGCGTTGCAGGTCTGGGGGCCCGGCAGGTCAGTTCCTAGCCACGGTGAATTGATATGAAAGGTGAATGGCAGAAAATAAAAGTAAAAATAGAGCCAAGGCAGCTTTTTTTTTTAAAAATCCTCCTAGGCCTGTTGTGTTTATAGTGGTGTGAGCCATCCAGGGCGAGCTAGCGGCTTCCTCTGCTTTGTTGTAGCCATGGAGTTAGCGCTGCTCACGGTGTGGGCTTTGCCCCACATTGTTAACAGACATCATTTATAGGGCAAGTGCTGTGTGCTGGGCATGGCTCTCCAAACCTCAGAATCAGTTAGTACCAGCCCTCAAAGCATTGTCACTGCTTTACAAATGAGGCTCTAAGGGATACTGGGATTTGCCCAAGTCAACCTTCACCCTGGGGCTAAGGATCCAGTTCCTTGCTGTCTTTCTCTACAGGGTGGGCTGAGCTCCCACTCCAGGGGCACTCCACTAGAACCAAGGGCCTATGTCAGAGTCTTTGCGTTTGTCACATCCCAGGCATCAGGCCTTACATCCAGGCTCTCCCCGATGCCCTTATCCATCAGAGAAGCTGCCAATGTCTCCGTCCCCCTGGCTCCTCAGGAGGATGAGCCTTGTGTATCTGCAACTCCTCCACTTCCATCCCTACTCCCGTGGTCGGAGCTTAATAAGTCCTGAATCTATGATGCGGTCGTTTGAATAGGAAGTAACCGCCTTCAGCCTGGGTATTTGAACACTTGGCCCTCAGTTAGTGGTGCTGTTTGGGGAGGGTTAGGAAGTTCAGCTTTGCCAGAAGTGTGTCACTCGGGACGGGCTTTGGGAGTATGTAGTCTCATCCTGTTCCCAGTTTCCCTCTCTCTGCTCTGTGCTGCGTTTGCAGATGTGAGCTCTCAGCTGCCTGCTTCTGTTGTCGACTGCCCTTTGCTGCTGGGCTTCCCTTCTACGGTGGACTCTTATCTCTTTGGAATCATAAGCCGAATTAAACTCATTCTTCTTTAAGTTCCCTTGGCCGTGTGTTTCATCATGTCGACAGGAAAGTAACTATGGCAGAGACAAGCCCTTCTCTGACAGTCTGATCACTCAAGGCGTGTCCAGGTCCCCACGCAATAGCACTGGTAGAATTCTTTATCTTGAACCTAAGGAAGCAGCTCTGCCTCCATGCTGGGTCAGTGAGCGTAGCCAGCTCTGGCAAACAGAAGGACACCCATGCTAAGAGTGGAAAGCACGCTGCAGTGTTTATGGAAAATGAGATGCGCTTGTGATTGAAGGAGAGCCATTGGAACAGGGGTGCTGTGCACGAGACGAGTAGCCAGAAGCAGGGTCCCTCACCTCCCTGTCAGTAGAAGGTGGATGAGGTGATATGACGTTCACAGGACACCTCCATTTGGTTTTGTCTGTGGTTGGAAGGTAAGCAAAGAAGCGATAACCAAGCTATACTCTACCTTCGTGTTTGGATCCAGAGTGTCCTTAGGAGGACTTCAGGGCCTAATAATCATTCTGGAAGGGGGTTAGGGATAGGACCCAAGGCGTCATTCATGTCAAGCCCCTTTGCAGGTACTTCTAAATGTCACACTAGCATTTCACAATTAACCATCGAAGTTGGGAGCTGGCAAGTAAAAGGTTTCAAAAAAGATGCTGTTGTTGGCAGTTCCAAGGCCACAGAGAGAGAGAGAGAGAGAGAGAGAGAGAGAGAGAGAGAGAGAGAGA
>OU015757.1:10604405-10616004 GCA_907169655.1 Acomys percivali | reverse complement strand
GAGAGAGAGAGAGAGAGAGAGAGAGAGAGAGAGAGAGAGAGAGACTGAGTTTTCGTGGCATCTAGGATGGTTGCAGGCTAGTCCCAGAGTGGGCTCCATGTTCACCTGGGACAGAGATGTGTAACACATGATGGTTTGTCTTGGTCATCAATTTGACAAGGTCTAAAGCCAACCAGGAGACAAGTCTCTGGGTGTGTCTGAGAGACATTACCCAGACTAGGTTAACTGAGGTGAGGGGAGACTCACTTTACCCCAAATCAGGGCAGTGTCATTTCATGACCTGGTATCCTGGGTTGAATAAGGACAAATCATAGTGAGCTCCTGCATTCCTCCTTCTACTTCCTGATGGCAGGCACGATATCATCAGCTGTCTCTGGCTCCTTCTACTGCAATGATCTGCCTGTGCCCTGGAACTGTGAGCTGAAATAAACCCTCCCTCTTCCTAAAGTTATTTGCATCAGGTATTTTGTCACAGCAACAACAAAATGTAACCAGTGCACATGCTTTCCCAACAACACTGGCTCCTGTCCCCCAAAGGACCAGTACCACCAGAAAGAAGACAGAGACTAGACAGGTGGCCTGCAGGGCAGGGAGGCTGTGAAATACAGGAGGCCAGCACAGAGGAGGAGGGCTTATGCTGGAGTTGAAGGCTGAGGCAGACAGAAGGGAGCATGAGTCACTGGTTACTCAGAGGGAGCTCAGAGTACAGGTGCACCTGGATGGGCGGGGCTTGCTGTAGGGAGTAGAGGAGGTTGAGGTCTGGGATGGGTAGGACATCGGGGACTGAGTGTCAGGCAATGGAAGTCTGGCTTTTGATCCTGTGCCCTTGGGAACAGAGTTCCTTCCTGATTTGTTCCTGACTTCCCAATCATGAGCTGCCCGTTATGTTTTTCAAGCTGCCTTGATTCATTAGTCTGCCTCCTCTTCATCCTCTTCAGGCTAGCCGGATCTGTTTGCTCCATTTTCAAACATCCCCAACCCAACCAACCACCTTCCCCTGTGGAACATTCATTCCTGACTGAAGACGCCATCGTTTCTTCTCTGTAGTAGCCTCCTCAGCTACCTCATGCCCCTGGAAGCCAACACGACTTTCAAGCTCTAACCTAAGCCAAGCAACTTTCATAAGATGCTCTATTAGCATCCCTCAGGGGCGAACCCAGCTCCTGACCCAGCTTCGCATTCAGTATCCATGTTTCTATGCCCATAGCTCCTCCATGCAGCATCAGCCCTGCCAGGCTTACCTCAGGGACTTTGCTCTGCCATGGCCTCCCCCAACTCTTTGTTTTGCTCACTCCTTATTGTTCAGGTCTCTGTCCTGCCCTCCCAGGGCTTTCCCTGCTTCAGAACCCTCCCTCAAGCCTGCCGCCACTCCCATCAGCCAGGATCATTGTATTTTCTTCATGGACTGTAATCTGGAATTGTGAACCAAATTCCCACCCTGTCAAGTTGCCTTTGTCCTGGTGTTTTATTACAGTAACACAAATGAAACTAAGACAGAGTATGTATTAATGGCAGGAGTGTAGATTTGCTGTGGCTTAGCAAAATTAAACATATAATTTGTTTCTTTCCAGATTACTCAAGGTCACTGGTGGCAGCTTGAGAAACCGTTGTAAACATTCCATTGTTACATATTGGATAAATGAATAAGAAGATGAAGGTTTAGAGGAGATTGGGCTGTGAAATCTGTTTAGTTGAGGCTTATGTGAGTTGAGAGCCGGACTCTGCTGGCTGTAGAGGATGGGGCATGCATGCCCTGCAAGAGTTCCCAGCCTCACATGACCAATATGGTCACAGGTACAAGGCAATTTCAAAGCAATATGAGGAGTTTGAGGCTGGGAGCAAACGAATAAGCTTACACTGTCTGGATTGCATGGTGAGACAAACAGCGTCCTGACTAGGCAAAATGGTTTAGTGGGTGAGCTCTTGCCTTGCAAGTGTGAGGGCCTGAGTACCATCCCTAGAATCTGCATAGAAACCAGGCACAGCGATGCACACCGGTAAGCCCAACGATGATGCAATAGGAGGTGGGGACAGGCAGAGTCTTGGAGCTCGCTGACCAGTTAGGCCAGCCGACTTAGCAAAATGCTAGGCCAGTGACAGAAAGCTTCCTGAGGAATGACATCTAAAATTGTTTTTGACCTACACACGTGCGCGCACGCGCGCACACACACACTAAAAGCAAAGAAAAAATGCTCAATAAGACCAGAGTGATCATGAGGGTTGTAGTGTGGGTCAACCCTGTAGAACATTCTAGTAAGACTGGAGAAGGACAGGCGCTACTGCTGATTGTTTAGGACAGAACTGTATCCCTCCAAAGCTGTGTGCTTGAACTCTCATCCCTCATAGGCCCCGTGTTTGTAAACTGGGTCTTTGGAAAGGTCGTAAAGTTGGATGAGGCCTTGGAGTTCTGTCTTCATCCAGTAGGACTGGAATCTTGACAAGAAGAAAGACAGACACTCTGTGTGGCTGGACTTCCACGCCAGGCCACAGGAAGACAAAGCCTTAGGGTGGCCATTGGCAAGTCAAGGAGAAACCACGCCTCCTGAACATCTTGTTCTTGGACGTCCAACCTCCAAGTAGAGACAGTGAATGCCGGCTATTTCGGCCACTTTCGCTGTGGCAGTTCCAGGAGACTAATCCAGATGTGCAGTGTAGGAGGGCCCAGATGGGCAGCTGGGAGAAATGGAGCAAGGCGGGAGACAGAATTCATGGCAGCGCTGGAATTGTGGGAAGTGGTGACAGAGAGCCACGTCAAGCAGGGTCCATGGAGACCACAAGTCTATCGGTGCATCGGCAGCCTGGGGTTCCAGGTAGACGTGGCCAGGGTAAGCTCCTCCAGGAGTGGGTTAGGAGGCCATGGACACCTTGCAGGTAGGAACATGGTCGCCAGACTCAGACTCCAGGATACTGGGGTTTCTCTCACCCCTTGATTTCCATGCCAACTAGGAAGTGGGGGTGGATGGGGGTGGTCATTGTCCTACAATTTCCTCTCTCTGGGGGCTGGGCTCTTTGGGGCGCATTGTTCCCACCACACAAAGGGGGCAGTGATAAGCTGGTTGTTTGTGGCTTCTGGGGCCAGCAGGAGAAGCTGCCTCCCAGTTTTTCACTTCCCCCTGGGGCATCAGACGCTGCCAGGCCTCTGGACACAACAGGGCCTACAGAGGAAGGATTGGGATTGTACCTGAGCCACAAAGGGGGTATTGATGGGTTGTGGGCAGGCTCAGGAGGCTGAGAACAATGCCAGGATAGCCCTGGACTGGCACAGGCTGCTTGGACTGTGAACAGGATGGCTGTTCCTCTGTGTTTGGCCCCAGCTTCCTTTGCTCTCTCCTAGCTCCTGCTCTTCCCCTTGCTCCCCCTCCCCTCCACCCTCTCTGACTTCCTTTGTACGCCCACAGCCTGCACAGCAGCTACCTGCCAGTCAAACACTCTAGCGCTCCTGCTGCCTCCTCTCTGGGTAGGTTGCCACCCCAGTCCCCAGACTAGGATGTCTTTTGTTCAGATAAGTCTGCACTTGCCTTCCCTACACACTTGTCTGGAGTCCCAGGGCCCACAGGAGCCTGTGAGGATGACTGACTCTTGGTTCCAAGAGCTGTTGACTGGACAGCTGTCTGGTTGATCTGGTCTCACTTGGATCCAGGCAACCACTGGAACCAGTGACCCATCGTCTCATCTTCTGTCACCGTGACATCCTCTGGGATTTACCTGTATCCTGACAAAGAGGGTACGGAAGCAGGCTTCTCCTTCTTCTTCTTCTTCTTCTTCTTCTTCTTCTTCTTCTTCTTCTTCTTCTTCTTCTTCTTCTTTTTTTTTTTTTTCTTCTTCTTCTTCTTCTTCTTCTTCTTCTTCTTCTTCTTCTTCTTCTTGGATTTTTTTTTTTTTTTTTTTTTTTTTTACAGGGTCTTTCTGTGTAGCCTTGGCTGTCCTGGACTCACTTTGTAGATCAGGCTGGCCTCAAACTCACAGCGATCCATCTGCCTCTGTGCTGGGATTAAAGGCATGTGCCACCACCACCCGGCTATTGGAAGCAGGCTTCTTATGCTGTCTTCCCCAGCTCCTCACGAGGCCAAGAACCCTGGCTTTCCTCAGGACCTAGACATTCTGCCTCTTTGACCCCAACTGGCCTAGAATGAACATGTTTCTATTCTGTTCCCAGACCTTCTGTCCTTTTTTTCTTCCTTCTCGGTTGTGCCTTGTTCTTTCTTAGGTTGACCAGCAATCTGGCACTTGGGCTTACATCGAGGCTAGGGAATCTAGTATTTTAGATGCTAGTCCAATGGGACAGCACCAGTCTCAGAAGAGCAGTATTTTGGCTAGCTAGGCAGGTGGCCTAGGATACCTGACCCCCTTTGGTTCAGATGTGTCAATGCTATTTCACATCATAAATGCTCTGAGCTTCTCCCTGTGGGGGCCCTGTCTCATTTCATCATCGTGGGATGATCAGCTGTTGAGCATTTGCCAAGTGGAGGAAGAGTGCACATTCCCTGAGGGCAGGTGTTTGCCCATCTTGTTCCGTTTATGCAGGCCTTATGAGAGAGAGCTTGGTACGGAATCAGCCCCCACCACAGCCCTTCTGAACCACGTGACTGCTTCCGGGTCCCCTAGCCTCGCTTGTCAGTTTCCCCTAGAAGGCTTAGAGTTGGACGCAGTTGCTTCCTGAGGTTCCCAACAGTGTTGGGTTCGGCCTTGTGTGGGTTTTCTTTGTAATAGTTCAGACAACTTCTCCCGGGTTTTAGCCAATGAATCCACTGTCATAAGTAATTACAGATGACACTAGATGCTTTTCCACTGCTCGGTTCCATTTGCTCCTTATAGTGGGCTGCGAGGGACTCGGGACTTATTACGCTTGCCCCTCCTGCTTCTGACAGAGGAGAGGCCAAGGCTCAGGGATGCTTAGCATTGTGCCCAAGGGCGTGCAAGCTGGTCCTGAGCACAGAGTGCAGCTGGGGATGCTCCCTCCTGTCTGCCTTCTCACTCCTCCCCCTCTCTCTTTCCTTTGGGCCTATGGTAGGGGCCTGAGTGCAGTCCTGGCTTACCAGCAAGCCTTGAGAGTTTTACAAGCTTAGAGAGGGAGATCTTTCTGCCTGAGGGGACAAATAGCCTCTTCTAAATCCAGGGCCTCTGAGGACACCCCCACCACCACCCAAGGTTTTTAAAATTTAAGATTAAACGTAATAAAATTAACTATGTGGGGGCCGAGGGCATAACTTAGTCAATAGCGTTAGGGTCCTTGCCCGATCTGTACAAAGCCCTACGTTCTAGGCCCAGCACTACCTACACCAGGCATGGTGGCACACCTATAATCCCAATACTTAAGGGGTAGAGGCTGGAGGACCAAGAATGCAAGGGCAGTTTTGGCTATATCGTGAATTCAAGGCCAGCTTAGGTTATGCGAGTCCCTGTCTTAAGCACGAAATGCCACAAATTATCCATGTACAACTGTATTTCAGTGGCATTGGGCATACCCACTGTGTCACACTGTATCACGACCACAGAGAATCCTGAGCTGTTTTCATCCTCTCTAAAGATTCTCATCCCGTTCCCCCAGCATCAGTTAGGCCTCACACCCGTCTTTACACACACTTACTTCCCTCTTCACTCAGCTAGGGACAGCCATTACTGACAGCATCCACTTTCAGGCCCTGTGAAATGGGTTGTTCTCAGCAGTCTGTACACAGAGGGCTACACAGTATGTGGCCCTCACGTCTGGCTTCTCCCACTCAGCAGAGCAGTTTCAAGTGCGTGCTGCAGTCTGTCAACCGCACTTCTGTCACGACGCTTCATCCCTTGGTGTGGATTGACCGGCAGCTCTCATTGGGTTAAATCACCCAGGCTAGCGACACTTCAGAGAGGTTCTGAGGAAAGGTTTCGCTTCCTTGGGGCATCACATTCTGCAAAATGACTTTGAGAAGTAGCCCTGCATCGCAGCTCAGGTGGACTCCCTTCTGTCCAAAGGAGTCTGCGGCACGGCTGTGGCCTTGAGGACACAGAAATGTCCCCCAAGAAGGCATAGAGAAGGTCAGAAGGGAAGAGAAACCAGGCCTCGGGGTGGACAACTGCCACTCAGTGAGATCAAGGCCAAGCATGTGTTACATACGCAACAAAGAAACTAAGCCAAAACCATGATGAACAATGGAGCTGGGAGATGGAAGAGTCAAGAAAGTAATTGCGCAAGCATGGAGCTGTGAGTTCAGATCCTTAGCACCCATGGTTAGCCTGGCATAGTGTCTATAATCGCCGCACTGAGGAGGTAGAGATGGGAAGATCCCAGAGCCTCCTGGCCAGCCAGTCTAGTCAAACTGGCGAGCTTAAGATTCAGTGAGTGACCCTGTCTCAAAAATCAAAGTGGACAGCAATAGAAGAAGATCACGGACACTGACCTCTGACCTTCGTATATGTGTACACCCACATGAGTAGTGTACATACCTACACAAACATGACTGGGCTTGGGGGGTGATTCTTGCTTGGCCTAGCCCTGGCCCAGGGTCACTTGCAACTTGGATTTAAAGCCCTCACTCAGCTCTTCTCTCTGCACAGGAATTTAGGTCAAGGGCCAGGTCCTGATCCCTGATCCTTAACTGTTCCCTTCCCTGTCTTAGGTGCTTCCGAACTAAGACCAGGCCAATTTGGATTCAAGGCTGTGTTTCTCCCCCACCGTCAATGTACAGTTTCTCCATGCTCACAAGAAACATCTGCAGGCCAGGCGTGGTGGTGCACGCCTTTAATCCTAGCATTCGAGAGGCAGGCATATCACTGTGAGTTCGAGGCCAGGCTGGTCTACTAAGCGAGTCCAGGATAGCTAAGGCTAACACAGAGAAACCCTGTCTCAAAAAACCAAGAAAAAGAAAAAAGAAAAAGAAAAAGAAAAAGAAAGAAAGAAAAGAAACCTCTGCAGAAGACAGATCACTGAACCCTAACATGAGATACCTATGCTAGGAGTGAGGGCTTCTGGGACAACCGTGTAAGCTAACCGTGTTACCGAACCAGGACCATGTGGCCCACTTTGCAGGACACCAGCAGTAGAAACAGCGAGGGCAGTCAAGTTGGCAATGTGTGAGGAGATGGGGGGACTCAAGTCTCAAATGAGCTCCCCCACAGCTAGGCATGGAGACTGTGAGGGTTTACACAAGGGACAAGGTGACTGGAGGTTAAGAAGAAGATGAAGCAGGCAGAGCCTAAAATTTTGATGCAGGCCCTGGAGCAGGGGCTGCCTCAGGCTTTCCTTAGGCTTAAGCCACATAGGGAAGTGTTCCGTAAGTGTAGCCTAGCGTTTGTGACTCATGCTGGCAACCCCAGAACTTAGGAGGCTGAGGCAGGAGGATTTCACAAGTTTGCTGTCAGCCTGCAGAGTGAGATCAAACCATCCCCTTCCCCATCAACAAATACTTATACAGCTAATAACAATATTTATTTATATTATAATTTAACAGTTCTTAAAAATGGTGCAAAACTACATGTATATGACTGATTTGACTTTGTCATAGGCCCTTCCTTGTTTCCCTGTGGGAAGTGGATGAGAACCCAAAAGCAAGGTCTTGTCTTTTTTGTTTGTTCGTTTCTTTTTCTCCTCCCACCGAAAGATTTATTTATTTATTATTATGTAGACAATGCTCTAACTGCATATACACCCGCAGGCCAGAAGAGGGCATCAGATCTCATAGATGGTTGTGAGCCACCATGTGGGTGCTGGGAATTGAACTCAGGACATCTGGAAGAGCAGTCAGTCCTCTAAACCACTGAGCCATCTCTTCAGCCTGTTCATTTGTTTTTCAAGACAGGGTTTACCTGTGTAGCATTGGCTGTCCTGGAACTCGCTCTGTAGACCAGGCTGGCCTTGAACTCACATCTGCCTGCCTCTGTTTCTCGGAGTGCTGGGAATAAAGGTGTGTGCCACCACCGCTCAGCTCTAAGGTCCTCTGTTAGTGAGAGCTGAGCTCCAGTACATGACACAGTGCCTACCTGGCTACAAACCAGTGTTTCCAGCCACACTCAGAGTCATGGAGAGAGTAGATGAGGCTCTGCATGCAAGGCTATGGCTCACATTTAGCCAGACTGGAGCCAGGCATGGCTATTCTTGGGCTCTCCCTCCCTGCATCCTGTTCTTAGTGGCTTTAAGAACAGATTCAATTTCTCCACATTAAAATACTTTAAAGTTACATTTATTTTTGTGTTTGTGCATGTGTGTGTACAGTGTGCATGTGCAGGTCAGAGGACAACTTGATGGAGGTGGTTCTTTCCTTCCACTGTGTGGGTCCTGAAGGTTGAACAGAAGTTTGGCAAATAGCCTTTTAGGTGTGGAGGGCAAAAGGCAACTTGGAGGACTTGGTTCTCTACTTCTACCATGTAGGTAGGTGCTGGAGGATCAAAGTCAGGTCCTTGGGTTTAGCAGCAAGCTCCTTTACCTATGGAGCCAGCCATCTTGCTGACCCCAGATTCCCCTGAACTGATAACCTGGCTGGTGCTGATAGCCGTGTGGTGTAGTTTAACTGATGCAACAGGTTCTTGAACTCGTCAAATATGCCCACAGGTTAGCAGGCCATATGTCAGAGTGCAGGTGCCAGCTCTCCGCCTCCCCCCCGCCCCTCCCCCACCACAGGCTCAGAGGGAGTGGCTTTATTTGAAAGGATTAAGAAGTACAGGCTTGTTGGAGGAAGTGTGTCACTGGGGGTGGGCTTTGAGGTCTCAGATGCTCAGGCTGGGCTGGTGGTTCACTCTCTTTTCCTGCTGCCTGCTGATCCAGATGTAGAACTCCAGTACCATGTCTGCCTGCACGCTGCCATGCTTCCTGCCATGACGATAATACACTAAACTTCTGAACCTGTAAGCCAGCCCCAATGAAATCCTTTCCTTAATAAGAGTCGCTGTGGTCATGGTGTCTCTTCATAGCAATAAAACTCTAACTGACACAAGTACCCAGGTGAGTCCAAAGCTACTGGGCGCTGTCCACCCTGGGCTACAGGAGCCCTTACACTCATCATCCTTGTGCCTGGGCTCTGTGTTTGCTGACTCAGCTTCCAGGGGGTGGGGGGCGTGGCTTGTAGACAATTCATAATAGGGTGTCTTCTCAGCCTCCTCCGAGGCACCAAGGCAGGCTTCCTCCATGGCTGTAGGGATCCTGTGAGCTGTGACCAGCCTGGCTAACCAGAAATGAGCCATGGTTTTACTGTGCTAATGGTCAGAAACCGGCTCAAGGTGACCCTGTGGCTATCACACATACCCTCTGAGTCTATGCATGACACTCTTAACCCCACGGCACAGCCCAGGATGTTGGAGACTCCATTCTCATGCATGGGGACTGGCCCGTGGTGTTCTTGCTGGAAGGATAGGAAGTCTGGGCCTCTCTCCCTGGCTACAGTCTCTGTTCTCAGTCATATGTAAACTGTTAGTGTGGCTTTGAGTGTCATATTACTGCCACATGGTCTGTACAGTGATGCAGGGGACAGGAAAGGGGACTAATTTCCCTCCTGGGGCTGCCTTGGCCAGTTTCTGAGTCAGCATTCCCAGGAGGGGCCTCAGTGTACATGGGAGGGTGGGCTCTGTATAGAGTCTGTGAGTGCACTCAGGCATCTGGAATATTCTAAATCGAGAGGGAACGTACAGCCTAATCCCAAGAGAATGTGGAGAATGAGTGAGTTGCTTCAGGCTGGCCTGGCAGAGCCCGAGGCCCACTCTGTCTCCCCGAGCTTGGCATGCTCTGCCATGTTCCGGCTTGAGGGGCTTCAGTGTTTTCCTAGTAATTTATGGGACAGCGGTTTCCTTTAGGACTGGGGTGGAGCAGCAGAAAGCCTTGGTTGCCTTCTCCCCCCTCCTTCCTTGAAGGTGAGAGGGGTCAGAGTTAATATGTGTCCCTGTTTGAATAGCAAAGGCTTAGACACACTGTGTGGGGGTGGGGATGAGGTGGGAGTGACTGAGGTCAATGAGTGAATGAGGTGGGAGTGACCCTAAAGCCTGAGTGTGTGTGTGTGGGGGGGGTGATGTGGTGAGGGGATGAAGGAACCAGTTTGAAGCATCTTCGACGGTTGCCGGGGTTCAAATCCAGACTCCATGGCAGGAGTGGTCTCAGGACAGGGCAGGGGCATGTTTTGGTACTTAGGGCATAAAATCAGGAAGATGGTCCAGCAGAGGAGCCAAGGCCGGACACAGGGAAGCTGCTTGGCCCTACGGGTGCCTGGTGGTATTAAGAAAGAGGGGTCCAGGTGAAGGTATGTGGGAACAAGTGAGGACCTTCCTCTTCTCAGAGCAAAGGAGAGCTGGGGGAGCAGAGGGGTGACAGCTGGCATCTCCAGAAGGAGCAGGCTGACAAGAAGACTCCCCCAAGCTCTAGGTGTGCATCCATTGTCTCTTCACGAGGGACACATGTAGAGCAGTGTTGTGCCCAGTGTACAGCTGTGAGGACTGGGGCTCATTGGCAGATGCCACTGAATGTAATGGTGTAGCCACCCCAAAGTGGACCACATCTACAAGCAAACTGTATCTGCCAAGCTCCCCGGTGACTCTGAGCCATACTGTCTTGGGGTTGTGTGGTGGCCCATTTTTCAGAAAGGACCGTTTTAGTGTTAAAAGCAGAGACACGCCACCTGTGGGTGCTTCATAGGGAAGAGTAAACAGTAATAGAAGACCTTCTAGAAGCATCCTGTGAGTGAAGGTTTTCAGGAGACAACTTTCTAAGCACCAACTAAGGCCAGACAGGGTTTTAAACTCCATAGAGCCTTTTTATTGATAGGAGATGCTGACTGATGCCCACTGTTTTCAAGAAAGATGGCGCAGGCTGGCAATGTCTATATTTGTGTTGAGCCTTCGTTTTGAAGGATTTGGAGAGCGCCTACCTCCATCTGCTGCTGTACCTAACCTGAGCTGGGTAGTCTCTGAGCTGGTTTATAAGTACCGACTAGATGACAAATGTTTATTGAGTGTTTACTATGTGCTGGATCTTGTTGAATGGCTTTATGTGAGCTACCTGACAAGACTATTCACTCAGTTTGTAAATGGGGTTAGTGAGCCCAGAGACGGTCAATAATTCAGCCCTAGAGTCTCGGTGTGATTTCAGACAGATTGTTTGTTTGTATTGTTTTGTTTTCCTAGATGGGGTTTCTCTGTGTAGCCTTGGCTGTCCTGGAACTCACTCTGTAGACCAGGCTGGCCTCCAATTCACAGAGATCCTCCTGCTTCTGCCTCCCTGAGTGCTGAGATTACAGGTGTGCGCCACCACGCCTGGTTATCAGACAGTTATTTTTAAAGATGTGTGTGTGTGTGCCGGGCGTGGTGGCGCACGCCTTTAATCCCAGCACTCGGGAGGCAGAGGCAGGCGGATCGCTGTGAGTTCGAGGCCAGCCTGGTCTACAAAGTGAGTCCAGGACAGTCAAGGCTACACAGAGAAACTCTGTCTCGAAAAACAAAACAAAACAAAACAAAAAACCAACCAAACAAAAGATGTGTGTGTGTGACAAGATGGCTCAGTGGGTAAAGCCATTTGCTAACTTGAATTTGATCCCACATGGTAGGAGGAAAGAACAAACACCATAGTGTTGTCTTCTGACCTCTGTGTGTATGTTCACACACACACACACACACACACACACACACACACACACACACACAC
>OU015757.1:10560223-10585951 GCA_907169655.1 Acomys percivali | reverse complement strand
ACACACACACACACACACACACACACACACACACACACACACACACACACATTTTTAAGAGCCTAGGTTCAATTTCAGGTCATCTGCATGTCTTCTCACTCCCAGTTCGAACCTCTCAGTAACACATGCTTTTTAAAGTTCAGTCTTGGCTCACATAGCTGAAAATACCCACAGTTTTCTTAGGAAGAAAAACTGAGGCAGTTAGAGAGATTCTTTGTAGAGAAATAATACCCAGGTTCTGGATCTCTTTCTTCTGTCATCTAAATCCTTGGCCTAACTCCTAAGACTCGTCTGGGCCTCCATCTCCTGCTGTTGGATTCTGGGTACCTGGACTGTCTTACTCATCACAATGTGGCAAATGGACTCAAAAACCAGGGCCCACTACCATCTTTTAGAGAATGAATGAATGAATGGATGGATGGATGGATGGATGAACAATCTCTATTGGGCCTCCCTGAGCCTGCTGCGGGAGAGTCCTGGGCGTGTGGAGTGCACCCCCTACCCCAACATGGCAGCTTGGGTCGAGAGGAAGGGAAAAGCTTCCTAGAAACTGGTTCCAGCCTGACGTGGAGAAAGGGGAAGCCTGTAACCAAGTCCCCCGACTCTCCTCCTGACCTCGGCTGTATGTTCCACAGGAGACTAAAGAATGTGAGCAGCAGCTGCCTGTCTAAGGGGCCTGGGAGGCAGTCCTGGCTTGCCTCCTCAGGACTTGACTGACCTCCCCGCTTCAGGCGGAGCTAAAGCAGGCAGCAGCAGGTCCTGGGCCACCTCTTAGACCACGTGAATGTCACCTTCCCAGAAGGAGCAGAGGCTGCAACCGAAAGAGTTTTCACTTGAGTTCCCTCTTTTCCTTCTTCCCTCCAGCCTAACAGGAGATGCTCACACAGGCCTGTAGGAGGGACCCATAAACAGAGTATGTTAAGCAGCTGAAAGGCGAGTAACTGGGGTGCTAAGAAGATCCAGTCAAACATACCATAGTTGTTTATTTTTTTAAAAGTTTCTGAGCGAATGTATACTTCTGCATGTTTAGAGATTGGCAGCCCTGGAAAATGAAGTTTATTTATCCATCAGATGCACGTCACATAAACAGCTGCAAGTGGCTTTGCCTCCCATGTGGCCGTGGCTTCTAGCTCTGACCCACTGTGGCTGAGTGGCCGGTCCATGTTGTCCCAGGCCAGGCCTCGGGTGGGCTGCAGGGGGAGGGCAGCCTGCTTCTGGCATGCATGGGTTTAAAAATCAAGCTTCATTTGCAGGGTGTGTCAGGGGTTGGGAGGGGTGGGGGTGAGGGTGGGGGGCGGAGAATGAGTAGAAGTGTTCTAGAATCTTCTGCGGAGCTTGAAATCATGCTATTGGTTTGTTCATACAACAAACCATGGTTATTCCTTCCTGGGCAGTGTTAGACTCTGGTGATGGTGTTGGTAAGAGGAGCCCCCTGGGAAGCCCTCCCTTTCCAAAGAGGAACAACAGCCTGAGAGGCTCTGCCCATCTCTTCTGTTCCCCCAGCAGCAACAGCTGTCCCTCATCGTCCCCAGGCTCTGCTCCCACGTGCATGCGTCTGGGGAAATAAGCTTAAGGACACTTCCGGAAATGAGGAAGGTCAGAAGGCTGAAGTGTTCGCAAGTCATTTGTCGCTCTCCACAGCACTCTCCTGTGGCTGGGGACCGCTCTGTGTCTGCATGTGTTCTGATTTATTGGATGTGTCTTGAAAACAGTGTGAGATCCCTGGATGGCTGAAAGGATGTATCGGTTCTTTCCCTCTCGACAGCTTAAAGCAGGCCAGCATCAGGTCAGCAAATGAACAAGCAGGAGGGGTCGGTACCCAGCACCTTGTCTGAGCCCGTAATGTTCCACAGTGAATGGGGGTGGGGACCAGGAGCAAGCACCACCAAAGCGAGGAGGGCTAAGGGCTCTACGAATGTAATTCATTCGGTAGAGTGCTTGCGTAGCATGCGTGAAGTTCTGGAGCTGGAACTCAGAATGGCATAAATCGGGTATGGTGGCATATGCCTGTAACTCTACCACTTGGGAGGTGGGGGTGGGAAAGTCAGGAAAGCCAGGAAAGCCTACACAGTGAGCTTGAGGCTAGCCTGGGCTATGTGAGCCTCTCTTAAAAAAAAAGGGGGGGGGGTAGGCTACTTTGTCTAAAGGATTTGAATGTTGTTTTTCTTTCTATGACAGGAAGGTCATACTTGTGAAACAGATCACTTGGGACAGGGATAAGCAGACTGGTAATTTCTTGCCTGAAAATCACTCATCTGAACTCTGTAGCCCCCAGAACAGAAACGTCCTGTGCCTTTGTCCCCCTGTGAGTGACATCGTCACTCCATGTTCCCTAACAGCCTGGCTCTTTCTTTGCCAGCTGTATAGCAGGATGGTGAAGATGGCAACTCCTGTACTCTGTGTGCCCTGCCAGAGAGTGCAGGACCCTGGGCTTGGGGAGAGGGGAAGAAGAGGCCAGCAGCTTCCCAGAAAAATGAGATCAGAAGAGTGCCCGAGATACGGACCTGCGTGGCCTGTAAGAGGTGAAAGGTCACTCCCGGCAGCCAGGTCCAGTAAAGAGCAGTGGAGAAGTTGATATCTGGATGGGCAGGGAAGGCTAAGGCAGGTGTGGATGTATTCTCACTTGCCGTTCTGATTGGGGACCACAGTGACTTAGAGAGGATCTGTGCCCTGGGCATGGCCAACTGTTTATTAAGCCAGCCGAATACTCTTTTAGTATCATCTTTGTTTGGGGGCACCTAGGCTTGCATTCCTGTTTGGTAGTGGGGTCTCACAGATGTCATCACGTTAAGATAAGTTCCTTACTACTGGGTCATTCAATATGGCAGACATCCTGAGAAGAAGCTATAACCAAGGATATACGGGAAGAACACCAGGTAAAGTGGCACTAGACGTGGTGGCTGAAGGGCTGAGGCATAAGCCAAGGAACACCTAGAATGCCTGGAGGTCCAGGATGGCAGGTAACCTCTAGGAGCTAAAATATGAGAGGAAGGAATCTCCCGTGGGTGTCAGAGGCAGCGCAGCCCCACAGACATCTTTATTAGGGACTTTGGCCTCCGGAACCTGTGAGAGAGTTCGTCCATGTTCCAGACAACTTAGTTTTTGTTACAATATCCCCAGGAGAAGAATATTTCCTTTGATTCTCTCTGAAGCAAGACATATTCCTCTGCTTGGTCACCTCAGGATGTTTCTGTTTTAATACCCCAAGTCTAGTAAAAATGACTTTGCACATGGGAAAAGCACCCGTAAACTATGAGGTTATTTGCAGGGCGGTTGTGGTGCATGCTTTTAATCCCAGAACTCTGGAAGCAGAGGTGGATGGATCTCTGAGTCTGAGGCCAGCCTGGTCTACAGAGTGAGTCTCAGGACAGCCAGGGCTCCACAGAGAAACCCTGCCTCAAAAGACAAAACAAACAAAACAAAACCCTATGAGGTTATTTGGATGGGCCATAGTCCAAGTAGATAAACTCTTCAAAAGGGGCAACTTTTCCCAGCTGGGGCAGAGATATGACAGAAGATAGGACTCAGCTCCACATGGCACCAAGAGGCCCGTCTCTCATGTGTCCTGGCTGGTTCTACTGTCCATTTGACATAACCTAGAGTTGGAGGGGAAGATGGAACCTCAATTGGGGAATTGTCAGATGAGCCTGTGGGTGTGTCTTGATTGCCAACTGATGCACTGTGGGTGAAGGGACGCCTGGGAACAAGCCAGTAAGCAGCATTTCTCCATGGTCCCTGCTTTAGTTTCTGCATTCAGGTTGCTTTCCCTGAGTGCCTGCCTTAATGTCCCTCCACCAGGAACTATCTACAATATATGAGGTGAGACAAACTGTTCCCTCCTCCATGTTGCTTTTGGCCAGTGTTTTACCACAGTGACAGAAAAGCAAGGCAGAACACCATGAGACTGGCTCCTATGCAGCACAGGCTGGGGGGTGGGGAGTTGGGGGTAGGAACTTGTCAGGGAGGCCACATTTAATGCTAGATACTGAGTTAAATCTGAATTTCAAATAAATGTTGAATAACGTTTTGATGTATATATCTCATGTGATATTTGCTCATATGATGCTGGGGACATACAATAAAAAAGTTAGTTGCTGTTTACCCAAAATTCACCTATAACAAGAACATCTTGTATTTATTATTATTATTATTATTATTATTATTATTATTATTATTATTATTATTTCATTATTATTATTATTATTAATCAGATTTGGCAGCCAGAGCCCTCGGAGTTCTGAAGTGGTGTCTCATTTGGAGGGACTAAGGCTAATAACTGTTTTAATCCCTTTTTCAGCACACAGGGTTTTTATAAAGAAAGCAAATAAACCCTTTCCCCTGTTTGCAGGAAAGAACAAAAGGGAATATAAGTGATAATGAGGAATCTTCCAGCTGTCAGAGAAGCTAACGGATAGAATGGCTTTCTGGGCCATGTTAAGGGTCCATTAGAAGAATAGAGGAAGAGCTCTGCCCTACATAGGGCAGGCCACTGCCTACTGACGGTCAGTTTCAAAGCCAGTTGCGTCTGAGAGTCATAGTTCATAAACAGGGATGGGGGTGCTCGGGAGGGCCACAGCATTTGCCTAATGTCACCCAGCAGAGAGGAGCAGCAGGAAGTGAGTGAGGTTAGGATAGGGCTCCAGCAAGGGTGGGACCCAGAGGCTCTGGTATGGAAATGATGCAGAGCACGGAAACAAAGCTTTCAGCCACCACAGACTGTCAAGTAGGTGTCCGTGTTCCATGTGCCCTTTCCTGTCTGTGGGGGGCTGGCTCCACGGCCACCTATGGACACTCAAATCTGTGCCCGCTCCAGTCTTTTACATGTAATAGTATCGTGTTTGCATTTAAACTGCACATCTTCCAGTAAACTGTAAATAGCCTCTAAATTACTTGTGATACCTGAGAGGATGTAAATGTAATGCACAGAGCGTTCTGCTGCGTGGTTTGGGGAAAAGGACAAACACACGCAGTATGTACACATCGATCACCAACATAATTTTCCCCCAAATATCTCTCTTAGTTGGTTGGATTTATGGACAGAGAGCAGGGCAATGGTGGTGCACATCTTTTTTTCCTTTCTTCTTTTCTTTTTTCTTTTCTTAAAGAACCAACTCTGCTCGAGTGATTGAATATATTGTCCCTCAGTGTCCATTTCATTAGTGTCTGCCAGAATCTTTATTACATCTTGTTTTTTACCACATTGGAGTTTGCTTTGCTTTTCTCTTTTTAAGAACTTATGGTCTATCAGGTAATTTATTTGGAACCTTTCTAATTTTTAAAAAGATTTATTTATTTATTTATTTATTTATTTATTTATTTATTTATTTATTTATTTAATGTATGTGAGTATTCTCCCTGCATGTACACCTACAGGCCAGAAGAGGGCATCAGATCACATTACAGATGGTCGTGAGCCACCATGTGGTTGCTGGGAATTGAACTCAAGACCTCTGGAAGGGCAGCCAGTGCTCTTAACCTCTGAGCCACCTCTCCAGCCTGGTGGTGCACACCTTTAATCCCAGCACTTGGGAGGCAGAAGCAGGCAGGTCTCTGAGTTCGAGGCCAGCCTGGTCTACAGAGCAACTAGGACAGCCAGGGCTATGCAGGGGGGAAAACACAACAACAACAACATCAACTCCAAAACAAAAACAAAATAACCCTGTCTCAAGAAGGAAACAAAATTAATGCTTGAATCTCTGGGCACAGGACCTTCTTGTACCTCATTTTACATGTGGGTTTGTGGGAAGAAGGGTCAGACCCATCATCCATTACAGCTGGATCCCACAGGTTTGTAGTCACTCCTCGGCCAAAGATGCAGCCCACAGCGCCACATGGCTGGCCTCTTCCTCATGAAGGCACTCTTGGCCGAGCTCCCAACACCATAGCTTGCTTCGTTACCAGCGTCACCAAGTGCTACCTCACAGGGGTTTTTTTTGTGTGTGAAAGCAGACAACCCCCAAAAGACCATGATTACAGTTGCTAGGACATAGTAAGCACCCAGCGACCGCCTTCCAGAAAGCCCCTACCCATGCTAAGAGCACCGAGTCATAGTCCTGCAAACGAAGACCCACCAAAACTCAAGATGACGTCTTCGGACAAAGAAAGTAATGCTCCCCATTTCTGGGAGTGTGACTGGTGGAACTGGCTAGGATTCTAAAGGGACCTGGAATGGTCAGCTGCGACCGCTAGATTTGATGGGGTTTAGAATCACCATGGGAACAAGTGTCTGTGCTCAGATTAACTGAGGAAGGAAAGCACAGCCTAAGTGTGTGAGTCTCCATTCTATGGGTAGGGGTCCTGGACTGAATAAAAAAGAAGAAATCGAGCCCCCTCCTTCCTCCTAACTAAAACAAAATGACCAATTGCCTCAAGCCCCTGCCACCGTGACTGTCCAGATACGATGGAGCCAAAAGACACACTTGTTTCCTTCAGTGGCTTTTGTCAGATATCTCACCATAGCAGGGAGACGACAGACACTACAGTTTGTACCCACGACAGGAAGGATGGTTGTGCGGTGGCTTTCAAAAGGGGATAGCTCAGAGTGGGCGTTGACCGGCCTTGGTAGAAGGGAGCTGGGGTCTCCGGGCCTGGAGATACTGGGCAGAAAGTGGAGTCCAGCTTAAGGCAAAGTTGCTGAGGTTGTTTGGAACTTGTTCACCCAGGTGGAGAGATGGGACCAGTAGATGAAAATGTGGAACATTCCCCTGGGCATTAAGCCACCTTCTGGAAAGAGAGGTTGTAACATCCCAGCTGATGTTCATCATTTCTAGCTGGATGCTCTCCCCAGTCACCAAGGGGTACCACTGTCCATCTTAGCTGGGATAGGGCAAGCAACTGGATTCTTGCTGTAGACACGCCTGCCCACCAATCACTGCATCAGCTACACACCAGGAACCACTGGACGCCAGGAACAGTGCCCGGCATGCTCCTGCCACCCTGCCAGGCCACCCGGAGCCAGTACGCTGTCCTGCTGCTTGCCCTGCCTACTTCAGTCCGCAGGGACGCCCACGGCCACACGGGGGCGCTAGGGTCTACTGAGCTTCTACCTCCCTATGGAGAGAGGCTGAGAAACAAAGTGCCCCTAAGGCCCGGGCCTGAGGTCCCAGCTCTCCTTCACCTGGGGCCACCTGCTTCCTGGGTCCCAGAGTGTCATCTCAGAGAAGGAGTTAACTTTTGCATAACGCCGCTGTTCTTAGAAATCTGCTAAAGAAATCTCCTCCTTCCTTGATGGCCTTTCTTCCCAGCCTGGGGAAAAAATACAAGATCCCTGGGACCCTAAAAAGGGTTACTGGGTTTGTGGTTTTATGCGCATCTTGCTCTGTATCGCCCCCCCTTTCCTTCCCTGAGTTTAGCAGGATTCTGGCAGCAATGCATTTCTTCCTTTCGGGTTATTAAGGTAACTTCTTCACACAGTTGGACAAAATAGACACACACCCTCGAGAAATAGAAAAATGAAAATGCAGAAATCGGCAGAAAAGGAGGTACACGCCATGGAAACTAGGTCACTGCAAACAAGGGGAATGACACGCGGCTAAGTCAGTCTTGCCTTAAAATGGCTCCCCCCCACGCCACCCCCGCCCTCCTAATTTCCAGGTAGACCTCACTGTGTGTAAAAACTTCACTGAAATATGCTTCCCAGGCACCTTACGAAGAGATCCCAAGAGGCTGCGTTTCAATCACCGTCAACCAGCAAGAGTCTATTTGCAGCTACAAGCACAGCTCACCAAACTGCCATAGCATGCCAGGCAGGGCCAGGCTGGTGAAGCCAGAGAGGCAGAAGCTATGCCTTTCCAGGAGAGATAGTTTAGCACCTTCCACCCAGCTCCTTTCTCCAAAGCCAGTCTCTGCTACGCTTGCCCCAGGACCATGGCCGTCTTGGCTCAGCAAGCCCTTCTCACTGGCCACTCACAGCTGTGGATTTCTGAGGATTTGAGGGAATGGTGAAGCCATAGAATGAGGAGCTGGAGGCCATAGAAAGCTCCATTGAGAGCAAAGGCTGACCCAAGGGGGTCTCGGGATAGGAAGGAGAATCTGTATACATTTTCATGGGGTCAACAGTAAATGCCGTATTTGCTGACGGAAGCCTCCCCAGTGTTTCTCCCACGCTGTTTCCACGCCAAGCAGTAGTGTTCTCTCTCTCTCCTAAGTTAAGCGGCTCTCAGCCTGTGTGTCTCAACCCCTTTGGGGGTCGAACAACCCTTTCACAGGGATTACCTAAAGCCATGGGAAAACACAGATAGTTACATTATTATTTAACAGTAGAAAAGTCACAGTCATGAAGTGGCAACAAAATAATCTCATGGTTGGGGGTCACCATGACCTGAGGAACTGTGTTAAGTGATCGCAGCATCAGGAAGGCTGAGAAGCACTTGTCCTGAATCCTACTGGCAGTGCAAGATGCTCCCGTCCAGGCCATTGGAGCAGTCCAGGTGGGATTGGGTAGGAAGGACCAATTCCTGAGGGCCTCCTGGAGGAGAAGGAGGAGGAGGAAGAGGAGGAGGAGAGGAAGAGGAGGAGGAGGAGGTGACAGTAAGCAAGGGCCTGGCCCATTGTCTAGCACAGTGTCATGGCAGTAATAGTTTCATTTATCTGTTTTGTTCACCATGGTAACCCTAGCTACACATAGCTTTGGAACTCTCAGAATGTGGCTAGTGCTACTAAACTGGAGCGCAGGGCTCCAGGTGGGGATGAGTGTTCAGCACCGGATACAACCATATACATAACTTCTGTGCAGTCTTCCCAAGGGGTTTGGGGTGGACTGTTGTAGGGGGGGTAGTTCCACTGTGCTGAGGGTGAGGATGACGGACAGAAGAGCCTGGAGGCTTGCAGCCAAGGAATGACATGTCATACACTGCTCTTAGGCAGCAACGGGCCAGGATTAGAGGTGTTTTCCCCCCTCGTTATGAGTAGACAGGTCAACAGCAGCGCTTGCAGACAGCTGTTGGTTCTTCCTCATAGACACTGAGTTCCTGTAACACAGCATTTCCTTCAGCGATAGGTAAATGATAAGCCTCTCAGTTTCTCTGGGCCTCAAGGCCCCACTGGAGATGCTCAGAGAGCTTTTAGCCTATAGGCCAGCTGTGCGGGGGTGTGTATATGTGTATGCACCTTAATTGTGCAAATAGTGAGGAGCACACCGCGTAAGAATCACAGTTAGCCCATTTGACAACAGTGCATGGGGGCTCAGGCCAAATTTCCTAAGAGATGCATATGTAAGGTGAAAGCCACACCCAGGTGCCTGGACACTGTCTCATGCTGCTTGTCAACCACCAAGAGACCCAGCTGCCTTAACTAAGTGGCTAGCCAACTGGCTCCCTTCTCATATTCAGGTTAGCAGGCTGCAGGGACTCACCTGTGTCCACCGGGTGCAGGGTAGAAGGGGGCAGTGTTGAGATGAAGGTTCACACCACCCACCTATGGCATTCCTTCTACTTTTTTAAATTATGAAATTATTCAAATGTCCAGCAAAGGGAGGGAGAATTGTGCAGCACGCTGTGTGGACTCCAGAGGGAAGAGGTACATGCTGTTAGATTTGCTGGATCTGTGCGTTTATGCTCTTTTTTTCCTTGCAGGGTGGTCCTCGGGGCCAAACATATCCTGTATCGTACCTTTCACCCACTCCCCATACAGTCCTGTCAACAGACCCTAGGAATCACTGCATAGGAGCAGCAGGCACGGACCAGCATGGAAGGCACCTTACTCCCTCCCTCGACCGACCATGTACTGTGCAAGGGTATCATCACGCTAAGGCCGGCCTCTCTGGTGGTTCTCACTGGGCTGTTCTGCTGGGGTGGGAGGGCGTGTCAGCAGTGATGGCTCCAGAACATATTAATGGAAGTTCTTAGTAATTATTAGTAATAGCACAATAATGATGGGGCAGCCACAGCAGGCTCCAAGCTCAATCCCTTGAAGGTCTTGGGATGGGGGTGGGGGGGGGGTGGGGGAGTCGTAACCTGTGGGGAGGCTGGTGATTATCATAGAACACCCATGGGCTCTCCCATGTGCCAAAGTTTCTGGAACCCTCTGAGTGTCATGCCCTCATCTATCCATGCTGTTTGGAATCCATGCGGCAGCTGTGCCATAAGAGCCGCTGCCTCCTCTCCTCTGCTGCTGAGGAAGCAGACTCAGAAAACTGAAGTAACTGGCTCCAGTCCAAGTAGTTCCAGGACTTAACAACGAAGAGGGAGGCTGCCAAAAGGCCTCCACCCCCAGAGAGTAAATTCCCTCACCATCAGAGTGAGGTGGTCCTACCAGGAGGGCATTCTTCTTAAGCCAGGGTCTCTTGGAGCTCAGGCCGGCCCCTAGCTCACTACCTGAGGCTGTTTTTGATCCACTGGTTCTCTATCTCGACCTCCGGAGTGCTGGAATTATAGGTATGTATCACCTTGTCTGGCTTCCAGAAGGACCATATCCCCAGGGAAGCAGGTCTATCCAGTTTAGAATCCTGGATGACAATCAGTGTCAATATGATACACACACACACACACACACACACACACACACAGACACACACCATAAATATATATATATATATATACATATATATGTGTGTGTGTGTGTGTGTATGTATATACATCTCTCTAGTGAACAAACTGATGGTCTGAACTGAGAGGTTGGGCTCTTTTCTCATCCAGGAGTAATGGCCTGACTGTGGCTTTGGACCACGAGCGTGGACTCCAGCCGGGCTGTGGACCTTATGGAGACGTCACTTAAAGACTAAAACCCATCATTTTACATGTAGGCAGGCCCACACTGACAGGGCTAAAGAGTCCTTCAATGTCACACAGCCTTTGTTCACCCAACTTTTCCGTAGGATGAAGGAAACCCAACCCATTGAAAACCAAAGCATTAAAAGCAAACATCTGAATCTCAGCAGAGACAGGCCCCAAGTGCTGCTCATTTCTCTTTTCTCCTCTCACAGCAATAGGCTAAACCCACACATTTGTTTCTTGAGAGGCTAGCTGAGTTCTGGGGTCCTTGCTTTCCTCCCACTCCACTGATGTATCACTACTAGAGTAGTGGGGGAGGGGGTGTCTCGAGGCCTTCTGGGGAAAAAAGAAAAGGGGTGACTACTCAAGACATTTTGTAAAAGGGGAGAACTGGGAAGAAAGGAGGGCCGTGGGGGTGAGGGCGGAGAATGTGGCCTTGTCTAGAGTTCCTTTCTGCTGAAACCTGCCGCCCAGCCGCCTTCAGTTCAAACTGTCACCTTCAGTTCTTTCTGGCTTTTCTGCCCTCACCCCCAAAACCTCAACAGATTGGGCCCTATTTACCTATTCACACTCTGCCGTGGAAACTCTTTAATAGGCTTATTAGTAACAGCATTCATGGGAGGCCATTGACAAAAGGGGTTCCAGCCACTTGAAGGAGGGAGAGGGAGGGAAAAAAAAAAAACCTGCAAAGAGATTATTTTCTCCTTCAGAAGCCTGGCTTGGGCGAAAGCTTTCCTGGACTGTTGAGTTCACTTGAAGTCTAAATATGATGCAAAACTAATTTTTTCCAAAAATTTCAAGCATGCCTTTAATTTTTTTTTTTAACTAAGAATTTCTTATTGTGGATTTGTGGGCTGTGCTGAAAGAGAGAGAGAGAGAGAGAGAGAGAGGGAGAGAGAGAGAGAGAGAGAGAGAGAGAGAGAGAGAGAGAGAGAGAGAGAGAGAGAGAGAGAGAGAGAGAGAGAGAGAGAGAGAGCACAAGCACTCTTTGGTAATCATGGCCTTTGGATGGATGGCTACCTTTTCATCTCCGTAAAGAGCAAATTCTGCACACTGCCTCTGACGTTAAAGAAGGTGTTTTTGTTTTCAGCGGAAGGCTTCCCTCCCATTCAGCATCCATAAAGCTATGGATGAATGGGGGACAGGGACAGCGGCTTCCTGGACCATTAATTTATGTGAGAATGTGTTAACCTCGTTTTCAATGGCTGGTGGACCCACTGCAGTATGGGAAAGGGCTCTGCCCTGAGATGTAGAGTTTCCCATCACTAGGGAGCATAGAGATAGAAGTGCCAGCTTGGGGCAGGACCATAGGCTTTCCTTTCTGATCCCAGGCCACAGAATGAACACACATTGGACCCCTCCCCCTCCATCCCCCCATCCCCCCACCCCCTCAACACCCAGTGAATGGGTCAGTGTCACCTGGCTGAGCTTCTCTGATCCAGGCCAGAGAACTCATCCAAAACACACCCCTTTGCCACTAAAACATATAAACAGATTGTTTTGTTTGAGAGTCAGGCTGCTGTTTTGGTTGAATCCTCAAACTATAATGTCACAGCTATTCGCCTGAGGCTTTGAAAATGGATTTGTTACTCCCAGAACTTGTAAGTGATTTGCATAAAAGTTTCCCAGGCTGTGCTGTGAATAGAAATGATCTTCTAATCATGTGGGGGTCTGAGGAATCCATGTGTGTAAATGGCATTAAGTCTAAATATTAGGGATTCTGGGTGTCACTCCCCTTCAAGCCTGTTTCCCAGGTGGGCTTTACCCACCTGGGAGTACCTGGGTACTATCATGTACCCAAGGCTGGTTTCAAACTCCCAAATTTCTCTTTATCTGGGAGTTCTGGGAATACAGCATGGTACCATGTTTGCCTCAAAAATTAAGATTTTTTAAAAAAGTTATTCATTTATTTAGACAAAATGTAGCTAAGTAAACCAGACTGGCTTCAAATTTGCTATGTAGACCAAGTTGGCCTTGAACTCAAGGCAATCCTCCTGCATCACATTTCTGAGTGCTAGGATTACAGTTTAAGTGGTCTTGAATTTAATCACAATCGGTCAAGGGTTCAATGAGTGAGAGAGAATTACATATTAAAAAGATAAATGATCCCAAGATGGGCTAGTGGAAGAGATACGTGGGAGATGCCCATCACTTACAACCTGGCCTGATTTGCAACCGAAGAATATAAGATTCAGAGGGAGGTAATCCAATTTGCTCAAAATCAGATGGCTTGTTTTTTTGATAGAGGTGTGTGTGTAAGTTCTTTTCTTTTTGGGGCTCAATTAAGCACAGGGCCTTGCACATGCTAGGCAAGTGACGCACCCCTGTACTACGTCTTCGAACTCCCCCTAGACTCTTTCAGATTTCTTCCCTTTATTATTTTTTTTTTCATTTTATTTAATGGGTATGGATGTTTGCCTGCTTGCCTGTTTGCACACCATGTAAACAGTTTTCTC
Source organism: Acomys percivali (assembly GCA_907169655.1). Classification (NCBI taxonomy): domain Eukaryota; kingdom Metazoa; phylum Chordata; class Mammalia; order Rodentia; family Muridae; genus Acomys; species Acomys percivali. The sequence goes on along the minus strand of OU015757.1, from coordinate 10,572,786 downwards.
AGAAGAAAACTGCAGTACCCCCAGAGGCCAGAAGAGGGCTTCGGGCTCCCTGGAACTTGAGTTAGACGTGGTTATGAGCCAGCACGTGGATGCTGGGAATTGAACCCGTCTCTGGCAGTGCTCTTAGCCACTGAGCCATCTCTCCAGTCTCTTTCTTTTCTTTTAGAGATATATTTTTATTTTTAAATTATGTGTCTGTTTCTTTGGATGGGCCTATACCCACGAGTGCAGTTTCTTAAGGAGGCCAGAGGCTTTGGATGCCCATATAGCTGGTGTTACAGACCATTGTGAGCGCCTGATATTACGCCAGGAAATGGCCTCTGGTCCTCTGGAAGAGCAGGAAACGCCCTGAATCCATCTCTTCAGCCCTCTTTTGGATTTCTTTACGCTAATCTATATTGATACCATTAAACACGATATTTTCTGTGGTAGATTTTGGCTTTTTCGAAGATAGCCACATTAAAGGGCGCAACCAGCAGCTAGTTGTGTTAACCACTCTGATCTTCAGTTTTCTTCTCAGAATCTGGGTATGTTACTCTGCAGGCAGATGTGCTGATTGCGTACAGTTACCTGTTCGCTCGTTCCCTTCCTAAAGGAGGGCTTCCCAAACACACGCACGCACCCTCTCCCTTCTGTGGTTCAGAAGCGCAAGATAACGCAACATCCCCCACGAACATTAGTTGCTTCTACCTTCAGAGCCGCAGTGGCATGAAATATCTAGCCCCAGTATCCTCTAGACATATGCTAAGGTGTCTGAAATGGCACAGCATTCTGTCATTCGTTTCCTAACTTGACATAAGACAACCGAACGTATCCATCCACTCACTCTACACCGAAGCTGGCTAGGGAAAGGGGCAGCGGCACACAGGGCCGATCACCAGCGGGATTCTGAGAGGTCATCTTTGCACCCCTAGGGGCAACGCGGCGGGGCCCCTCGCCTCCCTGGCGGGTGTCTCTTTGCGGCTGCTAGGCGTCGGGAGCCGTGCGAGGCTCGGGACTGCCCCAGCGCGCGGCGCTGATTGGCAGAGCGGGCGCCGCCGTCCAGGAAACGGCTCGGGTTTCAGCGGGGGGGGCGTGGCCCGCCCGAGGAGGCTGCAGCGGCGGCGCGGGCGGCGCGGGGAGAGCGCCGGGAGAGGCGAGCGGCGGCGGCGGCGGCGGGCGCGGAACGGGCGCACGGACGATCGAGCGCGCGGCCGCCAGAGCTCCGGCGCGGGGGCTGCCTGTGTGTCCCTGCCCCGGCGCGGTGACTGCTCTCCGGGCTGGCGGGGGCCGGGCGTGAGCCCCCTGGCCTCAGCGTTCCTGCGAGCTGCGAGTGTTCGCCACTCGCCAGCAAAGTTTGGAGTAGGCAACGCCAAGCCCTAGTCCTTTCTTCTACTGCAGCCCAGATCCGAGGGCAGCCCCGGCGTCATGTCCGCGCTGTTCTGCGATCCCGGGCGCGCGTGAAGCCTAGGAACCTTGGCGCCGGCTGCGACCCAAGGGATCATTCTCGTTTTGGAGTTTTTTTCTCCGACCTCCTCGCCTGCTCCATCGCGACCCACTCCGGACTCCGGCGCAGCACCGAGCGCCGAAGAGCGCTGCCGTTCAAGGTAATCGTCGTGTCGAACGCCTCCGGGAGCTTCGCCAGCCGGGAAAGTGGGCGCCGTGGGAGCATGCGGGGCACAGGATCCCCGGGAGGAGGGCGCGGGGAAAGGAATTGGGGGCGCGCCCTGTCAGTCTCTGGCTGTATTGGTGATGAGGGAGTGGGTGCATGCGGATAGCTGGCTTTGGGGGAGTTTTCTTTCAGCACCTCCATCCAGATGCTGACATCTGCTTTTGCCGCCCGTACCCCTTCCCTGTCAGACTCCGGCAGGCACAGTCCTGCCGACTGGGCGAGTTCCTTTGAGCTCAGAGCTGGCGCGCCGTGGGGCCGCCTGCCAGTGGCACAACCCACAGGCGGGGGCCCGGCAAGGGCATCTTCAGGGTGCCTGGTCCTTGGGTTCTGGAAGCTTCAGCCTGGTGCTACACAGGCCCTCGGGAGAGGTTCTTTCCTGGGAAGAAACTGCTGGAGTGTGTCTGGCAACAACTCCAGAGGGATGGAGATGCCCAGGTGACACCTTTAGGAGGCAGCGGCTCGGGTCCCGCAGTCCGGTGCTGGCCGTCTCTCGCCCGCCACAGCAGTTGGCGTAGGAAGGATCACAGCGCGCCTGGGGCTAGGGGGCGAACTGGACCGACTTTTCCTAGTTTTCTTAGTTGCTCCGACCGCAGCCGCGCCGAGATGTTGAAAGCGCAGGCGAGTTCTAACTCGCGCGCTCATTCTTTCAGCGCGGGGGAATCGGCCGAGGGCCCTGCATGGCGCTGGCTTCCACCTTCGCGGCCAGGGGGCAGGCGCGGGAGGCCCGCCCCAGGCGCGGAGCTTTCTCTGCGCCCCTACTTACTTCCCAAGACCTTCCTTCCTCACCCCCCAGTTCAATAAAAACCTACCCTTAAAGCCAGACTTGCTTTCAAACTCTGGGCACCCATTATGTGTTTGGTGTGAAACGCTATCAACATTTAAAACTCTATTGTCCCCAGCGTCCCAAATCCCTGTAAATCTTCCACCAGCCTCGACTCATTTTCATCTGAAAAGCCTGTTTAGTTTGAATAGAAAAGCAATCAGGCGCCCCTTTCCTTCTCGTTGGAATGTCAATTAAAATGCAGATTTCTCAGCTCTTTAGCGCCCCAAGAAGAAGGACAAAACAGGATATTCCAGGCTGACAAATGAAAGAAATGCTACAATGAAGTTGGGGGGTAGTGGTGGTGATGTGCACCCCAAGCTGCTCCAAGTGCCTACTAAAACATTAGGGTAGGGATTATGGTTTTATGGATGGCAGCTAGTATTTTTTTTTGGATTTCGTTGTGTTTAGGAACACCCCGACCCCAGCCTGTGACAGCTCCCTTCTCTATTTAACCCTCAGCCAGAATAGGGGTCAACATTTAGTATTTATCCTGGTAATGTGATTTCTCCCATGAGAAATCCACTTGGGAACAAAACGTCAATTGCTCAGCCCGCTGAGGCATCCTGGGACTCAGGGGCCCTTTAAGGTAGATACACACACACACACACACACACACACACACACACACACACGCACACACGGCTGGTTCTCAACTAGTCTGCCTTCTTGCAGGACAGAGGAGAGTGTCTAAACTTGTAAAGCACTGAGCAAGTTCACCAGCCGGACCCTTTCTGCTGGTCACTTTGCCTGTCTTTGGAGGCAGACGTGTGTGTGCGCGCGCGGAGGTGATCCCAAGGGGCTGGTGATGGTGAAGAGCCATCCGTCAGAGCGACGGTGAGGACTCCTCCCTCGAAGGCTGAGAAGAGAGTTCCCTTTCAGGGGGAAAAATAAACACGCTGGGGCTTTCACCGGGGCTCAGCCTCCAGGAAGGATTATGGTATTGAAGGCAGGAAGCTGGGATTGTGGCCGCCAGGAGCATGCTGGGCCTGTGTTCCCAACACGGAGCCTTGGGACCTAATTATCCTGCCTAGGAGGTCGCTCAGCACTTTTGTCCACTCCGGTGAGGAGCTGCGCAGACCTGATGCCCTCACTTCTCGCCTTACAGTGGTTTGAGGAGGGGGTTGCTGTGGGCCTGGGCCTGCGAAGCGCCTACGTTCAAGTTTGAGTCACTCCAGGGCACTGGCCATCTCCCTCCTAGGCGCTCCGGGTGGGGAGGGTGGCCTGAGCACCCTGCTGAAAGACCTAAGATCTGAAATTGTTTGTAAAGCTGCTAGAGAGGCATTGTGGAAGTTCTTAGTAAGTCAATGAGAATGCTGTGTACCCCCCCCCCCCCCACAGGTGTATAGAAATAGACAGGGAATTAATTATCTTTTGGGGGAGAGAAATCTTTCAAGCCATCTAAAACCTGCATGTGGGGACACACACACACACACACACACACACACACACACACACACACACACACTTTCCTGGCTTTTGTTGGTAGCAATACCATTTTACCTGTGCCTAAAAAACAAAAACAAACAAACTAAAGCCACAATAGCCTATTTTCCCCCTTGGAAATGGCCCTTGGCATTGCTCCTCTTACTTCCCAGTGAGGGGCAAAAAGAGTAGATCTAGGATAGAGAGCGCTTCAGGGAGGTTCTGGCGGTGTCGAAATTCCTGTGTCATAATTGAAAGCATTAGACTCCCCCTCTTTCTTTCTTTCTTTCTTTCTTTCTTTCTTTCTTTCCTTTTCTTTTTTCATTAAAACTCTCACCCATCCCCAGTCTCATAAAACGTGCACCACAGAACCCAGTGCCCAAGGTTTTGTCCGGTCCTTCCCTGCCCTCGTTTTTTAAAGCAGATTCTCTCAAGCTTGCGCATTCTGACTCAAGGCTTAGTCACCGAGGACACTGAACAAACTTAAAGTTATTTGGACTGTGGTGAGCTTTCTTGGGAAATTCTCCCTGCCCTGGATGCAGTAAGTTGAGTGCCCTCTGGTAACTAACTGATCCTTGGGAAGCTTAACCAATCGGTTAGCATACTGAAAGTCCATAGGCCAATCGCATACCAGGAGGACTTGCAGGTACCATTGCCGCTACTAATGAACGCTTGCATTGTTCATCAAGGTGTGCATCTACTCCGTATCCCTTGACGTAGGTCGAAGATGTTTAGTTAGGATGCCTGTCTGCTGCTTTGTAGTCAGAGGAAGGGAATACAGGCGATGAGTCCCCCACCCCCAACCCCGTTTGGTTCAAACTCATCCTTTGTAAGTGGCTGCTTGGCGAAAGATTGAAACACACGCCTGCATTTGAAAATGAATCCTGACAAGTGTAAACTGGTGGGAATTTCTTGTAGCCTTCCTGGGATTCTTTCATTCTGTTTGTTAGTCTCCCTTTCTTCCTGAGAACCACACGGAAGAGACATGCCTCTCAGTTCCAGTCCAGCTGAAATACGGTTCTCCGAGCAGACCCTTCCTCTAGTCATCAGCCTTGTAAAGGCCAGCTGGAATAAGAGAAGTTAATGAGGCTGTTTGTGCCAAGCCCAGCAGTTTTAAACTCATTTTTTTTTTTTTTGCAGTTGCCCTTGAGAGGAAGGAAGGTCAAGTTGCTTCGGCATTCTAGTAGCTTTGATGGTGGGTGGACGGGCACACACTGTGTGGCTGGGTTCTACAGCAATGGTTTATCTATGTGTCTCTTAAAAGTCAGCTTTTTAAAAGATTAGCCTACCCCAGCTTGTGGACGCGTCTGCAAACACCTGGGATGCCGAGGTGACGATGGAAGGCTTTTCCGATAATGAGAAAGAATGTGTTTGCGCACATATCGAGAGGCTGAGAAACGGTTTTATCCCATCTGTGTTTAAGCGAGTTGGCACAGGGCAAAGACTGCACTAACCGGCTGAATCTCTTTCAGTGGCAGCGGCAGCGGCAGCGGCAGCAGCAGCAGCAGCGGCAGCAGCAGCAGCAGCAGCAGCAGCAAGCAGCCTGAGCACAGCCACCGCCACAGTGCCCTGGCTCCTGAGCCCCCTGTGGGCTGAAGGCATTGCAGGTAGCCCATGGTCCTAGAGGAGGTGTGCAGATGGGATTACCGTCCACATGGAGATACGGAAGAGGACCAGGGATTGGCACTGTGACCATGGTCAGCTGGGGGCGCTTCATCTGCCTGGTCTTGGTCACCATGGCAACCTTGTCCCTGGCCCGGCCCTCCTTCAGTTTAGTTGAGGATACCACTTTAGAACCAGAAGGTAAGTTCCTGCGTGTCATTTTTTAGGGTACCAGGTTGTTTGGGGAGATGTTTCTGGGGAGGGGGGAAGTGGTCATTAAAGCCAGTTGCCTAAGGAGGGTGGCCTCTCTCCACATGTTACACAGCAGAGCTTGCGGGAAGAGGGGCGGTGTCTTGGCTCCTAGGCATGAGTGGAGTGGTTTGGTTTGCTCTGTCCTCTGTGCTGGGTGAGGGAGGCACCAGTACCTTGCAGCACTGTGGAGGAGATGTCCCTTGGCAAGATGACTGTTGCCTTCTGCAATTGCTTTCTGGGTGGAGGAAGAGCTTTCTTTGACTTGCTACGTTTTGGCTAAAGGAAATAGGCAGTCTCTGAGGTTCTGAAGTTGAGCCCGGAGAGCCTTGCCATGCTGGGTGGTTTTTAAGCTGTTGTAAACTCTTTGTACTTGAGCCCAGCATCACAGAGGGGCAGGTTCAATGGTGGGAAGACTTGGAAGTGAATATGCCAAGGAGTCTTCCCGGATCCAAGGAAAGGCCAGGTTTCGCTAGTGTTTTTGCCTTTGGCTACTTGATTGCAAATGTGAAAAGCTACTGTGAGGTAGACATGGCTGAAATACAAAGCTGGGTAAAGATCTCGTCCTTCTCCCAGACCCTTCCGAGACAGGGTGGATAGCCAAACCTCTCTGCTTGGTGCAGCGTGGAAATCTGTCATCGGGAGGGAATATTGGTAGGCGAGTTATTTTTTGAGTGGTAATCCGAGCGTGACGCTGCAGGTCGTAGCACTCATCACCGCTTAATGAACGTGTTTGCCGAGGGCCCACCTGGTGCCGGCTGGGCTTTGGAGTCCGTCACGGTCCTGAGTGCTGGCAGGTCAGCTGACTTGCTGTGGTTACACACCCTGAACCAGGGTCCTGAGGAGCAGTGTGCTCATTCTGCGGGGAATGGTGAGAGGGGTGAGGCAGAACCCCCAAGCATATCCTCGAGGAGGGCTCGCTCGAGAGATGGGTCCCCAGGAAGATCCACCCAGGCACTAACTACTCTGTCTGAATGAGACTGGGGGGACACTGGGCTGTGCAGATGCCTGGAAATGCTGTAAATTACCAGGTGTCTTTGGAAAGGAAATATGGTAGGAGTTTGTGTGTGAGGCTGGTTCAACGTGTAGCCCCCCCCTCACACCCGCTTTTGGAAGCACCTCTTTGTGACTTACCCTGTGACATCAGGGAGAGTGTAATTTGCAACAGTGACGTGTTTTCAAAGGGCTTAATGTGAGGGGGAAAGGATTGGGTTTCTGAAAGTCTGGTCTGTACTTCTTTAATTTTGCTAATAATTAAAATGGATGTTCCCCTAATTGCTGGTTTTCCCTTGAGTGTGTGGTTCAGCACAAAGCAAGGAAGCTGAGCTGGGATTTCCTACAGCGTGGGCTTCAGAAACAGCCCTAGCTAGGAAAGAACTGTCATTTTTCATCTGGACTCTCGGGGCAGTGTGGCTGTGAGTTGCTTTCAGTGCAGAGTGTAAAATGGTCCTGGAGGGTTCCTGGACTGCATCTAATTACCTAAGGAAGGTTATAAGATGCTTGTACGTGCAGGTGGAAGACAGGTGGGGGGAGAGGAAGGAAGGACGGACGGATGGAGTCCCCCAAATGGCTCTTTGTGTAAGAACTGATAACTAACAATGTGAGCATTGTTGAAAGCAGATCCCACCACCTGGGGACCTGTAGATGCATGTAAGGGTAGGGAGGAAGGCCACAAAGTCCTGGAAGTTGTGGGTACACTTGGCTAGGTTCAGATTTTGCATGAGGTTCGAATCACGTCTAGAGTTGGGAGAGATGCTAAGAAAAAAAAAAGAAGAGAGAGAGAGAGAGAGAGAGAGAGAGAGAGAGAGAGGGAGGGAGGGAGGGAAGTCTTAAGGTGTGGGGCTTCACTAGAACAGGATGGGGGGAAGTGGGCGAAAGCATAGAACTCTCAGGTCCTCAGTTTCCCCTTCTGCTACCGAGGGTTCAATCTAATGGGTATGGGGGAATGTCTTTATCAATAGGCATTGAACAGTAACGTCCCCAGGTGCCTTCTGAGGACCACCTCAGGGGGCCTAGTTTTCACCAGTGACCTGGACAGGAAGAGCAGCAACACAGCCCCTGGCATCCCCATCCCCAGCAGCCGGGCTCAAGGCAGTGCCCGTTCTCACTGCAGCAAGGAAAGTATCAAGTATATCTTGATGAAAGTTGCTTTTTGTGTGGAGGAGACGGCTGTGCTGGGTCTCTGCAGGGCCTGCGCTTGCTTGCCCTGTCTGTTAGACCAACGTTGCTGTTGATGTTCACTTGACTAGAAGGTAATGAAGTTAGAGACGGGGCTCCATGCTCTAGGCTCTGATGTCTCCTCACCCCTACTGGAAAATGTGTGCATGCGCATCCCTTCAGCCACCAGATTAGCCGCAACCAGAGTTTTAGGTAACTTCAACTTCCCTTGTCTGAAGCATCATGGAAGACACTGGCTTGCTAACTTGGAGGCTCCGTTTAGAGAATGCCTATTGGGCCAGAGAAGTTTGTAATAAAAAAAAAAAATTCCTAGAAAGAGCACCATGCCCGCCTCCCAGGGAGTCCTTTTGGCCTTTTAGGGAAATGTTATGCTCAGTCATGTAGTTCTGTGTAGTATGTTTCATCACGTACTGTATGTCCTCTTCCCCCATGCCAGTGTGCCTCTGGACATCTTCTCAAGTGGCAGAGGCAGGCTTGGGTCAAGTCAGTTGACCCAAGAAGAAAGTAACCGCTATATGATTTTACTCAGTGTTTCCGAATAGGAGTCATTGGGTCCAACTGCTCACTCCTTGGGACAAAGGACAGCAGTGTCAAGAGTTGCCGGTTGGTGTGTGTGGGGGGGTGCTATTCTGTTGCTTCATACTTTGAATGTTCCCAAGGTAGTCAGGCTTTATTACTGCGGGTCTGAGCTCTTACTTTCAGATTTCCCCCTGACATTGTCACCTGCTCTGGTTAATTAAGTCGTTGTTGACATTAAGGGAATCTGTTTACCCCAGGCCCAGTAGGAGCTAAAATAAAAGGGCTTTTCCAAGCCCAAACCCTTAATTACTTTCCCACCCTAGCAAAGGAACAGCCTGGGAGTGCGGAATGGGGGGGGGGAGTAATTTGCATACCTTAAAAAAAAACCAACCCAACAGTATATTAGGCAGTCTTCTGGGGGGTGATGCTCTTCTGGACGGAGGTGAGCCTTTATAAAGTTCAGCAGCAGTGATGTCGGGCGTGAGGTCTGCGTGGAGACCTGCTGAAGTCAGACTTTTTCCAGGGTGGCTCGAGTCCTTTGCCCCAGAGTTCCCTGCTCGCTGTGGTCTCAGCCTTCCACATTTAATTGCCAGTTACAAGAAGAGAAGAGAAATATCTACATGGTGCAAGTGGATGATTTAAAACAAGTCTTGTGCTTCCAATTATCTGCATTTCTCGTTCCTCAGTATGAGTGTGAATATTTAACAGTTGACTGTAACTTGATAGTCCGCCGAGGAACAAGGGCTTATTCTTGGTCAGTTAAACCAAATGCAGGCACAGGCTGTTAAACACACAGTGGAGTACACATTCTTCATTAGTATATAACGTATTTCACAATTCATGGACAAAGAACTGTGTTTAATATTACTTCTAGAGCAAAAATCTGGCCAGCTCAGAAAATTGGCATTTATATAACTCTCTTGCTGGCTTCCGCTGGTTGGGATAGAGAATATCCCAGTCTGTCTGCCTGTCTGTCTGTCTGCCTGTTTATTTTAGTTAAAAGACTAATTACTTACTTAACCCCCCCCCAAAAAAACCCCCCCCCAAAACCAAAACCCTCTCCCTTCCCAGCCAGCACCCAAACCCTTTTTGTTGTTGTTTTTAAGATTCATTTTTAAATTAGGTGTGTGTGTGTGTGTGTGTGTGTGTGTGTGTGTGTGTATTTGTGTGGGTATGTGTGCATGAGTGCAGGTGCCTATGGAGGCCAGAAGATTTGGATGCCCAGGAGCTCAGTCTGGAAGTGAATATGGGTCTTCTGCAAGAGCAATATGTGCTCATAACCACTGAGCCATCTCTTCTGCTCCAAGATATTTCAAATTTTGGTTTTCTTTTTTTTTCCCCCTCTGTTGAAGGTGAGAATTTAAATAACCAAGCATTCCAATATAAGATGTTTCCAATATCAGATTTAATGAGTAATTACATGGTTATGAAATAACTGGGGTAGTGTTTAAACAGGAAGGGGATGGTTAATGTTCGGATTTTCTGTGGCGCGCATGCAGTAGCCCTCACACTTGCAGACTGTTTGGCTGCTTACATACTTAGGGTGGTCGTTAAAAGACAAGCACGCTCCTTTCATCAGGGTCTGTTTTACTTTTCCATTTCTGATTGAGTTCCTGGGATTGGTCCAGCTGGGTGTCTTGTCTTGGTTGGCAGCTCAGGAATTATTTTGGGGGAGGGGGTGCTGCGGGCTATTTTACAGATAATTATGGGTTTCCTGTGCACAAATGTCTCTGTAGGGGCTGGAGCAATGACTCTGTGATTAACAGCACTTCCTGCATTTGCAGAGGACTGGTGTTGGGTCCCCAACACCCACAGGGAACGGCTCATAATTGTCTTTATCTCCAGCTCCAGGGGATCTGCTGCCTCTGACCTATAGCTGCCTGCGCATGCATGCTCTTTTTACACACGTGTTTCCCTTGCCTTTACTGACATTATTGCTTTGTAGAGAAGGATAGAAAATTCCAAGATGGTAGTCCATGAGTGATAGCCAAAGGTGCCTCGTAGAAGCCTCTTCTTAACATACAGTTGGCAAGCCAGGCAGTGGTGGCCTACGCCTTTAATCGTAGCGTTAGGGAGGCAAGAGGTAGGCTGATCTCTGAGTTTGAGGCTAGCCTGGTCTACAGAGTTCTAGCACAGCCAGGACTACAAAGAGAAACCGTGTCTCAAAACAAACAAAAACCTAACACACACACACACACACACACACACACACACAGAATGAAAGCTTGAAGTTGTAGTTTTGTAAAAGTATATTTTATCATCAGGACAAACCATAACCATTCTTTTGTGCTGGTTGTTTTTTTTGTTTTTTGTTTTTTTGAGATAGAGTCTTGCTATGTAACCCATACTGGCTTGGGATTTGTTCTTGTAGCCCAGATTGGCCTAGAACCTTTAATCCTCCTACCTCAACTTCCACACCTAGCTATCCATCATCCTTGAAGAGCATGTGTCTTGATTTTCAGTAATTTTGGAAATCTTATGACTATGATTTGTTTTTACACTCTATGTGTACAAGCATTTTGCCTGCATGTATGTATATGCACCATGTACATGTCTGATGCCTGCAGAAGCCAGAAGAGGGCTTCCAATCCCCTGGAGTTAGAGTTCCAGATGCTTGTGAATTGCCATGTGGGTCCTAAAATAGAACCCAGTGGTCTTCTTCACTGCTGAGCCATCTCGCCAGCCCTATGATTCAATGTGGAATGCCTGTTTTTTTTGTTTTTTGTTTTTTGTTTTGTTTTGTTTGTTTGTTTGTTTGTTTGTTTTTGGTTTTTTGCTTGAGGCTACCATAAGTAATGATGCTCTTTGTGGACTTTTTTTTTTTTTTTTGCATTATGAGAGTAAAAAAGAAATCTACAGCTTGCTTTTGACTGGGCCAAGTCAGGGAGCTAAACTGTCGCATACCCTCTCCTTTGACTTTTTTGTCCAACTGAAGAATCATGAATCCCAAGGTATTTCTGGACAGAGAGAATTTCAGGTTATGGTGATTGTGTTTTATGAGGGTGTTAAAAATAGCTCATAAGGAGAATGCTGATTGATTCTGGAGTGAGAACCAGGCCAGCGTGTTTATTCGTGTCATTTATGCAGCACCTTTCCCAAAACATCTCAATCCTGAGCGCTAACTAAGTAAACTCATGGAAATTCCACGACTGTTTCCTGACCCCGGAACTTGCCTTTTACTACACAGTAGGGTGTTGTTACGCCTGACAGTTTACAATTTACAAATACTGTGGTTCTTCCCCCCCAGTGTTTTAAAGGTACTCAGACACTGTGAATGGCCAACTTGTCGTTGTTTGTTACTGGTTGAAAAAGAGATCTTTGGGACTGGAGATCTTTGTAAAGTTTATTCTCTTTGGACACCCTTCAAGTGCACATTTGAGAGCTGACAGTTGGCTAGCCCTAGCTAGAGTCATGTGGCTTGCTTCAAGGCAACTCTTTCCTGTTCCACCCCAACCCTTGGATTTCCACTAAGACTGTTGCTTAGCTGGCTGTAACAGGTACACTGCCTATATGGATAAGTATTTCCAATGTAAAACCGCTCAGGTCTTTAAAGACTAAGGAATCCTGATCCAACATTTGACTCAACATTTTAAGTAGAAACTAGTAAAGTTGTTTTGAATGGTGTGTGATGTGCTGTAGAGGAAACTGCCCTTGGGAGCTGAGTTTGAAAGTCTCTACTATCTCTTGACCTCAGCCAAGTAAGATAACCCTCTGAAACATCAAGATAATATCTCTCTAAAATGTACAGATTGAAGACAAACTGGACCGTAGTTCCTGGCTCAGCGCAGGTGCTCGGTAAATGCTGATTTCTTCCCGTCCCACACCCTTGTCAGAGTAAATAAAACCTGTACTTCAGAGACATGGTAAGATGCCTGCCTTGTAATCTATAATGATAAATGACAAATTTACAGGCATTTAAATAGAAAAAAATGCTAGGCCTTCCTTTATCCAACTCTTGCTGCCCTCTTGCAAGTCCCCTGGAGTTTAGACATGTGACTCTTTTGCTGCTTACAGTCCAAGTGTTTGAGGTTGATATTCTTTCTTTCTTTCTTTCTTTCTTTCTTTCTTTCTTTCTTTCTTTCTTTCTTTCTTTCTTTCTTTCTTTCTTTCTTTCTTTCT
>OU015757.1:10543004-10560213 GCA_907169655.1 Acomys percivali | reverse complement strand
TCTTTCTTTCTTTCTTTCTTTCTTTCTTTCTTTCTTTCTTTCTTTCTAGAAAGTCAATTGTAGCTACACAACACATAGTCACCGGCATATCACGGGCATGGTGTGTTTTGGCTGGAGAGTCTTCTGTTTGAGGTTTCCAAAGGATCACTGTAGGCCAGTGAAGGGCGGTGGAGAGGTTGGGGTGAGCTTGGTGGGGTGTGTTGGGTGTGCTGTTCTGTGCTCTGCTCTGTCTAGGCCAGCGAGGTACCTGCCCCCTCCCCTCCATGGTGAGTGGTGGTTGCCTTTTGCCATCTTCTCCTTCAATGCTGTCCCCCATTAGTCTGCCAGGGTAGCTGGGTGCTGAGCTTCTAGTCATGTGCATAGAAGGGAGCTCAAGAAATTGGGTATGCAGTTTGTCTTATATATGTATAATAATATAAATGTATATGTAAGAAAGAAGGAAGGAAGGAAGGAAAGAAAGAAAGGAAGAAAGAAATTGGTATGGAATCCAGAGTGGTGACAAGTTCAGGATGAGATCATGCCCTTCAGCTCAGTCCTTGGGATAATGATGGTAACCATGAAGATGGATGATGTCATGGTCCTCACACCATTGCTTGTGATAATGAAGGTGAAGGTGGTGATGACGGGAGCAGCCAGGCATTTATGAAGAGCCTGTGGTGTCTCCTATGTGCTAGGTATATGACAAATTGCCCCTTTCCAATGAACAGGCAGATCCCCGGGATTCTGTTTCATGAACAAGATCTCTGCACTTCTTAGAGAGGCTGTGATTTCTGAACTTCACAGTGAGCACACACACCCAGCCTTAGGTGAATTTAAATTTAAATTCTGTTGGAAGATGGATTTCCCAACTGATTCCGCCTTCCTCAGCAAGAGGACATTTGGTGGGGTGTTGGGCATGCTTCTTGTTTTTTTGCTTACCTCTGCTTTGAGCATTCAACTTCAGAGGACAGGCCAGCTGGTTGTGTTTCTTCCTCCTGTACCCACACCTCTTCCTTAGGTCATTCGAAAAAGAGTTTCAGGCAGTAAAACATTTTCAACAGTTAGGCTCTATGATTCTTCTATAATGGCCTCTGGTATAGGGAGTTGGTGAGAAGTCTGTACCTTCGGCTGCCAGGGGAACCAATGGGAGATGACACAGAGCCCCAAGGTGGTGCCCCATACTGAGTCACTGAACAGGCGCTCAGGACAAGGAGGGCTGTCCTGCTGTTGCCCGTTTGTCCCTAAGTCATCCCTAGGTCTTCCTTGCTTCAGACCCTTCTGTGCGTGGTCCAGATCCTGCCAATCCTTAGTCTGAGTACATTGCTGTCTTGATGGCATTTCAGACTTTTCTTCCCAGCATTCCTGCCTTGCAAAAGGCCACCTGCACGAGACTATCTGGAACTCCTCCAGCCTGTGATTATGGAAATGACAGGTGTGGAGGCCCTTCTGTGTCACCTCTCTCCAGAGACTGGGAACTCTCCATCATCCTCTATCCACCTTCTGTCTCCTCTCCTCTGCCCCAGGGGAAAAAAGAAAGAAAAAATTCCAAGAACCCACCCTCCTCCCTAGGGCCAAAAGAAGCCAGGAAATGAAGCCTATTTTTTTTTTCCCTTTTTTTTTTTTAAAGCAGAGTTCACTTTGGTGGCCTTTAAAAAAAAAAGAAAGAAAGAAAGAAAGAAAGAAAGAAAGAAAGAAAGAAAAAGAAAAGTGAACTCTGGTCCCAGCCAGGTGTGGAGGTGAGTGGGACTGGCTGGAATACAGGTCTCGTAGAGGTCACTTGTGCAGTGAGTGGGCTTCAGAGGTTGCAGGTATGAAGTGAGTCAGGGCCCCTGTTGGCAAGAAGGACCCACGGCAGCTTTCCCTCAGAACTGCACATCCCTTGGGTATAATGACCACTTCCCAAGCTAGTAGAGAGAGAGAGAGAGGATGCTATAGGTGTGCTTTTCCAGGCTCAGGGTAATAAATTCCCCTTGAGTTAGTTTCCCAACTCATTGGTTGATTGGTGGAGCTAGGGTCTTGAACTTCTGATTTTCCTGTCTCTACCTCCTGAGTGCTGGGATTACAGGCAGGCACCACCATAGCCGGTTCCCATCTCATCTCTGTTGTAGAAAGGTGTTCACCCTTGGAGAGTCCGAGGAGGCTGCACCATGCAGTAGCCAGTTATTTTGCTCTGTCCCTTGATGTCTCTTTCCTGGCTCCGCATTTCTCAGATTGGTGTCTTGCCCAGTCATCACGGAGGCAAGGAAATGGCAAGGCTGAGAAGTCAGAAAAGCCCTGTTGGTCTTGGGCAAAGTAGTGACTGCTCCTTCCTTGCCTGGCACAGTGACATACCTTGTCCTCGGAAAGCCACAATGTTTGGGCGCCTTGCCCGGATCCTCCTAGACTCAGTGGTGAAGTCTGAAGGTAGCCACTCTTCAGATTTGTTTGCTTTCTGAAAGCCTTCCCCTCCAGGCAAATCTGAGGTCTGTAGGGCAGGAGACAAAGATTAACCATGGTGGTGCCGTCCTAATTTGGAACTCCCCAGCAAATGTGGGTATCTCGCGTCGCCAGACAGAGAGTCGTCGCTTTTCCCTGGAAAACACTGCGGAAAAGTGATCCTTATGGCTCTGGCCTGCCTTTTTAGGTCCTGTCGTGTTAACCCAGCTGGGAAGAGCTGCCATCCTCAGCTCCAGGATGATCCCTGGCCTCTTCTGAAGAGGAGCTTTCTATGAAGCCATTGCTGTCCAGCCAGCGGCTTGCTGACCAAACCTCTAGCTTCTGAGCTAGCTGAGGTTCAGCTACAGGATCAAACCCACTCCGTGGGGCAGGCCATCTGTTTCTCAGCCTCCAGCTGCTGGCCCTTCATTTGCAATTGGCTGGGATGCTGCTGGTGGGGACTGGTCCTGGGGCCACATCTGCAGCCTCTGAATGGTATTGTAACTGGGGTCCTGCTGAGAAAAGAAAGGCCAAGCCCTTTAAATAAACTCGCTGAACAATACCCCCCTAAAGGTCTGGAGTTAGGGAAGCAAGAGGCAGCCTTGCCCTCTGGGGCTAACTCTTAACCTTGCCTTTTGTGGCCAGGCCACTTTAGAACTACTCTCTCCTTCAGAAAGTGCTTCCCAAGGGGAGGAGGGAGGGCCTGGTCAGAACTAGGAAAATGTCACATGGGATTTGGGCATCGATCTGCCCCTTAAGGGAATTAGAGGGCAAACATCTCCTCTTGAGTGTATACCATTTATTGAATATTTATCTCCGTGTTGGAGAGGCAGGCTTGTTCCAGAGGCAGCTTCTGAAAAGCCACAGGCAACATGAAGTCCGTGCAAACTTGTCTCTGGAATGTAGCTTGGCCTCAGGAACACCTGCCAATTACCCTCACTGCAAGCAGGCCCTGAAGCTGTGGCTGCTTTAGGTGCTGTGATTTGGGCGTGGGGGAGGGGGGCTGTCGACTGTAGTTTGGTGTTAGAGCCCTTATTCCCAGCATCAGGGGGTGTGTGTTATGATAATTTGGCCCTCTACCAGCTGAGCCTGATAGGGATTCTTGACTGTAAAGACTACCTAGGGGGTGTAAGTGGGGTGTGTATGTGTGTGTGTGTGTGCTTGCGTGTGCGCCCGCGCTCGTTGAATGGATAGATAGCAGGTGTGCTGTGGGCTGTTTGTTTGTGTGCTTTGTGTGTATGTGTATGCTTGCCCACCCCCGCCACCCCCAACATGTGTGTGTCTGTGTTTGTGTGGAGGCCAGAGGGTGACCTCAGTTATTTTTCTTGAGGTGTTGTCCACCCTTGGTTTTAGTGCCCGGGTCTCTTACTGACCTGGAACTCACCGTATAGGTTAAGCTGGCTGGCCAGCAGGCCCTAGAGATGTATCTGTCTCTGCCTCCCACCACAACTAGTTTTAAAAATTATTTTATTATTATTATTTTTTAATGTGGGTTCTGAGGAATCAAAGTCAAGCTCACAAAGTAGGCACTTTATGGACTGCGCTATCGGTCACCAGCCACCGCCCCCCCCCCCGGAAGTTATAGAGGGCTGCAGGGTTTTTGGCTCATTAGCTTCTTGAACAGGTATTAGGCATGGCCTTGATGAGGAGAGCCTTCCAAGACCTTCAGATGTTTGCTTCCACTTGGGAACCTTGCAGGAATCCCCACTTAGGAAAGCAGCGTATATAAGATGTGACAGATTTGTTCATTTGCAAGAAAACCCTGGCTTGGAGTCAGAGCAATGCAAGTGGGCTTTCTCACTGGGCTGTACAAACCCTCTGCTCACACACCTGCTGGCCTGTTAGAATCAGCTTGTGACCCATAACCCAAGCCCCATGTGGCCCCTGGCTGGTGCAGGACTGCAGGTAGGGCACTTGTGTTCCCTACCCACTCACCAATCCTCCCCCATGCACAGAGCCCTTCCTCTGTGAGGGACTTCCCAGAAAGCCTTGGGTTCTCTCTTTGAGCCACCATTTGCCAGCAGCTGGCTTTGCTGGTGTCTCAGGAACTGAGGAGGCTGGGTGACCACGTTCGTCCCTGACAGCAGTTAGTTTTAAGCTCTGGTCTTGGGACATGGGAGCCTGTGAGAACCCAGCCCATGCCGGAGGCTGACTCTGGAAAGTGTTTTTTTTTTTTTTTTTTTTTTTTTAAATACACAACAACCCAAAATCATTGCAGTCATTTTCCAGCCTTCGACCTTTTCAGAGTCTCCCCCAGGTGACTGTGGTGTAAGGGGTGAATATGTCTGCCTGTTGTACATACTACATGGATAAAACAAAGGCTGTGATGTCATGGGGACAGGGTGACGGCATGTGTCATAGTGGGAAATCAGCAAATCTTATAGAGGCGACATTTGGGTTAGATTTTGAAAGCTACAAAGGAGCCTCTCAGGTGGAGTACCTTCTGGCTAGGCAAGCCAGCATGTGAATGAAAGAAGAGAGAGGGAAGAAGCCGGGATCAGGGTGATGATGTAAATGTTTCTAAAGAGACACTATGGTGGATCTTACGACTGTATCTGTAGGTTGGATACATTCCATTCAGTCCTTCACCTTTCTAGAAGTCCTTATCCCATTCCTTGACGTTGTAGCTACAGGGAACACAGCAAGCCTGGCCCCACAGCTGAGATTCAGCAAGGTTTCCCAGTGGCGTTTGTCTGTCTATGGATCCAGCCCTAGATGGCAAGATTTTTTTTTTTTTTTGGAAATAGCGTGTCCCAAAGAGTCCTGCAGAGCTTAGGAAGCCTGTGCTTTCTCTGCAAGTGCGTCTTCAGGACACGGGAGGCCGGGGCCTGGCTGGCCGGACTGTGGGTACAGACTCTTCTTTGTACCTCTGAGCCACGAGTGCTGGGTGCTTTGACATAACTTGCAATGCCAGTTTCTACTTCCTGGGTGCTATGGAGTCTAATGGCTGAGTTCTCTGGGACACACTCTCCGAACAAAAGGGTCTATTTTGCAGTTCCTGCTCAAGCAAAGCATCCATAGCTAGGGAATTTGTGGGGACTGTACTGATTTGATCTCTACTCATGTCTTGGTGGCCCAGTGGGAATTTCACCCTGGGGGGAATATATGAATTGAGTATATGTGTTGTGACCAGGAGTGAAATCAACCTCTGTCACTTGGACACTATCTTCACATGTCAGGATTGGGTGGGTGGGGGGTGGCGCAGATGGATAGGGGGTGAGTTGCCTCAGAGCTGCCTCTGAGTTCAGATGTTGCCTGACATAGTGACTCATTCTCCAGTGAGGGCATTCTTAGGCCCTTTTGCCCCTTCTGTATTTTTATTTTCTCCTGAGCTCAGCATAATTTCTTTCAAATGCAGAGGGCTGTTACACTCAGTTTCTCAAAAGCCAAAGCTGAATTATGAGGGATGTGCCTAAGTACGTAATGTGTAGTGGTTCCCATATTGGAAACATTACCACCTACTGGTTTTCTCTGATGAGGCAACTTGAGCCAGTCCAGAGTTTTTGGGGGCTGTCAGGCTAACTGAGGCTTGAGGTAGCTATTAGTGGGGGGGACATGACACAAGGAGTTTGCAGTCCCGACACATGTCTGAATAGTTGCTCCAGCTAGCTATTGGTTGTAAACAGAATGCCTTGGCAGCCTGTTCACCTAGCTCCATTCCGAGGCAGGCAATTACATCTCTTTTTCCTCCCACCCCAATTTTTTTTTTTTAATGCCGCAATATTTTTTAAGGTTGAGAACTTCCATCTTTGTCCAGTGTGGGTGTTGACCGCTCCTCCGCCCCCCCCCCCCCTCCCCCCCTGCCGCCCGTTAAGGCTGAGTTGTACCGAGGCCTTATAAGGCCCGGGTTTGATATCAGGATGTGCGAGTTGGTTCTTGTAAAAGGGAAGCTTTGAAAGTAGGAGCTGTAGCAGCCAGCTCCGGTATGTCATCTTTGTGTGGGAGGACAAACCACCAGAGGTGGGTGTTCCTGACTCCACCCAAGGACCCCATTGGCCTTAATATCTTTATCCTGAGCTCTGGTGCCAGCTCTGTGCCAACCATACTATGCAAAAAAAAAAAAAAAATGTCCAGGAGGGGCTCTCCCAAGGTCCCAACCTGGCCAAGTGTCACAGGTCTCCAAAACCCTAGGTGGACATTCCAGGAGTCATCTGCCCTGCTTTGGAAATGTCCTTGCTTCGTAGTTACAAAGAACATTTCCGGTTCTGTGCATTGTTCTGTGGCTCACCAGGACTGCAGAGCGGTCCCCACAGGGTATCTTTATGGCTCGGAAGGCAGAGTGGACCAACCCCGCTGCCCAACCTGTCGTGAACCTGGTGTCCCATGACTTTGCAGTGACATTTGGCAACTTGATTCCCCATTCTCTGTCGAGACCTTTGGCAGTCCTGCGGCTGTGGTGTTTATTTGACTTGTGCTAGATGGCACCGTCTGGGAAAGCACCAAACCGTGTTATTGTCCTTGCGCCAGTGTTCCTGTGCAGTCTGCTGGTCTAGAGATGGCATGACGGTGGAGTCAGCTTAGCCAGGCAGTCCCTTGACAGGACATGCCTGCTGGGACGGCCTCCTCTTCTCCACCTTCCTCCTGGGTTTTCTCCCTGCCTCCTCTCTCCTGTTCTTTCCCCATCTCTTCCCTTTCTCCTTGGATTTCCTTCCTCTAGGTGAATCTACTCCGAGTTCCCTTTCTCTGCTTTCTAGAGGAATGTGTTTTGGGGTCAGATACCCTTGTGGGGAGCCCCCCTAAGTGAGACTGTTTGGGGCACCCCGCTGTATCTTTAACTCAGAACCTTTAGACACTGGAAGAGATGTCACCCCTGGGGACACCCTGGAAGTGGCTTGGTGTGAAATGCGGTGTGGTCAGCTGCACCAGAGGCAGTTGCCAGAAGAGCCTCCTATCCCCTGAGTGGTGGGAATCTGCCATGGCGCTCTGCGGGAGATGATTGGCCAGGGCAGGCCTTGGGCTCCCATCTGTTCTCTGTTTGCACTCGGGCGCCATTTCAGAAACCACATGGGAAAAGTTTATAGGCAAACATTATAAAGAGTGACAGTCTGAAGTGCTGCTATTGCAGGCTTGGCAACGCACGGCACTACCTGAAGAAGCGGCTTCCCACTTCCAGACGCCCTGGCTGTTGGGGAGCCTCAAGCTGGCCATCCTGATGGTGCCGACGAAGAGTTCTGTGTGGTCACTGGGCTTAGTCTTAGCCTAGCCTCACTTACTCCCTTCAGCATCCCTTCCTAGGGTGGCTTCATACACAGTGAGGTGTCCTGTACCCACCCCCACTCCCCAACAAGCTCCTCACCCAGAAGGGGGTGGGGGGGTGAGGAAGATTCTGCCTCAGTTTCTCTTTCACCTGGGTCAGAAACCTCTTGTTTCTGAATTCCTCTTACTTCCCAGGGGAGAGTGACTTGAGAGATGTCTTGGGAAAGGAAGGAGGCTCATGGCAGGACAAGAGCCTCATATGTACTTTTTCTTTAGAATCTTACTCCGTAGCCCAGGCTGGCCTTGACTGCACTCAGTCACTTAGGTAGGCCTGCTGCAGGCTTTGACCTTATGCCCCTCCTAACTACCCATGGAGTGCCACCATGCCCCAATACCGTTGATATTTTCATTATTGGCTTTTGATGCTGTGAAGGGCCCTCTTTGGTTTTTTTATTTGTTTGTTTTCTGAGTGTCAGAGTAGCCAACTCACCGGAAATGTGCCCAGTATGCAGGAAACTGCTGGCACATTTCAGGAGTTGGTAACTTATGTGTAGAAACACAGCTAAGCCTCCACACAGGAGAGCCTCCAGCTACTGTTGTGTTTGCAGTAGGTAGAAACAGCTGAGTGGAGCCTGCCCAGAAAGTAAACATGTCACCTTGTTTGTTCAGAGAGTTTAGGTAAAATGACAATGTATGGCCCGGCTCCCATGCTTCTTTCCAAGGTTCCATTTAATTATGAAAGATGCATGCGGACATGCTGTCTGTCTGTGGAAACTTCCGAAAGAGCATTTGGTACAGAGAAATGTAGCTTCTGGAACTTTCTGCCCATTGTTCTGGGGGAGAGTGCAGAGGAGGGAACGTGGAAGCTGTGGTCCCAGAAATGTTAAATGCAGGAAATGTTGATATTACTATAAAAGAGACTGTTTGGATTTCTCAGGGAGTGAGTTCCTCGCCCTGTGTCCGTTGTCACGTGTTACACGGAGCCGAGCGGTGGAGTCAGACAAGGAGCGGCCTGTGTCAGAAGGCCATCTGAGTGGGAGAAACAGGTGTGGGGCGGGGGTGGTGGCAAGCGCAGTGTCCTTGATGCCTTGTCCCCTTGTAGGCCACTAGGAGTGGTTAAGGTATAGAGCTGAGATATCACAGGACTCTAGGAGCAAGCGATGATTATGAGGAAGCAGCCCCGAAGCCCTGAAGCACAGAAGGGGAAACCTTCACCTGTCAAACAAGTCTTCAGGGCTAGGCAGGAACAGATGGCTTCTTCTCAGCATGCCACTTGGGTTCCATGTTCTTAGTAGCCTGGCTTATGATGTAGCTCGTGTGTGCTCCATTTGCAGGGACCTCTGAACTGGTTCAGTGGGGACACTGGGTGGCCTGGGATGCCATTGATTTGCCTTTTATCCCCCTCCCCCCTTTATTATGGTCCCTCAATATCCTTCTCTCTTTATTGGTTATTCCTTCACTCTGCGGTGTTTGACCTTCTACCCCCTCCCCCTTCCTTTTGCTTGTATTCACCAAGTTGTGTTTCCTGCCTTGACGTTAGGATGGCTCCGGTCCATACTTATCTTGCTAATGTGCTTCCGGGTGATGCATGACTACCTCGGAAGCCAGCCATTGTCCTGGGAAACTAGACTTTCCACTCGGTTTTACCAGCACTCAGAACCCACTTGGAGCATGCCAAGCTGTCCTCAACCATTCCCTGAGATGGGCGCCCATGAGTGAAGTCTTGAGATTGAAAAACCCAGCTGTTTCTGAGCGCACTGTAGCGCCACAGTCACAGCTTCAGAGCAGCAGTGGGGTGACTGACATCAACTCGCTTGGTTGTGGCTAGAAGATCAAGAATGTAGTGGGTGGCTCCCAGGAGCCTCGCCTATACTGTCTGAGCATTCCTGTATCTTGGTGGTTGGGGATCCTGTGGCTGAGAGGCTATGTGAGGCAGAGAGGAAATGAACTCAGGTGTCCTTGTACCCAGGGCAGTGCCCCTTTAACCAAACATCCAGTGTCCTGTTCTACCTGAGGGCCCTTCCTCATCCTGTGTTCCTCATGGCCAAAGTAGAAATGGTGGTGCAGTGCAGTAGAATTGGTCCAGCATGGTCCAGCAGTGCAGCCTGATTTCAGTGAGTCTTGGTCCTTTGTTGATGCTGTGTGGAGGAAGGGCTCCTCCATCATTTTCTAACATTGTATGACTCTTTGGTCCAGAGATGCTAGGACCACCTTGGCAGATGGTGTGAGACTTGGGGTCAAATCGAATCCCCCTTCCTTTCCATAGTTCTCTTCCTTGTCCTTAATCATACGTAAACCCTTTATTTTACTTATTATTGTTATCAGTGTGTGTGTGTGTGTGTGTGTGTGTGTGTGTGTGTGTGTGTGTGATGTGTGAGTGTATGGGGGCACGTGTGCCACAACGTGTATGTGGAAGTCAGAGTGCAGTTTTGTGGAGTCAGTTCTCTCCCGTCCTTACACCTTTTTATGGGTTTTGGGGACCAAACTTGGCTTTAGGCAAGCATGCCTTCATCCACTGAGCCATTTTGCCAGACCCACTTCTCTCTCATTCTTTTGGCCGGCCAGGTCGGCTGCCTCTGTTTAAACAGGCCTGGGGGACCTGATCTGAGAACCTTCCAACCGAATTCTCAACATCTTTCACACTTGGCTCTGTGCACTGCCCGTTGGCTACAGAGCCACTGCTGCTCCTTGCAGAAGACCCCTCCTAATCACGTCAAAAAAACAGAAGCTGAAACACCTTCTGTGAGGGCGACACTATCAGTGCTTGGGGCTTGTAGGCCATGAGATCTCTTTCGCAATGACTCTAGTCTGCCCTTGTCACACAAAAGCAGCCCTAGACAATACGTGCCCGAAGGAGTGTGGCTCTGGTCCAAGAAGTCTTTGTTTACCAACGCAAGCGTTGACTTGGCCCTGAGGCCATGCTTCGCTGGCTCCTGCCGCCCACGGGGCCTTTGCCTACCATATCTGTGTGGACTGCTACCTAGCTGCCTCACCCTTAAGATCACCTCATATGCTTTATATTTTCTGTGAAATTTCTATATACTTTTCGTTTGCTCCGCCATAATGGAAGGTCCACCAGGGCAGGGACTCCATCTAGCCTTCTGTAGCTTCCTGAGCCTACAGAACGAAACTTGGCTAGTGGGAGGGTGTTCGATAAACCGTGCTGGTGAGAAAAATAAGCCTTACCTGGTTGTCAGTTGGGGCTTACTTTCTATGTCCTCCCCCACTTTTTGGGGGAGTGTTTTTCCATGTTTAATCAACTCTTATTTTCTTCCTTATGTGGGTTTCCCTCTTTGTGTTCACATATTCTTTCATGCCTGTACCCCTCTTGGCTGTGTGCATTTGAAGGGGGTCCCCTGTGAAAAGCCTCAGGCCCCTTGTGCTGGCTGCTGCTGTTGGTATTTCTTAGACCAGATGTTTATTAAATAGCGGGACTGAAACATGAATTGACTGTAGCTTAGTCATGTGGGCGATTTGTTCTTTTCAGTGGGCTCTGGGCAGAATAATTGCCTTGTGATGCCCAGATCTGGACCTGGCCCAGCGCGGGGGAAGGAAGCATTGTGTTTTCCAGGCTTGGGACTCTGGGTACCATTCACAGCTCTCACTGTAGGGATGAAAGCTTACTTCATGGGCCCTTGTGGCTACGCTGGCCCCAAGAGCAGGGCCAGTGGCTTCCTCTCATTTATTTTTTTTGGGAGCAGATGAGGGGGTTGGAGCCTGGTGGGTCTCATCCTGCCCCGTCTCTTAGAGGATTGTGATGGTGTTCAATATGTCTGCCTTCTCTGTGTATAGCAAAGATGCCCCAGGGTGGAGATGGGAGTGTGCTACAAAGACCTGTCAGAACTGAACTTCCCGTCTGCGACTTGAAGGTTTCCTCAGGAAGTCAGGATAGTCACAGGCAATGTGTTTATTCCAGTAGTTTAGGGGGGGGAGGGTAGGCAGATGGACTTTAGAGTGAGAGAGACCCCACCTGGAAGTCGGGTGACTGATGCGGGGTGGTGGATCACGGGCGGCCATGATTGGTCTGAGCATCTGAGGAGGAGTGTGTTAAACAGGAGTGAGAGGGGCTTAATAATGAGGATAAAGATCTTGAGGGAGGTGGGGACCCTGGGCCAGTGGGTAGGTTGGTGGGCAGGATGGATCTGGCTTTGCTAGTAGCATGGGAGGCAAACTGTCTAGGCAGCGTTCTTATCCAGTATATGGATACACTACAGGCTAGGGCCATTACTTGCCAGGGACCCTACTTTTCTTTCTTGTGACGAGAAAGGCCCCCCTGGCATCCATCACTTTGAGGAAGACAGTATGTCTCAGCTCACCCAGTACAGAACCAGCTCAGTGTACTGATTTGACCTTGAGAGCTCATAAAAAGGAGCAAGCCAAAAAGCTGCCACTTCCCAAATGGCAAAGAGTTTTGTAGATGGGCCCATTTGCCCCTTGAACTTGAGCCATTTGGTATTGAAAAGATTGGTTTTGTGACAACAGGAACATGAGTAAGTAGTTGAGCCAGTATGAGAAGGTGTGTGTGTGTGTGTGTGTGTGTGTGTGTGTGTGTGTGTGTGTATGCATACCACATACACAGTCATGCTAAATGGCTAGCTTAGCAATCAACTTGAAGTTTTTCTTGTGGATTTCCCTTCCACTTTAGGGCTGGGTTGGTTTTGCAAACCCTATTTATGGTAACGTGGAAAGGAACCCACCCAGGACGGCTTCTGCTGGATGCTTCCGTGGCAGTTGTTTCAAGTGCTGTCAGTGAAGTCTGAGTGGGGGCTGCTTCCTGGCATCTAGGGCGCCTCGGGGAGAGATGGACATCCCCCTGGGGCCATTTGTAAAACAAGCAGTGTCTCCTGGGAAAGACTGGCCTCCACTGACCTTTGTTGGACCTTCTCTCCTCTCCCTCCTTCCCATCTGCTTCTGTCTTCTCTCTCTCCCACCTGTTCTGCAGAGACACCAACCAAATACCAAATCTCCCAACCAGAAGCATACGTGGTCGCCCCCCGGGGAGTCGCTAGAGTTGCACTGCATGTTGAAAGATGCCGCCATGATCAGTTGGACTAAGGATGGGGTGCACTTGGGGCCCAACAATAGGACAGTGCTTATTGGGGAGTACTTGCAGATAAAAGGTGCCACATCTAGAGACTCCGGCCTCTATGCTTGTACTGCAGCTAGGACGGTAGACAGTGAGACTTGGTACTTCATGGTGAATGTCACAGGTGAGTTGGCTTGCGAGGGTGACACTCTGTCTCTTCTGTAGTTGTTTTCCGATGGAAATTTATTATTATTTTTGACCAAGTGAACTGTACTCATTGACTGCCAGGCACATATCATGTCAATTTGTATATTCACTTACTTGGGACAAAGTCTCCCTCTGTTGTCCAGGCTGGACTTGAACTCTTGGCCTCACGTTGCCTCCCATCCTCCTCCTAAGAGCTGAGATCTCAGGTCTAGGCTACTGTGCCTGGCTGATCTGTTTCTGAAATTCCTCACTGGGACCTGGTATACCATAAATTTCTCAAGTGACAGAAGTTTTATAAGCAGCAGCAGGACACAGTCTTCTTCACCAACGCACTCCCCAGCATTCTTGGCATTTACAGGATAGAATTGAAATGTCGGGATCTAGATTTTAGTTCCTTTGTTAAAAACTCTTGAGTTCCTCTCCTTGTTACCTCCTCCCATATAGTGAAGAGATGGGGAGCAGCAGGCTTCCTTTGTGACCAAGTTGAGAAGTCTGCCTTCAGAAAGCTAGTTAACAGTCAGAAGGCCCACACAGGAAACCGAGTTTTTTGTTTTTTTTTTTCAGGGAATCCTTTCTGTCTTGCAGAGAACCCCAAATGCTGAAAAGGGGAAACAAACCCAATGTTTGGCTATTATCAAGTCAAAGTTTGTTGGAGGTGGGGTGGGGAGATGGCTCAGCGGTTTGGAGCACTGGCTGTTCTTCCAGAGGCCCTGAGTTTAATTCTCAGCACCCATGTGGCAGCTCAGAACTGTCTGTAACTACAGTTTCAAGGAATCCAACACCCTCACACAGAAATATATGCAAGCAAAACACCAATGCACATAGAATAGAAATAAATAAGTCATTAGAACATTATTTGGGACTGGAATATTGTTTGAGGCTTAAAATCATCTCACTTTTATAGTTCAGTATAGTATAGAAACGAGAAAGCAGAAGCCCTGAGAATTAGAGGCCAATTCATCACAGAGGGACACTTTAAGCCACTAAAACCATCGTAACTATATGAGGTCTCTGACGTTCCCCTGGGCTCCTGGGTGGTTGAGCTCACTCTGAGAAGGGCTCAGCCGCAGATGATGGTGACTTTTGCCTTTGCAAACACATCCATAGATATGTTCTTTTGAATGCAGATGCCATCTCATCTGGAGATGACGAGGACGACACAGATAGCTCCGAAGACTTTGTCAGTGAGAACAGGAACACCCAGAGTAAGTAACCTGCCTCGGAAGGTCCCCGAGAGAGGAGTGACAAGGGGAGCCCTGCCTGTCACCTGTCTTCTGTCGACTCCTCCCAATCGCCATGCTGTGTCCGTTGGCCCTCACTGTTCCCCACTGTGTCTGCTGTCCCTATTTTCCAACTTGAGAATAAACTATGTTGCTGTCCACCCTCTCGCCACTTGTCCTTCCTTCTTGTGTCAACAGCTCTCTCTTCCAAACAAACGCTACTGTCTGATTTTACTTTCTTCTCTGGTCTCTCAGTGTTCGTAGATAGACCACTTGTAGAACTGTTGGTTTTCTTCATAACCCCCATTATATCTTTCCTGACTTAGGGGTGATTGCCTTCCTCCGCCTCCCTGGGGTATCCCAGTGTTATTGTTGTCTTACTCACTTATGGAGACAAGGTCTGAACTTAGTTGCCCAGGCTGCACTTGAACCCTGGGCTCATGTGATCCTAACTTTTGAGTACTGGGCCCACATCTGTGGGCCACCTTGCCTGACTGATCTATTTTGGAAAGTCCTCCAAGGGGCCTGATAGCAGTGTGTGTTGGAGGTTAGAAATGCTCCTTATACATAATATATTGCTTAACAAAGAATTATCTGGTCCAGAATACAAGTTTTCTGAGGCCAAGAGCCTCCTGCTGGGGGGGAAGGAAGTACGCCTTACTCTGAGGATGGACGGTGGTGAGGAGGGGGGTGAGTGCTGGCATGTTTTAAGGCAGCGGGTACTGGGCAGTCACTGTGGAGGTCACTCACTTGCTGGGTGAGAATGTGGCCAGCTTCCTGGAGCTGGGCAGCCGAAGGTCTAGTCTTGATTCACTACTTCTCAGTCACTCAGTTACTCTCTGTGCCTCTCATGGGAATGGCGGCCATCTCTTCTGGGAAGTTAGTGGAATTGAAGGAGAGTATGTGCTTCACAGACTGAGGGCTTGTAAACGTTTGTTCCACCAAGAAGCAAAACACAGACTCAGTTACATCCTCCAGGCAGGGCTGCACTGTCTTGGAGAGAATTGTATTCATAACTAGGTTTTCTTGTTTGTTTTGTTTTGTATTGCTTTTTTGCTGGTTTTTTTTTTCTTTTTAAACCTGGTGTACTCAGTGTTATAGTGAAAGGATTTATTTTTAGGGTCACAAGTAAATTTAAATAAGTCATAAATAATAGTAATCGGGGGCTGGAGAGATGGCTCAGAGGTTAAGAGCACTGTCTGTTCAACCAAAGGTCCTGAGTTCAATTCCCAGCAACCACATGGTGGCTTACAACCATCTATAATAAGATCTGGTGCCCTCTTCTGTGTGTGGGCAGAATACTGTATAATAAATAAATAAATTAATTAAAAAAAATAGTAATCGGTTATTAAAATGAGCCTATGGTGGTGTACCCTGGTTGGTAAAGTGCTTACCTAGCATGTACAGAGCCGTGCTTTCAACCCCCAACACTGCATAAACTGAGCGTCGTGGCATACACCTGCAGTCTCAGTACTCCAGAGGTAGAGGCAGGAGGACCAGAAAGAAAACAGGTACAATTAGAACAGCTTACAGCAAAAGGAAGAGCCATCCCCCTGCCCCAAGTGCAGCATCTCCTGCTGTCAGCAACATTAGATGCATGTTGACTCCGCCTTAGAGCCCAAGGGCTGTGGTCCTCAATATTCATTGCAGGCTCTGGAACTTAGGCAAATGAATAACGACATGTCTCTGTCATTGGGGTACCACACACATTTTATTATCCCAAGCATTGTTGCACATCACTTATTCACACACACCCTTGCCCAGCCCTTAGCAACCACCCATCTTTCCATAGCAACCACCAATCTTTCCATAGCTTTGCCTGTTCAGAAATGCCATATATTAGATTCATATACCATGTAGACTTTTCAGATTGGCATCTTCCCTCTAGTGATATACATTATTACATCTTTTCTGAATCTTCCATAGACTTCAGCTAAGTTTTTCTTAGCACTGAGCAGCACCCTCTAGTTCGTATGTTCATGGTTTATGCACCACGGTGCTCTCCCCCCACCCCGCCCCCATTGAAAGACATCTTGGTTGCTGCCTAGGTTTGGCAATCACCAGTAGAGATGCCATAAGCTAGGTGTGGGTTTGCTTAGATACCCGTTTCCTCTTTTTCTCCTTGGAACATGACAGTTAGATGCCCGTGGTAAGTTCAGATTCATTGGAAGTTTGCCAAACCGCTCTCCACAACACTTGGCATGGCCACCGTCCATGCAGGAGGGCTCCCCTTGTCCGGCGTCCTTGCCAACATTTGTTGTTGTTGTTGTTGTTGTTGTTTCTGGTGCCTTTCTGGAGTACGTTCTCCTCATGACCAAGGGTGGGAAGCACCTTTTTCTGTGCCTGATTGCCATCTCCGTGTGCTTGCTCTTCGGTGAGTGTCAGTCCAAGGGTTTGGCTTCGTTTTCAACTGGGTTGTTTGTTTTCTTATTGTTGAGTTTCAAGAGTTCTTTGTATGTTTTGGGAAGCAATCCTCTTTTTTTTTTTTTTTTTCCGAATTCTCCTGGTCTGTTTGTTTCAACAGTGTCTCGAAGAGCAGGCATTTTTAAGTTCACAGGAAGTCTCCCTTGTCAGCTTTCTGATGGGTCCCATCATGCCTTTGGTGTTGTCTCTAAGGAGTCAGGAGCAGATGTGAGGGCAGCCCTCTTGCTCCTTGTGGGTATTAGAGCTTTGTGTTTTGCATTTATATTCCAGCTGTGGGCTATTTGCAAGGTCTGGGTCTAGACTTACTTTCTGTTGCCTCTGAATGTTTGGCTATTCCTGTATCATTTACTGAAAAATACTATCACTTAGCCTGGGTTAGCTAGGAGAAGGACCGTTGTTAGGTCTTGGGATAAATATTGTCACTCCATCGAATATTTGGCCTTATCTTAAGTCCCAACAGTTTGGGTATAAAGAGAAGTAATTTGGCTAATATAGTTTTTACCTTAGTGCGGAGTGAACAGTTAGCAAAGTGGTTTTTGAAGTGTGCCTGAGCCAGCAGTATCAGCATTACCTGGGACCTCCCTAGAGATGCACATGCCTTAAGCTTGTCCTCAAACCTAGCTAGTTAGAGATATGGAGTGTGTGTGTGTGTGTGTTTCATGTCACAATAAGGTGTGAGAACTGCTGGCTTAGGGACACACACACACACACACACACACACACACACACACACACACACACA
>OU015757.1:10531061-10542994 GCA_907169655.1 Acomys percivali | reverse complement strand
ACACACACACACACACACACACACACACACACACACACACACACACAGACTTACTTCAAACAGGCACATACCAGCAGCCACGTTCATAAACACCGAGAATGCTGTGGAAGCGTGCGCTACTGTGAGTTGTGACAGCCTTGCAAAGGCTTGCCACCGTTCTTGCTGTCCTCTGACCACATGAGGACTCAGCGGAATGTGCTGTTCATAGTTGCCAGTCTTTGGCTCTGCCTGAAGCAGGAGGCGGCACCCTCCCGAACCGGCTCTGGAGGGCACTGGTGCCGGCCGCTGGCTCAGGCACTGCCTCCAGTAACCCTTAATGCAGAAAACAGCAAGTCTTGCTATAGTGACTGGAAAACTGTCTCAGGGAGCAAAGGAGGAACGTCCAGCCACCCGAAGCCTGGTTCCTGTGGGCCTTCCAGGTCCCCCACGGGAGTGGAATGATATGTTTGTGTAGTTGTTTGCGGTTCTCAAGTGAAACCACATGTAGGTGCCTCCACGACCGACTGAGGCATCAGGTTCCTCCCACTTGGTATGGCTGGCACACCTGGGAACCATTCTGTGCCGGGTCAAGCATGCTGCCTGACAACGTCGCCAGCAGTCCACGTGGTGTCATGTCGTGTAAGAGCAGGTATGAGTTACGTAACAACCAAGGCTGAGTGATCACAATCTCCTGGTGGGTCAGAGTTTGCCTGATGGGGACTTCTGGAGTGTGGGGGGAGGGGGTGGCTCTTTGTAGTGACTAGTAGCTTAGCGGCCCAGCCTCTGTGCAGGAGGGCCAGCAGCAGAGCACCGTGTAGTGGGTGCCATCCCATAGATAGGTCACTGCACTTTCACTTTGCAACTGGGACTTTTGGTAATTACCTCTCGAATGACACCAGCCCTGTCCCCGAGATGGGTGCTGTGTGGCGATTAAAGGCTGGTGTTAGCTGTACCAGGGAGCTACTGCTGCAGGGAGGGGCCTGTGAAACATTAGATGCTATTTAAAGTGATAGCAGTTCTTAGCTGGCTACTTGGCTGCTGCCATCTGTTAGTG
Organism: Acomys percivali; assembly: GCA_907169655.1. Classification (NCBI taxonomy): domain Eukaryota; kingdom Metazoa; phylum Chordata; class Mammalia; order Rodentia; family Muridae; genus Acomys; species Acomys percivali. Next base: position 10,541,961 of record OU015757.1, on the reverse strand, counting down.
TGATTAGGCCGGTCTGATTCACAGGTGCAGCCCGGGGCAGCTGAGATCAAGCAGCTGTGGCCTGTGTGTGTGGACGAAGAATGCCGGGCCTAGGACACTTGGCAAGGTGGGAAAGGGGATGTTACTGTCCAAACCATTTTTTTTTTTTCCCTCTCCCTGCCACCTCAAGTGTCAAATACCTGACCTGATTCCTAGAGAAAATGCAAAAGTTCTGAATTCTTTGCATTTCCAGCCACCTGGAAACATCCTGTGTCCACACTGATTCTCCCCTGGTGCCTCTGTTGTCTGGAGATGCCACATGGGTGTGTTTGAATATTCTCCTTGAGGAAAGTTAGCCAGCTGTGGTCCCGTGACAAGGCTGAGTGTGGTCGTTTTGGGTTTTGTGAGCGTCAGCATCCCCTTCCGCGCCACCCCCCCCCCATTCCCTTTGGGCCACCTCATGTTTTAAGTTTGTATCTTCCAGCTTGAAAAATGCCATTCAGGTGATTGTTTCTGCCAGATGGGTCCTTTATCTGGTTTTGTTGGCTTAATGCAGCTTTCCTGACCAGCAGAGATCTTTAGTCCTGTGTAGGGTACAGAAAACATGCTAGCCAAGTTATAAGCACAAAACAACAACCCAAGAATTAAGAAGAGGGTTCACTTGGCAGAAAGGTGCTTGCCACTAAGCTTTGATGGCCTGAGTTATTCCTGGTACCCACTTGATGGAAAGAGAGATTAGACTCCTACAATCAATGTCTTAGGGTCACTGTTGCTGTGATAAAACACCATGACTAACAGCAACCCGAGGAGGAAAGGGTTTATTTGGCTCACAGGTCCATATAACAGTTTATCATCAAAAGAAGTGAAGGCAGGACCGTGGAGGCAGGAGCGGATGCACAAGCCATGGAGGGAGTGCTGCTTACTAGCTTGCTTTCCTGCTTTCTTATAGAACCCAGGACCACCAGCCCAGGAGTGGGACCACACGCAATGTGCTGCACCCTCCCCTGTCAGTCACTAATAAGAAAATGCCTTACAGGCTTGCCCACAGTGGGGCTCTTATGGAGGCATTTTCTTCATTGAGGTTCCCTCCTCTCAGATGACTGTAGCTTGTGTCAAGTTGACATAAAACTATCTAGCACAGTCTGCATGTATGTACACAAACACACACGCACACACACACACACACACAAATACATGTTTAAGAAAAAGAATTAATCTGGGCTGTAGTGGCACACTTGTTTAGTGCCAGAACCTAGGAGGCAGAGACAGGTGGATCTCTGTGAGTTCAAGGCCGTCGTGGTCTATAGAGTGAGTTCCAGGATAGCCAGGGATACATAGAGAAACCATGTCTTGAAAAAGAAAAAGAATTAAGAAAGCCACAGGATTGATCATCACCAATGCAGTAAAAAAGACAACAAATGAAACAAGGCTGAATGATGCAGTTTTGGTTAAGAAGTTGGTGTCATTGGTGACATAGTGGGTGTTCTTGAGTGTTTGGGCTGCTCCTAGCTTTTAACTCCTCTTGTTGATTTTTCTCAGTGATGGCTTGTTCTGTACAAGGTTTCCTAGCTCACATAAGCTTTGGGAACTCAACTGTTCTGCTTTGTGCCACTGTCCGCCATGTGAGCCCTCATTGTGGACTGCTTTTTTCAGGAACCCATTGGCTTCTTGAGAACAAGAACCAGCCTGGTGTAGAATGAATGTGTTTTGGCCTTACGGGCTTCCCAAGTGTCTTTTATGGATCTCATCTGAAACAGAGCGGTGTTCAGATCTGTTCCATATATGAAGAAACCAAGCCACTGTGTCTTGGAGGATATTATCTGGAACCCTAATTCAGAATAAGTCTCTGCTGAAGGGGACCTGAGTCTTGTAATAAGTTTAGGAAACACTTAGACTTGTTGTGTTGTGACCCCTGCTTAGAGACTGAGTCCAAAAGCTCCATTCTTGCTCAAAGGGGTCCTTTAGTAACACATAGGTTTAATGTTCTTTCCTAGGATTCCCCAAACCTATGACCATAAGGCCCCCTTAACATCTAGCATCTCTTTAACATCCTGTTTTACACACACACACACACACACACACACACACACACACACACACACACAGCCATATGTTTCTGATTAAATACCTCACTGGTCAGTGGGATATTTGATAGAGATTTCTAGAAGCCAGACTGTACCTGTGGTGGTTTAAATCAGAATGGCCCCTAAAGGCTCATCTATTTGAACACTTAGTCACCAGGGAGTAGCACTATTTGGGAAGAATTAGGAAGCGAGGCCTTGTTGGAAGAAGTGCACCATGGGGATGGCCAGGCCAGGCCTTGTCTTCTTCTCTTTGTCTGTGGATCAGTATGTAAAACTCTCAGCCTCCTTCTCAGCGTGCCATGTCGGCCTGCATGCAGCCACGCTTCTTCCCGCCATGATGCTAGTGGACTAACCTCTGAAACTGTAAGCTAGCCCCCAGTGAAATGCTTTCTTTTTGGTCATGGTGTCTCTTCACAGCAATAGAGGACTGACTAAGACAGTCTGCTGAGTCTGTCTCCAACTCTGCTAGATTTGGTTTCTCTCAGTTCATAGCAAACCAAAGCAGATAAATGATAGTCTATTGCAAGGACAGTGACATAAAACAAAACAAAACAAAACAAAAAACAAAAACAAACCAAACACATCAGGGGGCACAGCCTTCAGATGTCCCTATTGGTGATATTTTTAAAAGCCCTAATTATAGACTTAAGGCCGGGGCCTTAGTGGGGCTTTAGGGAGCCGGGGAGACTTGATCTAAGACCCGAAACAGCCCATGCGTTTTAACATTTCTGCATCAATAAAAATACAGTTGGCAGTCGTCAGAGTTCCCGGCTCATATAAATCTTGAACTTTTGACTTAATTACTGTGGGAGAGTTCACAGGGCGGCCTGCTGTGCTTGAAGAGCACTGGTGAGGGAGCTGGAAACTCCGGGCTAGCCTTGGCCCGGCTTCTGGCTTTGTGACCTTGATCAAATCACTTAACCTTTCTGGGTGACATTGATCCTGTGGGTCATCAAGCCAGATGGAGGAACATTGTAACATGATTCTCTGTTTTTCCTCTAAAATATCATCGGGCTGTGCCTGTGTTTGGGTCTGGGCAGAGAACAGTGTGTTAACCTAAGATGTCAATACTTGGCTGTGTAAGGTGTGTGTGTGTGTGTGTGTGTGTGTGTGTGTGTGTGTGTGTGTAAGGGTTTTTATGGTGGCAGGCCTAGCAGCTTATGTTTTATCACCAAGTTTAAATGGCAGGGTTAAAAAGCCCTGTAGTCATATACCATTTTTTGATAAAAATCAATACCTACGTAGCACACAGATGCCTGGAAAGACTATTAGAACCTTATCATAGCAGCATCCTTGTTTTTAGTGAGGTTCTTCCCAGTCATCCATCCTCTCACCTCGCCTTAGAAGACCAGCTGCCACTCAAGCTGTGGCCTGCTTCCTTCTGTGCTTGCTAGCTGGGCAGCCGTCAGCAGGCACACTTACTTTCAAGGATGGACAGTCACCCAGTGTGGAAGCTGGCATCAGCGACAGAGAAGCAACCTTCCAGACGAGGTCCTAGGTGGGACAGAGTGGTTAAGGATGACCATGGGGCACTTGGAGGGACTTTGTGTGGAGTTCGGGTCACTCTTTACCCAGCTGCATTTTAAGAGAGTGGAATGCTACTTGAGCTGATCATGAAAAGGTGATAGGTGCTGATACACAGGAGACCAGTTCTCAGTAGGTTGGCCACATCTTTGTGACAGGATTTTATTTGCTTGCTATGTGCATCTCACTGCTCTTTTAATTTGCTTCTTCGTGTCCATATTTTGTGACTAACAGGACGGTTTTGGTTTGCTGTGTATGCTGTGAGGAGATAGGTGAATGTCAGGGCCAGAGGGAGAGTCCACTCATTCACTTCATGAGTAACTTGGTACACTTCACTTTTTATGCCTTTGGAGGCTACACCACAGGCGGCTCTTATCAGTCAAGTGACTTTGAGTGTGTTCTGCATATCCCTAAGGTGATGCTATGGGGGGGGGGTGAGTGTGGAGGGGGGGGGAGGAGAGATACATAGAAAGCAGCTGCTCAGGGTCCTGGTTCCAGACAGCCTTATGTGCTCTCAGCTTGCAGATTCATCTCCAGCAAGGCTGTTGAGTAACCCGTGTGCCACCATCTGCTAGGCAGGCAGGAGGATCATCTCTGCTGCTGCAGGTTTTTTTGCTCTCTTGCAGCAGTTCCTGCTCCATGTGCAATGGTTGAAATGCTCCAAGGCTGTGGTAGGGAAGAGGCCATCTTGGCTTCTCTGAGATGCCTGGCCTTTGTTTCTCTGGCTGTATGTAGTCATTCTTTGGTGTCTGGACATTTGTGTGTGGTTACTTTGTGCAAACGACACGAAATGTTAAGGAGAAGAGTCTGCGGAGAGTCCAGAGTGTTGGACCTGCAATTCTAGTACTAGGGAGGACAAGGCAGGATCTTGAGTTTGATGCCAGCCTGGGCTGCGTAACAAGACTGTCTCAAAGCCCATGGTCGTGTAGTGGTGCTATTTTTCTAGCTTATGTAGCTCCTTTAAGTTTATTTTAGGGAGAGCCATAAAATGAAGATATTGTACTATTGTTATAAATAATAAAATAGTTTCATTTCTTCTTCAAGCATCACTTTAGTTTTTTTTAAAAAAAAATGCACACTTGCCATCTGAGTGGGAGGCTCCGTCGCAAAGGCTGCTGTCCTGATGTAGCGCTCTGCAGAGTGGCACTGTATCCGAGCACAGGTATCTCGAAAAACTTAGCTCAGTGACCTTTCAGCTCCTGGAGGATGCTGTGAAATTCAGTCACAGCTGCAGCCGTGTGGTGATTGGGTTTCACAGTGCGGGCCCTCCCCCCCCCCCCCCCACCCCTCGTGGGCCTCTGTGACTGAGGTGAGAAGCAGTGGTGCCCACAGTGTGGTGTGTGGCCAGTGTCTGTTCTGTGTGAGCAGATTTTCTACATACAGTTTCACTCCAGGGAAGCCACTACCTGCTAGAAATCCCAGCAGTGTTCTTTTATCCTATTCCTTAGGTCATTGTTTGGCTGCCCAGGTCAAAGGCATTGGTTGCCAGTGTGCTGTAGACACAAGTCAGGGCAGTGCATTGCATGTGGCTTGTGTGTGTGGGTGGGGGGCAGGGTGCAGCCTCAATGATGGCTTAGCGTGGAAATGACCATTCCTAGTTCCTGGGGCCAGTCGCTACTTTTTGATCTCAGAAAACGTGAAAATCATGCCTGACAATTGGTAAGCACCTATTTGTTGATTTCTTTTTATGTTAAAAGGGACATTCCAGAGCTCAGCCAGCAGTAATTGATGCTATCTGAAAGAGTGACTGCATTAATATTTAGCTAATTCATGTGAATAGGCCATTGTGTTTACTTAAACAAATGCCCTGAGTCCGGACACCTGACAGCATGAGGTATGCTTGCCATTTAGGTCAGATTTGTTGAAGTCTTTGTGTAGGGACAAAGCTCATTATTTATTTTGGGATCTCAATGGCTGCTTTCAGTGGCTTTGGATGGATTTTTCCAAGTAGAAGCTTTTAAAATGAAAGATGATTGAAATTGTTTCAGGGTATGCCAGGTCCTTGGGGTCTTGTGATAAGTGGGAGTCCCAGTGGTCCCCTGGTGAACTCTCAAAAGAATTGATGTGTTTACAAGCATTCAATACCCGAGCTACAAGGTCCTCAAGATGCATGTCACAGATGTGACTGGATGGATGGGAAATGGTGAAGCCTCTTTTCTTTTCTCTTGGCTTCCCTTCCCTTCCCCTCCCCTCCCCTCCCCTCTCCTCCCCTCCCCTCCCCTTCCCTCCCCTCCCCTTTCCACCTTCTCTCTCTTCCCCCTCCCTTCCTCGCTTTCCCTCTGCTCCAAATGGGTGAGCAGCTGTGTTTTTGCACAGTGTTGGTTGGAGTCATGAGGTTGCCACCTAAATCCCACCACCTTGACACTTGGGAATGCATTAGCACGAAGGAGATACGTTGTGCCCTTGATAAGAAATCTCATCTCTGATCTTGTAGCAGGTGTCAAGAGCAAGGGCGAGGCAACCAGGGGGCAGGGGCAGTTATTCCAGAAAGTGCTTGTACCAGGAAAGCTGGCTGTTCAGCTTGAACTCCCCTACCCCCACCCACCCCACCTAGAATATGCTAGAAGGGAGATTGCCAAGTATGGTCCCTTGCTGCGACCATTTTGCCTCTGGTTTGTGGAGTGTGAGAGCTGCTCCTACAGTGCCTCATTGTGTGGAAGGTATAATTGTTGCCCAGTATTGCTGTGGAAACTCTGGACAAGACTGAAGGCTGAAGTGGTCACTCTGCCTGACTGTCTCGGGATTCTAGCTTTCAGTGTTTAGAAGGTGGGATGGAAGGCATGGCTTCTTGGTGAAGTTGATCGGTATTACGAAGGAGACCGGGCTGAAGACCGGGATTCCGGCATCAGACTGATCTTGGTTAAATGTCAGTTGCTTGTCTTTTGGTGCTGTGACTATTGGCAGGTAATGTTTTACCTCAGTTTCCTTGGCCTGCAACAGGGATAATAACAGCCCCTTCTTGTTGAGTTGTGAGGAGTCACGTGCTAAGCATGTACAAGCTCTTAGAACAGCAATTGGCAAGCAAACCTTGGGTCACCAATAGCCTCGAGCCATTACAGGCGTGAGGAATTTATAGCAGCATTCTGGATGGATGATCCGGCTCCTACTTATAAGGTGCACTTTACTTGTTACTTGGTCACAGAAAGATCTACCTCATTTTCTGAGCTTAAAGAAAATCACTTGTCCCTGTGACTGTGAGGCCCATGTAGGGGGTGTGACTTTACTTAGCATTTGATTAGTTGCCTCCTATTAAGCCTAGGCAGGGCGTATAGGACTATATACCACTGCTGGTAAAGGGAAAAAAAGTTCTCTTTCAGTTAAAAAAAAAAATGAATATATACTTAGCAATGCCGTATTTTGGTTTATTGTATAAGGTTCTAAGCAATTAAGGGCGGCTCCCTGGATCATTTTATCAAGCTAAGATGATGGCTTATATATACAATCGACTGCTAATTACAAGACTGTGCAGGGCTGGCTTGAGTGTTAGCTCAGGGGGTATAATACTTGCTCTGTAAGTATAAAGACCTGAGTTCCAGCCCCAGAACCCATACTAGAAAAACCCTGACATGATGGCATATGCTTGTAATTGTAATGCTGGGCATAGGGATTCCTGGGAGCTCAGTTGGGGGCGAGGGGCAGTGGCCTCGCTTATCTGCTAACTTCTAGGCTGGTGAGACACTCTGTCTCAAAAAATAAGGTAGTTATTTTTTTTGGTACTTGAGGAACAGCACCTGAGGTTGACCTCTGGCCTCACACCCGGGCATGCTCACGTACACTCATGGGCATGCTCATGTACACGCACGAACACCCCTCCACCCATGCCCACACAGAGAGTTAGTTCTGATGGGTATGCCGTTGTGGTCCCCGAGGGTAGTTTATTTTTACACTGTGCATATATGGCCATTTAATAGGCGTGGTGATCTAAAATGATATATTTTTTGGAGGACTGAGCGCTTGTTATTACATGGGCTGTTTCTGTGAATATAAAGTAGCTTTTAAAGCATGATTTGACATGGAATTATTTTTTGGCACCAGACAGGAACAAGAGAGAAGGGTGCTTCGAAAACTTTTTTCCCCCTGTTAATAGTCATAACCCAATAAGTGGGCCCTCTGGGGACCTTCGGCTAGGCCAGCTGGACCAGACTTCTGAAAATATTTTCCGAACATAAATATTATTCAGAGAGTCAAAAGAAAACCAGATCCGTCCCCATGCAGCGAAGCGGCCCTTCGTTTCTTGAGTTGATGAGGCTGGCCCTTCATCTACATGTGTCTCTCGCTTTCTTCCGGCACAGGAGCGCCGTACTGGACCAACACAGAAAAGATGGAGAAACGTCTGCATGCCGTCCCTGCGGCCAACACTGTGAAGTTCCGCTGTCCAGCTGGGGGGAACCCAACCCCCACAATGAGGTGGCTAAAAAACGGGAAGGAATTTAAACAGGAGCACCGCATTGGAGGCTACAAGGTAGGCCTGAACTTCAAAAGCCCCATATTCCCGAAATGTTTATTTTATTTTATTTTTTTAAAGTCCTCCGGAGTTGGCAGGACCAGATGGAATATGTGTTTTTAAAAAGACATAATTATTGTAATTGATCACGTCACCGTTTGATATGTTTAAAGAATCACCCTGGACGCCCCTGTAATTTTCAGGTTAGTCCCCATTTGCATTCTTTTTTTAGATGAGGAGAGTTTAATAGCCAGGGGGGTCGAAAGTTGAGGGTCTGTTTTCTATATGCTTTATGGTCTGTAAAACTTGAAGTGGCGCAGCGCCCTGTGAGGATGGGATTGCATTAAGAGTGAGCAGCTTGGCTTAGAGGATGGAGTACAAACTAGTATTTGTTAACAAGGGGAGACACTGGACAATGACAGAAGTGTCCTACCCCCATCCTTCATCCTCAAAAACGCTCAAGGGCCCATTAGAGAATGGCCTAAAATTTAGTGTCATCACTCACTGGGGAGTTGAATGACAACATCTCTGTGACATCCCTGGGCTGGCTCCTTGGGATGCTAAGTATGGTTTTACACATATATTCAGCATCACTGATTGAACGTCCCTGGGGATATTCTGTTTGGTTTTGTCCATCTACTCAGCATCATCGATTAAGTCTCCTTGTATAGGACACTCTCTAGGCACTGGGGAAGCTAAAGCGAACAGGGCTGGGTATGGCCTCGAGTCAGAAGGGCCTCTGCTTTGGCAGGGAGGCCTACTTGAGAGCTGGCGGTTATAGCTGAAGATAAGGATGAAGTCCCAAGTATAGGCAAGGAACTGTGGGATCAGCACAGAGGGAAAATATGTATAAAGGAGAGCCAGCGAAGCCAGGTGTGGTTGCACATCTGGACACTCAGGAGGCAGAGGCCGGCAGATCCCTTTGGTTCAAAGCTAGCCTGGTCTACTTAGTGAGCTTTAGGATAGCCAGACCTATATAATACAGCAACAACAACCATCAAACCCCAAACAAACAAAAAAAGAGAAGAGAAAGGGTTGGGGGCTAGTTGGAAAGTTGTTTGGACTTTTCAAACTATTTAGTATGGATAGAATTGTAAGAACTCTGCATGTGGGGAGGACTGACGGGACCCTTGTTATGAAAGTGGTGAGGGTGTGTTAGTTATCTCTTGTCATGTAACACGCTGCTTCAGGTTGTGGCCTTACAGTCGATACCTCACAGTTTTACTGCAAACCCGAGCACAGCCTAGTGGGGTCTTTTCTCTCGGCCTCTCCCAGAACTGTACCAAGGTTTTGGTTAAGGCTGGGTTCTCCGGGTGAGGAACTGTTCATTTGTCTTTAGGATATACTTTCTTGCTCCTTGCTGCATGGGCAAAGGCAGAGCAGCTGTCAGGTTCACGGGAAGCAGGCAAAGGGGCTGAGTGGAAGAGCTAATATGTCACAGCCTTCTGTAACCTCATCATGGAGCCAGGGTCCCGGCACTTTTGCTCCTCCCAAGAGTGCGGGGATCACTAAGAACCCATCTTAAAAATCCCCAGCGTGGGTAAATGGAAGGCACCAACGCCCAGTTCTTAAGAGCCAGGTGGAGAGGCGTTCTTGGAGGCAGCCTTGGGGGTGTGTGGAAGAATGGTCTCCCCCTGTCTTTAACCTGGCACTGTGGTACCCCGCTGAGCTTCTTCCCACCTGTCAGGTACCTGAGGCTGCCTGAACAGGCTTTCATCTTGGAAAGGTTTACTTGTTTCTGTAATAATTCTTGCCATTTGGTATTGACCTTAAAAGATGAACGTGTTAAGGCCCAAACCCAGAGGAGGATGGGGAAAGCCTGTAAGTCTTTCTCTAGGTTGGGGAAGTTGAGTGAAGGACCAAAAAGGGGCAGGTCTGCTGGACCTAAGACATAGGACCTCTTCAGTCATCAGCTGCGACCTCTGTGTGTTGTTAGAAGCAGGAGCCGCGAAGGTCTTTATCCTTTTCTTCTTATTTAAGCCCTTAGACAGTGACATTGGAAGGCTGACCCTAAAATAGGTAAATAAAACTAACAAACAGATAAGGATTTCATTAGCTGTTGCCACTTAGGAAAGGAAGGTCACATCACCTGAACTATGGTGCCTGGATTGGCTTACCGCTTGGGTTTGCGGGGAGCTCACAGAATTGATGCAATTTCAGTGGTTAATTTAAGTACAGTTTTACTGTGAGAACAGTGGTCAGAACCATGGTGGTTAACAATTCTGCTCAGGAAGACAACTTCCGTGCAGGTACAAAGCGAGCCTGTGGGTCTCCAGAGGCTCCTGGTCTTAAAATAAATGGGTTGTACATCGTTATTATGGGCAGGGAACGTTTTGCAAATGTGAGTGAGTGATTACGATTACGGAGCTGTTAGACACAGGGGCTTAATGAGGGAATGCCCTTGATTTTTTAGCAGGTGCAGGTAGCTTTAATTACCCATGACAACCTTATGCTAATTAAGAGCACTCAGGAGGACCCCAAAGAGTGGTTGTAGCTTAGGAGGACACATGCCTAGACCGTTTTTTTAAAAAAAAGATGTATGTGTGATTGTTTTATGTGTATGAGTATTGCCTGCATGTATATTTGCACACACATGTGTGCCTGGTGCCCTCAGAGGTAGAAGAAGCCAGACATGCCAGTGTGTGTCTGTGACCCCAGCTAGTGTTGCCAAGGCAGTGAACACCAGATTGGATGAGAGATCCTGTCTCAAAAATAAGGTTGAGAGGGAGATACCCCAAATTTTGACGTCTGGCCTCCACATACATGTACACACAAACACATACCTATGCAAGCCTGCCACCCTGCCCTCTCTCTCTCTCTCTCTCTCTCTCTCTCTCTCTCTCTCTCTCTCTCTCTCTCTCTCTCTCTC
>OU015757.1:10506087-10530087 GCA_907169655.1 Acomys percivali | reverse complement strand
TCTCTCTCTCTCTCTCTCTCTCTCTCTCTCTCTCTCTCTCTCTCTCTGTCAGAGCTGAGGACCAAACCTAGGGCCTTGCGCTTGCGTTCTACCACTGAGCTACATCCCCCCAACCCCTCAAGCTATCAATCTTGGGGCAATTGCCTTTTACCCACTGAGCTGTGTCACCAGACAAAGAGATGCCCAATTGAAGAGACCTACCTAACTCAAATCCCACAGAGAGGGCCTGCCAACCCCTCTGATTCCTGTTTGCCTCTTAATGAAGCAAGGTGTCAAATTTTCCACAGTATGTTTTTCCAGCAAGCCAGGAGACCTGGAAGTTTCCATAAAGGAACATTGGTTATTTGTGTGACTTTTCTTGTTTCTTCATTAATCTGTCATTCTGGAGGCCACACAGGCTTTGATGGCCAGGCCAGTCCCGCAAGCTCTTCTTACTTGTTTATGGCTTTGCGGCCTACCCGAGCATGCTTTGGAATGACTTGTGCATGGGGCCCTTGAAGGGAGAATGGGAAACACAAAACCACTTGAAGTCAGAGAATTAAGAAATGGGACCAAACCGTGTGCTGCTCAGGCAGAGCATCCAGGTTCAGTTCTTGGCACCCAGAGATCATTTATGTTATAGTGTGAACCAAAATTTAAATTATTTTTATGATTGATTAGTGGATAATTGTTTATCCAATGGGTAAACCTCTACCTATTGTTATAATTTATGTCCACCTGTCAAAGTCCTTGCTTTCAGTTCTTTGGGGTATACTGTTAGTGGAATTGCTGGATCACATGGCAGTTCTTTGTTTAGGTTTTTGAAGGTCAGTACTGTTAAAGAGCTGAGTTCAAAAGGTATTAGATGTCCTGTTGCTGCTCACTTTGTTAGCACCTTCAGGCAACAGGCTGAGAAGATGCAGTTTCTACCTGTGGTTGTAAATCAGTGGTTCTGAACCTCTCTAATGCTGTGACCCTTTAATACAGTCCCTCATATTGTAGTGACCCCCAACCATAAAATTATTTTCATTGCTACTTCATAACTGTGATTTTGCTACTGCTGTGACTCACTGTAAATATCTGAGATGCAAATGGTCTTAGGGGACCCCTTGTCAAAGGGTTGTTTGACCCTCCCCCCAAGAAAAGAGGTTGAGCAGCACTGTGGTAGAGGGTCTGAAGGTGCAGTTCTCTGCACAGCCCCCTGCAAAACAAACTTCTCTCTATTGATGTGGGTTTAAGCATTAACAAGTGTTGGCCTTCACATCTGGCTGATGACAAACAGCTCCAAGTACCGGCTCCTCCATACAAGTGTGAGCCTTTGTATACTAGTGCATTCAGAAGGTGTGGATTGGCACCCCAGAAGCCTTCTGGAAAAGATGTGTGGGCTGGAACAGTGAGAGTCCGTACATCTTAACAACAACGGAGGATATTTTTATGTAGATCGCCTTCTGAAGCCTAGGCTACCTGTAGGCTTCCCTGTGCTGCTGTTTTCTGGGAAGTCAGAGGACCATCTGTTGTCACATGGACATCTCCTTTGAGCTGGCTAAGAGTCCAGCTTCTAGATGTTTATTCTACTTGTTAGTGAGCACCTAGGTATTTGGAAATCTTTGACTATTTGGTTGTTTTGCAACGAGGAAGCCAAACATCCAGGTGACAGATTGGGCCTCTGACCTTTGACTTTCTGTGAAAAGTTTTTGACTCTGCCTAAGTTAAGTCTTCATGTTGTTACCTGAGCATAGCCAAGGCTTTCACAGAGGTTTGGGACAGCAGGAGTCTGAAAACAAACAAAAACAAACGAAAACAAAAGAAAAAAAAAGCCCCCAAAACCTGTCTGGGCCACCTTCCATGGGTGGGATGGGGGAACGTTTGTGGAATCTGTTCTTTGTGCTTCAAGTTAAAGAGCTCAAAGGCTTAGCTTCAGTCTGCTTTGTTTTCAGGACTGAAATGTTATTTCAAGAAAGACCTTGGTGTACATAGTTTTGGAGCTCTGCTCGCCAACTCTGTTACTTGGCAGCTGGAAAATAACGATGAATTCCACACAGATTTGGCTGTGGGCAGGGCTGAACATAAGAGTTACGGGAATGCTGCGTGGTGCAGGATCCCTCCTGTCCACGACCTTTTGTTCTCAGTTGGCTAGAGAGATCCAGATGAGGTACACACACGCACACACACCCCGAGTAAGATCTAAGGACCCCTGCAGATGGCGGGGGAGCCTTTGTCTTTTAGTTCGTGTGCCTGTGTGTTCATGGGTGCACACACGTGTTTGGAGGCTGGAGGTTAACATCAAGTGTCTTCCTCAATCATGTTTTATTTTGTTTTGTGACACAGGGTCTCTTACCGAAGCTTGACCTCGGTGGTTGGCTAGACCGGTTATTTTCTATGGATGAGATATCCAAAAGTAGCACTAAGGAGGCTCGACAAAGGTGTCATTAGTTGTAATGGGTGCCACCAGCTTACTCCTCAGACCAGTTACTCTGGCTTTATGTTACTATTGTCCATTTGTGTCTGTATTCCTTTGTATTCACTCACCGTGTTCTGAACTGACGCTGAGCTTCCTGATTTTTGTTAATCAGCTGGCGAACCAGAGTCTCATTATTGTTCTAATTTACATCCCCCTGATTGCTAATGAGGTTGAGCGGCTTCTCGGATTTTTTTTGGGGGGGGGGAGCTATTTTTCTCTCCTGTTCTCTGAAAGCAAACACAATGTATACGCATTTGACTCAGATGACAAAATAATTGTGGCCCTGCAGATCTGAGACACTTAGGGGGCACACTGAAGGGCGAGCTGCATGTCATGTGCTTGTTGCAAGGGTCCCGAGGAGCTCGGTGTGCAAACACTGATGTAGTGACTTTCCAAACCCAGAGCCTGTGGTTGCCCTTTTCTTTACAGAGTTGCTGTTGTAGTTGTTTGGCTGTTGTGGTTGTTTGGTCTGCTGTTAAGCATCTGCTAATGAACAGTAGGCTCTCCTCCACAGAAGTATCCAAGTCTCACTGTTGGCAGTTTCTTAGAGTATTCATTTGGAAAATGCCACAGCTTTAAATTTTGGGGTCTGGTGGTGTGTCAAGGAATTCAACTGGAAGCAGTGGTGTCAGAAAAAATGTGAACTGTGCTGCATGTTGGGGGTGGTATTGACTGAGTAAAAGGTTCTAGAAGGGTGGAAATATTGAGTAGCAGGGTTCTAGAAGGGTGGAAATACCCACTTTGGTATATGTGCTTCTTTTTGCAAAAGCATTTTATACACATTAACTTAATGACGTTTGTGGTGTGTCTCTAAGAAGGGCTCTTTCTTAGCATGCTATAGACCCAAGGAAACACTTAGCTGACCATGTGCTCTCCAAGTGAGTGTGTGTATGTGTATTTTGGGGGGGGGTAATCCAAAAAGGCAACCTCCAGGTTGTGCTGCTCCAAGCCACGCTCTGATGTCTTGGGCAGCCAGTGTCCCCTCCCTTAGCACTTCATGGACAAGTCCATTTGGAAAATGCCATGTGCTCGAGTCTGAATCCAGGCACAAGAAAGACATTGACAGTTTGGATGGGGTCCAGAGTGAGGCGCTGCCATGATTAAAGGCTTACAGGCATGACATTTGAACGGGGGCTCAAAGAACTGAATATTTACAGCAGGGCTCAGAGCTGGATTACGAAGAAGCGTGGTGGCTCTGGAGCCTGTGGCTGCCTCCCTAAACCATCCTCCCTGTGACTGGCAAAGAGAGAACCAGTTCTGATATCTCTGAGAGCCTGGGGTGCAGAGGGTCTCCTTGTATCCCCATCTGCCCCGGGGTCTGCAAAAGAGCTGGTCACTGCCTCTCCTTTCTTCTGACAGCTCCAGGTAGCACCTTGGGAATGGATTTGATAGGTTCCCCCCTGAAACTGTGGAATTTGGCATGGGTTTCCCCCATCAGGACAGTCAGACTGAATGGGGCAGGCAGGGAACTGTTAAGGGGCCACCTGGCTTCCTCAGGCTGTCTTGCAGGTCCTCCTGGGAGACCAATGTGAGTCCTTTGAGTAGAGCACAGGCCTTCCCTGTTATCAGCCTGACGTCCTCAGATTCATTCCCTCTCCCCACCTATTTTACCGGGGAGCCAGCTTTCCTTTACCACCTTCCTGTGCCGGACTCTGAGGCAACTCCACAGTTATGCAAGGGTTGGGGTCAGTGGCATCTAAGCAAGGTGACCATCTGCCTCATTTCTAACCCTCTGTTTGCTTGTGCTGTTAAGAGGGATCCAGCTCTCACTCCAAGAACACCATGTGGCACCCTAGTGGGGACCAGTGATCTTGCTGTTGAGCCCCCACTTTGCAGTTACAGTCAAGGCCCCTGTTCGCAGGTACATCATGGGACAACTCCCCTGCCCTCTGTTCTTAGAAGGGCATGACATCGAGGTGGCTTTCCCTGCTCTCTAGTTTAGATTCTTACAATATGAGACTGTTAGAAGCCCCTGTGTGCTGACAGGCTATGTGTGTGGGTGGGGTGGGGTGGGGTGGGAGGTGGTGGAGTTACAATAGCCCTGGCTCCCATGTCTGGAATTCTGGGAACATCAGGAACATGTGCCATTTATCCCCCAGCTTGGAGGGGGAGGGGTAGACCCAAGGTCCCATTTGAAACTTCTTGAGACTTCCACGTATCTTAGAGGGCCAGAGAAAGAAGCCAGAGGCTCCAGGAACAAGAATAGATCTGACCCAAGGGCTTTTGGGGGTAATTAAATAAGCTAAGGCAGAAGGCATGGCATACGGCCAGTGATCACCAGTGTTGGTTCTAGGTGGTTCCATGGTGCTCTGGGGACCACAGGCTCCCGGTGGGAGGGAGACCTTAGTAGTTTATCTGCCAGTGAGGTATGACATTATGTCATACCAACATTGGCCGTGTTGGTTCTCCTAATGGAACCTCAAATCCAAGATGGGGACACACCTTCGCTTACTCCTGGATATCCTTGTGTGTATGTAGACTATGTCGATACCAGCCGGTTAGGCTAGTCTTGGGAAGCCTTTCTTTTCATCCACCACCATTCTGAATATTAGTTGTAAGGCAGTTTGCAATTGCTCTAAATTGTATGCATCTACCAACTTCCTGGTGTTGAACCCAGGCCATGTGTGTGCTGACCACTGAGCTACACTCTCAGCCCCTGGGTATATTTGGCACTTAACCTGTCACAAATAACCCCCTTTCCTTGGACTCTTTCAGGTACGAAACCAGCACTGGAGCCTTATTATGGAGAGTGTGGTCCCGTCGGACAAAGGCAATTACACCTGCCTCGTGGAGAATGAGCACGGCTCTATCAACCACACGTACCACCTTGATGTTGTTGGTGAGTTTGCCTTTTTTGGCAGCAGCACACCTCCAGTCTATTCTGGCTTGATGAATTTAAAACCATGACAGTGAGGCTGTTTTCTCCTCACACTTAAGGAGAAGCGGCTTGTCTCCATTTTGTATTTGTAAGATGTCCTCTGAGAAGGTTGCATCTGTCTTATGTTTGCTCTGTTTCCTGGGTAGCCAGGTTTTATGGGCTTGGGGGAAGGGGACTCTTTTTAGTTCCTAAGCATTATCTTTTATCAGGTGGTACAATTCTGGAAGCTAAGATTACTCTGAGTAATCTTAGTGTGTGCAGGGGACCTTAAGTATATATATGTATCTATGTAGGGGTATGTTCAAGTGAGTGCAGTGCCTGTAGTGGCCAGAAGAGGGCGTTAGATTTCCTGGAGCTAGAGCCATAAACAGTTGTATACCACCAATGTAGATGCTGGGAATGGAACTCAGGGCCTCTAGAAGAAAAATATGTGCTCTCAACTCCTGAGCCAGCTTTCCAGCCCTGGAAAATTTTTGTTTTTAAATGAGAGGCAATGCTGTTTAAAGAAGGACAACTTATCACATGGGCCGAAGAGTAAAGAAAAAAGTTAATGTAATGACTGAGCCTGTGTCTGGCTAGAAGAAAAAAGTCAGTGTCAGAGATGGCTGTTGGTTAGTCCAATGCCCATTCCTGGAAGATAGTTCTCTGAGCAAAGGGAACCACCTATGGTTGGGAGCTCACAAAGTGTTTTGTCACATAAGTAGGCCATTTTCATTACCCATGTTAGGGTTACACAGCCTATAGTTCCAGAAAGGGACCTTTCTTCCCAAGTTTTACTGGCTTTCATGAGCTTATGTTGTGACCAATGAAGAGATTCGATTGGTTGCCACATTAGTTACTTTTCTGGTTGTTGCAGAAAATACTCAACCAGAGCAGCTTCTGGAAGGAAGGGTGCATCTGGGCTCACAGTCTGAGTCCAACATGGTGGGCAAGGCATGGAGTCAGGAGGATCATGGCACCTGGGCACATCGTGCGCGCAGCCGGGAAGCAGATGAACACTAGCACTGAGGTCAAGTTCCTCCCTTTGTGCCGTACATTTAACGGGGTGCCCACTTTTAGTCCGGGTCTCCCCACCCTTATTAACTTAATCTGGAAAGTGCTGCACAGGTTTGCCCAGAGCTTTGCCTTCCTGGTAACTCGGGAGTCCTGTCCAGTTCATGGTCAATGTTTGCCGCAGTTACTGACATGAGTCTGCAGCTTGGGCTCTTCTGTGCTGTGGGGATGGTGGCCTGAGATCTCTTCCTATAGGAGCATCCTGTGCTCTGACTTGTCAGGCGCGGCGACACTTGGCTTCTTCCCTGTCCTCCGTCGTGTCCTTGGGTTACTCTTTCGTGTGCTGGTTGCTGACCGAGGATTCCACTCAGAGCTCATAGGGATCCATTTTGACTTCTCACAGCCTTTGGTGACTGCACAAACGTGTCCACCCACTGGGCTCTGTAAACACAGACCCTCCTATGTCATTTACTGTGAACAGCCCTTACGGGTATTTCTATGCCAAGAGTAAGGGAGTTGTTTAGAAGCCTAATTGTGAGATTTGATAGGTTATTACGTAATATTTATCCTATAGCTAATCACAAAAGAGTATCGGGGTCTTCTTTTACTTTTTATTTACTTTTATATTTTTTTGAGATACAGTCTCTTGTAGCCCAGGCAAGCCTTGAACTTGCTGTACAGTTAAAGATGACCTTGGGCACTCCTGATCCTTCTATCTCTCAGTCCTTAGTGTGGAAATTATAGGTGCCTACCCCCACACCTGGCTTGTGTCCCCCACTTCCCCATCCCCAAATACTGAGGACTGGAATTAGGCATGAGCTCTATCATTGAGCTGTCTTCCAGACATTTTTTGTAAAAAAAAAAAATGTATATTATACATTGAGACAAGATCTTGTTAAGTTGCCCAGGCTGGCCTTGAACTTGCTCTGTTGCCCTGGCCGTCCATCTTTTCATCTTCTGCCTCACCATCCTGAGCAGTAACTCATCTTGAGACCTGTATCATCAGGCCTGGCTCTGTTCCTGTTTTTCATAGAGACATTTGTGCTATGCTAAACTTGGATATTTTAGTAAACACACACACACACACAGAGGAGTGACGTGTGAGAGGATTTCTTTTGTCACAAATGGCTCTAAATCCTTTCATCAAAGAGCACATGACTTGGGATTTACTTCGGCTACATGGGCAAAATCCGACACGAACTGTTGGCATTAAGAAAAGCATGTTAGATTTGGGGCTAAAAGTTCTGAATACTTAAATTTAAAATTAAGTAATTTATTATGAGGGGAAGAAAAGGGTTGTTCCGAAGCAGCCCTTTGGGGTTGTAGCCCAGCACAGGTCTACAAATTATTCATGATTGGGGCCGTTCCAAGAATTGAGGAGTCAAGGCAGGGACGCTGTTGCCCCAGGGTCTTGCTTACAGCAGGTTTTAGCTTGAGTTGTTGTGTTAAACATTCAAAAGCTCCCCTCACCCCTCCCACCCTCCCACCACACCCCCCCACACCCCTTTGAGCTCTCTGGCAGCTCATCCCTGTGAAAGCTCTGAAATCTCTCTTAGAGTTTAGGGCCAGGATTTGAATGGGGCTGCTGAATAATGGAACTGGGCTGTCTAATGTTAATCCCCGGGCAATCAGTCTTGCTGAAAAGAGCATATGATTCAGTGGTGTGATGTGGAGGGAGCATGGAGTGGATGGAGTAACGCAGAGAGAGGCCTGATTATGTCACAAGTTTGGGAGATCGCCCAGCTCAACCCGGGCCAATAATGACACAATGCTGCTTGGGAATATTCATTAAAGCACAACTCCAGTGATTTTTTTTTTTCCCCCTAAGCCTTGAACCTTCTTTATAAATAGAAGCCAAAAGTCAGTGGAATATAAGACATTTTCAGTAAAGATGGAGGTGTGAAATACTCTCATTTTTTTTTTCTTTTCTGAAAACTCCAGCAGTTGCTTTGGAGAGGTACTAATAAAATGAAATGGACTCAGCTGAAGAGCCTCATAGAGACTTACAGGGTTGGCAGTCATTCTGAACATCTTGGCAAGTGGAAACAGAAAAGATTCAGGCTTAGGCAACAAACTCCTGGTGGCCCTGGAGCCCAGATGCAGTACTTTGCTGTGTGGTAACAGGGTCTCAGTTGCCTCTCTATTTCACAGAAAACTAGAAACTGTTACCAGTGGACAGGAGGCTTGGCTCCTGCTGGGTTGTCACTGTGCTAGCTCTGTCTGTGGTTCAGGTGTCGGGAGAAAGCATCCAAACTGAAAGGCTCTGCCTCTGCACGTCCTTGTAAAAGCCGTGTAAATTCAGTGTCACACTCATGTTCTGGAATAAAACAGCGGGTCGTTGTTGCATGTGAGGGGATCGCTCTTCATTTACGAGGTCCTTTTAGGAGCCTCGCTTGATCCTCATTAAAATTGACACCATTACTTTTCAGTCATTTACAGCAAAGGAAAATTAGCACGGAGCCCCGTGTCTCAGTGATTGTGGCGATCGTAAAACAGCCTGCCAAGGAGATGGCTTCGGGAGGTGGTGAGTCTTCACCATGGTTCCTCAGTGAGGGGCTGAGGTCCTTTGATCTGACAGATGCCCGCCACCACCAAGTGGCACCTTGAAGCCATGAACTCTTTTCACCATCTGTTGGTTCTGACCCAAGAGCTGAGGTCTTGGTATGTTAGGAACGAATACAGCTTGGTGTAGTGACAAGAGTAGCCAGCCCAGTGGCAGGAACATCTGGGCACCAGGAGAGCTACCGAGCTCGTCTGAACCCACTTTATAACCAGTAAAATTGGGAAGAAGATGTGTACCTTCTTTGTGTGATGGCTGTATTAGTGCCCTAAAACTACTGTAACAAATGTCCCATTACTCTTTAATAACTTTTGTTAGTCTCAACCAGGTGTGTGTGTGTGTGTGTGTGTGTGTGTGTGTGTGTGTGTGTGTGTCTGTCTGTCTGTCTATCTAGGGTGGGGTGGATGCTGGAGGACAGTTTCTGTGCTGGTCCTTAGGAGCCATTCATTCCTTCTCCTCCTCCCCCTCCCCCCTTCTCCCCCTCCCCCTCTTCCTCCCCCCTTCTTCTCCTTCTTCCCCTCCTCCTCCTCCTGCTCCTCACCTCCCTCTCCTCCTTCTCCTCTTCTTCTGTCACTGTGACCTTGGGTTCACCAATTATTCAGGCTGGCTGACCAGCACGCCTGTGCCTTCCCAGCACTGGGATTGCAAGCACACATCATCATGCTTGGCTTTTTTACATGGGTTTTGGGGATCAAACCTGGGTTCTCATACCTGAAAGGCAGGTGGCTTACTAACTGAGCCATCTTCAGAGCCCCCACAAGCCTTACCTAGGTAAACTGAGGGCCTCCTGGGGACCAGTGGGTGAAGTTCCGTTTCCTGCCGACTTTGCACCTTTGGGTAATGATGCCATCCAGAGCACCTGTAGACTGGTTTGGTTGTTGGGCTTACAGGGGATTATAGAGCCTCCTTACTCCTCACCCCATCTCACATCTGAGGAAATCTGGACCCAGCAGGGGGTGGGGGTCAATGATTGTACAAGGACTTGGAGAAGGCGCTAGAGCAGGCATCTCAGGCTGGGGGTTCGGGGGGGGGGGGAGTAATCACTCAATAGGTAAAAACGCTTGTCAAGCAAATGGATTTGAGGACTAGAGTTTGGGTTCTATGGGTGAGTGTGGCAATTCCAGCCTTGAAGAGTGGAGACAGGACCCTTCCCCTCACCCCTAGCCCCCACCCGACACCCCGCACCTGAGTAAGCTAGCTAATGAGGTTAGCTGTGGGGGTGGGAGGAGCTCTGAGTTTGAAAGGCCCTGCCACAAAAGAATAAAGTAGCAGCGGGGTCAAGGAAAGTCCCGATGTGAACCTCAGGCCTCCACAGGTACATACACGCTTGGACCCACACACGTGTAAGCATACATACACACACACATGAAGAAGTGGGGGAGGGGTTGGAGCCCTTTCTCACTCATGTGGCCCTTTTGCTTTGAATTACGAGCTTTTTTTTCTTGCTAGCCATTATAGATCTATGTTCCCAGAGACTATTGGATGCTCACTGGTGACCCCTTTCTACTCATGTTTGATGGGGAGTGAGGTGGGGAGACAGGGGATAAGAATATGTCTGATCCCTCATTAGTTTAATTCTCCGGCATCTCCCACCCCAGGTATGCATGGTTGGGGCTGTCATATGCTGTCCTTCACTTCTGGCTGGGTGGAGGTGGCTCAGCCTTTTACCACCAGTCCTGACTTGTCACTGCGGCAGGCCAGAATGACACCATCGGCTAGCCCTTGACACAAATCCTCCACAGCACGGCTTTAGACATGATGGGACACAGTCTGGCAGCATGTAGTGAGCACCTCAGCAGTGCATTCAAGAGAAGTGAGGTCTTGCTTCTTATAGGCACAGACTGTTAAGCCCTGCTCTGTGGCCGACCTGGATCCTCTGGCAGTGTCCAGTGGGAGAGAGAGAAGTCGCAGGAAGCATCAGTTTACTACTTGGAGGCTGGGATGACAAAGGCTCTGATGTGATCTCAGAGCAGCGAGGAAGGGGTCGGAGGAGCCTGGCTGTCCAGTTCGGGACCCACTTGTGGATCTGTATGAGTGTTCAAGTCACTGATGCTATGTGATGGCTGGGGCTAGGGTTTGGGTGTGGCTTAGTTTGTAGTGAGCTTGCTTAGCATCCATGACGAAGTCTGGTCCCCAAGTGCTGCATGTGTGATATGGCATGCCTGCAATGGTAGTAATTAGGGAGAAGGTTAGAAGTCCATGGTCATCTTTGGCTACAGAGTGAGTTTGAGGCCAGCCTGGGCTATGCGAGCTCCTGTCTCAAAAATGAAAATAAAGAAATGGGGATAGTATGTTTAATAGTGAATCATTTAACCATTGAGATCATGATAGAAACTGCTACTAGCAGGATCTCCTTGGTTTCTGCTGAGAAAGACCTTATGTGAGACTTGGTCTCCATCTGACGGTGGCTTCTCAGAGCTTGATGTGGCGGGGGGGAGGGGGGAGACACCAGGGATGGGGTGGCTCTTGGTTAGATAGTCTAAGTGACTCCGAACCAAGATCTGGAGGTTTCAAGGCACCAAATGCCCATTTCTCTTTCAATTTTGATTGTAAGGATCCAGTCCCTCTAGTACTAGCACTGAGACCCCCAGGGGCCCTACAGTGCTTTCATGGCCTCCACCCCTCACCTAGATTTGTCTATGTTTACAATCTGGCTGCCAGCTGACACTGTCCTGTGTCTTGCTGTAGCTTGACACCTGCTTTATGCTGGAGCTGCCCTCTCTGCCAGCTCTGGACTTAGGAAGCCTAGCTGGAGGGCGGTGGCGGCAGAAAGCCCCCTCTGCTGTGAACAGGCGGAGGGTTAAGGATGGATGCAGGTCATGGGGAGAGTCATTTTGTACCCCCCACCACTGAATCATAGCCCCAGTGTAACTGCTGGCAGGAAACACGTGTCTGTTGATCTGTGGCCCCCAGAAGCCATTTCTACCTTTCTAAACCCTGGCTGCAACTGTTAGGCTGTGAGAGTCTCCTTTGCCAAATCGGGCCTTTGGGGAGTCAGGTGGGCTAGGCATTCAAACCCTGTGGCCTGCAGGAAGACCTAGTGCCTCTCTGTGTGTGGAGTCCTTAACTGAGCTGTGTGGGTATTCTCGTTCATCTGTGTTGCTGTGATCCTGTACCTTATAGCACTTCCGGGGAAGAAAGGGTTATTTTTGCCTCCCAGGTTCAGAGGTGTCTCTGTCCATCCCTGTGGCGGAAAGGTGGGTTGGGGTTGGTTTTGTAGTGTGAGCATGAGGTGGAGCGGATGAGAAATCAAAGCAGGCGCGGGCAGGTCTATCTTTCAAAGGCCTCCTTTAGTCACTTAACTTTGGGCAGCCAGGCCTCACCCCCTTAAAGGCCTTACAACCCTCAAAATGGTGCCACCAACTGGGAATCAAGCATTCCAAAACCTGAGCCGATGGGGGAGCCATTTCTGTTTCAAACCACCACGGGTCATAACTTGCTTTCTTTGTAGTGCCCGCCAGAGAAAGAGTTTAGAGGGAAGGGACCCTCTTAAGTCACGGCACTGGGTGACCGCTTATCACTCTTACTAGGCAACCCTGGGCTCCTTGACCTGTCTCCAGGCTGTGAAGACACACACCCAGGCTGTTCCTCATCATGGGAGTGGTGACGCTTAGTGCCTTCTTCAGGGTGGGGATTTCACAACTCCCTGGGGGGGGGGGGGTGGTCAAAGCCCTTTAATGAGATCTCTTTTGCTCCAGAGAGGCTCCACATTCCTGCCTTACCACAGGGCTTCCAGGGCCAAAGGCTGGTCAGCGGTGGTCAGCTCCTGCAAAGGCACCAACCAGCAAATGAGTGCTTACCCTGAAGAAGTTAACTCTCTGGTGGCTCTCAGAGCAGATGGTGGCTGGTGGGCCCCGACGTGGTAGGGACCCAGCAGTGCTCCGGTAATAGTCTGTCTTTGTTCTGTGCCTGCCTGCAGACCTTCAGAAGCCCTTTGACCTACAGTGGAGGGAGGACAGTTATCGATTTTCCCCCTCAGTTCTGGCAAGAGTCCTGGGAAAAGTGACTGGCAGAGAGGGCTAATATTTGGGTGGCTGTCTGATCTTTGGCGTGGAGTCCGGTAGGAGCTTGGAGGATATAGAGGTGTTACAGTCAGGTTAATGTCTTACAGTGCTGTGTGAAGATGGTCTCTTCCCGGGACTGTGCACAGGAAGTGTAGGTAGGGGCAGGCAGATAGAGAGCTACCTAACGGCAACTTGGGAGCAAGCATAGCTTAAGGATGCGTTCATGGATGGCAGCCAACTGTGTGTGGTAATGGGCCTCTCTGGTTGAACATCCCTAATCTGCAAATCTAGTCTCCCAAACTTCTTAATTCTCCCACTGAGTGTATTGTCAGTCGGATTTTGGAGAATTTAGGATTTCGGGGTTTCACGATTACAGAAGTTCGGTCGGGAAAGCAGGTACTCGCATGTCCTGCTAGCCAAGAAATGCTCTACTCTCAAGCCCCTCTGGCCCAGGCATTTCAGAGAAGACCCATTTGCCCTGTAACAGAGAAACTAGTTCATGAGTAATTTATATTTGGAGTTTGGGCCCTCTTAACATATTTCAGATTCTGAAGCAGAGGAACTATGGAGTCTTAAATATATATTGTATTGATACAGTTTAATCAGTGTTTGACTTTGTGAGTGAAAGGGCCCTGTTGTTGAGTCTTATGCTAGCTCCCATTAGGAGGGAGGGTGGCCATGACGCCATGTTCTTCCCCTTGTAAGTAAAGCAGCTAGGTTTGCTTTCCTGTCTTTCCCTTAGAATACCCTGCTATTGCTATTGTGTTTACTATCTTCCCGCTTGGTTTTTATGTCCACGGACAAGGAGAAGGCAGAGTGTGGCCAGCGTGGGCATCTAACATAGTTGATTTAATTTGGAAGGGTGTAGGGTTTTTTTTGTTTTTTTAAACTGGTGTGGTTTTCACATAGCAGGTCCAGAGCAAGAGGCTGTGGGAGGAGGTGGCCAGGGGACACTGAGGCTGTCATGGGGATGATGGGGTTGGTGTTCTGTTTCTCCTGTGAAGAGTTAAGACACAGTGAGGAAGTCCCTGTCATGGTTTGGGGAGAGAGGGTTAGAACATTGAATGTGTTGTATTGTGGGAGAATCCTCTGTCTCGACAGTGCAGCGTTTGGAGTCTGAGTGATGATTCCCAGCCTATCTGCTTCTTGGGTAACAACTTGAGCTACAAGTGATCTCCGACAGTCCCGTTTTTTGGCTCCAAGAAAACAAACAGTTGCTCGGTCAACTTCTCAGTTGTCTGTACCTGAGGGAGGCATTTCTTGTTTGCTCAGATGGCCGGAGAGCTTTTCCTTCTGTCCGATTCACCCCAGGAACAAAACAAGGCGTCCGAGGGATTAACGTGGGGTTTTCTGGACTTCCTCTAAGAAAGGCTTTTTAAATAGTGAAAGTTGATGATGAGAGCCAGCTCAGCCTTGTGTCTACACATACCAGTCCACTTCCGGTCTTCCTTGTGGCCCATACGCTGCCAACGTAGCCATAGAACGGAGTCATTTTTAGGTCATGTATGCCCTTTTTTCCATTGAAACTAGACCACAAGAAGCTTTGTACACATCTATTTATCGGGTACCTGTGTGAATACTTTTCTAGGACATATTTCTAAAAATAGGCTAACTTGATCCTTTCAGATAGAGATTTGCATAGCATTTGAAACCCAAGGCATAGCATTTTTTTTGGCTTTGGGGGTTTTCTAGCAATTCGTATTTGTTTCTTTACAAATCATGTGAGAGAATATATAGTTTAGTTTGGAGTTCAACCTTTCTGACAAGAGGGTGTATTTAAAGCCTGTGCAATTTAATACAAACAAAAACCTGGTCCAGCACGCTTTTCCTGTGAGGGCAGCCCGGCACTTCACACACCAGCTAAAATCACACACTCCTGAATTGCGCTGCTCCCCCAAGGCAAGTGAGGCGCAGGGCTTTATGGTGTGTCCTGCCCAGTGGGATGACTCTCAGCTGTGTTCACCGCTGCTCCTCAGGAGGGAGCCTGTGGACATCTGATGTCTGAGTTGACATCAGCATCCACACCAAAGGCCAGTGCAGGGGAGTGGGGGATGGTGGTGGTGGGGGCTTGTGTAGGCTTGGCATTGACAGAACACCTGTCATTTGGTAGACTGAGCAAGGTAGTAGACTTCACTAAGAGCGCAGGTTTTCCATGACCCTGGGAATAAACATTGATTTAATGATATTGTCACATTTGTTATGTCTCTTAAAAAAAAAAAAAAAAAACCTGTGGTTGGGCTGGGGGTGTAGCTCAGTTGGAGAGTGGTTGTCTAGTTTGCATGAAGTCCCAGGTTTTCATCCCCAGTACCACAGAAACTGGGTGTGGTGGTCTGCTCCTTTAATCCCAGGTGGAGGCAAAAGGATCAGAAATTTAAAGTCATTGTCAGCAACACAGCCAGTTTGAAGCCAGCCTGGGCTGAGTGTATAGTGTAAAACTGACCATTTTAAGCTGGTTTTGGAGGTACAGTTTAGTGATATTTAACACCCTCAAAACATTGCCCTTAGCCTGGTGGTGGTTGGTGGTGCATGCCTTTAATCCCAGCACTTGGGAGGCAGAGGCAGGTGGATGTCTGTGAGTTCCAGGACAGCCAGAGCTGTTACACAGAGAAACCCTGTCTTCAAAAAGCAAAAAAAAAAAAAAAGGAAAGAAAGAAAGAAAGAAAAGAAAATCACCCTTGTTGGTCTCCTGAACTTGAAGTCCTCTTTAATGAGAAGCAGAGCATAAGAGCCATCAGTGCTGTGATACCTCTCAAGCCACAGAGCCCAGGGGTGTCTTAAACATTTGGTAGAAATGAGACCAAGCTCAGCACCTGTAATTTGCCTAAGAAGATCTAAATTGACAACCCAGCAGGTAGAAGGTGCTTGATTCCAGGCAAGTCATCCATCGCCTGTGACATTCATCAGGGAAGGTACTTGGCTTCTACTTGCTTGAGTCTTCTAATGCCTGAGCCGAGGCAGCCCTTTGCTCTGCCTGTCCACGCCAGTGAGCAAGCCCAAAGGAATCCGTGCTGTTTTGCTTCTAGCATTTTGCGTGGTGCACCCTTCATAAGTCATGTTGTGACTTTGGAGCTAAGAGGGGAGACACTGCATCTCTTCCTAAACAAACTTGTTCCTTGGAAGCTGCTGTCTCTGCATGAGGTGTGGGAGAGGGTCTGGGGTGGGGGGGTTGGTTGGAGGCTGCCAGAGCCTCAGCCTCATTCTGCAGATGTGCCAGCAGGAGGCGTGGCTACCTGCTGGAATGGCAGTTGAGATCAGAAGAGGATAAAACAGCAAGCCAGGCACCCCTACAGTGCAAGTTCTGTTCTGGGTGGGAGGCTGGAGAGAGAGAGAGAGAGAGGCAGTGGTTAAGAGTGCATATTTCTCTTGCATAGGACCCAAGTTTGGTTCCTAGCTCCCACATCAGGTGGCTCACAACCACCTGGTACCCCAGCCCCACAAGATCTAGTGTTTCTGAGTGCCTAAGTGCACACACACACACTTCATACCTTCCTAACACACAATCACGATTAAAAATAACAAAGGTGAATCTTTTTGAAAAGCAATGCAGGAGCCAGGTGGTGGTGGTGTATGCCTTTAATCCCAGCACTTGGGATGTAGAGGCAGGAGGATCTGAGTTCCAGGACAGCCTGGGCTACAGAACAAGTTCCAGGACACCCAGGGCTACCCAGAGAAACCCTGTCTAGAAAAACAAAACAAACAAACAAACCAACGAAGTAATGCAGGAGAGGTTGGGAGATAGCTCAGCGGGTAAAGTGCCTGTTGTATGAACACAAGGACATAAGTTCAGATCCCCAGTGTCCATGTAGAAAGCTGGAGAGGCAGAGGCAGGAGGACCTCTTGGCTTAGCTGGTCAGTTGATGAGCTTTCCTGCTCAGTGAGGAGCCCATCTCAGAACAACCGGGGAGGGGCTGGTGAGATGCTTCAGTGGTTACAGCACTTGCCCTACAATCCTGATGACCTGAGGTTGATTCTTGGAACCTTTGTAACATAGAAGGAAGGAACCAACTCGACACAGTGCTGTGGCACAGGTGTACTCCCCACATACATTATACACACAATAGCCAATAAGATCAAATGAAGTGAGAGCGTTGCCACGGGAGACACACCCAATAGTGATCTGGTCTCCTCATGGAGCTTTGCACCTGTACACATGGACGTGCATACACACACACACACACACACACACACACACACACACACACACACACGGGGGTGGGGTGGGGGAAAGAGAAGAAAGAAAAAGGTATTAAAGTGCCCTGGGCCAGCCAGGCGGTGGTGGCGCACGGCTTTTAATCCCAGCACTCAAGAGGCAGAGGTAGGTTGATCACTGTGAGTTCGAGGCCAGCCTGGTCTACAAAGTGAGTCCAGGCCAGCCAAGGCTACACAGAGAAACCCTGTCTTGAAAAAACAAACAAACAAACAAAAAACCAAAAAACAACAAGACAAAACAAAGTGCCCTGGGCCTAGTGGTACATGCCTATAACCCAACACTTCAGAAGCCAAGAAAGGATGATTATGAGTTTAAGCCCAGCTGGGGCTACAGAGCAAGACTCTGCATTAAACAACAGTAGTTCAGGAGGGAGAGACAGGTACATCTCTGAGTTCAAGGCCAGCCTAGTCTACATGGTGAGTTCCAGGACAACTAGAGCTACTCAGGTGGGGGAGCGAGGGACAGGGAGGGAAAGGGGAAAGAGAGTTGGGGGGTTGGAGCGGGAAGGGTAGGAGGGAGAACAGACTGTGAACTAATATCCTTGGCACCATCACTCATTCTGAAAGCGCAGTGCACCCTGGTCCCAGCTCAGCACAGCACTGCCATCCTCTGCTGACCGTCTTTTGTGCTCATATCCGGAGGCTGAAAAAAGGTTAGAAAACAAAGCGAAACTCGGAATCCAACTGGATTGAGCCTGGCTGAGGTGTGAGTATGTCAGCAGAGGCCTGGCTGGGTAATGAACTCATTCTGGTAATTGTAATGAGTGTGAGGCCTTTAGCAGATTACTGGGCCCCTGAGCATCAGTGGCTTTGATGGCCGCCTCTCCTAATAGCCAGTCTTCACAGACTGGTTTAGTACTTTCTCATGCAGCCAAACCAGCCACCGCCTATTGTTGAGCAAAAAAGCCAGGCTGGCTTTAGACAAGAAGAGTTCTCTCTTGTTTTCACTTGTCTTCCAAACTGCTGAATTTTCTTTCTCTATTCAGCCCTTTGCAGTTTGCTAAGGATCTGCCATTTTGGAAGAAGGGTAGTTAAGTTTTTATTTCGATTTAAAGATAGAGTGGGTTGAGGTTATCTACACTCCTTACACGAATGGGTTGTCTAAGGGGACACTGGTTGCTTCCAGGGTCTTCCTGGGAACCCAGTCTTCTTGCCAGAGAAATAGCTTTCAACTTTTTGGGGCCATGGTGGTGGTGGTGGTGATAAGTGTTACTTAGCTTTTGAGGGGGGAAAAAAACTCAGGAGACTGAGGCATTCTGGGAAACCGGGGACCCTGGGCTTGATTAATTTATAGGTGTGATCTAAGAGCCTGGATCCCTGAGATACCTGTTCAGCGCATCTGTAGACAGAAGACGTTGTAGGTTGTAGCAGAAGTTACAAGCAAATACATTATTATGTCCAGAGGAGCCTTGACATGTTGTAAAGTTCCAATGGTCAATTAACAAAGATTTATTCTTCATCACTCAAGTATTCCCTCCCTCCCTTTCTCCCAGCTCCATAATTACCTTGGAATGAAGCAGGCTCCTGTCCCTCTACCCTTTTTGGCTGGGTTTTGGCTCCCCTCCCCCTCCAGAACAAGGCTTGAGAGGGTTAATGTGTCTATTTAGTGTCTCAGGAGCTGGGCTTTCTGCTGTAGTGAAGTGGACACTTGAAACAAGGGGGCCAGAGCAAGAGTGAGAGGGACACAGGCGGGAAGGCTTTTTTTTTTAAGCACTCCGTCTGTATTTACTAAGCATTTGTTCAGAGGAACCTCATTCCAGAGCTACGGCCAACTGTCCCATCAGCCACAGCCCCACCCTTTGGGCTGCTTTTCCATTGTGTCTCAATTTGAAATTCACACAGGGGCCTGAAAAGGCTATTTGAAAGCCCCCCTACCCCCACCCCCACCCTCTGGGTCCATGTATCTGCAACCTGTAAATCCAACTTGTAACTATTTTAAAATTGCAGCCGGGGAAATAGAGGTCAGCTGCCCATCGGCCTAGCTGCCTTCTGCGTATTTATTTCACTGCCCTGGAAAAAGAAAAATGTGTTTTCTATAATATCTGAGAGTCCAACAGGCTATAAGAGAAGCTTTGCCTCTCCCTGTAAATCCTGCCTGCTGGAGGGGATGTGATTCTTGTTGTCACGTTGAAGAGCTGAGCCAGCGCTGGGCTCCAGTCTCTCATGCAGAAATAATTCACGGGGCTAATCCTTTTATTTCAGTGTGCTGTGAAAAGTTGCAAACCTGTGGGCTTTGATTTGCCTGGGGGTAGATGATGTTCAAGGGAGCTTTCTGGAGGACTGTCATTCTGGGGGCCCTCATCCTCTTCTATGCCCACTGGCAAAGTGGCACGGGGCAACCTGCTGTGCCAGGCTTCCTCATCTGCCAACGGACTTGCTTGCACCCCAGCTTTTCAGAAGTTTTCTACACACTTTCACCAACTTAATGGTGGCTGGGTTTTTGTTGTTGTTTGCTTTCATCTCTCTTTTCTTTCCTTTCTTTCTTTCTTTCTTTCTTTCTTTCTTTCTTTCTTTCTTTTCTTTCTTTCTTTCTTTCTTTGACAAGGTCTCACTTTGTAGATAGCCCATGTTGACCTTGACCCTGTGTTCCTTCCGTCTCCAGCTTCTGAGTGCTGGGATCGCAGGTGTGCACCCTCAACCCAGCAGGCCACTAGCTGTTGCTCAGGGTCCACTGACACCAGTTGAAGATCGATAGTTGAGGAGGCCAAGAAGAAGAGCGTGGTGCTTGGCAGATGTTGGCATCCTGGGACTGTTTCCAAGACGTTTCAGGCCTCGTTCTTGACTTGTTTAAGGCCAGAGACTAGGGTTGCAAAGGAAATCAAAGCCTGATGTGGAGAAATGAAACATGAGGCCTACTGACTTTTTAAAAACATTTTAAATAACATTCTCTGAGGTTTCATTTTATACTGAGCGCAGCTGTAAGAAGTTTCGGGAGACGGTGTAAGGTTTCTATTAAACAGCCTCCGTACTTGCAGGTTTTTTTTTTTTCTGCCCAAAGTGAGAAAGAGCCGAGAGGGAAGAGGCGATACTTAGGAGGTTATTTTGTATAAGGTGAGAAAATTTGAAGAGATGAATTCAAGACTGTGAGCCGTAACATTCCGTATGCTGTAATTTGCAAATGCAATAACATTGAACCATTCATTGCGAAGGTCTCCTTTTTCCCTTTGGGTGAAAAATAGTCCAGATAGCTTGGAATAACTTAATAACTAGAGCCCAGCAGCCCTTCCACCACAAGTAAAACAAGACTGCAAGCTCTGGACCAGGCCTTGCCAGTGTTACCCCAGCGACCAGTTCCCTGCCCAAGGCTGGCGCGAGTGGAGATGTTGTGTTCTGAAAGCACTCCTTGTTCACAGGCAGTGTTATTTGGGATTACGTGTGTAGTGTTTGCATGTGCGACAGTTTATTAAGAGCAAGTATGGCCAAGGTTTACAATGGAATTCAGTAGATCTGGCTCCAAACCTTAGAGATTTGTAGTACTTTTGCTTCCTAGGAAAGACTGTCAGTAGTTTTACTGCTGGTGCGCATGCACACACACACACACACACACACACACACACACACAAGCATGCTTGGGAATGCAAAACTAGAAAACCAAGGCAAGGAATAAACTGATACCTTAAATTCCTTCCTTGGGGTTGGAAAGAGAGCTTGGTGGCTAAGATAAGTTCAGTTCCTAGGACTCGTGATGGGGGCTCACAACTGCCTGGAACTCCAGCTTCAGGGGACCTGGTGCCCTCCAAGACATACACACAAAACACGCACACGCACGTGCACCTGAAGCACAAATACCTTGTACGTGCGTGCGTGTAGGTGCACATGGCTATAAATTCATGGAGCCTTAGTCACCTTCCACTTTATCTATTTTTTAGACAGGGACTCCCATTAAACCTGGAACTCACAGATGTATCTAGGCTGGCCTGTGAGTTTCAAGGGTGCTTCTCTCTCCATGGTTTAGGTTCCAGACATGTGCTGTCACACCTTGCTTTTCAAACATGTGGTCTAGAGGATTGAACTCAGGCCTGCGAGCTTACATAGCAAGTGTTTGGCTGACAGGGCCATCATCTCGGCCCTACAGCTCCTCCTTTTATGGGAACAGTTGACCATCTTGGGATTTGACAAGTAAGATCGAGCATATTTTGAATTTGGCCAGCAGCAACCAGCCCAGAGGATCTTGGTAAAGACAGAGAAGACATAGAGATGAGGACTTATCTTTATCCTTCCCATATTAATGGGTCCAGCTGGAATTAAAGTAAACCTCGGTCATTCGCGTGGCAACCAAGTTCCTCTGACCCATCCCAGAAGCAGCGTATCATCCCAAGGAGTAGACAGTCTCCTATGATGTCCGAAGCAATGAAGCTTTGAGACTCTTCCCCCCACCCCCGCCCCCA
Source organism: Acomys percivali (assembly GCA_907169655.1). Lineage (NCBI taxonomy): Eukaryota > Metazoa > Chordata > Mammalia > Rodentia > Muridae > Acomys > Acomys percivali. The sequence goes on along the minus strand of OU015757.1, from coordinate 10,508,615 downwards.
ATCACAAAAACGAACAGTTGCACTTCTCTGTTCTTTGATCAACCTACACGGGTGATAAAGGAGCCGAAGGATGACTCTTTGTGGGGCTTTGAAATTTTTATCTTTATTGTCTGGAAATGTCTATGAAGTGATGGAAGATTCCAGAATGAAAGTGCCCAACCTTTTTTTCTCTCTTTTTAAAAAGTTTCTTAAGGACCAGCAACGGACTCACGGAGTAGAGTCAGTTTGTATACAGTCTGGCTCTGGCTCAGCAAATTCCACAGGATGGATATTTTAATCAGAAAGGCTCCAATACAGAAATGCTTAGTGATCTATCATTCTAATTTGCTGCTTCCAGCCCAGTGCACAGGAATGTCAAACATTGGGCCTTCCATGTTGGGCTGGTTTGGTGATGGGGGGTGGGGGCTGCAGCAGCTGTTGTGCAGGGTTTTTTCTTATGTCTACTAACTATTTACTGTTGTTGTTAAAAGACAAGGTCTCACTGTGTAGCCTTGGCTGGAATTTACCATGTAGACCAGGCTGGGCTCAAACTCATAGAGATCCACTTGACTCTGCCTTCCACACGGTGAGATGAAAGATGTGTGTTGCCGTGCTCTGCTCTGTCTGAACTGTATTTGTTGAGCTGGGACAGTGGAACTCACAGTTGGAGAAAGAAGAAAGCAATGTATAAGCATGTATTTGTGAATGGGTTTGTAACTGGGGCTCATGTGGATATTGACAGGACAGTTGGGAGGAAGGTTCCAGGATATTACGTTGTTTTTGTATTTGAGATTGAACAAGCAGCCCAATCTGTTAGTTAATTCTTTCTTGCTTTCAATCATTTATTCCTTTGTTCACTCAGTCATTTTATTGTTGTAAGAACAGTAACATGTGATGTATTCTTAATGTAGTTTTAAATGTACAGAACTTTAGCTTCTACTATAGGTAGACCAGATCTCTAGACTGCATTCATCATACATAACTGAAAGTTTATATTCTGTGACTAGCCACTCCGTCTCTCCCCTTCTCCATTCCTGGCAACCACAATTCTGTTCTTTTGATATCTGAATTTGAGAGGTTTAGATTCCCCCCTGTAAGTAGGATCACACAGCATTTATCCTGTGACTGACATATTTTGCCTAGCATAATGTTTACTGGCATATAAACCACCCCCACTGTCAGTTGGCATCAGATTGCATGATTTTCTTCTTTTTAAAGCTAGTTAGTTTTTCCATTGTATAAAGAGACCATTCTTCTGTTGATGGGCATTGAAGGGGTTGATTAAATTAAAATCTTGGTTGTTGTGAATAGCTCTGTGACAGACACATCTCAGATCTTCACTGAAATGAGGGTTGTTTAATCAGATGAATCACTTTGTTTTTAACTCCAGGCTTCCTGTACTTACCCTGCCAATTGTATTTCCACCAGTGGTGGTATAGGGGGTCACTCTCCAGGCCCTCAGTAGTATTTGTCTTATTATCTTTTCAATGCTAGTTTTGATTTGCATTTTCCTAATGATTACCAATGCTAAGTGTCTTCTCAGATGCTTGTTAGCCATGTGTATGTCTTTAGAGAAAGCCCTTAGTCCACTTTTATTTGGGTATTACTTAGTTCTTTAGGGACCTCATGTGTAGGTGCAAGCACACCTTGACCCGGTCCCTCTATAGATTTCTACCAAGGACACTTCTCACTTGGAGAGGAACCTTCTGGTATAAGAAAAGAGGGACTATGCTTTGTTGAGAATGTTATCAGTGAGGCTAGAAAGGAATGGCCAAGCATCCCTCCCACGGGCCTCCTCTGAGACTGTGAAACTTAGCCTGGAAACAGGCATCTGTCCCCATGTTTCTTTGGTGCCACATCTGAATGAGCCACAGAATATCTAGTTCTGGTGCCTGGCACACAGTGACACTTGGTACTTGCCAAAATGAATGAAGAACTAAAGAAAGGGCCACTAAATGGAATCTATGTCGTGATAAAAAGAGGGATCCACTCAGTTTGGTTTCGTCCTCACTTGGGGCTTTAGTTCCCAGTTTCCTTTTTAAAGAAGGGGGGGGGGGGGGACAAGACTTCCTAGATCATCTTCCAGTTGCCTAGGAGAGATCATGCCTGGACAGACCTTGCTGGATATTCAGGGTGACCTTAAGAGTTAGCAGAGTCACTTGCCCGTGCCCTCTAGGGTATGTTTAAAGTGAGTCTGTGCATCATCTCACGCCAAATAAGTGAATAAGTGGCCTTCTACCAGCACCATCTGTCTCTCGGATTGCCGCAGTAAAGAATTTCCCCTTGTTCATTAGGTAGTCCATAACTCACAGTGTAATGCGTTCTTTTCTGATTCTCTAAATAAGTTATCCTTTACAAGGGTTGTGCTTCAGCGCTCCGCTTTGAAGTCGTTTGTGTTGTGCATGAGGCCCCCTTGTTATTCCAAAGGAGTCAGCCAGCAGACAGAGGCCCTTTTGGCTTGAGTTCCTCCGACAGCCCTTCTGGACAACGCAACTTATTTATTGCTGTCTCTCTCTCTCTCTCTCTCTCTCTCTCTCTCTCTCTCTCTC
>OU015757.1:10456384-10498152 GCA_907169655.1 Acomys percivali | reverse complement strand
TGTGTGTGTGTGTGTGTGTGTGTGTGTGTGTGTGTGTGTGTGTGTACACGTGAGCATGCCCATGACATAGCTTGTCTGTGGTGATCAGAGGACGCCTTCCTCCACCATGTGGTTCCCAGGAGTCAAATAGGTCTCAGGCTCAATGTTGAACACTTACCTTGGTGATCCGTCTTGTTGGCTCCCTCATCGTTTAGAGAAAACAAATGTCACACCTACTGCAGTGTCCTTCCCTTTGCTTCTTGTGAAGAGGACAGATGCCCTTGAGCTCCCCCCGACACGCGTGTTCATCATGTTTGCCTTTGTTTTTGGCCAACTGCCTTTCTTCATTGTCTGTCTCCGCCTCCCCTGTCCATTTTTCTCATATTCCCTGGGTTCCTAAAGGGAATATTTGGGTTTCCATTCATCCCCCCCCCCCTTTTCTTTTCTTTTAGTCATTGCCATTTACTAAAATGCACAGTGTAAACCAAGCGCTTATTTTAGCGCACAGGCCTAAACCAGGATTGTTGGGCTGGGGGAGGGGTGTGTGGCTCAAGTGTTAGAATGTTTGCCTAGCATGTCCAATCCCCATTGTCACCTAAGGGAATTATTAAGGGAGTTTCATGTCACAGAAGTCTGCCCTGTTTGCCGTTGGCTGCAAGGCTAGTGAATAGTTAAGGTCCTTTAGCAATGTCTCCTCAGGGTCACATTGCATAAGAGGAGTATGTGAGTACCAGGCCCTCTGGATGAGTAAGTCTCTGGGAGATAAGTGGGCTGAAGAGGTGTGGATATGCCCCAGCATTTCCTAGAAGTTGGGGGGGGGGAATGTGGTATGCCTCTTCCCAAAGGACTTCCCAACGCCCAGCCCACTGTCCTGAGGGGGAGATGCTTATCACGGATTTGGATAAAGAGGGTATTGGCCTTTGGCTGGAGGGAAAAGTCCCCACAAAGGCCTGCAGATAGGTTAATGACAGAGTGAATACCACAGAGATGCCAAGCACGCCTTTACCTGGCGACAGATGAGCCTGTCATCAGATGTCTGGAGGACGGGTGCTCCGAGGCATTCAGCGGCTGGGCTTCATTTTATGTTGGCCCAAGCTCTTCACACACGATCCCACAACACGGAAGCGCACAGCCTCTCTGCACTCGCTTCGTCCTTGTCTTTTGCTTTAGAACAAGAAGAGTTTGTTTGTTCCTGTTGTTTTTCCGTGTGCGCGTGCGGGCGTGCCTGTGTGCTGGCAGGTGTGTGGGTGTGTAGAGATGTGTGCTGAGGCCAAATGATAACCCCAGGTGTCATTCCTCAGTGTGGTCCCCTCCCTATCCCTTTCCGTTTCCTTACAGCAAAGTTTCTCATTCACTAGCCTGGAACTAGCCAATTAAGCCAGGCTGTCTGGCCTATGAGCCCCAGGGTTCCCTTCCTTCACTAGGTTGGGATTCTAAGTGTCAGCTACCCTGCCAGACTTTTTTAATTTAATGTAGGTTCTGAAGATTACTTTCCAGGTCAAGGAAAGCTGACTGTTTATCGGCCTTTCTCTCTCTCTCTCTCTCTCTCTCTCTCTCTCTCTCTCTCTCTCTCTCTCTCCCCTCCTTGATATTTACTTCCTGGTAGCTTGGGGGAATCTCCTTCTCATCCACGGCCAGGACTGGACACTTTGTAGGCACCTGCTCACTTGCCTCCTGGTACCCCAGAGAAGGGCACCTTGCGAGCCAACTGGACCATTAGTGGCCATTGAGAAGTGGTTTTTGTGTACTCCTGAGTCCAAATGGAGGGATTTGCCTTCTGTGATTTTTTTCCCCCCACAGGTCCCTTGGCGGGGGGAGGTGGAGCATGGGTGTACAGAGGGGCAGAGGAAACCTTGTCCCGGGGTTGGGGGGGAGGGGATGCTGTGTCTGTTGAGAAAGTTTCACGGGATGTGTCAGCCCTGCCTCTGGAGCCAGCTTGCAAAAGGCAAGCTTCACCTGTCCATTGACTGGCTGGATGAATCCATAGCTTACCCATCCCCCAGTCTCACAGGGGACTGCAGTGGGTTTGTTCTCGGCCTCAGCCACTGACAGGGGGCAGCTGAGAAAACCAGGGAGCCATTTCATATTGCCTTTGAGGCTCATGTTATGAGGGTGGGATGGAGGAATACTTGATTCCAGAGCCGGTCTTGGGACAAAATGTCCATAGTCTCAGGGCAGTGTATTCATGGTCATGGATTATATGAAGCTCAGTAACTGGACTACTGCTTAGCAGCTCAACACCATGACCTGGGATCTCCTTCGTGGTATAATCGATCCCATATTGCTGTATACTGGTCCAGGAAACATTTGGGCAACTGGATAGTAGTGGATGACCCAAGTGGAATCTGCGCTTCCATAGGCTCTCTTGCTGCCCTTTCCCCCAGCTCAGCCTCTGCTAGATATGCTTTTTTGACTGACAGCTACACGTGGACTAGGTGCTTTTATGGTTGTGACAGGCTGTTCAAGCATCTGGCCTGGGTAGAGGCCGTTTAAGCAGAAGTGTGATTTTGTTATGGAAGAGGGGAAAATCCACCCACAGCTGTCCCCTGAAGTTTGGTGTGGTACAGGCCTTCTGCTTGGGCATAGAGGTATGTGGGGCAGAAGTTTTACCTATACCATGGTCTTCTGTTCTGGTATGTAAGGCTCCATCTGCCACCTGGGAGCCAGAGGGAGTCTCAAGTCTGCTGTAGTCGGAGAGTACATATCAGCCCTCAGGAATAAAGGCAAAATTTGGCTCAACCTTCCCCAGCGTCTTCCCTTCTGCCTGCTGTGTCGTCTGTGAGGTCCCCTTTGGATACACAGCTTAATCCAGAATAAAAAGACGCCGCCCGCTATTTCTTGGTGGCCCTTTAAAAAGAAGAGGGGAGAAAAACCCACTTCCTCCTTTAATCTCCCATATGTACTGTGGAAATAGATGAAAAGCACATTTAGTTAAAAGCTTGATTTATGGCACGTGGTAAAGAGATCGCGGCATGTAAGGCAGCCGAACTGGAGACCGAGGAGCAGCATGCGGCTTTTTTAAAAACCGCCTGCCAAGAGTTGGGTGGGTGGGGGAACAGTTTACTGGAGTGTTAGCGTTGGCTGTTTATAAGTGACTTCTAACTGTGGGGTATTTTTAAGTGTGTTGAAAGGGAAACTCCATAACTGAAGTTACCAGATTAAGGACTGAAGAGTGTCTGAGGAGGAGGAGGAGGAGGAGGAGGAGGAGGAGGAGGAGGAATAAAGACACAAGGAAGAAGAGCCAGGTGATGGTTCTGAAGAAAGGAATGGCTTCCAAGGTGGGTGGCGGGGCCACAATTCAGAGGGAAGGAGCCCCTGAAACACGGGGTTCCTCGAGGGAACCCCTGCTGGGGATTTTGCCAAGCCCTCTAGACAGGTTGAGTTTCTGAGGAAAGGGGAGTGAAGAGAAAGCCAGTCATACTTTACAGTCCCAGAGGGGATTTTAAAACTATAGTAAAATGCATGGAGGTGAAACTAAGACATACCTCCACAGACAGGGGAAGCAGACTCTGTATGCTCGGATACTTAGGGTATTTTCTTTCTCTCTCTCTCATTTTTTTTTTTTTTTAAACAAAGGTGTTTTTCAGACTTGTACATTGACTCTGAATCTGCACTTTATATTGAACAAAATTCCCACAAGTAAACACAGTTTTATATTTTGATAGTAATGGCTATAGCAAAAAACTGTCAAGGTTTTTTTTTTCTTCTATATTAATTTAAGGTGTTTTTAAATTTTTGTTTTGTTTTTCCTTTCTTTCTGTTTTCCATTTGGAAAATGTTCACATTAAAACCTCTGTTGTGGGTGTGTGCCTGTATGGTAAACTTGTGCCCCACCCCCCCGGGGGGGGGGAGCTGTGCTGTTCCTTCCCTTTGGGTCAGAGCTTCTCCACAGAGCAGTTAATGTAAGACTAGATGGTAAATCACTCTGATTTGAGGTAGCACCTAAGTCATATTCACCATCAGGACTCGGTTACCCTACAACTTTCCTTCCTCTTCCCCAATGCCTACATTTAAAAATGAAATTCTTGCCTGCTGGAGCCCCAGTCCATCCTGGTTGGCAGCAGAGGGTCCCATCTTGCATGCAGCCAGATGTGCAGTTAAGGTGTATCCCCCATGACATCAGAACAAAGCCACACAGCAAAGCACTGGGGAGCCATGGCTGACCCAGCTCAGCAGCAAGCACTTACTGTCTGCTGCCTTCATTTCTGTCCGCCTGCTAACTCTGTGAGCTGGGCTGACACTTCTTGAGACCTGCAGGTAGTGTGGATTCTAACTGGCACTTAGACCCCGGAGTTTTCTGACCTTCAGCTCACAGTCCCGTTGACCAGGATGTATAGTCCAGCAGACCAGGGCAGTTTGGCCCTGGATGGTCACTGGGTACGCACACTGGAGGATGTAGAAACATCACAAAACAGCCCGGTGGCCCCAGAGGGGAGCGAAAACAGGGTCTTGGTATTGTCTAACTGACGTCTGTACATTTCAAGCCTGTGCCTGCCTGTCTCTTAGTTCCTGTTTGTTTTGTTACAAAGATATTTTGGTTAAGGAAAGAGCTACTGCTAAAGCACAAGAGAAACACAAGGCCAGGGTAATAAAATCTAAATGGTGTATGAAGTTCTGGAATAAGACCTGTTTCCTACCTTGCTTCCAATTCTTGATCCCTCTCCCCAAAGGTGACCACTACTAAATCCTTAGATATCCTTCTAGAAAGTGTCTATGGTCGAAACCCATCCAGTTAGCTTCCCCAGGGTGAGTACTGGCTCCCAGGGGCAAGCCACAGAGTCTGCAGTGTGCCACTAGCTTCTGGACATTGACATCGTTCCCGACTGTGGTCCCCTGAGATTTCCCAGTCAATGTCCCCCTTTCACTGGTCCTAGCACACCACGGATGCTGACAGTTTAATTCTGGACCTTTAGGGTCCAGTGATGCAGTGCCAAACTGATGGCGCTGTAAAGAGTGTCCTGGCTGCACACAGCCTCTGCTGGCTCTTTGCTCTCTGGGGCCTGTGTTGTCTCATTACTTGACTGACTTTTACTAGTTCGAAGTAACTTCTTGCCTCTGGTCCTCCGGTGAGAATTTCTACTATACGTCTACTAGGTGACGATTTTCACCTGTTTGTGTGGAAGGGCTTCCAGAAAGATCTTAAAAACAAAACAAAACAAAACACCTTTTGCAAGCTAACCGTATGACCCTGATTCAGAATGATCCAGGTAGGTGGTTCCACTGTGGGCCAACCCTAGTCTGGAATGTTCTGAGTCCCTTCTCTGTGGATGAAGCTCATGATAATTTTTGTGGCCAATGGAAAGTGGACATTTGATGTTGTCAGGAAGCTTCTGGTCTGAGGCTGGACACCACGTGGACTGTGGGAGGGGCTTGAGAGTTATCCTTTGCTATGCTCTGGGTGGGCTCCTACTCTGGTGGCTTCAGTAAGGAACAAGGGGAGTGGATTCTAGAGGAAACTACATGTTTCTTAGCTCATCTTTTCCCTGCTTGCTTCTGCATTTGTCTTTGATATTGGGATCTTTGAGTGCGTGGCTCTCTATTGCAAAATTATCAATCCTTTGGTTCCTTTTTTTTTTTTAAAGCAGGTTTTGTTGTGCCACAATGAGTAAATGCCCTGTCTGCATTTAAATTTAAATATAGCTTTTCCTTGGGGGTTAAAAGCTCAATGGGGAAAGGCACTTGCTGCCTGATGATCTGAGTTCAATGCCCAGGACATACATGGTAGAGAGAGAGAGAACTGACTCTCATAAATTGTCCTCTGACCACACTGATATGTATACAAACACACAGACAAAGATTATTTTTTTTCATTAAAAAAATACCTTTCCCCTTCCCAAAAGATAATGAAGAAGATTCAGAAATGTCCTTGTACATATTTTAAATGATAGTAAGATTTCATATTAGAAATTACTTCTTGATTTTAGTGTATGTGTGGTGTGTGTGTGTGTGTGTGTGTGTGTGTGTTGATATAGTAGGGTCTCTGGGATTGACCTTACTATGTAGCTAAGGATAACCTTGGAAATCACTGCTTTTAATATTGCGAACACTTTTCTTACTTCCATTAAGGGTAGTTGGGTTTACAAAGAGCAAAAGGGCTTGCCAGTGGGACAGTCCTGGGAAGAACATAGGTCCTCGGGCTCCTCTGAGAGGATAGGATCCACCTGTGGGAGTTCCTTCGGATTCCTCTTTGCCAGCTGGATGGAGAAGGTGTTTGTATGCTCAGCTGGGGATTGTCACCCATGCAGGAGATGGAAGCCAGGGTGGCTTGGTGCGCTGCCTGGATGGTCCCTGTCTAACCTCACATTTCATGTGTCTTGGACCAAAGCCTCAGTTGTGGTCTAGAGTAATAGCAGTATCCAGCAGGCCACAGTCAGACCAAGGTTGTACCCAGGTACAGGCCTCGTGTGGGCTCTGCGTCAGTTTTCTCTCTCAGAAACCCACTGAGGAGAGACCGTGTTTAAGAGATAAACACTGGCTCTGACCTAGGCTGATGCAGGTCAAGGTAAATGAGAGAATAACCTGGTGACACCTTGTGTGGTTCTGGATGAAAAGGCCTGTCTCTCAATCCTTGGCCTCATGAATTCACTGCCCTGCTAACATGACAAGAGCCAGCTCACTTTCACTAACCGGCCTGGGCACCATCAAGTTTCAGAAGGACTGGGGAGACATGGAGAGCGCCCTCCCAGTGCCCAGGACTTGGGTTTCCTTGAATGAAAGACCTTCGAGTTACCAGACTGTCCTCACCGGTCTGAATTAGGGCTCTATTGCAGTGAAGAGACACCATGACCATAGCAACTCTTACAAAGGAAAACATTTCATTGGGGCTGGCTTACAGGTTCAGAGCTTTAGTCCATTATCATCATGGCGGGAAGCATGGCAGCACGCAGGTGGACATGGAGCTGGAGAGGTTGCTGAGAGCTCTACATCTGGATCCACAGGAAGCAGAAGGGGACTGTGTGCCTCCCTGGGCCTAGCTTGAGTATAGGAGACCTCAAAGCTGGCCCCCCCAGGGTGACACACTTCCTCCAACAATGCCACACCTCCTAATACTGCCAATCCTTATTGGCCAAGCATTCAAAGGCATGAGTCTATGGGGCCATTCCTGTTCAGAGCACCACATTGTACACACCCAATAGCTCTTTCTTTGAGAACCCCTTGCCTACCCTTTACATTTTGGAGGCAAAGTCCATGTGGAAGAGTTCATCAGCGAAATGTCTGTGAATCCCTACCTGTTGATTCGATTTGGATTTGCTTTTATGTTATGGTCCTGGAAATTGAAGGTGGGGCTTTGCGCACGCTTGGCCAGCGCCCTGTAGCTGAGCCCAGCCTTCATATTAGTCACTGGAGCACAGCACTGATCTGTGAGCTGGGCATGACTGAAAGGACCTTGGTCATTCAGAGAGCTGACCAAGGAAAGGCAAAAGACTAAAATGAAGCCAGTGGGGTCTGCCTGCACGTTCTTAAGTGGCTGTCTTTAGAAAATTAAGATGAGGAGCTGGAGAGATGGTTTACCCATTTAAGAACATTGGTTGTTCTTCTAGAAGACCCAGGTTCAGTTCCTAGCACCCACATGGCAGCTCACAACTGTCTGTAACCCCAGTTCCAGGGGCTCCGACACCCTCACACAGACATACATATAGGCAAAACACCAGTGTACATATCAAAACAAAACCCTAATTTTAAAAAAATATATTGAAGATGAAAGGAAGAAATACCATGATTAAAACTTCCTTAAGCACTTTTATTTGGGACACCTGATCTTCGGATGATAGAGGGTATCCTGTGACTTTTCATTTTGGTCCATGCTCTTTTGCCTGGTTCTTCCCTATTCTTTGTTAGAACGAATGTTCTGGCTGGGTCCCAGCTCACTTCTGGCATCCCCAGGTAGAGCCAGGATTACATCTGCTTCTTTGCATTTTGTATCCAGGTTTCGGCCGAGTCCAGCTCCTCCATGAACTCCAACACCCCACTGGTGAGGATAACAACACGTCTGTCCTCAACAGCAGACACCCCGATGCTAGCAGGGGTCTCCGAGTACGAGTTGCCAGAGGATCCCAAGTGGGAATTCCCCAGAGATAAGTGAGTCCTTTTCCGTGTGTGTGTAGCCCCAGGGAATGCTGGGATTTAAATTGGGAATATTGTATTGACCTTTTCTTTTCATAGCCTTTAGCTGCAAAAGTCTTACGTGGACATTGTCAGCAGGAGTGATAGTGTGTTTCTAAATAACCAACTCCTGGGGGGAAAAATATTTTTAAAAATAGTTCCTTCAAAGCAGAGCTGCAAGATGGCCTCTGGTTATTACTGTTTAAGTTTCTAGACAATTCAAACCCAGTCAGATGGAATAAAAGTTACGCAGCCCTTAAAACAGAGCTAACTTGTTGTTGCTGGTTTTTTGTTGTTGTTGTTGTTGTTTTTGTTTTTTTGCTGTTGTTTAGTTTTAATGTTGTTGCCTTTTTAATGGTCATTACTGTGATATATAGTGGGCTGCAGGTTTCAAATCTGAACCCAACACCTGATTTCTTTGTCCTACAATACTTTTTCTTATCGGATGATAGAGTCATACCAAGGTTGCCGTGCAGGCTTGGACCAGGGCTTGCTGGAAGCCATTTTGTCTCTTGGCCCAGCCTGAATAACTCTGTTACTTGGCCCTGTGCACGGCTGGATTTGAATCCCAGTCCTGCCAGCCAGTGTCTGGGCAGGCCTGAGGGACTCACTCCGTTCTCTGAACTTCTTCCTGTAAGATGAGGGTGGTGGTCTGCACCTCCTGAGGCGGAGCACAGTTCTTGCTTGTGGGAAAATCTCTCATTGCCACTCGTGACTTGCTAACCCAAGGACCTTTGAATTGCAAACTTCCGCAAGAGGGTGTGTTTAACCCAGCTGGCGGTGAGGACAGTGGGCTACCAGTTTCTGCCCTCTAGGTGGAAGACCACCCTTAGCTCTGGAGGGTGAGTTCCCTGGAAGGCTGGCAGCTTCCTTCTTGTAGGATGAAGCTTCTTCAAGACTAGATATGGCCAGCTCTAGTTGAAAGCGGGGGTCGGGGGTGGGGGCACTTGGGTCTGTTTGTATCCACACAATTTCAGGCACTTTGGTTCCCAATTTAGAGATCTTTACATCTACTTCATATATGCCTAATCCAGGGCCGAGTAACTGTCTATGCAGCCTTCAGTTTATGCCAGTGGAAACAATTTCCAGTTTATTTGTGTACTTCAGTGACAAGAGCTTCCATTCACTCCTTCATTCATTCAGAGAATGTTTATTGGACATTTTTCTGGTGAGGTACCAGAGAAAACACAAAGAATGGTTTCTTTACCTCCAGAATTTTGAGAAAGGAAAGGATGTTTCTCTTGACCCTTGCCAGCACTCCTAGCTGTGTGTAATTATATAAATAGCTGGGATTGTGTGCACATTCCTGTATATACAAGACTTGAATTGGGGAGTTGTGCTCGTATGTTAAAAACTTGCAGCTTTCAGGTTTGAGTCTGTCCTTTGGGCCACCTGTGACACCACAGTCAACAGTGTGAGTCTGTGTTGCCCAGAGACTCCCACCCGCGGGTACCCGAGTGTGGAAAATCTGAGCGCCATGCATTTGCAAGCAGTGTTTAGCACAAATGTAGGTGGAGCAGATTTCCAATGAATGAGGCCTATTTAGAAGCGGTTTATTAGATTGGAGGCAAAAGTTACACAAAGAGAGGTTTGTTATGCTTGTAGTAGCTGGGCAATAGGACATAAATTAGCCATTTTCCAACGCAAATATTTATTTTCTGCCAAGATGTTCAATTTAATTTTAGTTCTTGACTGAAAGGGGGGGTGCCTTCAGCGTAGCATGTACTGCTCTCTATTTCCTTTCTATTTTGAGCTTTTCAGAACGTTGTGTACTTACTGTAAATGCTGTACAGAGAGGACACCTCAAGGCTTGTGCTTATGTTTTAAAAAAAAAAAGGAAAGAAAGCACCCTCAGGCTGGAGCTCTAGCTCCCTGGTTAAGAGTGGGGCCTGCTCTGGTAAAGGACTAGAGTTCAGTTCCCGCCACCCATGATGGGGGAGGGCTCACAACTCCCTGTAACTCCAGATCTGGGGGATCTGATATATCTGGGCTAGTGGGCATCTGGGTTCACATGCACATACCCCTTCCCCAGAAGCATACATACACATAATTAAAACAAATTAAAAAACATATATAAAACATGCACATGCACTCACATACACTCATAAATATTCCAAAGACATTCCTGTTCTTTTGGCTTCCAGAACACCTACAACAATGTCAGGCTATGTGTCCGACATGCATAAAACTTTTATGCTTAAAAATGGAATTTGTGCTGTTTTCTATTTTCTTCCTTGTTTATTTTGGGTAGTGATAAAGATTTCTAAATTTAAATTAAAAAAATATTCTGCCTGTTTTCTAGAAGTTTCTTTCAATGAGACACTGCAGATTCTTTGAAATGTGCTGAAGATTTCTATCCTGTAACTTGGCCAACAATGTAACCATAAAAATTTACTGGTATTGAATAATAGTGATTTGAAAGCTGCCACTTTACAGGGACAGAAAATAAGAACAGCCTTTCATGGTTCTTTCCCCCCCCCCCTTTGCAACACTTTAAATTACAAATATTTAATTGGCCCAGGACCAAAAACTCCTCACGGTTGGCACGCAGGGAGCCTGACCACCTCGCTAGCAAGGACACCTTCCATAAAGAAAAAGAAAATAAATCGAGAGCACAAATGTGAAATTTAATAGCTGCGCCAACAGTAATTGACATTCTGGAAAAAAACGTCACTAAAGAAAATACCCTGCGTGTACAACGAAGTCTCATTGGTTCCATATGCATGCCTCTGGAAGATTTTTTTATATTCAGTTCTGGAATTTCCCTCCCTGTGCCCCTTAGCCAGACACTGTGTGCTAATCCCCTATTTACACATTTAGGCTGACGCTGGGCAAGCCCCTGGGGGAAGGTTGCTTCGGGCAAGTAGTCATGGCGGAAGCAGTGGGAATCGATAAGGACAAGCTCAAGGAGGCGGTCACCGTGGCAGTGAAGATGCTGAAAGGTGAGTGGGCAGGCAGGCGGGGAGCAAAGGCTCTTATCAGGAGTGTTCCTTCGGTGACATGCGAACTTTGCAATGCTATGGGGTCAGAGAGCACATACTTGACCTGGAGGGTGAGGGGTTTTCAGGATAAATGAGCCTCCAAGAGAGAGGATTTACCTTGAGCTGTGTGTTCTCAAGAAGAAAAGCCAGTTTATGAGCGCACAGTAGTTTGCTGGGCCGAGCTGCCCTCTGACTTTTTGTAAGAGGCCAAATCTCTTCTCCTGTGCATTCCTGGACTTAGGGACTTAGGGTTTGGGTAGGATTTGATTTTGGTAAATTCGGCACCCAAACTTCTAACATACAAGCAAGGAAAGGTAGGTATTGGTGTGGGAACAAGGAGGGAAGTCCAGGAAGCAGAGTGCCACATTCTGTCAAGATGTGGGCTTGAAGAGTCACTTAGAAGCCCAAAAGGAACAAACGAACTTGGGACTGATGCAGAGTCTCAGGGCAATGTAAGCAATAACCCCAGGATGTAATTTTTTGGGGGGGAGGGTATGGGAGCCTCACTATTTGTACGTAGCCCTTCCAACCCAGCTTGATGCCCAAGTCCAAGGAGCTTAAATTACTTTCAACTATTAACTTATTCTTGCATGGTATCCTTTTTCATGAAGACCCTGTGTGGGAGTCTCAGAAAGGGGGATCCCATGCCCCATGTTTCCCTAGCTTGTAGGCAGAGAGGTCTGTTCTGGGTGTGTATGATGCTGTGCACACTCAGCAGGCAGGCCTTCTCTTTCTTTGGTGAGATGCCTACCACATCCCTCCCTGCTGAGAACATACTGACAAAAAAAAAAGGGGGGGGCCCAGAGCATCATTCATTTTGTCTTTTTAGTTATTGACCTGAGACGTTTCATGCTTCGAGGTTGATACCGGGGAGGAGATAGCAAGGATCCAGGTACCAGGACAGAGGCAGCCACTGGTACCCTCTGGGAGTGTTGGTGTGGGAAGGACTGGGCATCACACTGCTTTCTATATGACTTCTGGTTTTGAGATCATGAGGCTGTTGCCAAAAGGAAGGTTTAAGGGGTTGGCCTTCCTCTTTAAGCAAGATTATCCACCATCCTTTTCATCTTGGTCAGAGGACACTCAAAGCCTTTTCAACATGCTTTGTGACAGCCAGAGAGCATGGCTGAGGTCTAGGGAAGGCAGCATGCTCTTTTCCATAGAGGAAGGGATAGATTCTTAGATGTCCACCCCCCTATTTCATTTTTAAAGCTGTATTCAGCCCCTTTTCTTTTCTTTTAGCTCAGAATTAAAAAAAAAAAAAGTTTCCGTATTGAATTAGCCAGTCGTATACTGTTTGAGTGGCGTGTGAATGGCAGCGGGCTTGCATCCTAGTACTACAAGAATCAAAGTGATGGCAGAAGAATTAACTTAAAGGAGGGTACACTGTGAACGGCCTTACCTCCTATTTGAAGCTCCCTATGAGCCCATGTGTGTTGGGCCTCTGCCATGCATGTGCCATGCATGTGAGACGTGACTTGTACTTCCCTCAGTGGTAGAGTGGTAATTGGAGCCTTTGAGAGAGCTTTTTGCTCTCTCAGGCTGTCTCTGTATGCATACACATTTACAGACACACTTGTGGACTACTTCCAGGGTCTAACTTTGAATCAGCTAACGGCTGTGTTTCGAATTTTTGCTCTGTAAAGACCAATTTCCCATGGTTCCCAATGTTTTTCCTACGTTTTCCTCCCCATCACTCTCAGAATTGTTTGCGGGCATCAGGAAATCTGGCACATTCTCTAGAAGGTACCTTAGATACACCGGAGGGTGGAAGTAGTTCACAATCAAGAACTTCCCTTCAAAAGACTTGGCCTTAGTGTTGGGGGCCAAGATTTGGTCCCAACTCTTGACCATGTGGCCTCCGGTGACCTCTCTGATACTGAGCAGGGCACTCCACTGCCTCTGTCTTTATCCTTTCGCTGGTCAGATGGGTAAATGTTTCGGGGTCTAAAATTCAACTCCATGGTGTCCTAAGAGTTTGACGGCTGGGAGTTAAAACTGTGGGAGCTGGGAGAAGCCAGGCTATTTGTAACTCCCCTGATCCATGTCCGTAGATGACGCCACGGAGAAGGACCTTTCCGATCTGGTGTCAGAGATGGAGATGATGAAGATGATTGGCAAACATAAGAACATCATCAACCTCTTGGGAGCCTGCACCCAGGATGGTGAGTAGGAGGAGGGCACGCTCTCTGTCCACACTGCACTGCTGGGCCGTCAGGCCTCGTCTAGAAACAACTGGGCTGCTGGCTTTCTGCTTTTAGAACATCTCGAGGGCATATTTTCCCATCAGGCATGTAGTCCAAACCTATCCCATCACTCAAGGGGCTGAGACAGTGGGGCTCACGAGTTTGACACCAGCCCAAGGTCTATAGTAAGACTGTCTCAAAGTTACACAAAAGTGGAAGCTGGGGAGGTTGCTCAGTCAATAAGGGGGCTGGCCTTGTGAGCGTGAGGACCTGAGTTTGACCTCTAGACTCCATATTTAAAACCGAGCTCTGGGAAGATGGAGAAAGGTGTGTCCTGGGGTTCACCGGCCCACCAGGTTAGCCTTCTTAGAGAGTTCCTGGTCAGTGAGAGACTGTCTAAAAGACAAGGCTGTCTCCTGGCCCAACACACAAGCACAGATACCTGCATGCCCACCTGCATACAAAAATACACACACACACACACACACACATACACACACACACACACACACACACACACAATTTTTTAGTTACTTTTACTCTACCCTTAGGAAGATGTTACCAGCCATGGGCTCACAGCAGCTCTGTGGCTGCCCCCCAGGGTGGAGGGGCAGCATGGAAAGCTGCTGGGGGTGGGGTAGGGGGTTGGGGGAAGCTGCTTTGGAAAGGGATTGCTTCTGATGCTTTTGTTGTGTAAGGGGCTACAGGGGAAGACCAGTAGGTATGATTTGGTTGAGAAGTTCTTCTCTTAAAGTGGGGACTGAGGAATCCTGTCTTGCTCTAGGCAGCAGATGGCTGAGCTCTCAAGAATAGCTTCACAGAGAAAGAGAGAGAGAGAGAGAGAGAGAGAGAGAGAGAGAGAGAGAGAGAGAGAGAGAGAGAGAGAGCAGTCTCTCCCAGGGGGAAATTGTTCCCTGGCTGCTCCCAGGAGGGCCTACTGGCACTTTAGAAATCAACTTGACAGTGATTAGTAGACTTGAAAAATGCTGGCACAGCTTCTCTTTTAGATGTGCAGGATCTGGAACCTTCTCCAAAGGGCAACTGTCGATATTTTAGACTTTTGTGGGCCTGTGGGCTCTGTTAGAAATATTCACCACTGCCATTGTATTGGAAAGGGGAAAAAAACCACCCAGCCCATATGATACAGAAATGAATGGACATGGCTTGCCCATGTGACAGTAAAATATGATGACCCCAACTGGTACTGGGCAGGATATAGACTGGGGACCATTCTCTCCAGCCCTTGAATCTGCGCCATACTCTGGCTGTTTGAAGCCATCTCATTTCCCATCTTTTATTGTCATCCTACGAATTTTAATATTTACTTATCCTTACAATATATGTGTATGCATATGCACATAGGTGCATGGGCACAGCACCCCCCCCACACACACACATACAAACATAGCTCAAGGGAGCTAGAAAGGCTAGGCTTCTGAGGGAAATTGCTTTTCCAGGAAGACAGGGCAGTTTTTCCCAAACTGTGGGTTGTTCGCCACCCCCCCCCCCCCCGCCAAAAGGGGGTCACCTAAGACCATCAGAAAACACAGATATTTACATTATGATTCATATCAGTGGCAAAATCATAGCTATGGCTCAGCAGTGAAATAGTTTTATGGTTGCAGGTCAGCACACGAGGAACTGTATTAAAGGTCACAGCGTTAGGGAGGTTGAGAGCCACCGGTATAGGGCACCGGTACCGACAGCAGAGTTGTTACAGCTATGTTGTATGCTTCTTTAAACCATCAGAGGTTATCATGTTGATCATCATTTGGGAAGGCTGGAAATGGAGGTGTTCTCTTTAATCCATGCCTTTCTGCATGATAAAACCAATTTCAAAAGATAGACAGACGGAGGGGCTGGAGAGATGGCTCAGCGGTTAAGAGCACCAACTGCTCTTCCAGAGGACCCGGGTTCAATTCCCAGTAACCACATGGCAGCTCACAACTGTCTGTAACTCCAAGATCTGAGACATATGCAGGCAAAACACCAATGCACATAAAATAAAGATAAATAAGTTAAAAAAAAAAAAAAGATAGACAGACAGGAAGGGAGGTTGGCTGGCTGGGCTGTCACTACGTGATGGAATATTTATCTAGCACTTCTATGCCATGCTCGTGGTTCTAGGTTTACTCCTTCACACCACAAACCAATGGTGTGTGTGTGTGTGTGTGTGTGTGTGTGTGTGTGTGTGTGTGTGTATATGTGTGTGTGTGTCACACCTTTGCTGAGTCACCCCAGGTGGTCCCTGCCTTCGCTGCCTTAGGGAGCTTCTCCTCTCTGTCACAGGGCCTCTCTACGTCATAGTTGAATACGCATCGAAAGGCAACCTTCGGGAATACCTCCGAGCCCGGAGGCCGCCTGGCATGGAGTACTCCTACGACATTAACCGAGTTCCTGAGGAGCAGATGACCTTCAAGGACTTGGTGTCCTGCACCTACCAGCTGGCTAGAGGCATGGAGTACTTGGCTTCCCAGAAAGTGAGTGTTTCCCCTTCTGCTTGGTTGGACGCAAAAGCCAGCTAAGTGTCTTTGAGGAAGCTGGGCAGTTCCGATGTGCTCATTGGCTTGATCCTTGCGTGTCTTGTACAACCTGGGAAATATTTTTGTGGTGTTATTCATATTCCAGTTTAATGGACTCTTGAGAGGCCAGAGAAGTTAACTACAGGAAGAGACCCTACTCTGGGCAGGGCAAGGGAGGATGCTCCTGGGTGACCTGGCTTCATTTGAGTGAGCTTGGGGCACAGACTTGGGGGTGCTAACTTTAGAATGATGGTCTTGATGTGGAATTAAATGATCTGAGAGTGGAGATTGAGTATTTTTGACATAGAGAGTCTGGGATATCTGTTTATTTTGTCTCCTTCAGTGACTCTGTGGTCAGAAGTTGGCCAGGTCCCCTGAGGTGAATGGTTGGCATTCCAAGCAAGCCACTGACAATGGAACGCTAAGCATGCCAGCTATTCCAGAAGCTTAGGCAGGTGCCCAGAGTTTCCATGGGTATTTCCTAGGACCTACGATACCCTTCCTCAAGCCCACACTTAGAGGCAGGGTCCTCTGTGGGCAGAGATGGCTCAGCTCCTCCTGCCTGGAGCGGAGCTTGCTACAGTTCCATTTCCCATAACTCACAAGTTGCCAAGGACAAAGGGTCCCCTGGAGGGTGCTCCTCTGTCACTTCCAGCCTGAGCTACTCCCAAGTGTCATAAATCTGAATTGCCCCAGGGGCTTTGCTAGTGTCAGGAGTGAAAGAGGTGACCTGTGTCAGGTGGTACAGGTGGCAGGCCCTTCAGCTGTTTCTCAGCTTTTCTCTCCATCACCTGGGAAATGGTGTGGAGTTGTCATGTCCTTCTACTTTTGCTGTGTTTCTTTTTCTTTTTCCTATTTTCTGGAGAATTTACACTGATATAGATTATACATTTTCTTTCTTTTTTCCTTTTCTGTTTTTTAGCCACTATAAAACCTCTTGATATAGATTAAGAAGCCGAAGTTGAACAGTTTTGAGTTCTGATTTTGTACATGTAGTGTGTGTGTGTATACACATGGTGGGAGGGTGTTGCCCCTGAGAAAATCTTTGGCATCAAGAAACAGACAGATATTGGCCAGGCTGTGGTAGTCCTGGTGCACGCCTTTAATCCCAGCACTTGGGAGGCAGAGGCAGGCGGATCTCTGAGTGTGAGGCCAGCTTGGTCTACAGAGCAAGTGCCAGGACAGCCAGAGAAACCCTGTCTTGAAAAACCAACCAGACAAGAAAGGAAAAAACAAAAAACAAAAAACCAACCGAACAAAAAACGAAAGAAAGAGACAAATCTGGACTGTGGGATGTTTGACAAGACATCACCTCAGAGTATCTGCGTCATGCTTGGGAGAGCTAGGGCTGTCAGTAGAGTCCTATTGTCCGGCGTGCATGAAGCCCTGGGTTCCATCTCGCAGCATGGTGGTATACACTTACAGTCCGAGCACTCAGGAGGTGGAGGCAGGAGATTGGAAATTCAAGGTCATCTTCAGCTAAGTCTCAAGTTTGCAGCCAGCTTGCCGGACATGAAAGTCAGATATGTAGAGTGATACATACACAGAGAGGCAGATAGATAGATGATAGATAGATAGATAGATAGATAGATAGATAGATAGATAGATAGATTGGTTAAAGGAGGCTAAAGAGACAAACAATCAGATACCGAAGTGTGATAATCCTAGACTGGTTCTTTGCAGTGAGAGGTGATTTTTTTTTGTTTTTGTTTTGTTTTGTTTTGTTTTACTATAAATGGCTAATATTTGAACATGGACTGTATCTTAAATAACATTGCTATGTTCAAGTTGGATTTGGACAGGAGTAATTATGACATTGTGCTAAGATGGGAGTTTAGACAAGGATAATTGTGTCATTGTGTTAAGATCACGGTGCATAGTTGGGAAATTTCTTACCCCAAATTCTTAAACAAACAAATGAACAAACAAATAAATAAGCAAAACCAGAGTTAGGGTTTTAGGGTAATATTTGTGTAATATTTGTCCATATGTAACAAGATGTGATCCAAATGCAACCCACGTCTGTTAAAATCAACTGTTTTCTGTGAACTGTAGTCACATAGCCAGAAGGTACCTTTACATAGCATTTTTAATGATTTGTGCATACAAAAAAGTTTTATGGTCTGGAATTTTCCACTCATGGCAGCCCATCAACAGTGGAAATGTTTTGGATTTTTGGATTAGGAAATGTTGAGGAACCAAGATGTGAAGAAACTATGATGCTTGCAACTCACTTCTAAAGTGGTCAATAACAAAAACAAGCTGATTCTGTGTATGTGCATGTGTGCACACACACATATTTGTATATGTACATGTGTGCATTTTGTATACATGTATGTGCACACGTATATACATATGTATATGCATGCATGTGTATATGCGTATTTATATGTGTACACACATGAGTGTGTGTGTATATATATGTGTGTTTGGTTTTGGCGTGTGTATACTAGACATAGGTTAAGTGAATGAGCATCATAAACAAATCTGGCAGATACAGACAACCATGGCACTATTTCATCTTGAAATATTTGAACTGTTTCACATGGAGCGCTGGGCCAGGCAGTCAGCATGTAGGTAGCCTGTTAACTTCTCTAGGCTCAGTTGCTGCGGGGAGTCTTCCTTGGTAGGAGATGGGGGAACAGTGTTTGTGTGCCGCAGGGCATGCTGCTGATGCCAAAGGGGTAGGAGAACGGCCTCTTCCCTTTCTTCCATCCTCGAGACTCACCAGATAGATGTCTGTTCTCTAGGCTGGGCTGTTCAGTGGGCTGGCCAGAACAGGTGTCGCCCTGGATTTCTTTCTTTCTTTCTTTTTCTTTCTTTTTTTTTTTTTTTTGTTTTTTGAGACAGGGTTTCTCTGTGTAGCCTTGGCTGTCCTAGACTAATTTTGTATACCAGGCTGGCCTTGAACTCACATCAATCCGAGTGCCTCTGCCTCCTGAGTGCTGGGATTAAAGGCGTGCGCCACCACACCCGGCTCACCTTGATTTCTCAAAACAGGAGTTGTGAGTGGTAACAGTAGGAAAAAAAAAATGCCAGTAGATGTGGAATTAAAAAAAAAATAAGTATATAAACAATCACCCTACTCATTCAGAGCCTTACAGTGCCAGGCAGGTACCCTGGGCCCTCAGGGCCTCTGCAAAGCTATCAAGGGTGAGTGTTAGGGTCAGGTGCCTTACAATTTGCCCTTGTGCGATGCATTGGTCCTCTTCCGGACAAACTTTATCAGGTCCCAAGACACTAAAAGAAGTTGGTAGTTGGAATCTGGGCTTGGTCTACTGTTGATTAGGTGAGGAGAAGCGGAGTTAGAAAAGACAAAGACAGCTCTGTACTTCTGACTTGAGAAGTTGAGTGGTGGTATGGCTTCCCAAAGGGAGGAGGAACTGGGAGCCAGGACATGGAGCCAGGATGTGAGGCGGGGAGTGAGTTCTGTAGAAAAGGGAACACTCCCATTGAACATATGTGAGAGCCGGCTAGGCAAGGTATCAACCAGGAAGCCATAGGCTGAAGCTCAGCCTTGAACCACACACATCAGTAGGAGGCCAAATAGGAGGGTGTGGCTTTTGATAGGGTGTGAACTAGGAAGAAGCTGAGATGGAGGCCAGGTTGTCACTCTTGGGTACCACTAGAAAGATTTCTGGGCCAACGTTGAGGTCAGCTGTGTGTCCCTGCTCAGAGTCGGGGGAGGGGCATGCTGGTTCATGTGGTCACAGGACTGGTGGCAGCTCCAAACCACCCTAGTGTTATGGACTTGAAACTTCATGGTTTGCAGCTGGTAGGTACAGTGGAGCTAGGCTTGTTGCATGAACTTCACAAAAGGGGAATGAGTATATTTGGGGGTTGCAGAAACGGTGGGGAACAGAAGTGTCTTTACAAATAACATGGTGATCATTGTAGTTACTCTAATTACTAATTGCTAGTCACCTTTTGAGAGCCTACATTGGCCAGACACAGCATGGTTCTGAGTCTTCTGTTTAGCGCCTGGTATTTTCCAGCACTCTAGGATATAGAGTGAGGAAGATGGTAGCAGTAGCCTATGGCTGCCTCTCAGTACCAGTTGAGCCTCAATGTGTGGTCAGAGCCCCCTACAGGGGAAGCTTGATTCTTCTGACTGCTCAGCTTGCCAAACACAGAGAGCACATGTCAGCAGGAACACGCCACCAGGAGAACTTGGCCTGGGCCTTGGAAGTTGAATTTGAAGAGGCCTCCAAACCGGCATTGCACTCCAGCACAGGCCGAGCTGCAGGCAGCCCCGGGAGCTCTCACATTTCCCACTCCTAGTCTGGCCAGGAACACAGAGACTTGGGTGGTTTGCCAGCTTCCTCATCTTTGATTTTGGCCCACCCACACATGCAAGCGAACACAGGGGACGATGCTTGGGTGTGGTGATGGCAGAGTTAAAATAATTCCTTATTCATGTTTCAGAAGCAATTAAGCTTGTTCCATTTTTATTTGGTCATTTCATTTCATGGAGAGTTTACAGTAGGTCATTTCGCAGTTCGCTCATCTAGTAGATGAAGTCTCCCTGCTTTATGTGAAAGTTAACCTTGGTTCGTAACCTACACGGAGGCATTTGAGGGTAGTGCTCTTCTAAAAATAGAGGTGGGTGATCAAGGGTTCTGTTTACTGTGTACTTAATGGAATTGTAGGCTGCTAAAGTACCCCTGAAACACAATAGCTAGGGAAAGCATAACCTTTATAAACAATAATGGCCAGACCTTCCCAAGACCATAGTTACTGTTGGGACGTTGCATCCTCCCATCATGTGCATCCTAACAGGCCCAGCAGTACCAGGCACTGATGCATGCGCAGACACAGTGTAGTCCCTGCACTGGCTGGGTATCATAATAGACTGTGCTGAGAATGTGGACAGAAGAGCTCTGGCTGGGCAGTGTGCCAGGAGAGGACATGCTGGGCTGTGTCTGAAGCAGATAGTGTGTGAGGTGTAAAGGAGGAATCAAGAGAGTGTCTGTGTGTGGGTTTTGTTTTGTTTTTCAAGACAGGGTTTCTCTGTGTAGCCTTAGCTGTCCTGGACTTGCTTTGTAGACCATGCCGGCTTCAAACTCACAGCAAAGAAAGCATCTGTACAGTCAATGTAGCAGTCCACAGAGGTAGGGGAAGGACAGTGACCATGGCCTGGCCTTAAGGGACAGATGTTGGAGCCATCTTAAAACAGGAATGGTCAGGACTTGAGTGTAGACTAAGGACCAACAAGATAGGAGGTCAGAGTAGAGATATTGGCCTTGAGATGTCAAGAGGGCATTGCTGTCTGCGGAAATGTCCCAGAGTGACTTGAGTCTCAGTGCAGGCAAGGCTGGAGGGAGGGGTTTGCAACTGCTGTCCGCATCTAAGAATTGGTGCCACAGGATAGAAGAAACAACACAAACCATCTGTAGCAGCTTCTTTGCTTTTTAGGGATACAGGAAGAGGGGAGTCAGCCCAAAAGACTGCAAGAGAATAAAGCAAGAGAAAGAAGACTGGGGGAGGCTTCAGTGAAGGGACCGCTTCTAGAAACAGATATCGAGAGTGTCCATAACTGCAGAGAGGGGAAGTAAGGAGGGTCCTCATATAGCCTAGAAGGCAAGGCGGGGAAAGGAAAGACAGAAACGGCAGAGACCAAGTGTTTGTAGGACATGAGGTCACATTGTGAGAGAAGTGACCGTGAGATGAAGAAGACAGCTGGAATTTAATTTAGTCGTCTCAAAGTCGTGCTTTAGTGGGTGGGAGAGAGCAAGGGTTGAGCTCAAAGATTCTGAAGAATATGGTATCTAATGTCCACTTTGTGTGAAGCTGCAGGAGATTGACACTTGCAGATAACAGAACGTGGTTATACAACCAACCTTTACTTTCTAAGAGGCCTAGGGCCTTTGCTTATTTATTCAAGTTAGAATGAGTGATCATGGCGTCATGTTTGGGGCTCTTGTATACGCTACTCAGCTGGTTGAGTTTACAGCCCAGCATGGCTCTTGCAATATTCTGCACCCAGTTTTTGACTTGGGGGTGTATTTTCTGTCTTGCCTTCTTTCTTAAGAGTCTATTTTTCTTCTGATCTCAAAACACATTGGGATTATCTCTCTCTCTCTTCTTCTTCTTCTTCCTCGGCTGCAGTGTATCCATCGAGATTTGGCAGCCAGAAATGTGTTGGTAACGGAAAACAATGTGATGAAGATAGCAGACTTTGGCCTGGCCAGGGATATCAACAACATAGACTATTACAAAAAGACCACAAATGTGAGTATGTGTCGTAACACTGGGCGGGGGGCGGGGTTAAGGAGGTTACTGAATGACACAAGTTTATCCGTGGGAGAACCATGGGCCTGCTCCTCTCCATGTTACATTGTGTTGTTTTTACTTAACTCTTCATCGGCAAATGTAAGCTATATCTGAGCTAGGTTAGGTGTATATGGAATATTCTTTTATACAGAATAACAATCAATGACCTCCAAGGCTCTCTTAAAAATCTTCCTAATTAGGGGATGGCTAGATGGCTCAGCTCTTGTAGCAAGGACTAGAACTTGGAAATTTGCTGGGTTCATTTTTTGCCTAGAGGGTTTATCTGGGTACTAGAGAGATAGATGATAATGAGGACAAAGAAGTGTCACTTTGATACTTTAGTCAAAGAACCAAATCTATGAATCTTAGCCAGTATGTACAGAGCTGGTTGGAGCGTATTTCTGTCCTAGTGGTAAACCAATTAGAAAGCCATCACTTTACTCAGAGGGTAAGATGGATAACCGGGGATGGTGTGGGAGGGAGCCTGGGCTGCCTAGCACTGGGTGCTGGATGGTTGCTCAGGTGTGGAGCCCAAATTCAAGACAGGCTGGAAATGAGGAAGGGACAGGAACCTAAATCTACTTTCCAGACCTGTTTCTTGGAACCATCCAGGAAGTCCTGGGACTTCGTCTGGCCCCTTAGTGTTTTTAATAAACAAGCAAACAGGGGCCCTATGCATGTCACTGCACTCATTTCTTCTACCTCCCATCAAATGCACAGACTTGTCTCCCAGGACTCAGCGTTTCTCTCCACATTGCAGGAAGGCCCTATAGGACCTACCTGGTCCGTGTGGTTCTTGGGTCCTTTATTTTAAATTTTGACAAGATTAGGAAGCCAGGTGTGGGAGCTCAAAAGCTGAGGCAGGAGGACTGCCAAGAGACCAGGCCTACCCTGACCTAACTGTTAGTTGTAGGCTACAAAAAACAAGGCAGTACAGTTACATAGGGCTTGGCTCCATAGGATCCATGGAAGTACTCTTGTAAGACCTACGGGTTTTTATATTTCCTTACAGGGGCGACTTCCAGTCAAGTGGATGGCTCCTGAAGCCCTATTTGATAGAGTTTACACTCATCAGAGTGATGTGTAAGTAACTTCTGTCCTTGGTTCCTACATGGGTTGAGTTTCAGAAACACTGCAAGTCCCACATGCTCATAGACGACATGAGAGCCAGGAGTCTCTGATGGCAGGGATGTGTGGTAGGTTGGTACCCAGTGTTTGGTGACTGATCTGCCTGCCCTTGGGAGGTGGAGACGCCAGCCTCATGCTGCCACAGTAGAAGCATCCTCCATCCATCACAGACGGAAGATGCTCACTCACCACACTGTTGTCTCATCTGTTAAGTGGTTAACACGCTCTTCACGCCCTTAAAGAAGCTTCTTAGCTAGGCCTGGAAGTGGAAATGCACACCCTGAGGTTGATGCTGGGTGAGACGTGGTTGGCTCCATTGACCACCACATCTGGCAGCTGTGATTATTATAATATTTTAAGTCTTGTCTGCAGGCTCTGACAGCATTCTAGAAATACAGTAGAAATTACATAATATTTCTGATGACTCATGAAAACTACTGTTAGAGCCAGGCTCCAACTGATATTGTAGGTTGGGAAACTTATCTGAAAGATGTAACCATGAGAAACTGGGTGAAAGATGCTACTTTTTGCCAGTTCTTGTGGGTCGATGATTATTCCAAAAGACAAGGTTTTTTGTATTGTTTTTAATTTGGATGGGCTGGGTTTTTGTTAATTTGTTTTTGTATTGTATTTTTTAAATATCTGATGGACGTGCTGTTTCTGCACCAGCATTGCCTGCTCCCCTCAGCCTTCCTAGAAGGAAGGAGGCACAGTTCTTTTTGCGTGAATACACCGGGGCTCTGGACTGGTTTCGCCTATATTGTGGCGTCTGCCTGGTAGAAAAACCAGGGAGAGCTTCAGTATTGACACTGACCTCATCGAGTCGGTGTGTGTAAGTTTCCAGAACTGCAGGACACTAGTAACCTGCGATTCTCTGCTTGGTTATCTTGTAGACTTGAGTCTACCACACTCGGTGGGGAACCCCAGATGTGATTCTCTGAGAAATCAAGTCTAGGCAGCAGGCACCCTGTGAGGTTGCCTTACTTTCTACCAGATGAGTCACTTGGGGGCATGCAGTTCTTCTAGCCCTGTGCTGGCTCCCTTTATAACACACTAAATCACAGAATCTTTGCCTCGAAGGGTGCTCCAACGGCCAGCTAGGCCAGGCATCCTGTCACAGAGGCAGCTTTCCGGCCTTACTCTGTCCTCTGTAGATCCATGTTCTTGGGTCAGCCACAAAGGGAGGTGGGTGATTTAGACAGAAGAAGCCTGAAGTCAAGGAGTCTAGACACCCCCCTTCCCCACACCCCCACATTACTATCACCACATGAAAGACAAAGAACTGGTGGTGTGGCGCTTTGTCTATCAATGGAAAATTCCATCAGACCGTCCGCATGTCGTCCTCATTTAGGGAGGCTCCTTGAGGGTCGGGAAAGGGCATGTGGGATGGATTGCGGGAGGGCTCATTCATCTGTGGATGTAAGAAGTGAGTGGGTGTTTATTTTTTTTTAACTGACATGTTTAGGTTTCTGCGATCTGGGCGCATTACTAATGCTACGTTTTCTCTTTTCTTTGCAGCTGGTCCTTCGGGGTGTTAATGTGGGAGATCTTCACTTTAGGGGGGCTCCCCCTACCCAGGGATTCCCGTGGAGGAACTTTTTAAGCTGCTCAAGGAGGGACACAGGATGGACAAGCCTGCCAACTGCACCAATGAGCTGTAAGGGCTGTGGCCACCCGTGCTGACAGTGTGGTGGGCTTGCCAGATCTGTCCTGTCTCTCCAGACATGCCTTGGGCTCCTCGGGCCCCTCATTTTCTAAACATTCTCTAAGAAGAAGAATTGTTGAAGCTCTTTGGGAGAACCCCCAGCACTGAGATAGATAGTTAAACAGACAACTGTGGCTTGTCCAAAAGAACACACGACCTGCCAAAGTGTATGGAGCGGGCCCATGGGAAGGGAGAGCCACATGGTGACATGAACACTTGGAGGTCAGGTACCAAGCTAGGATGCTGCAGGGCTGCCTCTGAAGAATGCACAAGGCTGCTCAACAGCACTAGCCGTGACAATTAGGAAATGGGCTCTTTCCAAAGCGCTTTTAATCATTGATAATTGTCATGACAACCAGGCAGGGCAGCTCGCACCTGTAATCCCAGGCTGGAGCAGGAAGGTTCCCACAAGGTTAAGGCCAGCCTGGGCCTCAGAATGAAACCTTTTTATCGATAAAATAAAATGAAAGTAAGTTAACTTTTAAAAAAATGATAGAGACAGAGTGGTGGGTCGTTTGGTAAAGTGCTTACCGTGGAGGCATGAGGACCTGAGTTTGTTCCTAACACCCACCTAAGAAGCTGGGTACAGGAGCGTGTGCACCTGTAATCCCACAGATTGCGGAGGTGGAGATAGGGGCATCCTTGTGGCTTGCTTGCCAACCAGCCTAGCCTAAACCAGCAAACCTCAGGTCTCAGTGAGGGGCCCTATGTCAAAGAAGAGGGTGCATGGCTTCTGAGGAACAGTACCCACGGTTGACCTTCAACCTCCAAATGTGCATATACACCTACCTGTATACACACACACACACACACACACACACACACACACACACACACACGAAAAGAAAAGTGCCATTCCGTCAGATTGAACGGACTAGGTTGTTTGGTTACCCATATCTCAAAGTAGGGGGGCTCGAAGTTTATCCTGGTGCCGCCATTAGGGTACCATTTCTGAGCATGAAAGTGTGAGCTGGTTTCTAAGAATGCCTTCCTCACACTGTAAGAGAAGTTGTGTTGTGTTAATGACGCGTGCCCTGTGCAGTGAGGTGCTGCCCCTCCTCTGGGGCAAACTAAGAAAGCAATTGTCCCAGAGACTGCCTTCTATTATGTGCTTCTTCAGGGGGATTTTAGAGCAGTAATCCCATGAGCACTTTGTGCTGTACGGTGGAGGGCTGATGAATGGCCACTTTTTATAGCGTGTTATATAAAGGCATTTATTGTGTGCCCCGTGTTCCTGTTGCTTTTTCTAGCATGGAGGGTCTGTCGAAACTCATAACCAAGATAAGGTGGGAAGTTAATCAGGAAGTGGGCGCAAAGCTCTGTGGTGGCAGATTAGTGTGTATAAACCTTCAAGTTTTGGTGTGTGTGTGTGTGTGTGTGTGTGTGTGTGTGTGTGTGTGTAATTTTTATTTTTATTTTTTTATTTTTTTAACTGAGAAACGTTTGTCAACTGACTTTTAAGACAAAACTCTAAATGTAGTTCAGGCAGGAATGTTCTGGGAGGGAGAAGAGAGGCAAGCTGTAAATGTGTCTCATTCCATCCCCTCGAGCTAGCTGAAGAGTGTGCCGGCATCGTGGTAGGTCACACTGTCCCAGAGAAGATAGTAAAACACATAGCTGTATCTTTCTGGGTCCAGAGTCGCCCTCCTAAAGCCTTCTGGGTTACAGAGAAGTTTCTGTGGTATCAGTGTCTGTGTAGTTATATTTCATTACTTAGGGCATGTCTCTATGCCACCTGTTAAAACCAACCGCATCTGTATAAAAAGTGTGTAATGACATCAGCTCACCGGAGATATTCTTTTCCCCAGGTATATGATGATGAGGGACTGTTGGCATGCTGTACCCTCGCAGAGACCCACGTTCAAGCAGTTGGTTGAAGACTTGGATCGAATTCTAACTCTCACCACTAATGAGGTAAAAGATTCCTTCCAGAAGCCTCGCGACCCTGCTCGGCTCGGGAGACCCCTATTCGTTAGTCCCGCAAGCTCTGCTGTTGGAGTCAGTGTAATGCTCATCATTTTCGTACAAGGCTTAGGCATGGTTAAGCCTGTTGTTCCTTTCCATTCCAGGCCCCCCCCCCAGCCCCACCCCACCCCCTGCCTCAGAACTGGATTTTGAAAATTCTGACTCATAAGGCTGGAGGCTGAGGCCCTCCTGAGCTGCTCTTATGGCATGCTGTGGCCCAGGGTGTGTGTGTAGAGTGAGGCAGAGGTGGAGATGTTTTGTGGTAGCACTTCGGTGTACGTGGGAAGGCTCTGGCATGTAACACGAGCCCTGGATTCTATGTCCTGGTGGTTAGTGTGAATGCTGCTTGTGCTCAAGGGCTGAGCAACTTGATGGAAGGCAGTGACATTATGTGGTTTCCATGTGTCACTTGCCCTATGTAAGCCTGCCTAGAAAGACATATGGCTTGGATCTTTCTCTGTGACATGTGTGTCACACATATCATGTATGACTTACATTATACAATTCTGTTACAAGTGACGGGATTGTTAAGTGACAGTTGGTGCCTGTAGTTAAAATATTTATCTTAGGGTCGGGCTTGGGGGGTGGGTAGCATGTTGTCAGTAGCGCGCTTGCCCCACGAGCATGGGTTTGAGATCCAGGACTCACAGAGAAAGCCTCATGGGATGCTGTTCTCTTTGTAATCCCAGGACTGAGGAGACAGAGACTGGGGGTGGGGGAAGTCCTTGGAGCTCAGTGGCCAGCTAACCTAACCTAGTGGAGCTTCAAGTCCCAGTGAGAGCTCCCGTCTCATAAAACAAGGCCTCCACATGCATGTCCAACCCCCACACATGTGAATACATACATAAAATATTTTATAATGTATGCCAACCAATGATACCATTTTCTGTAACTCTTTGCATACTCTCCTAAATACAGCCATGTCTCTGGCTTCAACATAAGTTGAATATCCTTTAACGGTTTAGAAAGGATATTCTGTGAGCAGAAAACCTGACAGGCCCACACAGCTCAGGGAAACCATGATAAAAAAATTATACTTTACTTTTGAGATAGTCTCTCTGAGTATACCAAGCAACAGCCCCTCACAAAGAAAAGGAGAAGAATACAGTCCATTTCTGATTTTTAAAAAAATAGAGTGATTAGAAAGGAAAAAAAAAACAAAACAAAAAAACAGTCGAACGTAGAGATATTAAGCCTTAATGTGGCAATTTTATCTTGTGCTGTTGGCTGTGGCTTGTGCTGGATAAAGGGAGAGCTTGCATTTAAATGAACACAGCTGACCTTCAGAAGTTGAAAGGGAAGGAATAGTTCAAGGGGGGAAGGGGAAAAAAAGCCAACTTTCTTCTCCTGCCAAAATTGTTGTTTCTAGTCTAAGTTCCTTTAACCCTGGGCTTGGAATCCAGTGATATCCCCCCCCCCCCCCCCCCCGACCCCTCCATCAGATCTGAAAGTTACAGCTTCATTTAGAAGCTGGGAAGGGCACTAAGGTTTCCATTTAATGATCCCAGGTCCACACTCAATGTTACGAATTGATGTATTTATGCTTAAGAGGGGACCCATTCCTACTGAACTTTATACGCATACCCTAAAATAAGAAAGCAGAAGGCCGTATTGTCTAACGGATATAAAAATCGAAGTTTCTTTCCTTCTTAAAATCATTACCACATGCTCAAGAAAAATGGTTCCATTTAGGACAAAATTTCATTTTTATCATTGTAAGCAAAAAGTCCTCTTTTGATGTGGTGGGTGTGTTTGTTTCTGGCTGTGCGGTTAGTGCTGATGTTGTTGGAGCCGACACATCCCCCTTCTTGCATGGCGACTCTTTCTCTTGCCAGTTCTGGTGATGAATTATAGTGGTTTTTTGTCTTTTAAACCGTATGGTCGCCAACATTCCGTGGGCTCTCTGCTGATAACGCTGAGGCTGTTTATGCTGTAGTCTGTGCTTTTTTGCCCCCTCTCAGCAAAACCGCACGTCACAGAGGAGTTGCTGGCTTCTGGGTATGTAAGCACAGCCACCCCATTGTGCCAGTGCCGTTAGGCAGTGAGACAAGAAACGCCCCTGCTTAGAAGTCTTTTCAGGGCTGGGGATGTAACTCAGTTTATAAGAGTGCTTGTTTTGTGTGCACAGAGCCCTGGGTTCAGTCCCCCTGAACTACATAAACTGAGCATTGTGGTACACACCTGTAATCCCAGCACTCAGGGAGGTAGACGCAGGAGGAGTTAGAAGTTCAAGGTCATCCTCAGCCACATAGTTTTGGTGGCCAGGCTGGAATACTTGAGACACTGACAAGAAGGAAGGAAGGGAGGGAGGAGACAGACACAAACAGAGATACACAGAGAGAGAGACTCACAGAGACACAGAGAAAAACCTTTTCCTATTTCAGACCAGGGTCAGCCAGTACTTTCTGTAAGACCCAGAGCATAAACATTTTCAGCTTCCAGGCCATATGGTCTCTGTCGAAACTTCCATTCTAGCATGAAAAAAGCCACAGCTCTATGTAAATAGATGAGGGTCTGTGTTCCACTAAAACTTTATGGACTCTGAAATTGGGAAACTTATATAATTTCATATGAATTTATATCGTTTCATGTCCCTGGCTGCCATAAGATATGACTCTTAATTTGAGTTTTCCACTATCCATGTACAAATGTTAAGAAGTAGCCTTAGCTCATGGTCCCAACAGAAACATACCTGGGCTTGCACCCTGCCCTGAGCTGAAGGACCTCAGAGCAGCCTGGGATGCTTTGGGAAGACAGAGTAACTTTATGACGTTCACGTTTTCAAGACCGAGCCTCCCTTTCCCGGGACTTTCTTCTAACAACCCATTATGGATTTAACATCCAGGAGGGCACCTGAGCCTCTCCCCAACCTGTTTACACTGTTAACTCCAAGAGCTTCTGAGAGTAATGAGTTACATCTGGTAGATTACGCAACAAGTGGAGAAGATGCCTTCCGCTTAGATGATCCTAGAAATGACAACTGTAGACTGTGATTCAGAAAAATACATATTCATGACCTGGCTATTTAAAGGGGTCCTGTTGTCTTTTTCACTTCCCTGGGCCTTACACTGCAACTGGGAGCTCCAGGGAGGAGGGCTGACGTAGGTCACCTAGGTCCGGTGGGCAGAGCAGGCGGATCTGGCTGCCTAGGACCAGCAGTTCCCTACGTTTTTACCGTCTGCTCCTTGATGCTCCGTTGTAAGAGAAAAGTTCAGGGCAGCCTGGAGTGAATGGAGTTGGGGTCTCGGGGAGGTCTTTGTGCAGTGGGGTGAGCTGGGCCTCTGCAAACCTTCCTGGGGGTTCCCCGTCCCTTCCCAAATCTGATGGTGATGTCTCAGGGGCTTCTGTTTAAAATGAGATTCTTCTCTTCCCTTCTTGCAGGAATACTTGGACCTCAGTCAGCCTCTCGAACCGTATTCACCTTGTTATCCTGAACCGAGATGAAATAAAACGTCTCTCTTCCCTTCTTGCAGGAATACTTGGATCTCACCCAGCCTCTCGAACAGTATTCACCTAGTTACCCCGACACAAGGAGTTCTTGTTCTTCAGGGGACGATTCTGTGTTTTCTCCAGACCCTATGCCTTATGAACCCTGCCTGCCTCAGTATCCACATAAAAATGGCAGTGTTAAAACATGAGCGAAACGTGTCTTCCTGTCCCCAAACGGGACAACACCAGGAACCTATTTACACTGAGCAGAGAGGCTGTGCCTCCAGAGCGTGTGATATGCCTCCACTTGTATATATGGATCAGAGGAGTCAATAATGGCAAGAATATTTGGCACATGTGTAAAGATTTATACAGTTGGAAACATGTCACCATTCCAGGAAAAGAAGAATGTTTTCTGATAAGTGGACAGCCGCAAGCTACCTGGGCACCCTCTCTGACCCACTGTGTGTACTGGCTGTGCCCCAGTCGGACTCAAGGCAGACAAGTGTTCTGCCTTTCTTGTTAATTTTGTAATAATTGGAGAAAATATATGTCAGCACATACTTACAGAGCACAAATGCAGTATATAGGTGCTGGATGTATGTAAATATATTCAAATTATGTATAAATATATATTATATATTTACAAGGAATTATTTTTTGTATTGATTTTAAATGGATGTCCTGATGCACCTAGAAAATTGGTCTCTCTTTTTTTAAATAGATATTTGCTAAATGCTGTTCTTAGAATTTCTTAATTTTCACCGAGCAGAGGTGGGAAAATATTTTTGCTTTCAGGGAAAATGGTGTCACATTAATTTATTAACGAATTGGTAATATACGAAACAATTAATCTTCTATAGTTTTTTGGTTTTGGTTTTTTTTGTTTTTTTTTGTTTTGGTAATTTAAGTGGCGTTTCTATGCAGGCAGCACAGAGGACTAGTTAATCTATTGCTTGGACTTAACTGGTTATCGGATCCTTTGAGAAGAGAAATATTTACGATATATGACTAATTTGGGGGGGGTGACATTTTGATTTATTTGTGTTTCAACTCTGCTGTCCGATGATTGTGTTTAGACGCCTCACACCCACCCTACAAGAAATCTGTTAACCTCTGTCACCTGAGTGTAACATTTAACCAGACCTTCTGAGACAAATGGTACCAGCGTCCTCATCCCAAGATGCCTTAATCCACTCTTCTGGGGACAGACTTCCGTTGGACTGATAGCAGGGTGGGTTCTCTCTGGCAGCTGGCCCTCTGCCTGAGCCACACTTCCATCACATTTGCCTTGCTTCTCCTCCTGGCTTCAGCTTCTTCAGCATCAAAAAACTATTCAGGGGGGAAAATCTCTGTCCTCTCATAGAATACCAAAAGCCCAGCATTCTGCTGTTGAGAGTTTAAGGGGGCTCCTTTCATCTTAGGGTTTGCTTCTGGCTTCTGACAAGACCTCACCAAAAGCTCTGGCCTGATACCTACATCCGACAAGATAACGCTTATTGTTCGTCTCTGTATTCAAGTACTGTGTTTTGCCTTGGATACAGCCACTCACTTTGCTACCGTCATGTGACATGAATGCAGATTACACTGATTTTATGTGTTTTTGAAATTGGAGAAAGTATTTAATAAAATGTGTTAATTTTTATACTGACAATAAAAATGTTTCTACAGATATTAATGTTAACAAGACAAAATAAATGTCACGCAGCTTATTTTTTTAATACTCGTGTCTTACCAAATGGTTTCCTGCGCTTGGAAGTGTGGATGGTACTTGGCAGTGTGGATGCCCAAACGGCAAAGCCAAAAGGCCACCCACGGGGTGATTTGCCAGAGGGGTTGCTTGGGAACAACAGTGCCTGGGGGACAGGTTGGTCAGTGGGGAATCAGAAGTAGGTTCATCCCTGAGTAGCTTCCTTGCCGACATCTCAACAGAGGGACATATCCTTCCTTCCTGGGTCCTTCCCGGAGCAGCATGGAACAGACCTTAAAGGTGACTTATGAATGAGGAGATAGCAATGACAAGAGTCTCAGATTGTCTGGGTCCTGAAACCTGCCACCTTCCAGGCTGCCCTCCTTGTGATGGGAGAATTCACTTCCTGCCACGAAAACTCTCTGAGTGTTTTGCTTGTCCGCACATGCAGATCTAGGACCTATAAGGCTCCATTCTGTCTGCTTAGGAGAAGCAGCTTTGCAGAGGCAGGGGGATGCAAAGAGGCCACTGGAGCTGCAGTTGTGCGGGGCTGATAGTCACGAAACAGTGCTGTCCCTCTGTCCCCGTTGGGCTTGGGGTCATGGTGAAGCGAGGCTTTCACTAGGCACCAGGAGGGTGGCATCTGGTCTATAGCTTCTGTTTCTTATTAGCAAAGCAAGGTAATGACCCCACCAAAAGAATGTGAGTAAAAAAAAAAAAAAATGCAGGCTGGGCTGTAGCTCAGTGGTAGGGTGTTTGCTCTATAAGCTTTAGGCACTGGGTTCCATCTCCTGCAGGGCGTTAAGGAAGGGTGTGAGAACAGACACCTGGGTGCAGGGTGATTATGTTGCTGTTTGGCCATCCCCATCTATTGGATGACCTTGGCATGGGCACAATGGACCTGCTGCTGTTATAGGTGTATTTACGCAGGATCTAATAATAGTGTTCCTTCTCCGCGCAGATGAGCCTTGCACATTGCAAAGGACATGGTGGCTTCCACCATGAAGATTAGAGAGGAAGAACTTGCCATTCTTCTTGTCCATTTAGAGAGCTGGGTCAGCAGGAATCCCAAAGCAGTTACTGGCAATTTTAGTTTTAGAATTATGTTGTGAGATTCCCCCCGCCCCTCAGAGGGAAAGAATACAGGAAATTCATGAAAAAGATCAAAAATATCTTTTTTTTTTTTTAAATCCATCCTAAAGAAATACACAGAGCCTGATGATAATCCTGGAGTTTAGGGCTGCTCCCTCAGCCTAAAGGAAAGCTTTGGGATGTGGATTGTCCAGTGAGTCAGGGAAATAGTGTTATCTGTGAAGAAGCAAAAGATGGCAGGTGTTCTGGGTGTGTCCTGAACCCTGTTGTTTCCAGTTAGAGGTGCATACTCAGAAGGCTGCCTCTACGTCTTTGCTGATTGTGGGAAGGGTAGACAGTTGGGCTGCAAAGACAGCCCCTTTGGGAGAGTTCTGTGGGCTTCTTAGGCACAAAGAGGTCTCTCTCAACCATTGCTTGGCCTCTCTTCGTTCCTCTGGGAACTTCTCACCATCTGATGTTGGGCAATGTTCCTGACCCTCACACCCAGGAAATGAAACTGAGTTCACGGTAGAGTACCGCACAGATGTGTGCAGCTTTAGGTTAAGGACCCAACGCCATTCTGAGAACAGCAGTGTGGGCTGCCCGCTTGCCCTGGCTAGTGAAAGTTTCTACAACATTCCAGAGGGCTTAGCTAGTGCAGATAGAAATTTAAAACGGAACTCCAAGTTTCTAAGTGTCACCCAAGTGGGAAATGGCCTAAACAGCTAAGACTGTGGCCCTGCCTGGTGCCACAGAAAGATCTGGCAGGCAAGCTGGGATGGAGTGGATTGAGATGCTTTGGTTGTGCTGGGCAAGTTCCAGGCTCTATCTGTACATTTCACCATTGGTCTTAACCATAAGGATTACCTGTAGAGGTTAGTCTCTGGCAGACGGTCCCTCTTCCTGTGAGTCCTTTACACACGCTAGTGGTTTTTGTAAAGTATATTCACAATGTCATATAACCATCATTACCATAATACCTGAATGTCTTCAAATTTA
The DNA here is from genome assembly GCA_907169655.1 of Acomys percivali. Classification (NCBI taxonomy): domain Eukaryota; kingdom Metazoa; phylum Chordata; class Mammalia; order Rodentia; family Muridae; genus Acomys; species Acomys percivali. The sequence goes on along the minus strand of OU015757.1, from coordinate 10,464,121 downwards.
ATTCCAAGTCTCCAAAAAGAAGCCCCATCTTCATTAGCAGCCAATTGCAGCTCTCTACCTAACTGTTCTCTGATGAGACAATTCACATACATTGGGTCCTACAGTAGCTGACCTTCTGTATCTGGTTTCATTCAGTGAGTATAAGGTTCATCCGTAGTACAGCATGTATCAATGCAACATCTTTATTTCCAAATTATGTCCTGTTGTGTGGATATTTTGCATTATTTCTTCATCTGCTGATGGATCTTATGAATGAATATCACTACTTTTTAACATCCATCTATAGGGTTTTTTTGGGGAGGTGTCATATATTTTTATTGCTCTTGGGCATATGCCTGGGGTAAAATTGCTGGGTCACAGGATAACTCCATATCTGAACTTTTGAGGAATTAATCATCTCATTTCCTAAGCAGCTGCCCTGTTTTCTGTTCCCACTAACAATGTCCCAAATTTTCTACATCCTCACTAACACTTGCTATGTCTGTATTTTTATTATCACATTCTCATAGGTCTGATTTGTCTGCTTTATGGAATTCATAGCTGAGAAGCTGGGTACCACTCACATCATGGGCCAGAAGCATATTTTGCCTTCCTGGCCTTTTCAGAAAAAGGTATACTGCCTTCCTCATGATTTGTCCTGCCTTGGACCCTTGTGAAGTAGCTTTAATAATGAAGAAGTCTTGTGGGTTCTCATGGAACAGAAAGGCTGAGTGTTGCCAACTTTGTTCTCTGAATGCAGCAGCCCTCACCACCTTAACCAGAGTGACCGTGGCTTAACCCTTGTCCCCAGAGACTCACCTAAGTTTCCGCCTCCCCCTTCTGTCCTGTGCTCCTCTCTCAGCTGTGTGTAGTTCCACCCCAGCTGCGCATGGTCTTGGCAGCATATAGAAGGTTAACTGAAGGGGGGGACTCTGCCGATATGGGGAAGTCGCTATCCATTCTTAGTGACTTCTGTGATTTAGCTGTTTGGGGGTCACCCAAATTTCTGTAAGTAAACCTTTACCAATGCCCCTATAAGTAGACTGTGGTTAGCCAGGCCAGACTTGGGTGTGAATGTTGCTTGTGGCATCTCTGGGGTAAGGAGACATTGGCTGTGTCTTCCTGGCAAAAGTCACACAACACTGAGACGGCAAGTGATTCCGTCCTTCCCCTCTGGCTAAGAGATGAAGGAAGAAGCCTGCACTTGACGACAGTGGGTAGAGATTTTTCTGGTTTCACCTCTCCCTCCAATCCCCAGTTTTCTTCCAGATGTAGCCTGGCAACCTTGGGCAGCCTGTGGGGACTGATAAACGTGGCATTGCTTATGTATACACACTGGAGCCTGCATTTTGATGTTATTTATTTATTTATTAGTTTGATGCTTCTAAATGATCAAAGCAGAGTTTATCTCCTTTCACATTTCACCCTAAGAATCCTTCATGGGATCTGCCAGTCTGTTCTGGCCAAGGACAGGAGGAGCTTTCCACAGCAAACACAGCATTCTCAATAGGGTCCCTTTGGTTCCCATTTTCCTGGGGCTTTGGGGAAAGTTTTGAACAGGCAGGCACTTTAAAATTGCTTTGCAGTTCTGACTCAGGAGTCATGAGAGGCACAGCACAGACTGTCAGCATGTAGACAGTTCATGCCAATCATTTCCAAAGTGGATCCTCAGGCTATGGAGTAATTCACAGATAAAATTTAGTTTAAAATTATATGTGTATACAGTGACTCTGCTTCTCTCCCAAAGAACCTTGTGTCCTTTTGGGTATGTCTGTTCAGGCTCTCAGTCCTCTGGTAGTTCCTTTGTTGGGGGTACTTAGGTGAATTTTGCCTGTATCCCTTGCAAGTCGAAAGTCTGTATCATAATGTGCTTGGAAATAGTCAGAACACATCAGATGATATGTCAAAAATAAAAGAAATGCTTAGGAAGGAGATGATCCCAGCATCCAGGAGGTGGGACTATCTCAAATTTGAGGTCAGTCTACCCCACATAGACCCTATCTCAAAACATGAAACAAGCCCAAGGTTGGCAAGATGGCTTGGTGGGTAAAGATGCCTGCCACCAAGCCTGGCAACCTGACTTCATTCCTCAGGACCTACATGGTGAAAGGAGAGAGCCGACTCCTTTAAGTTGTCCTCTGACTCTTCCAGATGTGTGGCACAGGTATGCATGTGTGCACACGCACACACACACACACACACACACACACACACACACACACACAAAGTTAAAAACACTAAGCCAAATTAAAAAAGAATTAATAGTTTTCTTGATATCTAAATGGTATAATAAGCGGTCTCTGTGGGACTCTGCTATAAGGTCAAAGTCTGGGGTTTCCGACTAGCCTCTGAGCTCAGTATAAGATGATGGAAATTTTTTTCTTCAGCCGGGTTCCCTCTCCACCTGACCTGGGAATCCCAGATCTTCTAAGGAACATCACATAGCCCTCTGGAGAGATTACAAACCCAGCCCTTTCCTGATAAACTGGTTCAGCAGGCACCTGGAGATTCCTTGAAACACCCACCCTATGTTAATGAATATCTGGAGTTCTTTCCCCACCCATAGGATAATTAAGCACTGCTTTCCCCTCTTATGATAGGGCTGTGTTGTTACATGTAAATCAAGTATACCTGGTGCTCCTAGCCCCAGCAAATCAAACACATCCACCCTTAAAACCCCTTCCACTGCCCAAGATTTGTAAGTCCGTTTCACACAAAATAAACGGGCCTCAAACAAAACAAAACAAACAAACAAACAAACGGCTCTTTCCTCTGCCTCTCTTGGTTTCAGAGCTCTGAGCGACCCTCCATTACCAGCTACTCATGAAGCAGCCACTGACTTGCCCAAGTAAGGTTGGGCCCTGGTTGCCCCCTGGCTCAGGTTCCAGAGCCCTGAGCTCCTTTGATCCTGTGCTTCTCTGTTTTCTGCTCTGGAAAATGTATGTGCACTTCTGTTTTTTTTTGTGCTTGAGGGGCCGGAGCTTCCTAGGACAGTACCTGACCAAGCCCAGGCTCCCTTGGGACGTGAAATGACAGATCCCCATGTCAAGTGAAATTTGATTTAAATGAGATTTAATCTGGGATGAAACAAAATGTCCCTGCTACATGGCACTCAAGTGTTAGAGCTCTCCTCCCTCCCTCCCTCCCTCCCTCCCTCCTTCCCTCCCTCCTTCCCTCCCTCTGTCCCCTTACCCCACATGCATTGAGACAAATACACAGATTTTAAAAGAGCGTATATATAATTGTCATCATTAGCACTAGTTGGTTGGGGGTATGACCAAGGTGATGTCTCTCCCACTTCTGAAGGGGCACCAGCCCACTGGAGCATATGGCTCTGGCAGGCCTTGGCCTCCTCCCTGATTCCTTCTGCCTTGCTAAAAACCATTAAATTGCATTCCTGAAGCTAGCCACCAAGGTCTGTTCCCTTATTTGACCACTTCCTCCTTCTGAGGCTGACAGCCAAGGTCCAGCTATCAAAACATTGAAGTCCAACAACCAAAAGCCTCCTTTGGCTCACCTAATTGACATGCCCAGTCGAAATTAAACACTCATCCCAACATGGGGTTTTTCTCTTTTACTTTTATAGACTGCCATTTTCCTACGGGCCACATCCATCTGCTCTCTATCCAGAGGCGGTCCTTTGGTGTCCCACCCCCAACGGAGACAAAGACCCCTTCTCCTTCTCACATCTCATGTGTTGCTGTTGTCACCCACGAGCAGCCAGGGGTGCGAGGGGAAAAGATGAATCCTAAACACTAGCCTAGACAACCCATAGCAAATCATGGGGCAAGAAGTAAACCAGGGCTGTCCATTGAGGGAACACCTAGTCCTGTAACACCATCTTCCTTTGACTGGTCTGGAATAGCATGGTCCTCTCATGTCTTGCTGGCCGATTTGGGGTTCCCATCACTGTGGTGCTGTTGTGTGCACTCAGGTTTCTGTGACTAAGAGGACTTTTGTTGCCTTCCCTTCAGAATGCAAAACTCACACAGGATAGAGCTATATTGGAGCCACTGCAGTTCACCCGGACACGTAACTAAGAGTGGTTTCCTTTCCTTTTCTTTCTTTCTGTTCTTTTTTAATATATTTTATTAATTTATTAATATTACATCTCAATTGTTATCCCATCTCTTGTATCCTCGCATTCCTCCCTCTCTCCCATTTTCCCCTTACTTCCCTCCCCTATGACTGTGACTGAGGGGGACCTCTTCCTCCTGTTTTTTTTTTTCCTTTTTTTCTTTCTTTCTTTCCTATTTTTTTCTCAACAACCACGATTTTTGAAAAAGTATCCACAAAGCTCTAGAGGCTGAAGACTTGAAATGACTCAAGAACTCCTGGCCCTGTGGATCCCCACACAACTCCCCCATGTAAGAAGATCCACAGAAAAACCTCCATATGCTATAAATGTGTACAGGTGATGAAGACTGATCATCAGATCCAGTTTCAACAACTCCTTGTCCTCCAAATGAGGCTGAAAGCCGATCGAGCCCTTAGCTCTTATTTTACTGACCAGACAGTGGGTAAAGTTAGTCAAGTGCAGGAGTTAGGAGATGAAGGGGTGACCCCTCATAAAGGAAGCTGGGTACACAGCCGCTCTAGGGAAGTCGAGCCCTGTGCAGATCCCCTGGGTGGAAACTTAGACCCTTTTCAAAGACTGGGTGGGTTCAAGAGAGAAGGTGATGAAGTAGAGGGCACAGTGAAGGCATACATTGTTGGCCTGCCCTGATTTACAGGGCACCTGTGGACTGCAAAAGACCCCAGGAAGAACCTGAGAAGGGGCATTTGTAGTTGTCTGTGTGAGCGTGTGCTCATGCCCTCTTGTAGACAGCTTCTCAGAACAATAAGAACATTCAAGATTCTTACGGTGGCCACACCATGTAGGGCCAGCTGGTTACTTAAAGATCCTGTTAAGGAGCAGCAGAGTTCAGGTGAGCTTGGAGAGCAGAGCAGAGCAACTAGGGAGAAAGGATGGTGGGGGTACAAGATCAGGGGAGGCATGAATGGTTCTAGAATTTCTTTAGGGATAAGTTGACTAAAGTCTATGTGAAAGGCGGTTTGGGGGGGTTGGGAGTTTGACTCAGAGCACTTTTGTGTCGAGCACACTGTTTTTTAGATAAACCTCATAGTTAAGTCAGGGTTGATTGAGAGGGAGTGGGATGGCTCCCCTGACTACCCACTCTAACCCTGCCATGTGTTGGAGTCTAACTTAGCCTGAGTAGTTTGGGTCTTAGTCCTTCTCCCAGGTCACATCCAAGTGCTGACCACCCTTTCTCTCCATTCTCGCAGATAAGAAGAAAAAAAGAGGTGCTCTTCCCACACTGCTTTCATCCCTCGCATTGCCTTGTGGGAGCGTCTGGCGGCCTTCCACAGGGAAACACAGATAGCATGAGGCTTGCAAAACTTAAGCGACCTCAGAGTTAGAGGTGACGGGAGACTTAGGTGAGTGCTTAATGGAGCCCCTGCCCGGAGAATGCCTTGCCATTTGGTGGAGCCCAGGGTCTTGGTATACCGGTAGCCACAGCCTGTTTCCACAAAGGCATGAGGGTCGAAGGGATCACGGGAGGAGAAGGGTGTTAGGCAGGGCGCCCCCCTGGATGGTGCCTGGCCTTTGCAAAGTCTGTCCTTTCTCATCCTCATGTTCTAGGCTTGTTCTTGTAATTCTAGCTCTGGCTGCCAGGATAAAAATACTTCAGACTGGGAAGCTTAAGTGATAGAATCTTATCTCCTCATAATTCTGTAGGTTAGAAGTCCAAGTTCAGGGAGCAGTTTGCTGAGGTCTGGCAAGGCCTCTTCTTGGCTTGCAGATAGCCATATGCTTCTGAGTCCTCATGTGTTTTGGTTTTTTTTGTTTTTTTTGTTTTGTTTTTTCTGCTTAAACATAAAGTTAGGGAGGGAAGAACATAGAGAGTGAGAGATAAAAGCAGGGAGAGAGAGAGAGAGAGGGAGACAGAGAGACAGAGACAGAGACAGAGACAGAGATAGAGACAGAGACAGAGAGACTCTCTTCCTATAGGGACACCACTCCTGCTGGATTAGGCCTGTGATGTCTAATACTATCAATCTGACAGGATCTAACATTACCGAGGAGGCAAATTTCTAGACATGCCTGTAAGGGGTTGTCTTGACTACATGAATTAAGGTAGGAAGACCCACCCTAAAATGGGTGGGACCGTTCCCTAGGCCAAGGTCCTAGATTGCATTTAAAAAAAAAAGAAAGAAAGAAAGAAAGAAAAAGAAAGAAAGAAGGAAAGAAAAGAAGAGCCAGGTGTGGTGTCACATGACTTCAATTCCAGCACTTGGGAGGCAGAGACAGGCAGATCATTGTGAGTTCGAGGCCAGCCTGGTCTACAAAGTGAGTCCAGGACAGCCAGGGCTACACAGAGAAACCCTGTCTCAAAAAACCCAAAAAACAAAAACAAAAACAAAAACAAAAAGCGAGCTAGCTGAACATGGCTATCCATTATTCTCTGCTCCCTAACTGTGAGTGTAAGGCTGATTGCCTCCAAGTCCTACAGCTATAAACTTGCCCTTTGAGCCACATAAAGCCCTTTTTAACTTAAGTTGCTTTTGCAGGATTTTATTTTTTATTTTTATCACAGCAAGAAAAAAAAAGTAACTAAGACAAGGCCCCACCCTTAAAATCCTTTTCAACCTTAATATAGCACCATCTATGAAACCAGTAACATTAGGGGTTTGGAGCTTCAGTGTGCAAATTTGGTGATGGCAGAAGGGTGTAATGCACTCAAATCACTTTTTTTTCCCCTACATAGTTCAGAAACAATCTATAACAGCCATACTTTCAGGTTTGAATGAGTGAATTTATTAAGTAGATAGCAAGCCAAAATAAAAGAATAAATATCAAGAGGTAGTTTGGTAGATGGTAGATACAAAGGCATCATCAAACCAGGGGCTTAAAGCCTCTTGCGGAAATCAATCACAGAAGCCTCATTGAGACACTCAGCTGAGGATCCCAAAAGAGAGAGACCCTAAATAGAGTGGTGTTCCCCCTTGGTTAAAGTGTCCTCTAAGCCAAAGAACAAACAGCAACAGATAGAGACAACATCCTCAAATCAAGATCTCACAGCATCCAGCAAAATCCAACTGGCAAAGTGGAGGCTGTCAGCTGCTCTTCCTGATGGAGCTTTCTCTCTGTGGAGGAGCTTCCGTGGCTGAACTTCTGGCTTCCCTTACCCACTGTATGTACCTGTAGACCACAGGCTAGGATAAAAATAGTAACCCCTAGCCAGGCGTGGTGTCGCATGCCTGTAATCCCAGCACTCGAGAAGCAGAGGCTGGCGAATCGCTGTGAGTTCAAGGCCAGCCTGGTCTACAAAGTGAGTCCAGGACAGCCACGGCTAACACAGAAAGACCCTGTCTCAAAAAACCAAAACCAACAAAACAAAACAAAACAAAAACAAAAAACAAAAACAGTAACCCCTGTTGGAAAGGGAAAGGGCTCACCTTCTGGCTGTTGTTAACGATGCCGATGCCGTGTTGTCTCTCTTAAGCTCCTTTGCTGTTCTCTCTCCTTTCTGTCACAGAATTAGAGGAAAAGCCCATCTCTAGGCAAGAGGCTTTGGAAGGCACTTTGAGATAAACATGCTGGGGTCTGAAATGGAGGAGGACAGCCCCAGCTGCAGAGCCAGCTTCTCAGTGTGCTTGAATAACAAATGACAATTTATCATAGTATAACACAGGAGGCTATAATGTGCTCTCTCTCTCTCTCTCTCTCTCTCTCTCTCTCTCTCTCTCTCTCTC
>OU015757.1:10445481-10456374 GCA_907169655.1 Acomys percivali | reverse complement strand
TCTCTCTCTCTCTCTCTCTCTCTCTCTCTCTCTCTCTCTCTCTCTCTGTCCTGCTGTCATATTTAGTCCTAGATATTATCCACTGAAGTTATACAAACTAGATCTCCTTGTGGACCAAGGCAGGAGCTGTGTGTATAGCTTTGTTCTCCCAGGCCTTGGGGGTAGCTTCAAAGCCAGCATTTGCCTCCTCTGTTTGACACTCGCTGTGTGGGGGGACAAGGAATCCCTTCGATGTCAAGGAAGGCTGAGAAAAGATGGTACAGTAGCCCAGGAAACATCATCAATAAAGTCTGGAAATTGGACTTCAAACCCATCTTAGCAGCCCCTCTCTCCCCCTCCATCCAGATGACCCTGGTGAAACACTCAGGCCCTGTGTTCCCAGGTTTCTCAAGCATAGCATAAGGGCAAGTTCACAACCCTTGGTCCTGCTGTCTAGATGCCTGCTCTCAGGTAACCTTGAGAAATGCCTGGGAAGAGGCAAAACACTATTCAAGTCTCAAACATAGGTGTGTGTAAATAAGAAATCCAAGTAGCTCAGCTGGGGACATGGCTCAGTTGCAAGGTCCTGGGTTCATTCCCAGGCATGAAAAACAAACAGATGTACACACGTGACAAACGACTTTATAGGTTGGCTGTGGCAATACACATCTGCGACTGCGGCACTTTCTAACTCGAGGCAAGAAGATAGAGGGATCAAGGCTAGCCTGGGCTACTGAAGGAGACCCTGTACCAAGAAAAGAAGTTGCCAACAATGGAGCATGGAAAGGTTACTGTGACCCAGATCCAAGCTCCTTTCCAAGATTTCGCTTAATAGTATAGATTCCTGAGACAGTGCATATGCTAGAGGCAGACAGGAGCTCCCCAAGTGTAAATGCCAGAGAAAGGGACCCTTGTTCTTTCAGGGAGCAGGCAATGGAAAACACATCCACTGCATCCTATCAGGACACCCAGGCTTAAGGGTGGTCCAGCAGACCTGTCTCCCACAGATATCAAATAGACCACAGCAGAGTTCCATCCTTTCTGCCTTCAGTGTCAGAGAAAGAGAGAGAGAGAGAGAGAGAGAGAGAGAGAGAGAGAGAGAGAGAGAGAGAAAGAGAGATGAGAACCTCACTCATTTTAGACCTGACTCTTTTGTTTTTAAACTGAGTTGTAGGAGAGGACTGTGCTACATGGTATGAGAATTTAAAACAAACGAACAGAGATGGAGTCCAGGATGAGATGGAGTTTGGTACACGAACTGGAATGCAGAGCTCCTCATCTCCTGGATGTTGGAGATGGGCCTGAAATGGAACAGTAGGCCACAGTAGGCCCCATTCTTCCAATAAAACTGGGAGCTATTGCACAGAAAGGGTGGCTTTTCCTTAAGACCGGCCTCTTTTTGTTGTTGTTGTTTGTCTTTTGTTTTGTTTTTCAAGTTAGGGTTGCCCTGACGGTCCTAGACTCCTTTTGTAGACCAGGCTGGCCTTGACCTTTTGAAGCTGCTATCTTCTATATTTATTCCCTGATTAAGGTCTTCCTCCCTCTTTCCGTTTAGTGACCTAAGACAATCTTAAAATGGAAGTCTCCTGAGTATACTAGCCATTGTTGGTAGAGGAAAATAGCCAGATATCATTCAATTGTAAATAAGTGGTTTGCGTTTCCCTGTGTTTCCTTTGGTTCTCTAAGGCCTGCCTGCCTTAGCTCTTTTGAGCCTCCAGTTCCTCATCGTCCATATGTAGACAGAGGTGCTGATAAAGTCCCTTAAAGATAAGGATGAAAAAGAGACTATGGTTTGATAACTATACAAACATGGCATAGCTACTGTATTTCATACCCTGTGGCTTCATCTTCTCAGTCCACTTCCAACCAGAGTTTAGGGAGAGTCCTGGGGAGCCATCACCTGAGACCTGGAATCTGGTACCCATTGTACCCAGGGTTCCACCTACCCTAATTCTTGACCCATCACGAGCTAAAGGGCTTCTCGATACCTTAATTCAGCGAATGGTTCTACTGACCACAGGTAGAGAATCCTGGTTGTAGACAGTCTTTGACGTTCACCTTGCCCTTCCCCCTCTCCTCACAGATGAGGGAGCGGAGCCCGAGCTACGCAGGAGCTGGTACGTAGAAGAGCTGTGGAAGAGACTCAGGCTGAGGACTGCTGCACCCTAATTCTGCATGCTGCAAGGACTCCTTCTCCTTCCACTGACGTGGTGAAATTCTGTCTTGATAAAGTTGGGAGGCAACAGAGCCCAGATCTTGAAGGGCGCCAGTGTGCTGTGCTTTGCTTGGCCCGTGTTGTGTCTCAGATATTTTGGAACTTGTTCTCGATGTTAAAATTTAGAGAGTTTCAAGAAGTTGTGCATATTTCAACGAGTCTTTTTAGAAATGTCGATGTTGGTGCCATTGGCTCAATTTTCCTTACAGCCATAATCAGTGTGTGTGTGTATAAGACATTGTTCCTTTTTGATGGGGCACAAAATCTCATGTGACTAGTGCCCACCCGGCCACCCAACATCACTCCAGAAAGTGACTTCTAGTCTTTGTGGACACTTGAGCCTTTGACTCTCGAGTAGAGCCTAGTGGTCCAGGGTCTTTGATAATACAGGTCTCACAAATGATGCCTCTGGACACTAGATTTTTGTCTGGTTGCCTCTTCATTCTCACAAGCAATTCAGATAGAGGGAAAGTCAGTGAGAAATCTCAGTCCACTGGCAAGGCTGCTGCACACACAAACCCACAGAGGCAGCGGTTATCTGCACAAGGCTGAGTCCATCATTGACATCTCATCACAGATCAGGGAGAGCTCATCTGCCTCTGTTGCTCCTCAAGGAGATACATTGATTCTTAATGGTTGATGGAGGAGGTGGGCCATAGTCTTCAATGGCATAGCCACTAATAAATGGTCCTTACTCAAGTAAATAACCCCTCGTGCTCAAGCAAGCAGCCCTAGTTCAACACAGTGGGCCACAAAACCAAAGACATGAAAGTGGGAGGAACCTGCTGGGAAGAAAGGGCTGTAACAGAGGATGATGGGGAGGAAGGTATGATGAAAGCACATCTCGCATATATGTGTGAAATGATGAAAAAATAGATACATTGAAAAAAAGACATTCCTGTTCATAATGGAATTCTTTCTTTAAAGTCCTGGAAAAGGCAAACTTTCAGGGAATCTCCTGCTGCCCATCCAGTTGACCTTGTTACAGAGGAAAGTCTGATTTTTCTCAGTGCCAAGCCCGAGCTGGTGTAGGATGTGGGGAGACTGCTCAGCATTTCCATGAGGAACACTTTCCGGCCCCAAAAGCCTAGCCATAAAGATGCGTTTTGGATGAGAATCCATCCTTCCCCAGCAGAACCTGGGACTCTTTATTTCTAGGCCCTTGAAAACATCATCTCCTCTTGAAGTTCAAATCCATGTGGTTTGCGGCTCCCTGGACCATGCCTGCGGTTTGGGATTTCACAGTATGCCATTCTTCCAACCTCTAATTTTAAAGCCATCATCCCCTATATTTATTCCGTGGCTAAGATTGGTATTTTCTCTTTTGTTCCTTATGAGGACGGGGTTACATAAAGGAGGAGGGACTCCAGTTTGAGCTGAAGACAGACGCTGGACTTTGCAGAATCCTAAAGTAGCTAATGTTTCTTGTGTGCTGATTAATGGTCGCTGAGGAGACTACCTGGGCATGCCTCAGCCCTCCCTGAGGAGTGGTTTGCCTCTGTGGCTGTGCTTTGTTTGTTCTCTAAGTGAGCCTAGGGATGCATTTTGAAGGATCTGGAAGGCAGGATCAGAAAATGGAGCTCAAGGCCTCATGGAGGTAGTCCCTCGGGGGAAGTTTCAAAAGTTTAGAGAAACAGGAAGCAGGGAGTGTGAAGTGGTGGCCTGCAGAGAATGTGACTAGGCCTGATACTTGCCCATGAGCTCTGTTCACAGAGCTCCTACTTTCTTATTTGTCAAGATGTCTCTCTCTCCCCCTCCTCTTCTCTTCTCTTTTCTTCTTCTTTTTCTTCTTCTTCTTCTTCTTCTTCTTCTTCTTCTTCTTCTCTCTCTCTCTCCCTCTTTCTCTCCCCTCTCCCTTCTCCCCTCTCTCTCTCCCCTCCCCCTGCCTCTCTCTCTCATATTCATTTGGCCACCTCATCCTACGAAATGTCCTACGCCCGGGCTACCATTCCCATCTCCCCTGTCAGGCCTCACCTGTATCCTTGTAGTATGCTGCTTGGGTTCAGCTTTCCAATTGACCTCTCTGTCCCACTTTCCACTCTGTTGCCAGTTTCAGTTTGGTTTGGTTTTGTTTTAAATCCTACACTTCCATTCTATTCTCTTGCTTAGAACTTCTGTTGCCTCTTGCTGCCTCACGGCAAAGCCCAAAACAATGTATGCTATAAAACCAATTTTCCGGGCTTGCCATAGCTTTCCCCTTTGGAACTTCACATTTCTGTTGCCTGGAAGCCATCACCCCACGGACAGGCAGGCCTGCTCATACCATACCTTTTGTTTCTCCCTCCAGTTGCCCTTTTGTGGCAAGTGAGCCAAGGCCTTTGTCAGACATCATGGCCTTTGGAAGTCTTTCCTGGTCTCTTCCAGGAAGAGTTCCCATTTCATGTAAGGCTGAGTGATAGCATGCATTGTGGGTTATCCTTCTTTCAGTCTTATCTTCTCCAAGACTATGATCACGTGGAGGACAAGGTTGTAGATGTGTAACTGATCTGATAGCTCATGACCCATAGGGAGAGCTTTATCAATGTCATATGAATCAAATAATCATTGCTAATATTTATTTGTACTTGTCAGACATCTGCAAGCATTTGAGTGTGTTATCCATTTTAATATTCACAGCACCTAAGAGAGATAAATGATTATAATTATGTTTGGTGCAGAGAAAATGGAAGCACACAGAGAGAGAACAGGACTTACACAAGGTCCCTTGGCTTGTTTCATTGAATTCAGACCTCTTGAGCACAGAGCCTCCATGTTGGTTGAAGTATAACATTAGTCCATTTTCCAGCAGGTGAGTCTCAAGTCACTCAATTATTTTGAATACAATTGAGATTTAAGCCAGACAGCCACTCCTGGCTCAAGAATTACACCTCAGGCGGTGGACCAAATGCTAAGTCTCTGTGATCTTCATTCATCTCCTCAGCTACTGGATCTGGGTGAGCCAGTGTAGGCTATGTCTGGAAGGAGGACAAATTGATGATCTCTTTTAGAGCAAATCACTGCAAACCTGAATTTCTGAGCCCAATAGGCACCTTGTGCCTAAAGCCCCAAGGATAAAGGGAGAGGCATATTAACACTATCAGCAATAACTACTTCACCACCACCACCGCCATCATCATCTTATTATATTATTATTATTATTATTATTATTATTATTATTATTATTATTATTATTATTTGTTATTGTTGCTTTTGTTGTTTTATTATCTTCATTATTCAGGAGTTTCTCTGAGGTCAGAATCAGACTTCATGCCTCAACTTATTGTAGAACAATGGCCTTCTATGACTACCTGGAGACTGCTCTCAAGATGATACCTCTTGATGTTCCCTCATGGAAGGAAAGGCTAAGAGAGTAACATTAGATCCCCACCATGGATTCCAGCCACTCCTTTCATGTCCCACCCAGCCATATGGAATTCTGCCCCAGCTGTACTCTGTCTCATGGTCCTAGGAGGGGATAGTGTGCACAGAGTATGACAGGTTAGTTAAAGAGGAACATCCATCTTTGCAGCTATGCAGAAGTTGTCATCCATGCTGGGTAAGACTCTTTACTGGTGCTACTGCTTTGAGGGTCACTCGTTCTCCTGGAAGTAACTCCTCACCTATGCTCTTTAAGTAGGCCAAATAACCTTGTTGGCTTGCTAAGGTGGGTTTTAGTGGTTGCACTTTGGTCTGTTGTTGGTGCCCTCTGTGGGGAAGGTAGATGTTTATCCACATTTTCTTAGGAAAAAAAAAAAAAGCAATAAATGTCTTTGTGTCCAAGATTGAATTACAGTTGTCTGTAACATTTGTTGCAGAGCACAGGTTTGTACTTGGAGCGCCCAGGTGACTAGGGAGTGTTACGGAGGTTTTCTTCAGGAATACCATTCATGGGAGTGGAGGCAATTACCTCCCTCCTGGAAGAATTTGGATACATTCCTCTGATTGTATCGGTTAGGCCTTGTCCCAATTGAGGAAGAAGAAAGTGTCTTTCTAGAGCTTTCCCACCCTCACCAAGGGTCTCCATCTAGCAAACACCACCCAGATCTGACCTCTTTAACAGAGGATCCAAACAGAAATACCCAGGTGTGCTAGGGAGAACAGAACCTCATCGGGCTCCACCATGGCTCTGCTATCTCTACCTCCTCCCCCAAGGCAATTACTGCTCACCTCTTTGGTGTGATTCCCTCCTGTGACTCATTCCAACAACCCTACTCCTGTTGGATGTGTTTCTGGGATCTTGATTAATCCCCACACCAAGGATGGAGCCCAGGTGGCCACAAACTGTTGGCCGGAGTAGTCATATGATCTAAGTTGGTCTAACTAGAGGACTTGGGATGTGGACACAAGATAAGCACTCTTTCCCTCTCTTAATTTATCCCTAGGGACTTGTTGGAAATGCAGATTCTTAGGCTCCTCCCCAGTCGGCTGAGGCTCTGCAAAACTCCCTTCCAGATAATCTTTGTAACATTGGGTGTGAGGACCATGTCCATCAATGTGTAGGTGGTCAAAGCATGTGCCTACAGTCACATGAAGAGCCTAACCAGCATCAGACTAAGCCAGTGCCCGAGCCATTCCTTCAAGAGCCATCTTGAACTTGTGGTGTTTTTACAAGCCATAGAGTATGGTGGGAACTAAAAATCTCACCTCTGGAAGCCCCTCCCTCCTAATGTTGATATATGCTGAGAGTCCTTTGGGGTTTTGTTTGTTTTGTTTTGTTTGAGACAGGATTTCTCTGTGTAGCCGTGGCTGTTCTGGACTTGCTTTATAGACCAGGCTGGCCTCGAACTCACAATGATTCACCTACCTCTGCCTCCCGAGTCCTTTGGGAGGAAGCCTCCTTTACCCATAGCATGTGCATTGTACCAAAGGCAGCCTCGTTTAGGAGACCTTAGCATCACCCAGGGACTTGACTATGCCTGAAGACACAGGGCCATGTGAGGCCTAGCCCAAGTGCATTCTGGGTGAAGGCTGGCTGCTGTTACCTCATGTGTCAAGTGGCAAGTAGGTCAGCTGGCTTCTTCCAGGCTGATCCGGGCCTTGCTTTTGATTCATTTGCTACTCTGAGCTCTGCTTTGCTCTGTGTTGTCTGAGAGGTAGGTGTGTGAGTGCATGTGGGGGTGCACAGCTGGTCTCTGGCCAGAGTCGTGGCTCCAGTCTGAAAATCCAGGCATACCTAAGTCGGCTCCCTTGGCTCCCCAGCGCCATATTAGGCTGCCCCCTCACAGGGGTGGAATCTCTGACTCATCCTCCCCCCACCCCCCCTTCTGCCAGTTTGGGCCAAGATTAGAATTCCCTCAAATCTGTGGGTTCTAAGGTTTATGTGCTGTTTCGACTTGGCAGCCGATCACCTCTTATTTCAAGAAGCTCTTTCCTGAAAGGGGCTTTGGAAGACTGTGCTCGGCCACCCCATCTTTCTGCACAGCCAAAAAGCACTGAGGTGACTCTGGTGTTTTTGGATCAGCAGCGGGGCTGATTGGAATTCCCAGATTCCAATCTGGGGAGCACTGAGAATGTGCAGATCAGGACCATACACAGGCCTCCCACCAGCCACTCCTGACTATCCCAAAGCTTCCTCTGTACGTTTTAGCGATACACATTCCAGTGCCACAGGGAAGAACACATTGCCATTTTAGAGATGAGGAGACAGGCTCAGGGCAGAGGAGTCCCATGACCAAGGCTGTGCAGCTGGAGATGGTGTCAGGTTCACAGCTCTGGCTGTGCCACAGTTGTACCTCTGCCACTGTAGCATGAGTATGGCTCAGCTTGCTCACAATGGCTACAAGTGTGAGCTCCTTGCTTTTGCTCTAGGATGCAGGCATGCCAGTGAGGGCCTATTGGTTATGTGCCACAGAATAGAAAGTTGGAAGGATGATGGAGAAGGCTGAAGTGTCAGGGCAGATGTGTGAAGGCTTGGCTTCCCTAAGGGTACCCTTGGTGAGGTGGGATAGAAGGTGGCCATGTTGCTGCTGCAAGAATAGGAGCAGCAGCCACTGGTGCCTTGGTTCTCATGGTCTCAGGTCCCTGGGAGACTGTGCGCCTTCTGCTGGGGCTCAGGGGTCTGTGGCTGGACTCGGGGAGGACATATGTCCTGAATGACGATCCTATTAGACTGTGTTCGAGTGACAAAGAGCTCATTCCGCAGAAGGAAATCAGGGTAGCACTGCTTAAAGAGAGGGGAGGAGAGGGCATGTGGGTTAAAGGGCCCCCAAGCTGGACATGCCAGTGGTGCTGGAATTGCCCGGATGTCTGGGAGGTTTCTGAGCTTCTCTCTGTGGTACACTTCTCTTGAACATCTCAGAGGCAGGGATGCAGTGTTAAGTGGCACAGGCCTGAAAACATTAGCCTGTTCAGAGCTAACTACTCTTTCTGAGACATGGCTTGGCTCTGCAGGCGAGCGGTGATAAAGATGAGGAGAAAGCAAACTGCAGTTTCTGAATACCATCTGCTAGAGTTAGGGAGTGAGGCCTCTGAAACCCCAGGCCTGTTTACCTGAGGTCTCCAGGGACCACCCAACGCTGGTCTTGGGGATCTGTGAGTAGCACTTTTAAGAACTTCCCTGCTTCCCAAACTCCGACTGATGCTCTGGGGCAGGAAAGGCTGCAGTTAAAAGTTAGGACCCAACCAAGGTCCTCTCCGAGGCTGCTAGCAAGTGGTCCTGAGATGCGGAGGGGCGGAGGAAATCCAAGGTCCTAGTTCTAAGCAAATTATTAGTTTAGAGAGGGAATCCGTGCCTTGGATTGACAACCCACTGACTGGGAGAACACATGGAACCTCTGTATTTCTGCAGGTGTACCATCTCACCCTCACCATTCCATCACCTGTCCTTATATGCAGACTATTAACCACTATTTACTAGGCATCTACTGTGTGTGTGGTTCTGTGATCATACCAGGACCCAGGAAATCAACACACTCCTTGAATGGGGGGGGGGGGGGAAAAGAAAAAGAAAAAGAAAAAGGACACAACTACTTCAAAAGTATGGAGAAGATTTTTTTTCTTGGTTTGTTGAGACAAGGTTTCTCTGTGTAGCCCTGGCTGTCCTGGACTCGCTTTGTAGACCAGGCTGGCCTTGAACTCACGGCGATCAGCCTGCCTCTGCCTCCCGAGTGCTGGGATTAAAGGCGTGTGCCAGCATGCTGGAGATTTTTATTGCAGATGTAAGGGAGGAAGCTGAACATGGCTGACTAACCCATCCCAGGAGAGGGAGAGCATTGGCCAAGGGAGCCGGCCAGGCCAAGATGGCTGAGTTATACAGTGATCATGTGGAGTGGAGAGGTGGGCAGGGAGAGGGAAACAGAAGCCCAGGCCCTGGGAAGGAGAGGTTGGGGGTAGGGGGCAGGGGCAAGAAGTTCTGAGAGGAGCTTCAGGGACTGAGTGAGATTTGTCCTAGGTTTGAGACCAACATTTTGCTGTGGGAATGTATAGCTAATAGAAGAAGAGGCAGGAATTAAACATCACAAAAGACTGCAAGGGAAGGGTTCTGTGTCAGGAATTCAGGTGTCTCCTCCTTTCTTTGGACCCAAGCTTCCATCTGTGTCCTGAGAATTAGGGATGAGAAGAGCAAAGGTCATAATAGAGGAACAGAAATACAGAGCCTCAGAAGGCAGCAGGAATCAGTGTGTGTGTGCATAGAGGAGTGTGTGTGTGTGTGTGTGTGTGTGTGTGTGTGTGTGTGTGTGTGTGTAAAACCTCAAAAATGTCTTAGCAGAATGGCCTTCTCACCTGGGCCCGGGCCCTCTGCTGTCCTGCAGCCCTGTTAGCTGTGTTTTTATCCTCCACATGTCAGCATGGAGTTCTGCTCCGCTCTGCTCCCCACCACTCATGCTGTGGCCGCCTTTCCCACACAGGTCCCAGGAGCCCCTGTTACAGATAGTGTAGAGTGCAGCCTGGGGCCAGCTCAGGAGATTGGCTCATCCTGGGCCACTTAGCATAATCTGAACATCGTTGATACATCTACTTGGTAAAAAAAAGAAAGAAAGAAAAAAAAAGATGAAGGATCCACTATGTCCAGACCTAATCCTTAGGATAAAAAGAAGAAAAGGAAAAGGAAATAAAGAAAGGAATGTAGTATCCTTTCTTGGCTGTTTTCTTTTACAAATGCATATGCAGTCCAAGAGAAAGGCCTGGGAAACCAACTGATTAGATAGCTGGGGTGGTCCTTACTTGGGAGGGTTATCTCTGTTCTAACAAAGCCACGGTGACCTTTCCTGGTAAGTGCCCCCCACCCCACAGCAGCCTGGCCACCTAGCTAAACTGCGAGGGCTCCTGTTATCTCCCAGTGATGCATGCTGTAAGGCCAAGAAGCAGAACTGTGGAGCCTTGGCCTGCAGCCAGGACAGCAGACCCAGAGACAGAAACAGTGCAGGGAGACTTGAGGAGGCCAGTGGGTCAGGGGAGATCCAAGGACTTTGCCTTCCCAGAAAACGATGAGGCGTTCGGGAGGCGGGGATAGGAGAAGTGGGTAAGTGGGAGAATGCTTAGCGTGCATGCCTGGAGCCCTAGGTTCTAGCCCCGGCACTGCGTAAACCGGGAATGGTGGCGCGCCCCTGTGATATTGGCATTTTGAGAGACAGAGGCAGGAGGATCAGAAGTGTAAGGTCACCTATATAGTAAGTTTGAGGCCAACTTGGAATAGATGAGACCACGTCTCAAAAAAACCAAAAGAAAACGTAGACACACACACACACACACACACACACACACACACACACACACACACA
>OU015757.1:10419918-10445471 GCA_907169655.1 Acomys percivali | reverse complement strand
CACACACACACACACACACACACACACACACACACACACACACACACGCAGAGTCAGAGAAATAAATGAATGAAGAATTCATTCCTAACCTGATTCTTTTCTAGAGAAATAATAGTGCTTTCAAACACGTGAAGAGAGAGTGTTGTGAGAAGTGGCGCCACTCCGGGTCTCTGGCCCAAGGATGGGGCCAGCAGCTATCGAGTGCTAGAGTTGATGAAGGAGGCTGATGGAGGCTGAAGCAGGCAGAGGCAACAGGAGGGCTAGTCCAGGAGGCTGCAAGGACGCATGCTTCGCGTCCGCCGGTGTGAAGGTGGATGAAAGGCATTCAGACTTGGTTTCCCACTATTTCCACCACATTTGAGATGTAGGATTGAAATCTTTACCATTTCTTATGATGAAACAACCTTCCAGAGTGTTCCACTGTACTGCACATCAGTCAGGGCAAGAAACCTGGACTCTCAGTATCTCTGTGGAGTCCTCTAGGCCTCTGGTTACACAGCGCTTAAAGAAATAAGCATGACTTGGGCAATCAATGAATGAACGGTGGTCAGCGTTAGTGTCAGCTATGTGGAAGCCCGGATACTGGGGTGGGGCCTGGGATGAGAAGAGCAGCAGAGGGTTGGTAACAGTGAGCTTATGTGCTATGCCCAACTCTGGCTAATTATAGCATGGTCATTGAAGAAGCTTCGTTTTGGGTGTAATTGCTTTCACATACAAAGGAAACCACCTGTCCCTGTGAGCCCTTGCTCACTGTAGACCCATGTGCATGCTGTGTCCGGCGTGCACCTGATGTTTGCCAGCGGCTAGCCTGTCCAAACCACTGTGCCCACTGCTTCCTCTCCACTTCGTTCAGACTCTTAGAAAGAGAGGAGGGGCAGGTAAAATGCCTCAGTGGGTGAAGGATCTTGCAACCAAGCCTGACAACCTGAGTTCAATCCCTCAAACTCACTTTGTTGTCTGATCTCCACATGGGCACCTGTCATGTGCATGCCCACACACATACATATGTGTGTATATAAGATGCATAAGTATAAATAAAGTATATTGAAAAGGGAAAATGGCTTTTAAAAACTGCTTTAACAGAAGACAGCTGGGGTTTTATAACTGCTTATGTATTTAATCTGCTGAAAGATGGCATATCCTATAGACAGGAAAACTTGCTTATACGCTGTTTCAGGAATGAGAATAGGGCAGTATTTCACAGTATTGCTATGAAAACCATTATAAACTACTCATGAGCCCTGGAAAAGGTTCTGGGAGTCCCCAGTGGCTGTCTTGGTGACACTTTGAGAATGGTTGCTTGGTATTGCTACTCCCTGTCTTCTCGTGAGTGCTCATCACTGGTCCATACTTATCTCCCATCCAGGTCAGCATAACACGGATAGCAACTGTGCCCAACCTATTCAGTCACAGCAAAGGGTCCAGATGATGCCTCCTCCATCCTCTGTCCTCATCCTTTTTGGCTGTCCTAGCGCACCCACTGTCCTCAGCTCTGCTGCAGGATCCTAGGAGAGCTGCAGTAGGGACCAGTGAGTGCTGCGTTCTATTCAGAGACTCAGGGAGTGTGGAGGCTGAATGCCCCTGGCTGTACTTGGGTAACCTCTGTCAACAAACATCATATTTAAAGAGGAAAAAATAAGAAGACCATATATACTTGTTCAGCAAGTTGGAGATAACATGCTTCAGACAGTTTAGGAGCAGGGAGGATGATAAGGTAGAACATGGGGATTTTAGGCTTGGGGGTTTTCTATACAATCTTATAATGGTGGATATATGTTATCATTCATTTGTCAAACCTGTAGAATATATAAGACCAAGAATATACTCCAATTTAAACAGCGGGCTTTAGTTAATAGTTATGACTCTATATTGTCTTATCCATTATAAAAATACCCCTTCAATGCAATGGAGGACATGGGATGTTAAGAGAGCTTGGTATTGTCTACTTTCTTTTTCTCTGTAAACAAAGAGCAAAATGAAACAAAAGGCCCTGAGAAAACATTGTATTAAAAAAAAAATCAAACAAAATTCTCAAGGCTAAGGTCAAGCTGGATCATGATCAGGGGCCCTGGGTGGACTGAGGGCTTGTGTGGGCCAATGCAACCCTCCGGACCAGTGTTCTGATTGGGCGACCACACAGGAAACTGTTCCACTCTCAACCCTGGTTCTGCTTGCACCTCGCTCTCCTGATACAGCATTTCTGCAATACATTGTTCCCCCAGAAGCCATGTCTTCTGAGATCTTTCTCCCATCAGCCTTAGCGTCCCAGAGTCAACAGTGGTGAAAGTTAAAGTGTGTGACCAGTTATTAGAGGTCTGTTGAATGACAGCTGGCTGCTGGCTTTGTTCAACAAAGGCATGTCTCTTTTCCCATCCTCGGCAGCACCACGGGGCTGGGGTCTAGGGCAAAATGAAGCTGTCACTTTCATGGCTTCTTATATTCTTGTCCTGGCTACTTGGGGCTTCCTGTGACTAGGAAGTTGTGATGACTGTTGGTGGATGACCATGATGGACAAAGGAGTTTTAGCTTGCTAGAATGTTCCTCTATCACCTACCATACAAAATTCAGGTAGGGGATGGAGAGTATTTTTAATCTTTGGGAATCTGGAAGGAGGGCTGGAAGGAGGATGTAGTAAAGAGATAGCCAGAATTTCTGGTATAGAGAAAACACTGATTCTTGGGCTTGGGCTTATGCAAATGTGGGACCGGGCACTCAAAGTACCTCTTTCTTCACCCCACGTGTGTTCCCCATCCTAGTCCTGTCCTAGCAAATACCTTGGTGGTTAACGTATCTTTGTCTGTTACTTGTATTCATTGCATTCAGTTTTACTACTCTAAATAAATCACTGTGTGTTATCATCACCCAAAGCCTGCATCTTCTTCCCCATCAACTTCCTATGTCTGACTCTGAAAGGTTCCTTCCACAGTCCAATGAACACAGACACATGCACACACATCCCCCACACACATGTACACACACACACACACACACACACACACTCACAGACACGTACTCGCACTTAGGAGACAATGAGTAGTTGTTCTGAGATTGAAAGCGTAGACCCTAGTGACACGGGGTGGGGGAGGTTACCCCAAGAGCTTTCATGAGAGCCTCATCATTCAGGGTGAGGGTTGCCTGGAGAGGGGTCATATAGGAGGACAGGCACTCCCTTGACCGTCTCAAAGAATTTGCTTTCTTCCCCCCCCCTTTCTTTGTTCAAACTTAATTGGTAATACTGTAACTTTCAATTTAATCATTTACCTAAATGAGTTGTGTTTTTATCTCCGCAGGAGTCTGGCTGGGCAGCAAGAAGCAGCTGGGACGCTGAGTGAGAGGGGAAAACGCATTCCGATAGAGATAAGATGGAGACGTACCCAAGCTATGGTTTAAAACCATAAAGTCTTGAGTCTCCTGCTGGAGATAAGCCCTGTGTGGCTCTGGAGGGCTGTAAGATCCAAGTAGGGAAGGGCCGTACCCCAGGCACAGAGACAATGGCTGTAGCCAAGACTGTAAGGCATTCAGGTTTGCAAAGCTTTCTCCAGGGGCACAATAGACGCCTTGCTATCTTGGATTCCTGAGCTGGGGTCAGGTTAACTATTAAAAGAGGGCAGAAAGTATGTCTAACAAAGCCTGCAGTTTATTTAAGGCATGCCCCTTCCACCTCTTCCTCGGGTGCATCTCGCTCAGCCTCCAGGTCTGTTCCCTCTCGGGAGTGCTATTGCCAGTTCACTCCAGGCAAAGATTAGTGGCATTTTTCTTACTCGTGATGTGTAAGCACGGCCTCATTTTCTGCAGGGGAATGGATGTCTATCCCTCCCAGAAGCAATGGCCCAGAAGGCTTTCAGCCATAGGACATCATCAAGGTCTAGTCTGGTAGGCGAGGGTGGGAGTGTGTGCATGTACGTAGAAGCCAGAGGACAACCCTGGCGGCTCCCATTTTTCTGGCATCATCCACCTTGCTTTCTGAGTCCAGGTTTCTCACCGGTCTAGAACTCACCAAGAAGGCTAGGCTGGCTGGTCTGGGAGGCCCAGGAACTAATGCTTCTGTCTCCACTTCCCCAGCACTGGGATGAAAAGTGCATGTCACCTCACCCAGCTTTTTACACAGATGCTGGGGATTAAACTCAGGTCTTTGTGCTTGTGCATAGGAAAACTTTCGACTCCACTGTATCCCTAGCTCCATCACGATCTTCATTTCTCCCTTGTGCCAGAACTCAATACCAGGCTGCACGTGAGGGCCTCATTTCTTTTCCTTTTCAGACACAACAGACCTACCACATCTTTCTCTTGTGATGTCTCCTAACCTTTGCGTACCTACAGCTTTTATAGCCTCCCGCTGGAGCAGCTTTCATTTGAAGCATTACAAAAAAAAGAAAGTCACATTTTTCTTGAAGATACTGATCATGCAGCAGAGACAACAGTGCTCTTAAATAACTCCTCCAGCCACAGTTAAGGCATACATTAATTATTTTAAATTTCCATGGTTCTCTCTCCCTTATCTCCTGTTAACATCTGCTCTTTGAATGTGAGGACTACAGCCTGAAAGATTTCTAGCATTTTCTTGGTCAGCCAGCTACTAGTTTATCAGATGATAGGCTTTGTTCATAAAAGGAAAATTTTCATTTGGCCCAAGTAGTCTAGGATGATGGTCTCAGGGTCAAAAGATTTACATTTGCATTTGTTTTTTCATTCTTTAAAAAAAAAAAATCATTCCTGGGGCTCAGTGGTTAAGAGCCCTCTGCTCCTCAGAGGACCTGGGTTCAATTCCCAGCACTCACATTGAGGTTTACAACTGTTTAATCTCAGCAGAGGAACTGATGCTCTGCAGCAAGTACATGGTGCACAAACATGTATGCAAGCAAAGCACCAATACACAGAAGTAAAAAAAAAAAAAAAAAAAAATCAAGGGCTGGAGAGATGACTCAGAGGTTAAGTGCTCTGACTGCTCTTCCAGAGGTCCTGAGTTCAATTTCCAGCAACCACATGGTGGCTCACAACCATCTATAATGTGATCTAATGCCCTCTTCTGGCCTGCAGGTGTACATGCAGGCAAAACACTGTATATAGAATAATAAATAACTCTTAAAAAATATTTCTTTTTAAATTTAATGTGTTTGTTGAGTATTTCATATATAACTACTGCATTTATATCATTTCCACTCCTTCCCCTCTCCTTCAAACTCCTCTTATGTGCCTCCTCTAAACCTTCTTGAATTTGTGACTTTTTCTATAGTTATTACACACTATTACACACACACACACACACACACACACACACACACACACACCCTACTGAGTCTGTCTAGTGTTGCTTCTGTGTGTATGTGTTCAGAGCTAACCACTTGGGGTTTGATTACTGTTCAAGAAACTCTTGCTTGAAGAAAACAGATTCTCCCTCCCTTAGCATCCATGGATTGCCTGTATCTTTTCACTGAGGTGGGGGTCGGGCTTGTGACACTTCCTCCATCCATGGTGGCATGTTGACTGGTGCCACCATTATGCATGCCTTGTTTAAGCAACACTACTGTTGAGACTTCATGGATTCAGGATCCCTGTCAGGGCTAGATGACACTGTCTCAAGGTATTGTGGTCTTCTGGCCCTAAAATCTTTCTGCTTCCTCTTCCACTATGTTTCTGAGCCTCAGTGTAGGGGCTATACTGCAGATGTACCAACTGGGGGTGAGCTCCCTATAGTCATTTTTTCTCTGCATCAAACATTTCTTTTAAAAATATTTATCATCAGGCTGGGCATGGTGGCGCACACCTTTAATCCCAGCACTTGGGAGGCAGAGGCAGGTGGATCGCTGTGAGTTTGAGGCCAGTCTGGTGTACAAAGTGAGTCCAGGACAGCCAGGGCTACACAGAGAAACCTTGTCTCAGAAAAAAAAATCATCATCATCATCATCATGTGTGCCTGACGTGCATATGTGGGCAAACACATACTGCAGTGCGCATGTGGAGGTCAGAGGGCAACTTTGTAGGGTTGGTTTTATCCTTTCCACCTTCATGTGTGTTCTGAGGACTGAATTCTGATCACCAGGCTTATAAGACAAGTACTTTTTTAGCTCACTGAGTCATCTTGCTGGCTGTAATTATTTTTTAAAAACCACCACCAAGAAAAACCAACAGCAGCAACAGAAGGCAGGCAAGGTGTGTGTGCATGCAACCTTAGCATTTAGGAAGCCAAGGCAGGAATATCAGCTAGGTCTACGTAGCAAGAGTCTCTCTGAAACAAAACCTGGGGGCAGAAGATGTGTTAGCATCAGACATGGTTTACTAGTCAGGCAAGCCCTGTGTGGCAGGTATCAGAAGCCCTTATAGCATGGGCTCTAGAATCATAGCCGATTTCTAGCACTTTCTCTTTACCCTAAAGAGAAACCCCTGGCCCCATTAAACGATCACTCCTCATCTCACCTCCTCCAAGTCTCTGGCAGAAACAGGTCTATATTCAGTCTCTATGGACCTGCTTGTCCCTGGCATCTCAAAAGTGCTGTCTGTCATTCAATAGCTGTCTTTTACATCTTACTTTACGTTTCCTCCGAACTGCAGTGTGGATAAGAACTTTCCTCTGGCGCACGCCTATAACCCCAGCACTCGGGAGGCAGAGGCAGGTGGAGCTCTGTGAGTTCGAGGCCAGCCTGTTCTACGAAGTGGGTCCAGGACAGCCAAGATAAACCACAGCCACAGATAAACCCTGTCTCAAAAAAACAAAAACAAAAACAAAAAAACAACAAAAAAAAACTTTCCTCCTTTTCAAAGGTAAATGATGTTCTACTGCTTATACACTTTCCTTTTGTTTATGCATTCACTTGCTGTGGCGTTGGGTGGGCCAGCAGCTTGCCTATGACGAAGAGAGCTAATGTGAGCTTTGTTGTGCACTAATATCTTTGGGCATGCTGAAAATAGTTTTCAATCTTATAAAAAACGATTCTGAGATATCTCCAAAACCAAACAACAACAAAAAAACAAAACAAAAACCATCAACAGCAACAACAAACAAACTACAGAGAAAAGGAAGCTTTCCATGACAGTCCAGGCTCTGTGGTGTTACGAAGAAGCCATGGGCTCCAGAAAACTATGAGCCTCTCTTGAGTGCTGGGTTTATGGTTCAGTGCTGGGCTTATGGCTTCAAGGTTCTGAGATCTGCTGGGCAGATTACTGAAGCTGTTTGACCATTACACCTGACAAATGGAGGAGAGAAAAACGGCTGAAATTGCTATTTCTGGGTTGGTTTGAAATTCTGATGTTTCCGAAAATTTGTTTAGCCATCAAAGAAATACCCAACAGACCTCTTAGAGCTCCCTTCTCAGACTCGTACCCAGAGCATGTAGTAGTGAGGCTTAGGGATCCACAGCTTGATCTGAGTCTGTAGGAGATGTGGATAAGGGTGGCTTGAGCTCATCGTTGTGATCAGAGGAGGAAAGCCCTCACTCAGGGTTTGGCCTACAGAAGGAATTTATGGATGCTACACCACCCTTCTCCCCTTGCTCATCTGTGGAGAACACAGACAAGAAGCGAAGAAACACTTGCAATAATGGTGTGACACGTAACAATAACAAATTCTGGGTTTGGTTTGTTTTGTCTTTTGAGACGGGGTTTCTCTGTGTAGCCCTGGCTGTCCTGGAACTTACTATGTAGACCAGGCTGGCCTAGAACTCAGAGATCCGCCTGCCTCTGCTTCCTGTGCTGGGATTAAAGGTGTGTGTCAC
The DNA here is from genome assembly GCA_907169655.1 of Acomys percivali. Classification (NCBI taxonomy): domain Eukaryota; kingdom Metazoa; phylum Chordata; class Mammalia; order Rodentia; family Muridae; genus Acomys; species Acomys percivali. The sequence goes on along the minus strand of OU015757.1, from coordinate 10,437,762 downwards.
CACTGTCTGGCTGACAAAAAATTCTTCAAAAAATTGTTTTGTGTGTGTGTGTGTGTGTGTGTGTGTGTGTGTGTGTGTGTGTAAGGGTAGCATGGCACACCTGTGACCATCAGGGCATAACCACTGTGTCAGTCCTCACCTGCCACTTTGTGACTGGCTCTCTCTCTCTCTCAGGCGCATGTGCCAGGCTGGCCTGCAGGCTTCCCAAGAACCCCTTGACTCTTGCCTTCCATCTCGCCATAAGTGGCTGGGACTCCAGATGCATGCCACCAAGCTTGGCTTTTATATGGGTCTTGGGGTCCAAACATGGGGCCTCAAACTTGCCTAGCGCGTAAGTGTTTGATCTGCTGAGGCATCGCCTCAGCTCAACAACCAGGAGTACCAATTGCAGGTTGTCTCTCCTCCAGGCAAGTCAAGCATCTTTGAGTGTGAAGAGTGTTGGCAGTTCAGGGTTAAAAGGTCACCTTCTTCATTTGTTTTTTTTGCCCATATACTTGTGTGTGATTGCACTGGGGATAGTGTCAATCTGCTCATGAGGGTGCCGACGGAGGAGGCAGGAGGCTCCCAACTGTGTTATGTAGAAAGAGAATTGCTTGCAAGAAAACCTGAGACTCTAATGCAGAGAACTTGGTGAATTTATATCAACCAAAGTAGATTAATGCTCTTTTTTGTCACCCTTCTAACCTGCACCCCTCCCCCCTTTTCTGGTTCCTTTCAAATTATAAAAGAACTGGGCAGAGGGGACCTTGTAACTGTAATTTGTTCCAGGTTTGAATAAAGCGTATTTGTGTTTTATGAAATCCTATGAGAAAAATGTAATTCAAATTGGCTTGGAGATGCGAGCTGTCAGATAGATTGAAGGCTGGATTATAAACCAAGACTAATGAGAGCCTGCAACTCTACGGAGTCAGGGATGGCGTCCAAGAGAATCTCTGCAAGGTCCTACAGAGGAGGTAAACAGCCTATTAATTAAGGTAGCAGATGGTAGTAAATCGAGAGATGCTTCAGATTCCAAGGACAGAAAAAGAAATGAAAGCAGGGCGGTTGGATTGGGTGGTTAGGAAGCCCAGCACGAAGTCAATGACAGGAAAATAACTAGAGCTGCAGGTAGCCACAGAAGCAAGCAGCGTTTTTGCCACCGAGGGACTAGAGAGGGGCTCGAAATGTCAGTTGACCTGTGAAACACTGTTGGCAAAGGTGCCTGGCGCTGTTATGGTGTGGATTCAGGACCCAGAGGAGTGCCTTGGGCATGTGTGTGCAGGCTGAAGGCAGTCATTTCTGGGCAGGAGTCATCTTAAGGCCTCCCCAGGGGGATCTGTGGGCAAGGAAGCTGCTTGAGTACAGGGGACTAAATTGGATGCAAACTGAAGATATAAATTAGCACTGGGGGAAAGAATCGGGTGAGGTAAGCTGAGGAGAGGGATTTAGGCCAAGTGATGAAGTGGGTAAAACTTAGGAGCTGCACTCCCAACCCAGGCCCCCCCATCTCATCCATATGACAGGGCTTAATCATTGTAGCTTTTCTGAGCCTGTTTGGGGGGGAGATGTGCAGTCATCCTCAGAGGACCTGTACACCTTGCATTGCCATGTAACAAACACAGAGCCACAGACATTCAGGGGCGGAGGGTGAGGCATGGGGCACTGTGGATAGGAGTGAGTGATCCAACTAACCCTGCATCTTTTATTTCTGTTGTTTCTTTTAGTTTTGAGATTATATTATAATATAATCACATCATTTCTGTCTCCCTTTTCCTTTCTCCAAACCCTCCCATATACCCACGCCCTGCTCTCTTTCCAATTCACTGCCTCTTTTTTCATTAATTGTTGTTACATATGTATATGTATGTATGTGTACACACACACACACATGTATATATACACATACATTCCTATGTAGATAAATATCCCCGCTCAGTCTGTATTACTCATATGTATGTTTTCAGGAGTGGCTGTTTGGTGTTGGATAACCAATAGGTGCGGCCATCCCCCAGGAAGACTGTTTTCTCCTCTTCTCCTTCTTCCTTAGTTGCCTGTGGTGTAGGGTCTAGGCCTCACTGGCTTTCCCTCCAGTGTTCTACCGCGCATGCCTGCTGTTCCTGTCCTTGTTCAGCTCGAGTTTAGGGGCCCTCAGTGCTGAGGCTTTGTGACTGTCCTTCTGACAGCACTAGGAGACAGACTGAAGGAGCCAGAGGATGGGGGGAGAGGGGTTTGCTGGGAGAGTAGTCTCCTAGTAATGGTGGATCTTGTTTTTGGAAGAGAGAAGTTGCCTGCCTGTGCACTCATAGTTGACTCAGAGGATAGAGGCTAAAGCCGGCACGGGCATGTGACCTGAGAGAAACCTATGGTCAATATTACCCTTGAAAAATCTCAGAAATCATGCACAAACTAGAGCACTGTGCTGTCCTTTGAGAAGTTCTCAGTTGGCGAGCCTCCACTGCTGCAGCTGACTGACAGTTTGGTCTTCCTCTGAGCTGAGCACCAGGAACAGCAGATGATGTGTTTTGGGGGTGATGCTAGATTAATTTTTTTTAATACAAAATGGTACTTAAATAAACAGTGGGATGCTCTCAGTGGGGGACAGTTGGGGGTACCCTAGAGCCAAAGGCAGAACTAAGCTCCCAGTTCCTGCTGGCTGTGTACCTGTGCTAGGCAGGTAGACTTGAAAGCCTTTTATTGCTTATCTCCCTCTCCTTCATCCCTTTCCCTCTCCTCTCTCCCTCCCCTCTCCTCCTCTCCCTCTCTCCCCTCTCCTTCTGCCTCCAGTCCCTCTCCCTGCCCCCCTTTCTCCCCTCTCCCCTTCCTCTCCCTCCCCTCCTTTCCCCTGCCTCCTCCCCTCCCCCCTCCCTCCTTGTCTGTCTTCCTCCCTCCCCTTCCCCTCCCTCTCCTTTTCCCTCTTTCTCCCCCTCTGCTCCCTCTCCCTCCCTGCCCCTCCCCCTCCCCCTCCCTCCCCTCTCTTTGGCTTGGACAATCTGTCATAAGGCACCACCTATGGTGCTGTGGTTTGATTTCCCCCATGCTTTGCAGGTAGTGGGACTTCTAAAACAAGGAGATTAACAGAGGGAAAGGAGGTTACTGGAGGATGTGTTTTTGAAGGTAACCTGGCCCCTTCCCTAACTTCCCTGCTTCCTGACTGCATGTAATGAGAGCTTCTTATGTCACACATGTGTGCTATGATGTCTCACCCCCACCATAGACCCAGTGCTATAATGTAATGAGACAGGTAGCCAAAGTGAACCTTTCTGCTTTATAAATTGCTTGTCTCGGTTTTTTTTGTCATAGTATTGCAAAGCTGACATGCAGATTAGACTGGCTTCAAGGACAGACTTCGTTTCTCACAGTTGTGGAAGCCAGATAGCTAGGAACAAGTCCTGTAGATTTGGTGTCTGATGAGGGCTCTTCCTGGTTTGAAAACAGTTGCCTTCAACATCCTGGGAAGACAGGCTGGGGGGGCCTACACCCTAGCTACCTTAAACTCAAGTAGAACACGTTCTTCTCAGAATGCATGCAAGGACTTTATTTGAAATCTAATCACCTCTCAAAGGCCCTACCTCTTAATGTTTCTAGGGTTAGGCCTTCAACAGATGAGGAAGGAGCCCGCCCAGCCCTTAATGGAATTGGATTGCCTTGACTGACAGCAGGGGGTGCCCAGCCTTAGGTGAGGAGGAAGGAAGGTCCATGATGTTCAGACTGCCTCTGTGCAGCAGGCCCAGGCACCCAGCTCGGCAGTTGTGATGTGGCTTTGCCAGAGGATGCAGACCTTTCTTTTACTTCCATATTACATTTAAATGGTATCATAGAGGCTGGCAAACAGGTCAGTGGTAGAGTGCCTGCCTATTACTGTACAGAATGAGAGACTGATGGAGAGGACCCAGCCTATTGTGGGTGGTGTCTTCCTTGGACTGGGAGTCCTGGAGTCTATACGGAAGCAGGCTGAGCCAGGCATGTGGAGCAATCCAGCAAGCAGCATCCCTCAGTGGCCTCTGTATCAGCTCCTGCCTCCAGGTTTCTGCCTTGTTTGAGTTCCCGTCCTGGCTTTCTTCATTTGATGATGAACACTGATGCGGAAGTGTCAGCCAAATAAGCCCTTTCCTCCCCGACTTGCTTTTTTTGGTCATAGTGTTTTATCACAGCAATAGAAACCTTGACTAAGACACTGCATGCCCCTAACTCCAAAGTTAATAAAGATAGAGGCAAGGTACAGACGAACGGGTACCAGAAGCATGTTGGCCAGTCAACCTATCTGAAATGGTGAGTTTCTGGCTTGGAGAGAAGCCCTGCTCATGGCAACAAGGCAGAGAATGATATAGGAAATTGCCTAAGTCCTGCCCTGGCCTCAACCTGTTCTGTACCAGAACACACCTGTATGTGCCCCAAACCAAACACACACACCAAACACATGCAGCACATCACATAACACACACACATACAGGCACAAGCACTCAATCCACATGTACACAGACCACACCACATACACACCACATCATATATACATCACACACAAACACGTCACACTCCTTGTACACACATCACATCACAAACAAGCACACCGTATCCACAGACACGACAGAGAACTGCACCACATATCACAACATACATCACACTCCTCGTACACACATCACATCACAAACAAGCATACCATATCCACAGACAAGACAGAGAACTGTACCACATATCACAACATACAGAAACACAGAACACACACACACACAAGCACATCACACAGAAATACATCATACACATGACCACATACACATGGCATATCTCACACACACAAAACAGAAGCACAGTACAAATACTCACAAGCATATCATACACACGTGTCTCATACACATAATACACACAAGCACACTACATCATATACAAACCCATCACACACACACACACACACACACACACACACACACCCCATCAGTTTTCTTCCTATATTATTCTGTTTACTTAGAACAATGAGACAATATCATGTGTGTATGTAACTGCTTCCTACATATGTAAGTACCTGTGTATTAAATCTCTAAAAGCAGGATTGTAGAGTCAAGCATCGGCTCCTGCTGGAGGCTCACGGGACATGCACGGCCTGAAGCTCTGGCCCGGTCGGGATGTGTTTGCCCACATTCTTACTAATCCTTGCAGGCCTTTGCCAACTATATAGTTTGCTTTCATTAGGAATTTTGTCAAGAGACTTTTATCACTTCTTCACTATGGCCCTTTCATCGCCTTAACCTGTATGTTTTGTTGGACGTCTGGTATTTATTTCATAGGAGATATTTATGAAGTTAAGGAGGTATGTGTCTATAATATGTTTTTCATTTGTTCTTTGGCTTCTTAAATAGTGTTTTTTTTTTTCTTCACAGGAAGGTAATCTGTGGAGTGTTCCCGTCTATTAAGACTTTTGAGGTGACAGGAGCCCTTCCACGGCACTGTTGCTGTTTCATCCTGGCCTTGTAGTCTTATGATTTCAATGCTCTATTTTCACTATTGCTACAGATGGAATTGTTTTGGTCATAAGGTATGAGGCCGTGATACATTTTTTTCAGTGAGATAATTAAAGTAGTTGCCCTGTTTGTTTCATTTGGAGACAAGGTCTCACACTGTAGCCTAGCCTGACTGACCTAGAACTCATTATGGCTGGCAGGCCTCCAACTGGTGAGCATCTTCCCGCCTCAGTCTGAGTGCTGAGATTACAGGCATGGTGAGCCACCGCGTCCTACTGAAGTAGTTGCACATCAGGTCAGAAAGCCACCATTTCTCACAGCAAGCAAAGCAGGATAAGCTTAGCTTTTGCCCAAGGTGAGCTAAAACCCACTTCAGGTTGGTCCAGACTGGGAAGGCACCTCTGTGCAGACGGTTTATCCATGCCTTAACCCTCTTAGGAAAGCAGAGACCAGAGCCAGACAGGGTAAAAATTGTCCACCCTCAGTATCTAGTTGTATGGCCCTAATAAAACCTTTTAACCTCCATAACGGGGTTCCCTTCATCTCCTAAATGGTAGCGTTGCCCTTCTGCAGAGACCGGCAACAGCTGCATGTAACCGACTCGGCAGTGGCTGTAGGTAGTACAGGGGACCTGCCTAATCTCATGGTTATTGACCAAGTCACCATCATCACCATTTACTGGTGACTTTAAACTTAGATTGGCACACCCCAGCCCCTTTCCCCCGCTTGTTGACACAGAAGGGACTAGAGTTCACTGGCTCCCTTCCTTTCTCCCCTGTGTAGGGAGCTGACCTTGGTCACTCCCTTTGTATAGACTCTTTTCTTTAGTGAATCTTCTTTCAGGAGAAGGAAGAAGAAAAAGAAGAAGAAGAAGAAGAAGAAGAAGAAGAAGGAGAAGAAGAAGAAGAAAGCAGGACTTTGTTGCAGCTGATGAAATACACTGGGGTTGGGTCAATCATACACCTTTACATATGCACTAAAAACCACTACTGTTGTACTGCAGAAGGCTGATGTGTTTGTGTGTGTGTATGTACATGTACGTGCATGTGTGTGTTGTTTTTTGTTTTTGTTTGAGACAGTTTCTATGTAGCCCTGGCTGCCAAGGAACTCACAGAAATCTGCCAAAAGTGATTTATTTTTTATATTTGTTTTTTTGAGATAGGATCTCTGTAGGTTGGGTTCTCAAAATTCCCCTAGTAATCAAGACTGGCCTTGAACTTTTGACTCTATGGTCTCTACCTCTTAGGTTCTGGGATTACGAGTGTGTGCCCTTATGGTAGGCTTAAAAGAATACATGATGAGGCATGTGAATTAGATCTCAAAAAGAAAAATGACATTATTTGGGTCTGGAGAGATAGCTCAGTAATTAAGAGTGAACACACACACACACACACACACACACACACACACACACACACACACGGGAGGGGGGAAAGGGGGGAGAGAGAAAGAGAGAGGTAATTAAAAATAAAAATGAATCTTAACAGTATTGTCTTAAAACAAATGAACAAAAATGTGAAGCTGGGCATGGTGTTGTACCCCTGCCACAAAAAGGAAATCCAGCTACAGGATTTGACTAGGGTCTAAACAAGTGAGAAGCCGAAGCAAAGCTTTGTTTGTGTTTAGTGTTGAGGCTTCATAGTGTTTAGTTATTGTAGTACTAAACACTAAGTCCTTGTAGTGCTGAGTTCCAGTGTGACAAAGGAACAGATGACATGTCAGAGGGCCTTAGGCAGAGAATCCTACTAATAGCTACACTGCGGAGAGTGCCCTTGGGGGTCATGGGCTGTCATAACCCTGATCTACACTTCCTGCCCAGGCCTGGATGGGGCACTCAGGAACTTTGGTACCACTCCAGAGAAAGGATGAAGGGAAGACAGAGAATTCACAGAAGTCAGGCCTGTGAGATGGAACTGGCACATTTAAGAAGCTTATTTTCTGTGCTTTTGACCCTGACTTGATGAGTGTGTGTGTGTGTCCGCACACGTGCGTGCCTTGGTGTGTGAGCTTGGAGATACTCATGGTCAGGCTTCCTTCTGCCCCCACAGGTGACAGGCAAGCAGGGCAGGTTGGCTACAGGGAACTCCACTCCCAGCCCTGTTGGGGGTGGTGGTGGGGGAGTTGGATGGAAAAAGTGTCTGGAGTCTGGGAGAGCAGAAGGGGCGCTTTGGAGGCCAGGGATATGCCAGTGTCATAGTCATAACAAACTCTTGTTTATCATGCATGATTTGGGCTTCTGTTTCTCATATTTAAAGATTTGAGCCCAAAACACACTGGGGGCTTGGCGGAAGGGAGGAAGTGAACCAGTAAGATAACTCACCCTTTCTGATACGATGTCCAGTTAATGCTTTGCTTTAGCTGTGGGACATGTGCACACACAGATGCTCATGTGTGTGCACGCAGACCTGCGTGCATGCCATCATAGAGTTCCTTTTGAAAGGCTTATTCAACAGCTTGGGGTGCTTCTGGTCCCCACTCAGCCTCCCCCCCCTCCCTCCCCCCCTCTCTCCCTCCCTCTCTCCCTCCCTCCCTCTCCCTTACCCCCTTTCAAGCCAGCCTTCTGGTGAGAGGGCAAGTGTGGTACAGTCTTCTATTGTGTTTGTAAAACAGAGGCCTATCAGTGGGGAAGTAAAGATAACATTTGTAGTTGTGGAAGCGAAGATAACAGTAATCAGATCTCCACTCTGGGCAAGAACGGGAACGGGCCAAGTCTCACCAGGGCTTGGGTGTTATGCTGAAAGGTGAGGATATGTACTGATGTGTTTTTGTTCCTGGCACTTTTCCCCCAGCCTGCACAAGTTCTTTTTAGCTAACACACTTCACACACTTCCCTGGATGGTGGGCCTGTGTTGCCCACTTGCTTGCTTGCTTAGCTCCCTCTTGGCTAGTTTTCCTTACATCAAATGATTTAGGGTTTCCTTTCTTATCCCAGCAGGTAACTTGACCTCTAGAATGGAAGGCGGGCTGGCTAATGTGTTCGTTTCTAGTGGAGGCCAATGGAGTGATAGCATCAGTTTGCAAGCCATTTGGATTTCTTACAGAAAGGTGTTATTCTGAAGTTGCCTTTGCTTCTGAGCTTTCCAAATCTGATGTCCCTGGGGGTGGGGGTGGGGTGAGGCGGGGCTCCTCTTTCATTTCCCGCCCCCCCCCAAACAGCAAACGAACATACTGGCACTGTGGTATTTCAATGGTAGGGCAAGAACCGGAAGTTGTGATTGCCCAAAGCACACCAGGCCCATGCAGCAGCACCCCAGGGGAGGGGAGGCTTTCATGGAGTGGGGACCAAGGGCCTAAAAAGGTGAGATAGATACTTGGAGACAGTACAAAGTTAACCCTTTATTAGCCGTGCACTATCACAGTTCCTTTGCCACCTGACTTGTCCAGTTTCCAGTTTCATTTGGGGGTTGTAGGTTAGTTTGGGGGCACATAAGGAAGAAATAGCCATGATATCTTGGTGTAAGCACAATAACCCACCACAGAGTGGTGGCCCACTCACTTCTGGTTGCCACCTGACACGTGTGTCAGCTCAGAACCACAATCATCATAATTTGTTTTAATAAAATGAAGGCTGAGATAGACTTTCTGTCTGGCTTGAAGCATCCCTCAGTGTTGTAAAATGAGATATCTTTTCACCTTTCTTTTCTGCTGGTTTCTCAGATGGAGGCCTTACTTTGTTCCCTCTCTCTCCTCCTCTATATTTCCCAAGTAAATGGGAAATGGGAGTGTAAACTCGGGGCTCTGAAAAGCACACATGGGGCCTATAATCTGCCAGAGGACAGGTGCTCAGAGGAGGCTGCATATGGAAATAAAATTTTATTTTATTTTTTAAATATATTTTTTTCTTCCTTGTCCCAAGACATAAATTTTTGAATTAAAAAACAAAAAAACAAAAAACTTTGACTGCAATGCAGATGTTGACATTTTAAAACTGAATCCAATTGACCCTTTGGTTGCTAAGCAACTGGTGAGTTCCAATCAGCTGGGGTTTTAGGATGGAAAGGATTCTGGGAGACAAGAAGACCGGAAACTTCCAGGACTGTGTGATGCTGTGGGAGGAGTCTAACCAGCTAGGGCAGTGGAATCTCCCATTCCTCACTGTTGGTAAAAGCTGCACTCTTGTCTCAGCATGCATTTTAATTTCACTGTGTCAATTCTCATTATTTATCTACATGGATTCCCCTTTTTCGGTTTTCAGAAATAATTGAGTAAAAAGGCCGTTTCACTCACTGCATTTTTGGCATTGATAAAGACATCTGAAGCATTTCAGATGGTGTGGGAGCCAGTATCACAGCCGGGCTTTGAAGATGTTCTTTCAATACAGTTCTGACAAACAGTGGCAAACAGACCAATTAACCCCAGAATCTAAGTTCTGGCTGCTTTAAACTGCCTTCAAACAAAATTAGCCCTTGATGCTAATGAAGTGGGTGTCAGACCATTTCAGATATCAGCTTGAAAAGATTGAGTCAATTGGAATGGAATCATGGCCCTGCCTGGGCAAAAGAGAAGCCTGGAGCCCCTGGGAAGTTTTGTTACAATTGCTGTCTGAAAGATAGAAAAAAATATTTTTTTCTCCAAACCATAATTGGAGCAAAAATTCCAAGTACAATATTAAAAAAAAGTGTTAAGGGGAAAAAAGGCAAAAGACTCCAGGGAAGAAAGAGCAGGAAGCGCGTAGAAGCGGCCGTGTAGTGCCGGTTTTGTGGTTAGAATAAGGATCGTGTTTGGGGGTTCATCCCAGAGTGACAGGCCTCACTAATGCGGCTCTCCTTGCCAAGGCAGCCTTGTAGCTAGACTTGTTGATTCCTTTTTTTGTTTTAGATCTCTGGGGAGAATGCCCAGGTGCCTCGGGCTCTGCAGCTCTGTAGATGAATTGCCAAGGCCAGGGGTGTGGACCTGTATTACCTGGATGTCTGACAGGAAGAGAGGAAATTGTTTGCCAGGTGGAATTGTTGTCATGAAATGAGACCACACAACTCAGACCTTGGGTAGTTTTGTTTAAACGTCCATTACGGAGACTCCTGTCTTGCTTTCACAGAAGAAACAGACCCTTTATCAAGGCAGTCTCTGAGAAACAAGACATTAGGGCTTGTCCTTAGCATGTTTGTCAACTAAGAGTAGGAAAGAAGGAGAAAAAAAAAAAAAAGGCAATCTTATCTTATAGTTGCTTGAGAAGAGAGCAGAAGGGACAGTGCTCCAGGGACAAGAGGCTCAGGGCACCACTGCTGGGACTCCTGCAGCTAGGTTGTGTATGCAATAACATCGGAGTTTTTAGCTTTAAGGAATCTCACCAATCCTTCTCCCATCTCTGGTTTCCTCACTCTCCAGAAGTCCAGTAGAAAAGGGAAGCTAGCATGTGGAGCCTCTAGTCCACAGCAGTATGACTGAATGCCGAGACCCTATTCTCCTGCCTTAACTGGTCCCTGGTTCTTCCACTGCAGGAAGTGACCTGAGCTCTCACCTGCTGGTGAGGCATGATGGGTAATTGCAATAGTCAATTGTGGTTAATTTCAAAAGTCTAGAATTGCTTGGGAAGACTGTTTCAGGAGAGAGATTGCCTAGACTGGGTTGTCCTGTGGGTATGTCTATGGAGGATTATCTTGATTGTATTCATTAACGTGGAAAGACCTGCCCACCGTGGGTGACACCATTCCCTAGGCAGACGGCCCTGAACTGTGTGAGAGTGGAGAAAGTGAGCATAGGACTAGTGCACATGCCTTCATTTCCTCCCTGCTCTTGACTGGATGTGACAAGCCGCTTCAAGTCCCTGTTGACTTAATTTCCCAAAAATAATGGACCATATCTTGGAACTGTGAGCCCAAATAAGCACTTTACCCTTAAGTTGCTTTTTTCAGGATATTTTTTAAAAAAATCATAATAACAAGAAATAAAACTATGACAAGAATTGACATTTAAAAGTGGCTGAGTTGAGGGGTTAGGGTATCTTCTGGTTGGAAGGTGTAAGTTTGGGGTCAGATTCCTATGCATATGGTTGAAGCTAGAGTAGATCTTAGAGACTACCATCCCCCATACCATTCTGGTGTCACTTTCCTATATTTGACCTTCATGTTCCTGATCCTTCTCCCTTCCCAACTACTCTGCCACCCAAGTAATAGAAAGCTTGACTTGGTACAACAGGTCAATCCTCCTGCACTAAGCATTGACCCTTCCTGTAGATGTACCTTTATGTATCTTCTCCAGGAAAAATAAAGTTCCAGGCTAGCATAGTCCTTTATGGGAGTCTATGTCCTTTGTCTGCCATGTAGGGATCACCCCAGGCCTCTCTGTATACTGCTTGTCCACTCCAGCAGCCTAAATGGGCAATTAGTTTACTCTCAAATCAATGTCTATTTTAAAGAAGGCACGACAGGAAACCACTCTTCATCAACACAGGTGACTCTTCTTTCCCAAGGACCTGGGAGGCAGCATGTGTAAAAATACGGCAGACCAAGCCCTGGAGAGCCACTTGAGCAGGCTAATGTCTGTAGACCTATGTATTAACCTTCCAGACAACGAAGGTTGCTGCTGAGGGGTCCTCATTCCATGCTGTAAGTCCTCAAGATGGGATGGTTCTTGTTTGATGCCAGGATAAGAGGGGATTTTCCTAAATGTCTGAAGCCCTGATGATCCAGTCTCAGGGTGGTGTTTTGTTTGTTTGTTTGTTTGGTGTGTGTGTGTGTGTGTGTGTGTTTTGTTTTCATCTGAAGCTGTGAGAGTTGGTGTGGGATTGTGAATGGTGGTAGGGTCCACCCCTTGCTAGGAACACATGATTATCTAAGTTACCTTTCCCTTTGATTTTCTTTCTTTTAACCTGGTCATTTTTATCCCATATCAGGGATAGGACTCATTTTGCTTCCATTATATTCTTTGAGGGTGGATCCCCTGCCCCCACCTCCCACCCTGCACCCCGCCACCAGGTGCTAGGAATTGAACTTGGGTCCCCTGCAAGAGCCATCTCTCCAGCCCCAGCCTCTCCCAATTTGAACCAGAAGGAAAGAGGGTCCAATCAGGGTTCCCTTCTGCTCTGTTTCTCTGTCACCTACTGAGCAAGGAAGGTAGAACTTGGTAGGATCTTGAGTAGAATGCAAATCTGAGGTAATTATTGTGGTGGATAGATGTTTGAACTCAGGGAGGAAACATAATGGAAGGCCATATGAGAAAGTCATGTGGTGAGATGGGGGTCCCTGATGATGGCACCTGATCAATTTAAATGTGATACCCTAATGCTTAGAAGTCTGGGGCATGTGGTGAAGAAGACAGACCGTGGGGTGCATTTGGCCTTTAAGTTGCCTTTGACATGACAGCAATGGAAGAAAGGTTGTAGCTGTAGGAACATGTTTGAATCGACTGTTGAACGTAAGGAAGAAGGGATGAGGCAGAGCAGGGATGGAAACCAGGGCAGGTGAAGGCGTGGGGAGAGCCTGCTGGGGGGAAGGGGCTATGTTCTAAAAGCATGTCCCAATCTGTGGTTGCACTGTAAGTGTTAGAGGCACTGCCTGGCTGGCTACCAGATAACTCCTTGGGGGCAGAAGAGAATGAGGTCTATAGGAGTGAGAGGTCAAGGATTCAGGAGGACAGGATTGGGAGAAGCTTTGAGCTGCAGGTGGCCAGCCCTCCCAATCCTTCCAGCCTTTGGGAGGTAGGAAGGGTGCTAATGGAGGAATGGCCACACTAGCTGTTTGTCACAGAGATAGGTAGCAGTGACTGGTGGAATGGGCCCATTTATCTGAATATGGAGGGATGGCACCTGGAGTGCATGTATGGACATGTGTCACTTGCAGTGAGGCCACTGGAATCACGGCATAAAAGTGGAGATGGGTACCTCCTTCCCATCTGCTCAGGGACATTAAGGCGGAAGGACCAAGGTCAACTTCAAGTGTAAGTGACCTTCAGAGCTCCTCTGACTGCATCGGCTCAGCCACATGGGTGGCTTAAGGGAGTCACCTGTTTCCTGGTGACTATTTTGAGAGCAACCAAAATGTGGGTGACTCTTTCTGATGCCATCTGCCTTTGACTCTGTAACCCCCTGTATCAATGCACATTCTGTTTGTCACCGAAAAGGCAGTGAGCAGCACTCTCCTAAGTTCCTCTCATACCCTTCTGCCAGCTGAAAACATGACACTGTAGCTAGCAAGCAAAGGGGAAAAGGTGCTCCATCACCTTTTACCCCGTGCATCCATGCCCTGAAGGTTCTATTTCTGGAGCCTCAGTGATGCTTCGGAAGCACACTGGACACCAAATGTATGCCTCTCTTCTGTATTAGGTCCTCACTGCTTGTGGTGCCTGAAGAAGTAACTCACCCCATCCCCTATCCCATAGAGATTAAAGAGAGCTGCATAGATTGCCAGTTCTACTTCCTAACTCATGATGGGTAATCAATACATGTGTTATTTCTGTCTGGGCTTTCTCTCCAGGGACCATTCAAGTCTTATCTACAAAGAGCAGAACCACACACATGCCATTTAAATGAGTAGAGTTTTATTTATTTATTACTTCCCCAAATGTCAAATGTTGTATAGGATCATTGAGAAGGTCAAGGCAGCAGCAGGCTCTACATTGACTGACTGAGAAGTCTCAAATAATACAGAATTGAAGCCACTGACTCCTGCAATGCAAAAGCCCCCGTGGTCCCCACCAATTGGAACACAACCACATTTGCTGTGATAAACACTAGCCAAATAGAGGGCCCCATCCCTTACATGGGAGAAGCCAAGACACCAAGACTCTGATGCTGTGGTGGAGATGCTTAAATGTCTTCAAGGCCAGGTTTATACAGAAAGGAGAGTCAACAGAAGCTTTTCCTTTACCTTCCTAATCATCATCTTTGAATCTGATTGGGTAAGATGAATGCATATCTGAAGAGTTAGTTGCAGAGGTATCTGGGAAATGTAGTTTCTAGCTTCTTAGGCTCAACAACTCAAGTAGGTGTGGAAGAAGAGTGGTAGAATGAGTGTTGAGTATCCATCAGTATTGAGTAGCAATCCAACATGCTAGACTTCTCTCATAAACATGATAACTGGCAGACTGTACAGAGTATGCAGATGAGGAGGGGGCACAGAATGAGCCCAGATTCTATGATCCTCCTCAGTTTCCACCAACTGTGAGCATGGTTGTGTGCAGTACACATCTTCAGGGATATGGCGTCCTCTGCACTTCCTGTCCTGAGAGGGCTTGGCATTACTGCAAGGTGCTCTGAGCCAAGACTTTGGCTGCCCTTTGCCATCAACTAGGTGTGACCTCAACCTTGCTCCTCATCTGCCGACCAGAGACAGCCCCCTTGTCACATATAGAAGCTTCTAAACTTATGAGAAACACATTCACATGTGGTCGCCTCATTCCAGAGCAGCACTGGAGAATAACATATTTCTTTTCAGTATAAACATTGTGAAAACCACACTATTTGGGTCTGCATGGTTTTGGGTAAAACGGGCCCCGTTAAACCTCTGTCTTTACAAATGTGGCCATAAATAGACAATAAATCTTGATAGGTATATAGGACTGCTGTACTTGGATTCCAACCGATTCATCCTCACAAGGTCAAGTTCAACTTGATGGCTCAGCCCTCTAACCTTGGCAAAGGTTTATAAATGAAAAATTTTCAGGTGTGGGGTGGGGGAGAACCCAAAACAGAAAGTAGAAGGCACAATCTTGAGTTTTAAAATGGAAGCTGAATTTCACTATTGGAATCTAAGCCAAAACTGGGTCCTTGGTCTTCAGCTCTGTGGAGGTCAAATGTGAACTCCTGGATCTTGTCATGTTGACATTTCAAGAGACTAGAGCCATTTCCCCCAAATGTGCATGAGAAGGCCAGCATCTAGATTCCTCTGAGACTTTCTTTAGCCTGGGTGACATGCCTAAGCATGGGTGACCTGTTCAAGGAAGTCTAACCAGGGTGTGCACACAAGAATGTTCACCAGGAGAAACTGCAAGTGTCACAGGGCAGCTGGCTGGATGCCGTATGTAATCTATACTATACATTAACAGGCCTCTCCTGAGGGGACATGATGCTCTCTGTGGTGGAGCAAACCTTTTCTGTGAGATGACATGGCTTTATAGTTGTTCATCATAATCTTAGATGGGTAATGTAGTTATTTCAGCTCATCCAGCCTGGCTTCCTCAATGGACAGAAACACCTAGGAATGAAGTCAGCCTAAGAACTCCCAGGGGGAGGATGAGGAGTTGACTGTTAACCCCAGTTGACTTCCTTTCTTGCCCAGAGCCAATGGGTGTATCTAACTTACCTCTTCCTGGGCACTGGGAGGGTTCTGTAAGTCCTCCCACTCCTCCCATCCCCACCCGTCCTCCTCATGGCTTTGCTTTCTTTTTTCTTTTCTTTTCTTTTTTGATTTTTTTTTTTTTGGCTTTTCAAGACAGGGTTTCTCTGTGTAGCCTTGGTTGTCCTGGACTCACTTTGTAGACCAGGCTGGCCTAGAACTCACAGCGATCCATCTGCCTCTGCCTCCCAAGTGCTGGGATGAAAGGCATGTGCCACCACGCCCGGCTTTTCTTTTTTCTTTTTTTTTTCTTTTGGATTTTTGAGACAGAGTTTCTCTGTGTAGCCTTGGCCATCCAGGACTTGCTTTGTAGACTAGGCTGGCCTCGAACTCACAGAGATCCGCCTGTCTCTGCCTCCGAGTGCTGAGCTTAAAGGCGTGCGCCACCACTGCCCTGTGTGGTTTGGCTTTGCTAAGCAATCTATAGTGTGCTTCCTTATTCCTACAGTTGGTAGAGTTTTGAGAAGCTTTCCAGTGGTCCATCATTGTAGATATTTTATTCCTTCAGCCTTGAGAGTGTTGTCTCTCTCCCCTTTGTAACCTCAGCTCCAAGTCATTGACTTGCCACCTCATTGAGTCCCTTATTTTCTTCCCTCCACCCTCTTCCTCTGTCTCTGCTGGAAATGGATGAGGTCTTGGCTAGACTAGGAGTCACTGGACTAGTGTGAACAGCTTCCTCCCCAGGGCAGCAAGGGTACCCAGAGGAGCCAGCGGAGAGTGGGACAAAGCAGCCCCCCCGAGTTCTCAAATAAGAGGAGCTACCAACAGATGAGTAACACAAGAGGGGAGACAGTGTGAATAAAAAGAGCGTGAAGTCAAGCATAGACCTTAGGCCTTCCCAAGACCTCTGTGGTATTAACCAGATGATCAGCTGGGTATAGGTGTGTACATGTGGGCAGCTGCTCATGCACGCACACACAAACATGCACATGGACCACACACAGCACATGTGTGCAAGTCAGCGACAACTCATGGGAGTCCGTTTTCTCTTTTCCCATTATGTGGGTCCCAGAGGTCAAACTCAGGTCATGGGCCTTGCTACAAATGCCTTTACCACTGAGCCATCTTGCAAGGGCTCAGTCCACTTGTAGAGCAAGTCTGAAAGAACCTGCTGGCACCTTCTACAATGAGAAGCTGCCGTGAGGAGGGGCTATTCCCACAACAGAAAGCCCACCTGTATCAGACAGTGAACCCACCTGAACTTGGACTTTATTGTGTTCAGAGCTGTAAATAATATATTTCAGTCTGATGCTTACCCACCTATGGTATCTTGTTTTGTCATCTTAGATGGTCTATAGCAGTGCCCCACTTGCAGATATAGTCACGCTGGCTGCTATGGCATCAGAGGATGAATTCGAGGAAGAGCACAGTTTAGCCCATAGCAGAAGAGATGGGACTAAAGTATTCTTTGAAAACAATTGAAGAATAACACAGAAACAGAGACTTTCACAGAATGTAGGGATTTCCAGGAAGCGAACACATGGCTTCCTAGCCTTCACCACTACCCAGGTCACTTAGAGCCCTTGTCATCACTCTCAGGCTGTCCCCTTCCTCCCCAGGAGCAACCTGTGGGCTCCATACAGTTCCTGACATTCACTCAGCTCTAACTTGCAGGGACCTCAGGTCTGACCACTATGGACAGGAGACTTTTTAGGCCCTGGACCAAAGCTGTGGAAAACTAAATACTTAGCTACTCAAGCCTATTGAGCTACAACATAGCAACAGCTGGGCTGTCGGGGCAGGACATTTCTTCCAGCTATCAGAAATGTCTTTTTTTTCTTCTTTTTTAACAACTGAGAATGAGCAACCAAGTTTCTGTATCTGCCTTCTCCCTCATACGTGCCTTCATTGGTTTGAGTTGTACCATGGGGTCAAGAAATTCCTGCTTTCATCTCACAGTTCAGTGCACAGCCATGGAGCATTTATTTTTTTCTGGTTGTGCAAAACTGAGTTGGGTGGGTACACGATGGTGCTAAGCTGTTCCCTGGGGCTGCCAAATTGAATCTTGGCTTATGTGCTTATGCCCGTAAAAGGTTGCTTCAGGCATAGGAAAAAAAAAAAAAAAGGCTGGGCATCTTGGTGTTTTACACACACACACACACACACACACACACACACACACACACACACACACACACACA
>OU015757.1:10376836-10413189 GCA_907169655.1 Acomys percivali | reverse complement strand
GAGAGAGAGAGAGAGAGAGAGAGAGAGAGAGAGAGAGAGAGAGAGAGAGAGAGAGAAAGAGAGATACCTGAGTGCTGCTCTTACAGGCCTGAGCTGTCACACCTGCTTTTATCTACATGGTGAGCAGAGAACATGCCTTGAATTCAGACCACCATGTAGCAAAGCCTGCCAACAGCCTTGCCATCCTCACAATGGCCATCACGTAAAGTGACACCCCAGAAACACACACAAACGAGGGTAGCCCATACACTTCCGGCCTTTCGGCCAGGTAGTTTAAGGACAGGTTTGCGAAATGAAAACCTGTAGCGAACATTTCACTGCAAGTGACGAAAGACCTCATGGCAGACAAGCTGGTGGGCTGACCCTGTTTGTGACTGTTGGTCAGCTTGAAGCAGAAGGTGAGGTAGGCCTGGTGTGGGCTGAAGTGAAGGTCTTAAAAACACCCAGGGGTTGTAACCTAGAAAGCAACCCTGTCGTTCACGAGGCAGTGTCTTCTCTATCAAGCAACTCAGAGCAGCCGGGGCCATTCACACACCTTCAGGGGTTACCGTGCTTATTTGAGCTCCCACTCTTCTCAGTGAAACACCGCAGTCTGGGCACAGCTGCACAGATGGACTAGAATACCAAGGATTGCCTTCTTCCGTGCTTGCTGGCGTGTGGCTGAAAGCAAAGGCTCTGCCCCTGACTCATGCCCACCCCACTCATTGCCCACACAGCAGTGCCCAGCAGAGCTGTGGACACAGACTGCTAAATGCAGGAGTTTGGGCACTGTTGCCTCTCCTAAGCCTTTCACATAACCTTAAGCTCATCTCTGTTAGTTTTTGTGGCCATGTGTCACTTTGCTATAAATCTCCAAGCTGAGGACAATACACACTGGTTACCTCCCTGTGTTTCTTGTGTTGAAAGCTGGCATTGCTAAACAGGTCTCTTGCTGCTGGGGTCCCCTGCGCTGTAGCTTAGTGGTGAGGAGGTAAGCCAGGACTTTCCTCCAGGGCACCATAGAATTTAGCACCCGAGGTTGTAGAACTGAGGACTTTGCTTTGTTGGTGACTCTTAGCTTCTATATCCTAGAGGCTACCCACAGTGCAGTATGGCTATTGTCAGAGCCCCTAACTCTTCCAAAACATACTGAGTCACCTTTTGAATGCCAACAAAGGGACTCTCTTCCTCTAGTCTCAGAGTAACTGTAGGAGTGACAGTCCTAGGTGCTTTGCTGTGGAGTGTAACCAAACCAGAGAAGTGACAGTGGGTTGTGCCCTCAGAGGCTAGAGGCACTGGATCTTTTGGAACTGGAGTTACAGGCAGCTGGCAGCTGTCTGATGTGGGTGCTGGGAACCAAACCTGGGTTCTCTGCAAGAGCAGTAAAGTACTCTTAACCTCTGAGCCACTTCTTTAGCCCATATGAAGAATTTAAAATACACAATACCTATGTGAGCTTTTGCTGGCTCACACTTGAAAATGTTGATTCTTCGTAGAAAAAAAACCAGTATCTGGCTTTTTAGTGGAATCGTGACATTGGCTTGTGCCATGGCTGGTTAGAAGAGCTGTGCTGGCCATCAGGTGATGGCTCTGAAGAGGGCTGGCTGTGACTCTCCTCTCCTTGAACCCTGAAGTCTGTCCCCTTTTGTGTGATTCTGCTAAGGTTAGCAAGGGTCCATTGAGCCCTGGCTGTGACCCCCTTCCCGGCTGCTTTGCCCTGGGTCCTGTGGTTCTCTGACATTTGACAGTGAGGGCCATTTCTAAAGCCTGAGTAAGAGAGGCTGCCCCATTCTGTCAGTTTGGCTCTGAGGACGATAGCCAGGCCCTTCCACTCCCGGAGACTTGGAGTTTTAAGTCTGGGCACACCTGAGGTCCTGTGAAGAAGACTGCAGGGAGATGGGGTGCCAAAGCACGAATGGACGTGCCACCTCCAGCACTGTTAGGTGACCTTGGCTAGCTCACGGTCTTGTCTACAATGGGCCTATGTCTCCTTATCTGACCCATAGCTTGGGGGATTTGATGAAACAATAAATCCAATGAATTGAGTGTCAGTTGCTTCATAGGTAGAAACTGAATGGCATAGCTCTGTCTCCTTTGCTCTCTCTAACAGGTCGAACAGCCTGCTGTCCTGTCTCTTTTCAACAGCAGCATCCACACCACACACATGGCTAGCAGCCTTCCTGGGATAACCCCTGCTTCCATTAAGAGGGCCCTTCAGCACCTCAGCATCTTGACCCTAGTGGTGGGGGCAAGAAGGCACTGGTTTGGAGATAGAGTCACCTGGGTCTGTTGGTGCATTCTGGGTAGCAGATCCTGGCATGCAGGAGCCGGTATATACTGGGCCTGAGTTTGTGGCAGGAATGCCAGTGGCAGTGTACAACACAGTCTCTGTGGATGTGTGGGTGCCGAGTGGTTCCCCTTCTGGGGCTCAGCTTCTGGGGATGGAGGCAGAGCTTATGCTGGATGCAAAGGTTGCCTCAGACTCCCAGCCTGCATGGTCTCTTTGTGCTACATTTGATCTTGTACCTTGGGCGTCACTCATGTTACTTTCCTCCCCTGGACCATAAATGAGGCTCTTGACATTACTTATCTCCTTCTTCTGGCCCAAGCTGGGGCCGGTTGGATGGAGGATGGTTGGCTGGGGCAGGTTGTGTGCCTTTACCTCTTGGCCTCTGGGCTTTTACCATTGTATTTACACCTGACTGTATACTTGAAATAGGTGGCCAAAGTGTAAGTGTAAGTTTGTGTGTGTGTGTGTGTGTGTGTGTGTGTGTGTGTGTGTGTTTGGAGGCAGGAAACCAAAGCTGCAGCTGTGATAGAGGACAGTAACACAGCCCATTGAGCAAAACAACAGAACAGAGAGTGTGAGGAAACAGGGGCTTCACAGCCCTGTAACCTAAACAACAATCCGGGTGCCTTCCCCCCCCCCCCCCCCCGTCCAGACCCCAACAAGTCCTCCCTTGGTTTAGTTTTTAAAATTCTTGAGAACTTTTGAATTAGCTGAGGGAAAGAGGGATTGTATTTTAACTTCGTACGAGGGATCCTATTGGGTGGCTTGCAGGGCTCAGGGCAGCAGTGTGAAGGAAGGGAGGAGTGACGCTGTGAGGGAGGAGGCTGTGAGGGAGGAGGCTGTGAGGGAGGAGGCTGTGAGGGAGGAGGCTGTGAGGGAGGAGGCTGTGAGGGAGGAGGCTGTGAGGGAGGAGGCTGCTGGTGGAGAACCTATCTACAACAGAGACCCTGGGCAAAGGATGAACAGGGAGATCTCCTGCTCCTAATTTTGAAAAAGCAAAATGAACTCGAATATGTCTATGATGTTGCCGTGTACCGGACATTGTGGAGGATAAAAAGATTAGAAGGACCAGGGAGACCAAGGACCACTGGGAAAGACAGAGTCCTCAGAAGTGCCTAAACACAGACCAAAGGGGCAGCCACAGAGTGACAGGGGTTTGGAAGGCCACCTTAAACCTTCCTATGTAAAGAGTGAGCAATGTTGGGGAGACTTCTGGAGCAATGGATGCCACAGGCAGTTCTCAAAGGATTAACATGCTCTCCAAGCAAAGGGTGAAACGGGGGGGGGTGGGGGGGGAGAGGGAGGGAGAGAGAAGACGTGCCAGTGTGTGTGAGGTTGATGATGGATGAGTATGTGTAGGCATGAGTGTGTGTGCATCCCTCATCACGAACACACACACTCACAAATGCTTAGGGAAAGTGTTTTAGGCAAGTGTGACCATATGAACACAAACCTAAGGTTAGAGAGAACGCAGTGCCTGTTGGGGTTTATCAATATCCCACCATCAGTAGAAAAGTATAAAGAAGGGTGCAGGAAAATCTGGCTATGGGGGCCCCTGATGGCCTTGTTTCAATGACTGCCAGTCTGTTGGTTAGCAGGGAACGGGATACTGTATAACAAGGGGGCTGACTCCCAGAGGAGCTGGCTAATCCATGTCTATCAACATAGTTTGTAGCTGAATTGGCATGCAAATCCAGACCCAGCCCCCCCCCCCCCAGGAGGCTTGCAAATTCAGTAAATAAAAACACAGATGCAGGGTTGGGGTGTGGCTCAGTAGCAAAAAGCCCTGGGTTGATGCCCAGCATCCCATAAACTGGGTGTGTGGTGCCTACCGGTCTGTAATTGCAGCATTCCGGAGGTTGATCAGAAGTTCAAGGTCACCTTGAGCTAAATCTGAATTTGAGACCAGCTTGGCCTTCATGAATCTCTGACTTAAAAATAACAAACAAAAGCTGTTAAATTTGAATTTCAGACAAACAAGAAATGACTTCTTTCTTTCTTTTTTTTAAAGCACAAATGTTCCAAGAATCATTTGTGACTTATTTACATTTACAAAATAGTTGTTGTGTAGTATATGGAGTTCAAGTTAAGTAGGTACCTTGCGTTCCCACTTACTAAATCTGGCCATTTGCTAATTCTTGGAGACTCCTGCTCCTGTTTCTGTAAGGTCCCCTCATTGCACCCGTCCTCCGTCGGGGTAGGCTTCCTGTAAGAGGTGCAAGGTGGTGCACAGGGAGGTGGGGAAGGGAAGGGAGTGCAGAATATGCAGACTTGCATTTATCACATATTTCAAACGTCCTTTGTCAGTCCCAACACTCTGGAGGCAGAGGCAGGCGGATCTCTGCGTTCAAGGCGAGCCTGATCTACAGAGCGAGTTCCGGGACAGCCAAGGCTACACAGAGAAAATGTGCTTCAAATCCACTCCCCCCCAAAAATGTCTTCTGCAGCTGCCCATTCCAAGCAGCGTTGGTTGCTTCTGACCGATAAACAGGAGCTTCTTTAGTTTCACCCATGGATCAGGAGGCAAGAAAGCTTTTTTTGCTTTGTTTTTGGTTTGGTTTTACTAGACAGGGTTTCTCCGTGTAGCGTTGGCTGTCCTAGACTCACTTTGTAGACCAGGATCTACCTGCCTCTGCCTCCTGAGTGCTAGGATTAAAGGCGGGTTCCACTACTCCCCAGCTGAGAGCATATCTTTTGACAACTGCAATTATTTTGCTTTTTAAAGATGTAAAATCCAGCTGGGTGGTGGTGGAGCAGGCCTTTAATCCCAGTACTTGGGAGGCAGAGGCAGGCAGATCGCTGTGAGTTCAAGGCCAGCCTGGTCTACAAAGCGAGTCCAGGACAGTCGAGGCTATACAGAGAAACCTTGTCTCAAAAAAACAAAACAAAACAAAAATGTAAAATCCATTATATTTCAGGAGCTTTAAAAATCTTTAAAGACTACATAGGGTGAAGGAGAGGTTTCTCTTCCAGGCTTCAACATTTTTTGTTGAGTAGAAGCGAAGGGGACTCTAACTATGGAAGGCTGAACTTGCAGCACTCAGGCATTTTAAACACCTTTCAGAGAAAGTGTGGTGAGAGTCAGAAGGAAGAAAAGTGTGTGTGTGTGTAAAGTGTGTGTGTGTACTTGTATGTGTGTGTACGTGTGTGCAGGTGTGTGTGTGCCCTTTATGTTTTTTTTTTTCTTTCTTGAGATCTTACCATGCCAGTGTCAGATGCAAATATTGTTTCACTATTATCTTAAAACAGAATCATAGATGTGACTCTAGAAAAAAGTGACTACGTCTTCTCTCCAAGTAGAAATCACACATCGTGCCCAGCACATGGGCTCCTCTTTCATGTGCCCCTTTGATGATTTTGCGTTCTGCCTCTCTAGGTCTTTGTAGTTGGAAAGGCGAGGTGTTCCTCACAAGCAGGAGCTCTGCCGAGATGATGGGGCAGCGTTGCTCCGGGGTCTCCCAGGGCTGCCCTGGTCTGCAGGGGTGAAGGTCACGCATAGGTGGTATCTCTGGGGCTCCAGCCGTGGTGTGGGTGGGCTCTTTCCAACAGTCCTGTCTGGGTTTCACACCCCTTCCTCTGGAAATGTTCTTTACTGGAGTAGAAAAGCAAGCACCTTTGATTTGTGTCCTCAGCTGTGTCAACTTGGGTGGCACTCTGAGCTCCTCCTAGTGCTCACCCCCAGCCTTGTTAGTCATGGGCACCGGCCACCTCCCTCCAAGGCAGTGGTGAAGATTAAACTCTAATGCCCCTACCTCCTGCATTCCTGTCCTCCTGCCTCCATAGCAAACTGCTGCCAACTTGTTTTGGTGTCACACATTAGAAATATATTGTCACATAGTTCTAGAAGCTCCGAAATCTGAAATCAGGTCATTGGCTAAGCCATGATCCCTCCAAAGGCTAAAGGGAAACATCCCTATCTCATCCAGCTTTTGAGTCCCAAGGGCTTTAAGATATCTACCAACATCCCTCCCTGTGTCTCTTGTGGATGCTCATTTTGTGTCTTTTTCTATCTCTTTGGACCTAGGGTCCAGTCTATTCCAGGATGCTCTTATCTCTACCTCTACTTGAGGAATTAAACCCAAGGACCCCCATCTCTACACAAGGTACTAGTCTGAGGCCCACCTGAACATTAGTGGAGTGAGGGAGGGAACACAACATTCAATCCACTTTGCAGCTCAGAGTGCAGGGCTGGCCCTTCAGATAATGAAGGTCCCTGTTCCCCTTTGCTATCCGGGTTACATGGGAAATTAGCAGGGATCTTACGTAACATTCGCAATCCCCCTCTAAAGAATAGGCCATTTATGTAAGGCCACAGAAAATGTGTCTCGTAGGGTCACTTGCCAGGTGGTTCATGCCAGGTGGTCTGTGCCAGATGCCAGGAGCCAGGGGCTAGGTGACAGTCAACTCAGCTCCTTGGGGCCCTTCTCTAAGTAGGAGAGTGACATGTAAACAAGTAATTACAATACATCCATTTATCAGGTTGGTGAGAGCCCAAGGCTCCGGTCATCCACAACAATGCTTTGGAGCTTGTTGACTTGGCACTCCAGGAGCCAGCTCAGCCCTGGCCCTGGCAGCTGCCTTAAGGCCTCACCCTTCTGGCCCTGGCCAGTGCAGCTGGCAGGTTGCACAGTCTGTGCAGGGGTTAATCTCTCTCATCACCCTCCTCTCAGTCCCAGTTTACTCTGTTTCTAGCCTTTATCTCTCTTGGAAGCATCTCAGCTGGCTTACTGCTGCTTAATTTTTCTCCCCTGGTGATGGATGTTTATACCACTACCATCCCCCTTTTTCAAAAGACAAAACAAATTGTTTGTTTAACCTCCCTGGGAATAAGTGGGCCAGGGTTAGCGTGGGAAGGAAAGCATGTTTACTGTTCTGCAGGCGTACCGTCCTGGGTATTTCCAAATAGAGTCTTGACTGACTCACCTTCTTTTATTATCTGAAATGTACTTAAAAAGAAACCTATCTATTTCTTCCGTATGTAATCTTATTCTTATCTTATTGTCCTCGTCCTTACACTGTCATGATCACATGTGGCCAAGGCCGAGGTCCCCTTGCTTCATTTTATTATGGTTCAGGTGGGCACACGGAGTGGAGCTGGCGCATGAGATGCTGTTTGTTGAACGGCTGATGGAACATTATGTTGGTTCAGTGAGGTCCAGGGTAAGAGGCTTGGTCCTGTCAGGTAATGCTGAGAAGACCCGACCTTAAAACAAGTTCCTGAGTGACTGGTTCTTAAAGTGGGCAGGTACATCAGAATCACCTGAGGGGGGACCCCTGCTGGAAGTGGGGATGTTCGAGCCCATCTGGAGAGTGTACGTCTGTGAGCAAAGCATCACACAGTGGTCTTTCCTAGATGGTCCCAGAGATCCGACGTGTCCCCGGGGGTGGAACTGTTAGTGCCCAGGCTTGATCCTAGAGGGAACTAATCAATCACTAAAGTCAAGATCTCTGGGAAGTAGACCCTAATCTTGGCTTTGGCTTTGAAAGTGGCCCACATGAGTGCAAAATACACTCAAGGCTAAGGCCCCTTCTCTGGACCCTACCAGTACTGATGAGACACAGGTGGTGGGCCTCCCCTTGAGCTCAGGTCGAGTAGGTCTGCAGTGAGAGAGGGCTGATGTCTCCAGCGAGTTTCGAGGACACTGCTTCCTGCCAAGACTATGGTTTGGGAGCCACAGTCCTGAAGCCAAGTTTGTCCCCATCTGCCATTTATTCTCATTGCCTTCAGGTACTCTTGGACCCTAACTTGTCCTCTTCCCTCACCCTAAGCCTTCCTCTGAAATATAAGACATGAGCATTTGTTCTAATCCACTGGGCCAGGGTGTGTGTGTGTGTGTGTGTGTGTGTGTGTGTGAGTGTGTGTGTGTGTGTGTGCGCGCGCGCCCTGGAACTGGGCCCCCTATTGTTGTTGGCTTCAGAAGGAAGGGGACGTGCCCATTGTCTCTTCAGAGGCATACCGACCCACTTTCATAGCTCAGCTCACTGTTGGTTTTCTTTCTTTGATCATCAACCTGGTTACAATTATAAAGAGTTTTCACAGACAGACTCCTCCCTCAGCAACTTTCTCTCCCAACGATGGCCATGTGGGGTTAGCCATGGCCCCCAGGTTCAGGGCAGACATTTGTCAACATAGCTCCCAGGCGTGGGCTATGTGACCTAGTCTTCAGTCCTGAAGGCTGAGCATGAAGGCGGAGGTGTCTAGGTGGTACAGGCTGGGGGCTCCAAGGCATTGCTTTATCTGCAGCAGTTATGGGAAGCTGACTTATGGGAACCTGGGAGAAGTCGCCACAGGGGAGGTAGTCTCTATGGTCCACAGACAGAAGTCTGAAAACATTTCTTTCCGAGGCTGTGCCTTGTCTTTCATCCTGTGAAGAGCAAAAGTTTTATTTTTTGGTCAAGTCCAATTTATAAGTATCCGAAGCCATTCTCTAATAACTAGCAAGTACCTGTGTGTGTGTGTGTGTGTGTGTGTGTGTGTGTGTGTGTGTGTGTGTTCCTTCAAACACTAGCTTTTATGACAGCCTTCAGACTGGTAAAAGATCTTCACCAACCCTACATCTGACAAAGGTCTAATATCCAAAATATATAAAGAACTCAAGAAATTAAACACCACCAAACCAAATAAACCAATTGAGAAATGGGGCTTGGAACTAAACAGAGAATTCTCAACAGAGGAATATCAAATGGCTGAGAAACACTTAAAGAAATGCTCAACCTCCTTAGTCATCAGGGAAATGCAAATCAAAACAACTCTGAGATTCCATCTTACACCCATCAGAATGGCTAAGATCAAAAACTCAAGCGACACCACATGCTGGAGAGGATGTGGGGAGAGAGGAACACGCCTTCATTGCTGGTGGGAATGCAAACTAGTACAGCCACTTTGGAAAGCTATCTGGTGCTATCTCAGAAAACTGGGAATAGGGCTTCCTTAAGACCCTTAAGCACACAACAAGAAAATTTGCCCAACCATGTTCATAGCAGCCTTATTCATAATAGCCAGATCATGGAAACAGCCTAAGTGTCCCTCAGTTGAAGAATGAATAAAGAAACTGTGGTACATATACACTATGGAATACTACTCAGCTATTAAAAACAAGGAATTCCAGAATTCCCGAAATTTGTAGATAAATGGATTGAAGTAGAAATGATCATAATGAGTGAGTTAACCCAGAAGCAGAAAGACTCAAATGGTATATACTCACTTATAGCTGCATATTTGCCCAATGGGCATGTCCCACGAAAGCCTTCCCTTACCAGGAAACTGGGACAGAGAGGAGGACATCCTATTGAGACTCTAGATGAGAGAAGCATGGGAGAATAGCTAAGTAGAAGGATCCAGTGGGTCCTAGAAACCTACCAGTAGAACATTATGATAGGCAGATTTGGGCCAAGGGGTCCTGCTCAAACTAAGGCACCAGCCAAGGACAATACAGGCAGTATATTTTAAACCCCTACCCAGATCTAGCCAATGGTCAGAACAGTCTCCACACTTGAGTGGAGAGTGGGATATGACTTTCTCATGTACTCTGGTGCCTCACATTTGACCATGTCCCCTGGAGGGGAAGACCTGGTGGCACTTAGAGGAAGGACAGCAGGTTACCAAGAAGAGACTTGATACCCTATGAGCATATACAGGGGGAGGTAATCCCCCTCAGGAACAGTCATAAGGGAAGGGAGTAAGGGGAAAATGGGAGGGAGGGAAGAATGGGAGGATACAAGGGATGGGATAGCCATTGAGATGTAACAAGAATAAATTAATAAAATAATAATTTAAAAAACACTAGCTTTTAAAAGTTATTAAAGCACATTTTCCTAGAGATTTATCTAAGTCATGTGTACATCTGTGGGCTGTTTCTTTTTATTGCTAAATACTATTCCATGGAATGGATATCCACAGTTTGACAATTCACACACTGGATTGTGTGTAAATTTATATATAAATATATGTTTTTGTTTTCTAGGATGAATGCCTGAGGCAGCAAGTGCTAGCCACATGATAAGTGCGTGTTTCACTTTATAAACTAGAAACTGTTTTCCAGAGTGACTCTAGCATTTTGAATATCTACTGGGACTGTGTGCATGGTCCACTTTCTCTTATTCTTGCTTGCATATGATGATGTCATCCCTGTTTCTACATCGCAGCCATTTTGATAGATGCATAGTAATGCCTCGCTTGGTTTGTCATAGACCTAGTGTGTTTCATACTGCTTCCCAAGGGGCTGAAGCTTGTAGTTTTCAGGCCAATTGGTCTGTTTTTCTAAGTTGTCATCATCATGGCCATAAAGCTGTCATTTTCCATGTTTTTTTTTGTAATGGCTCTACCATTGTATCTTTTAGTTCCATTTTGTATATTTTAATGTTTCTCCTTATTTTTTTTTAAAAATACTAGCTCTATTTTCAGGGGAAGTCACTCAATGGTACAGCATTTGTCTGAGGAGTGTGAGGCCCTGGCTTCTATTCCCAACACTGGAACAGGGACAAGCAAAGCCTTGGCTTTCTGTTTCCGTGGGATTTTTGTGTGGTTTTCCTTGAGTTGGGTAACTTTGATTATTGTCATTTTTATGGTCTTCCTTCTGCTCCGGCTAGGCTCACATTGCTATTCCTTTCACGTTACAGTTATTGACGAGAGCTATAGTCGCACCAGGTAGTCATCTGGGGTGTGATGGGACTGTCCACTATGGTAAAATCAAGAGTCAGTTATCTTTTGTGTCTCATTACCCAGCCCAGGCTGGCCTGGAACTCACAGGAGACCCCACCTGCCTCTTCCTCCAGCGTGCTGGGATTAAAGGTGCCTCCATACCAGGTTTTGGGTTTGTTTGTTTGTTTTAGTTTTAGTTTTTGAGGCAGGATCTTGCAATTTACAACCCAGACTTGCTTTGAAACAGTGAGCTCCTGGCTCAGTTCCTCTAGTGTTGTGATTACAAGCGAGCGTCACCTTGTCCTGCTAGTCAGTTATCTTTTAATAGGATCTAAATAGCAAGACAACCACGTGTTTATGCTTGTAGTGACCAAGTGTTTGTGAATCCATATTCCATATGATGCCCACGATCATTCACCGATAGCCTGTGCAGTGTACATCTGAGTGTTTTTGTCTTACCTCCATTTCGTGTCTATTAACTTTTGTTTTAGGATGAGTCTAAATCTGGAAATCACTAAGTTAATACAAAGGGCTCCCCATTTCCCAGGCAGCATCCTCTGTTGTTAGCTCTGAGGTTACTATGGTACCCTTTTCAAATAAAAAAGCATTATTGATTAAACCTAAACTTTGTCTTTCCCTAACTCCATTTCCTTTGACCTAATATCCTTTCTGTGTTCTAGAAGTCCACCCAGGACTATAAGGTTACCCTTACTGTGTCCTGAGGTTCCACCTGGCTGAGACAGACAGTCAGTCAGACAGACAGACAGACAGACAGACAGACAGACAGACCGACCATCAAGGACAGCTCAGATGGGAGGAAGTTTTGAGGAATGCTGATTCTGCAGGACACCCTGAAGTACAGTACTTTTCCTTTCGGACACTGTTCTCATGGTTACACTAGAGTTGTAGAGTTTTAGGAGAAAAGCCAATACTCATGGGGGTTAAGAGTCATTGTCCCACCATCACAGCTAGGTCAAGTCCCAGCACTGTGAACCGTCACTGTTGATGTAGCCTCAGGTACTTGCCAGGCTTGCTCCCTGGCAGCCACCATCTGTTTTGCTTCCTTCCACGCTGTATCTACAGAGGGAATGGACTCTGTGCCATCCACACCTAGGAGGAAGAGTGGGGCTGCATCTACCTGACAGTGTCATCACCATATAAATCGCTCAGGAACACTTCTATAGGGAAACCTTGTCTGTTAGCCCCATTTATGTATCTGACCTTTTGTTTCTATCGGGATGGTTTCACAGGTACTATCCCACACCGTAAGTTAAAATCCCATGGGTCTTATTCATTTTGTCACTAGCTTCGTTGTGAAAGGTGTTTGCTCTAGGTGTTGAATTCGGTTCTGACAGGTGTTTTTCTGGTCTTGTAAGGACATTGCTTTACCATCCTTTTGATTGTGTTGCTGCCAGCTCCAAAGTGGTTGGCATTCTTAGTACTTTTTTTTTTTTTTTTAATTCTTTTGTGCCTAACACATCCAGTTCTCTGATTGCTTTTAAGCCTTTCTCTTTACCAGTCATCTTTATGGACTTAATTTTGATGTGCCTTTCATCTCTCTTCTACTTGGGTTTTGCTGGGTTTCCTGAATTAATTTTTACTGTTAATACATTTCTGTGGGCTCTTCTTCCAAGTGCCCTCTGTCTGTGTCTTCTCTCTTGGGAGCTTTAGTGCTTAAGATGTTGATGTGGGATGGTCCCTCAGGGCACTTATTGCTGCTTCCTTACATAATTAATTACTTTTATAGCATACTTTATTTTGGACATTTCCCGCTGTTTCATCATCAAGTTTACTGATTTTTTTTTCCATCTCCTTGTCTAATTTGTAATGAGTCTCATCTAGCAGTTTTTAATCTGTTGATGTACTCCATTTAATAATATTTCTCCTATGTTCAAAAAGTTCTAATAACTTGGTGAGATTAGTCAGTGGGCAAAGGTGTTTGTCAGCAAGCTTGGTGAACCAAGTTTTCCCCCTGGGACCCACCTGATGGGGCCCCATACATGTGCCGCACACATACATGTACTGTACACATCCTCATATAACCAAACCAAATCAATAAAAATGAAACAAAAATGTCCTCTCTGCTAGATTTAGCACGGGAGTCGGCTGTGGGGAACTCTCCATTGGCCGATTGCGCTCTTCTTTATGGAGTCTTTGTCTCTCTGCAGGCTTCGGTGATTTTGGTTGGGTGCCACACTTCGTGATTTGCCCATGGTAGGTGCTGTTTCTGTGTTGCCATAAACACTCCCAAGCTTTGTTCTATGCTGCAGTTAAGTTACTTGGAAACACTGTCGCTCTTTGAGTCTTCTGTGTGTGATTAGTTAGGCTGGGCCAGAGCATCAGCCCTTTGTAGGGCTGATTATTCCCCGTCACTGGAGCAAGACCTTCCCGAGTGCTCTACACAATGCCTCGTGAACGCTGAGTGTTCAGGCTGGCTGGTGGGAACTAGTATGTATGATTCTGTGTGAGCACCTGGCGTCCCACCAGGCATCCTCTGCCTGAAGTCTTTTGTGGGATCTTTGCTTGGCACTGTCAGTGTCCTTGCGCCCTACTCACTCCTTGAAGGGACTCTTAGAGACCGCCAGGCTCCTCTCCCTGTGCCCCGCATTGCTCCCTGGCATTCTGTTCTGTGAGCTCTAATTGGCTTGCTCTTTACAGATTCTCGGTTTTGACCTCAACTTAGGGAGTTGTGATGTTCTGCCTCAGTTGCCCCCTCTTTGTGCCACACCCAGCAAACTCCCTCCAGGGAACTGAAGGACTCACCTTGTTTGCTTTCTGTCTCACAGGGATCCGTGTTCTCAGCTGCCTGATACCTGATGCTGGGATAACGACTGTTTTACATCATCTGCCTACTTTACACAAGTACACCGTCAGGACCTGACTCTAGGAATCAGTATTCATTAATAAAACACTCTGAAGGCTGAGGCAGGAGGATTGCTTCCAGCTCAAGACCAACATGGTTTATATGGTGACTTCCAGATAGACTAGGCTACAGAATGAGAGTCTGTCTCACAAAACAAAACAACAACAATAACAGCAATCCCCACCCCCAAAAAACCCAAGGGGCATTACAAATAGCAGAGTGGCTAAAGTGCTTGCTATGCGAGCATGAGAACACAAGTCAAAATCCCCAGCATTGTTATAAAACACTGGGTATCGGCATGCATGGGGGTGAATGCCTGCAGTCTCAGTGTAGGGAGGCAGAGACAGGAGCTCCTAGGAGCCAGTCCAGCAAATTGGTGGGCTCCAAATTCAGTGAGAGGGCTGTCTAAACACACACACACACACACACACAAACAGAAATATACATAGGCTGCATGTGTCGAAAAGCTGGTTCATTGATTAGGAGCACTTGCTGCTCTTGCAGAGGACCTGGGTTCTGTTCTTGCCTCCCACATTACAGATCACAATTGTAGGCACTCCAGTTTTAGAGACTCTAGCCCCCTCTTCTGGGCTCTTTCGGCAGTATATTCGCATGGCACACTTACATACACACAGATAAAACAGACATATACATAGAATAAGTAACTAAATTTAAAAAGACCAATAGAGGAAGACATTGGATGCCGACTTCTAGTATCCACACGGGCACATGGCACACGTGGGTGTGGGTGCCCACATGCACATGTGCACATACACACACATACACACACACACACACACACACACACACACACACACAAACACACGCCACAGTTGCTTGCAATAAGAGCAGCAGTGAGCTAGCATCTATGACCATGCAAAGACTACCCATCCCACTGAGCCCTTGCCTGTGGCCTGATAATTAGTTATTAATTACTGCACATTTCCAATCATGCTTGCTAATTTTCATGTTTTGTATAGTTTCATTTTTGTAGCTAGTCACTGGTAAAAATATTCTTATCAGCATATCAGAAGAGAGGAAATTAAGACTTAGAATAAGGACACAAATCTAGCCTTTAGTAACCTCAGCCTCGCTGAAGTGTCACTGCAGTCCCAGACCTCGCCCTTCTGCAGGGCACTGGTTCTTTCGTATTTGAACAAAGCAGGCAGCTGCTTTTAGAATGATGTTAGCTCCTCTTGATTTACCGGGTTTTACTGCCTATGCCCTTGCGCAGTTATGTTCACTTTTAGACACAGATCATTTCCTTTCTTGGTTATGGTACTCTTGTTGCTCTTTCAGTCCTTTTAAAGAAAAAAAAAAATGGAAAAAAATAAAATATTAAACACGAAAGAACACTTCCAACGTGAGTAAGAAGCAGAGCTCGGCAGTGCTTAAGGAAGGACAGGCAGGTCTTTGCTCCAGGCCCTGCGTGTGACTGTGACGCCGAGGCTCAGAGGCTTCCGTTCAGGGTTCTACCCCAGGTGACCAGGGTCTCTGGCTTTGTCCTGAGCAAAAGGCCCAAAGCATTTTGTTTGACAAGGTTGGAGACCATGAGCTCTGAGAATAGGGCCACACTGCCTCCATTCCTCAGGCATCACATACTTGTGGAAGCACCATCCTATTTGTAAACAGACTACTTGTGTATCTCATGGAAAACACACAGCTTAAAAAAAAAAGAAAAAAAAGAAAAAAAAGAAAAAAGGAAATATCTCAGAGAGAGGATGAAATAGGGATTACAGTCTCAGGGTCATGGGGGTGGGGGGCTACAGTTTCTTTTCCTTGCCTAGACTCAAGAGCTGTTGAGAAATCACATCTGTGCCTCTGGACCAACCCCAAATAAAACTATCCTTGACCTTTAACTCCCTCACAGAAGGCAAAGCCTAGTGCCCATGTTCCTTCTGTGTTCTTCCTATGAGCGTTACCTGCTGGCTTTGTATGTGGGACGAGAGATGAGTGGGTGAGGGGATCGCTGGATAAATTCTCCATCACGAGCGCTTGGTAGATACATGATACCCACAGAGACGGTGGCTGAGGGTCTTTTGTCTTTGACTCCACATGAGCACCAAGCTCACACACACACATATGTAACATAAATGTTGTAGGATTAAAGGCATGAGCTGTTTCAGTTTCTGACATGGTAGCAATATTTTATCATACTCCAAATACTTAATTTTTTACTATATAATGTTATGTTCATATATATGGTTCATATATACAAATTTATATATCACTGACATTTTATCTCCTCTCCCACAGCTCTCTTTTCCTTCCCAAGCCCCCTCCTACTTTCATATCTTTTCTTCTCGTGTGTGTGTGTGTGTGTGTGTGTGTGTGTGTGTGTGTGTGTGTCCACTTCTGTGTGTAATTAGGGTTGCTTATATAAGCGTGGGTGGGGGGCCATTGGGAGGCTGATGACCTACCTACTCTGCTATCAAGACAAAGAGTGTGGGGCTCTGTCCTTGAGCGGAGACAATGTACCAGTGGGGACACCACTGTGGGGTGGGATACTTCCCCTCCCTTGGCAATCTTTAACTGCCCATGGCTCCTCAGGGAGGAGGGCTCCCCATCTCATGGGAAGCGTTTTAGTCTTAATCAAGAGATAATATTATAAGAGGGAATTAGTCAGTGTTTCTTACATTAGATACTGGTCCTTTTCTCCTCAGGGTGAGAACCACTGGTTATAGACCATCCTTCATCTTTTCTTTCTTTCTTTCTTTCTTTCTTTCTTTCTTTCTTTGTCTCTGTGTGTCTCTCTCTGTCTCTGTCTCTGTGTCTCTCTGTGTCTCTGTCTCTCTCTGAGTGATTTGTTGCAAATTCTAGACTTTCCATATTTTCAGTGTCAAGAGATCTGCCTCATGGGCAAGGGTGCATTTTGATGTTAGGTTTTGCGAAGAGTATTTTAATGGTTTTATGCTGAAGGTTTTCCCCCAAGTTCACCGGCAGTCTGTTAAACTTCCCCTGCTATGAAGCCCCTTGGGGATTTCTCTATCTACTCACCGCTGCCACAATCACCTGACTTGCTAATGGTGGCATTTTAGCCAGTTTGCTCTGGCCTCTCAGGTGATCTCAGAACCAAAGCAATTGCACTCATTTCTCAGCTCATGTCGAAGCTCAAGTTCCCTTGGTTCAGGCAGTCTCGATGAGCTAGGGGTCCAGGAGGAGTACCGCCTGAGTTAATTCATTCATACAGATCCACGACTCACCGAAAGCACCCTTAGAGATGAATTTCTTCTTGTGGCATTCTCTGGGTTTTCATAGGTACTATAACAGCTACCCAGTCCCTTGAGAGGGCAGAGGAAGGAGAGACAAGTTGTAGGCTATTGGCATTGGTTGATTTTCTTATGAGATAGCCTGTTGGTGTAAGTTTAGGACTTTCTTATTTGGGACATCAGAATGATTATTTCTGGTCACGTGAATTAATATTGAAATACAGCTGCGGATTGCGCTAATAATGACCATATCGATGTAAAAGTTTCATGTGCTCTTTCCTATTCTGTGGAAATGATGAACTAGGTAGACTTGAATAATAAAGCCTGACTTCTGTATTGAGTTTAATTAAGACTAGGGGATGGGAAACTGCGGTGATAGGCAGTGGGGGATGGGAAGGGCTTGCAGCACATCTGATCCAGGGAGAATCTTAGGCATCATGAATCCTTGCTCATCAGAAAACAGGAGTAAAGCCTCTGTCTAAGGCTAGGAGCTGGGATTCTAGTCCTGAAAAGAGAGGAGAACTCCAAAAATGTGGGCTTGAAAAATTGGCAAAACTTGGCCTAAGTAGAAAATAAAGCATTGTCAGAGGAGAGATGTTGTGGGGAGTGGGTGCAAAGATGCCGAGAACCCAGCATTAGCCACAGAGCCCATATACCTGGTCAGCCCAATAACTGCCCAGATGCAAAGTCTTTTGCTGGGTGTCTGGCCAGAAAGCACAGGTATTTCTATCACAGCTCAGGTGTGCCTGACAAGCCTGCTAGCCTCCACAGAACTTAGCCTCCTTGGGGGTCAACAAGCAGAGACTGAGAGTACGCAGCAGCGGCTGAGTGCTATCAGATCAGCACCAATGACATTCTCAGAGAACCATGGACAATCGGGATCAGAGAAGGTGACCTCTGCCTGTGGACTGCTAGGGGAAGTTTTCACGAGGAAAATCCTCCTGGGACTGAAAGAGTGAAGAAAAGATTCATCAGACAAAATGTGGGAGGAGGACAGACAGTAAGAGATAGAAAGCAAGCTTGTCTGGGTAAGATGCACTTCCTAGGGTGAAAGGTTACAGGTCCCATACTGAATGTGCTGGGAGTTTGTGACTCTTCCTTTTGTATGCAAAACCTGGAGGGGGATGAGTTTGAGCAATAAAGTTTTATTAGTACAGAAAACTCAAGTTGGAGACATCATGACCAGCATCCAACCTCAACAAGCTTTTTGGTTGGTTTGGGCTGTTGGCTGTGTCCATGTTCATTCTCAAAGAGGCAGTGTGAAGAATAAATCATGTTGGGGGGCAGGGTGGTAGTGGCAGTGGACAGAATCATCCAGACAACAGATACTAGAATCTAAACACTTTGTAATAATTGACCTGATGAAGTAATTGATCCTTATCAGTTTTATGCCTTTTTTTTTTTTTTTAAAGGTTAGTTGGCTCTTTGCACCATCTTTCCATGCCATCACCATGGTGCACATGAATATCCTGGCAGATGCTCTCAAGAGCACCAACAATGCTGAGAAGAGAGGCAAACGCCAGGTCCTCATCAGGCCCTGCTCCAAAATCATTGTCCTGTTCATACCTGTGATGATGACGCATGGCTACATTGGTGAAGTTGAGGTCACTGATAACCACAGAGCTGGGAAAGCCTTGTGAACCTCACAGGCAGGCTGAACAAGTGTGGAGTGATCAGCCCTAGACTTGATATACAGCTCAAGGACCCAGAAAAAATGGCAGAACAATCTGCTCCCATCCCATCAGTTTGGCTTCAGTGTACTGACAACCTCAGCTGGCATCATGGACCATGAAGAAGCAAGATGAAAACATACAGGAAGGAAAACCCTGGGACTCTTTTTTCTAGAGATATAAAACATAAATAAAAAGCCTCCATGGACTGTGAGAGGGAAAAGGCTAGTTGGGATGAAAAGATGTCCTAATGGTCAAGGAACTTGTTACCAAGTTTGAAGGCCTTAGGAGCACCAACACCTTGATCTTGGACTTCTAACCTCCTGAAGCGTGAGACAATAACTATAGTTAGTTAAGCTGCCCAGCTGTAGCATTTTATTCCATTCACCCAAGCAATTGAACACACCTGCTCCCCTCATTAAAATGGTGCCAGTGAGCCCTGAGGGGGACACTCATATCAGGCTCCATCAGAGACTCGGGAAACATCACAGAATAGCTGAAAGATGAGGAGGACCGTGGGGATGCGCTGTCTCCTAGATGTGACTGACAGCTCCTGCTCCAACGATTAGGGCGCCCACTGGAGGAACAAACTGCCTATCTGCTACATAAGCACTCCGTGAGTATTTGTATACCTCATCTTTGCCTGGTTCCTGTGGAGGCCAGAAGAGGGCAGTGGGTCCCCCGGGGAGGGAGTTAGAAAATGCTGTGATCCATTATGTGGAATTGTGAGAGCCAAACTGGGTTCTCTGAAGGGCAGTGTTTTAGTTAGTGTTTGTGTTCCTGTGAAGGGACACCGTGACCACAGCAACTCTTATAAAGAGAAACATTTCGTTGGGGCTGGCTTACAGTTTGGTGGTTTAGTCCATTATCATCAAGGTAGGAAGCATGGCAGCATGCAGGCAGACATGGTGCTAGAGGAACCAAGAGTTCTACATCTGAATCCGTAGGCAGCAGGGAGAGAGGTGGGGGGGGGGGGGGGAGAGAGAGAGAGAGAGAGAGAGAGAGAGAGAGAGAGAGAGAGAGAGGAGAGCAGGAGCCACTGGTCCTGGCTTGAGCATTTGAAACCCCAAAGCCTACTCCCAGTGAAACACATCCTTCAACAGTGCCACACCTACTACAACAATGCCATACCTACTACAACAATGCCACACCTACTACAACAAGGCCGCACCTCCAAATAGTATCACTCCCCATGGGCCTATTGGGGCCATATTTATTCAAACCACCACAGAGAGTAAATATTCTTAACCTCTGAGCCATCTTTCCATCCAGCTTCCAAAGTAAATATTCCTAAAACAAACAAATGAACAAACAAACAAACAACAAACCAGGAAGCATAATCTCCATTTTCTTTCTTGTTTTGTGTCTCTCTCTTGATGCTGAGTGGACAGAGTCGGCCTCCTTTTGTGAAAGTAGTTGGACCACTCGCCATTGGTCAGTCACCCCGCTTCTCTTCCAAGTAGAATCATTTAGCTTGTTACAGGCTTTTGCTCTTTTAAAAGGTGCCAGAAAAGGAGAAAAACAAAACAAAATAAACCTTTCTTTATTGGATAGCAACAAACCCTCCACCCCAGATGGGTCCTGTCAATTTGCATCCCCCTCGGAAACAGCCTAGAGTCTCTGTCCCTACAGCCAGACAAAAAGAGTATGTGCTCATGTTTTGAAACTTTTGCTGGTCTTGTGGAGGAGAATGGTGTCTCAGGAATATTTGAATTTTTCTGATTATTATTGAGTTTGAATCTTTTCCTATTTGTCCAAGCATCAGTGGTAGATTTGATTTTTCAAACTGTTAATATGTGTCCCTTTCCATTTTTCTACTATATTTTATCTCTTGCCACACAGATTTTTATACATTAGTGATATTAGCTCTTTGTTCATGCTGTATACAGTATATCTTTTTTATTAACATAATATACAGTTTTAATAATATAGCAATTATAACTATACATACTTTTAAAACCTTTTTCACTCTCATGTACCCAGATATGTGAAGCTTTCCTTTTGTTGACTGTAGGTCTGAATCAGAGAGACCAAACCTATGCCAAGATTAACCTACCTCACCTCAGGTTGGGTTTCTAGGTAGGGCAGGGATTTGGAAATGAACCCTCAGTCTCTCTCACTGCCTCACACACCTCCAATTATTTAGAAGAGACTTTCACAAGGCTCTGGTATTCGGGACACACAGCCAACTCCTGCCAGCCTGTAGTCCACAGATGCCCGTCTTTAAGGGCTCCAGACAAGGTACTTGGCCCTGAGGAAGTGCTGTCTTGTGACCTGGACGAGACTTTAGGCTTCTGATATAAACAGTTGTTCAGAGAGAAGCAGATTGACTGAGACAGAAAGCAAATGAAGGCTTTCTCTTTATCTCCCCACTTGGCAGTGTAACCAGAAGACATTCTGAGCTTTTCCTTTAAATAAGGAGAAGTTGACCCAGCACTTGAAAGGCAGTGCTCTTTAAGCCCTTCTCAATCCCCTAATCTCTTTCTGCTTCCTCTTCATCAAATTAGGGAGGCCAGGTGGGGTTTCGGTGATTAAATAGATGCTCAGTCAGGTCATTCCCACAGTTTCAGGACTTAACATCTTCTAGGCAATTAGAAAAAAAAAACAAACCTTGCTGCCTCCACCTCACGAAAACTCGGAAAGAATACCTGGAAGGCTGCAGATACCAATATGTGCTTCCTTGTCACTAAATTCCCGGTGGGGGGTTTTGCTGTTGTTGGCTTTGGTTTTGGTTTTTTGGATAGGGTCTTGCTATATAGCCCATACACTGACCTTAACCTCAGGGTTTTCCTCTTGCCTCTGTCTCCCAAGGATCAGGTGACACTCACATGACTCAGGGGGGCTGAGGGAGCCCCCCCCCCCCAGGTACATTTCTGCTGCAGACCCATGTCTGAGCAGGGCTGGACCACTCTAGAAATCAAGTCTGTGGATGGTACTGGCTGCACGACATCAGGGTTTTCCTTAAAGGCGCATAATTGTTTTCCTGTTGTTACCCTCTTCCTCATCCATCTAAAGAAGACCTTGCCCAAAAGGACGACTCGAGTCCTTGGAATCAACCTCACAGCATGGGGCAGCTCCTGGGTGCAATCTGTTCTGTGGCTCTCCGCAGAGTGACAAGTCTCCTGTTCCCTACTGTCACTGCAGACTCTGTTGGAGGGGCCTGGGACGGGGGGGGGGTGGGGGAGGGGGACAACGACCACCTTCACTTACACCTTCAAGTTGAGAGCCTCTCTAAGGCTCCTCTTCATCCCCTCACCAGCAACAAAACAACAGGAGCCCGTCCTATTGGCAGGACTCAAACCCAGGGCTGCTCTGGCTGGGTTTTTTTTTTTAGGATGACCCGAAGGCAGCCGCTGCGTTAGCAGCGTGGGGAGCCGTGCTTGGCTTGTTTTGATCCAGCAAGTGATCGGCAGTTAATGGGCCTTGACAGACATCTTTACTTATTACTCCTGCAGACCACTGTTGCCTTGATATTGATCTTTCCCGATTTTCTTTTCTGTCCTTTGAAATGCTCAGAACAGTGCCACAGCAGGGCCAACTCATGGCCTGCAGCGTTTGCTTTGGTTAAAACTCATTTCCTCTTGCAATTAATGTAGCGTCCGTTTCGTTGTTATTGATATTTGCTTTGCTTTGCTTGCGGGCCAGGAGCCTGAAGTAAATGAGGACGTGCTGTTTTAAGGGCAGGTGGCAGATAGATGAGAACATAGTCTGAAAATGAGTTCAAAACTGCTGTTCGGAGTGCCAGTGCCAGGCTCAGGCAGTGTGCCTCGTGAGAAGTCGGAGTTCCTGATACAGTAATGGGGCGGGGAGTGGGGGAGAGAGGGTTGATTTGGAAATTTTAGAAAGTTGGCAAATTAATCCAAGGGTGGCTATTTCGTAGACGGGAATGCATTTGGTTTCAAGTATTTCTGGAGGACTATGTGTTCAGACAAGATGAGCCAAGGAACATTACAGTTTGGTGGAGAGCGATTACTTTACGCCTTTGATCCCTGTGTTCAGGTTGAAGCATGCAATGCTAAGTGCCTTTGGATGCTGGTGCTTAGAGAAGACGGAGTGAATAACACTTTTCTGGGCTCCAGGGTCTCAAGGTGTAGGGGCGGGGTCAAATGACTAAGAGGGTGTTTCTCAGCTGAAGTGGGGGGGCAAGGTGTTCTCACCTACACCCCACCCCCCACCCCGGTTGCTGTGATTAGACAGGCTGAGAAAAAGCAATTCAGGGAGGAAAGGGTTTATGAAGTCTCACCTCCAGAGCACAGTCCATCACCGAGAGAAGTCCGGGCAGAAACTATGGAGGCGTGCTTCCTTCTGGCTTGCTCTTAGGCTCGTGCCTTGGTACCTTGCAGTGTCAAAGCAGCTTCTGTATTGGGCCGTAGAAAAATCATGTGTCTTTGAACTCCAGACGTCTTGCGGAAGAGGCAAAGTGACCCAGGAAGAGGTAGAAGTGACTGATGCACGTGTCGTGTCACTCTATACACTCCCTTGCAAGCGTTGGCAGGAAGACCACTGCACATTTTACGGTCCCTGCTTCAGGGCGGACATTCAATTTGGTGTCCAGAACTGAGGAGTGGAAGTGCATTGCTTGACTTCTACTTGGGGTTTGCAGTTTGGAGGCAGGCAGGCTTCGCAAATGCCAGGAGCACACAACTCCAGGGAAAGGAGAGATTCAACCAGCCCTGTGCATTTATTATAAGGCCTCCTCAAACTCTGCTGTGAAGAAAACAATTTCCATGGAGTTTTAGGGGAAAACACTGCAGCTCTGGAAGGTTGAGCTGTCAGTAAATTCTCTCTCCAGAACAATGTTCTCATTTAAGAAACCTCACCTGGAGTTTATTTTTGGTAGGGGGAAAAAAGGTTCATGGCTTGAATACAGATAGAGACTCTCTTACACTGTAACCCAGCACCTCATTAGGGACAGGAGAAAATGGCAAGGAGGCACTCATTTTAATAGAGTTTAGAGCATGGAACTGAAGTGGCTGTGCCAGTGGTCATCACTCGGCCCGGTCCTTCTGACTTTCCAAGGCAAAATGGCCCCATAAGGATTTCATTCCACTGAGAGCCATGGGAGTCATTTTCCAGCTCACCCACTCCCCAAATGAGATCGGGAAAGCTTTGGGGTGCCATCAACAACTTCCCTAGGAGACACCTGGCTGGGCCATGCTGTTGCGAATGAGACTGACCCATGTCACTATGTTTTGAGGCTAGAGCTCAGCCAAAAGCAGGCATGCTTCCGTGGGTGGACCTGCCGGCATCCTTAGACCATCCGAAAGCATTGCAGCATGTGGCACAAAGGCACTGTGTCACCGTGCTAGCTGGACCTCCAGCAAATGAGAGGTAGGGCCATGTTTCATACAGATGGCCTCATGACTCGCCCTCTATGTCACCTGTCTACCCCTGAAAAGCAGAGCCCCAAACCCAACCCAACTGCAACTCTCACGTGCAGAAAAATGCAAGCTCTTTGTAAACGCCCTCTTTCTCTTCTGCTTTCCTTGCCTTTGAGAGTCTAAAGGAATAACATTTTTGGCATTCCTAGAGAGCCACCCTGGCTCAAATTGTTAGGAGAGATGCTTCTCTCAATAGTTGATTGTAGGATTTTGTGATGAAACTATGATGTCTTAGACCAGGGAGATGGCTCAGTGGTAAAGCACCCAAGTTCAGATCTCTGGTACCCATGTAAAAAGTTGGGTGTGGCACACATGTGCAATTCCTACGCTGAGAGGCAGACACGGGGATCCCTGGGGATTGGTGATCAGCTCAGTCTAGCTGGTTTGGTGAGCTCACACATGTCAGCCTCTTTTGCAATAGATGGGAGACCCACAACTGGACAGTGTGCAGAGAGAGAGAGAGAGAGAGAGAGAGAGAGAGAGAGAGAGAGAGAGAGAGAGAGAGAGAGAGAGAGAGAACTTGGATCCCTTGGATGTCTTCATCAAACCCCTCTCGGGGATTGGAGATCTACATGGAAAAGAGGGTGAAAGGCTGTAGGAGCCAGAGGTGGTGGGTGACTCCAAGGAAGCAGTGTCTTCCAGACACAACAGATGGGATGCATGTATGGACTCACAGAGACTGCGACATGTGCACAGGGCCTGTATAGGTTTAAGCCAGATGAGGCCCCAGTGCCGAGACAGGGAAGTGGACATGGACTCCCACCACTAACCAAGAGGCTATTTGTAACTGATAAGCTGGCTACAAAGGAAAAAATTAGTATTCTCCAATGGACTCTCACTGGGTATATTAAATACACTTTAGGGTAGGCCTCATGTCCAGGAGATGTTGACCAACACAAAATCTAACTCAGAGGTATTCTTGTAGACTTTTTTTTTTTTTTTTTTTGCCTTAGTGGTCTTTTGCTTTTGGTTTTGTTTTGTGTGGGTGTTTGTTTGTTTGTTTGTTTTTGGAGTTAGGTAGATGGAGAGGATCTAGTAGGAGTTGGGGGAGGGAAGAGGCCTGGTCAGAATGTGTTATATGAGGAAAAATTTCTTCAATTGGAAGAAAGGTGACAGAGGAAGGAGGAGAAGGGAAAGGGGAAGGGGACTGTCACCAGTCTGAGATCAGCTTGGAGTATATTGCAAAATCCTGTCTCAAAAAACCCACTTTGAAATTGAGTTAATACTGGGGCTGGAGAGATGGCTCAGTGGTTAAGAGCACTGCCTGCTCTTCAAAAGGACCCGGGTTCAATTCCCAGCACCCACATGGCAGCTCACAACTGTCTGTAATGCCAAGAGCTGACACCCTTACACCAATGCACATAAGTTAAAATTAAGTAAAATATTAAAAAAAAAGAAATCGAGTTAATAAAAATGCTACTCCAGTTTCAGCTTCAAAGACTTAAAAACTTTATCCAGAAATAGCAGCATATATAACAAGTTGCTTACCTACTACCTAATCATCAGTATCAGAGGAGTTTCAGAGACCATTAAAAACAAAAACAAAAAACAACAACCCATGACAGAGGATTATGGTTATAGCCTAGTGGTAGAATGCAGGAGGCACTGGGCTTGATCCCCAGTACCACCAAAAACAAAGCAGGACAGATGTGGCTGGAGCCCTTCCTTACTCATCTCCTTTCTCACAGTCGGCACATTCTATAAATGCCTATTTTTTTTAATAAATCCATATCTTATGTATATCTACACAAGTTACCCATTAAATAATGCTATAATAAGCTAGGCGGTGGTGGCGCACACATGTAGTCCCAGCACTCGGGAGACAGAGGCAGGTGGATCACTGTGAGTTCGAGGCCAGCCTGGTCTACAAAGCTAGTCCAGGACAGCCAAGGCTAACATGGAGAGACCCTGTCTCAAAAGAACAAAACCCAAAACCAAACAA
This sequence comes from Acomys percivali, assembly GCA_907169655.1. Classification (NCBI taxonomy): domain Eukaryota; kingdom Metazoa; phylum Chordata; class Mammalia; order Rodentia; family Muridae; genus Acomys; species Acomys percivali. Next base: position 10,387,214 of record OU015757.1, on the reverse strand, counting down.
ACAAAGAATAATGCTATAATAGAACAATTTGGTATAGTTTTAAACAAAGAAAAGGCGGCGGGGGGGGGGGCAACTTCAGGTTACAAAACCTCTCCTCCTAGAACAAATTTTTAAAAATTACTTTTTCTTAGTGGGACAGTTAAATGGATGTACTTGGTGGTCCCTACTGTGCTAATGGTCAGTGGAATTAGACAGGATGCCCAAATTTCCAAATTTCAGTCATTGCCTCAGAGGAATAATACATTTTGGTGCATGCATCAACAGTAAATAAACATATACTTTGAAAGTTGGAGCAAATGATGTTGACATAGGTAATTCTATTTAGCTTATTTTACCTGTGAAATGACATTTGGTTAAATGACTGAGAGGCAGATTATTTCCACACATGCTACACGAGGGACTGTTGTTTCTGTATGTACTATAATGATTGTCTTTGTCAACTGCACATGTGTGAAATTACAGGGGGGGGGGCGGTTCTTCAGGTATAAAATGCACATGGAATGAACTCTATTTTCAACTTTGTTGGTTACTGACAAACGGTTCCTGCCCCTTTGGAGTGAGAGTTCAGTGGTGTTCTAAAATGACCTTCAATATTTTTGAGAAACCAAAGAACAAACTATAACATGAATTTAGTAAAGATTGAACAAAAATATTAAACATTTTGTGTGTTGACTTTCAAATATCCTCCTAACATTGCCAAATGTGCTTCATGCCCTCTTTTTTCTTATATTGTGGCTTTAATTTTTGCTTGGCCTATAAACCAAGTCTTCAGTTGGTTTGGTTTTTAAATATGTTTTTCATTTCTTTCTAAGATGCTAACTATCCCACATGCCTTGTTCAGGTCTTCCAGTGTGTAACATCAAAGAGAGAGGTGCTTCATATTAATGGATCAAATCTGGATCATTTCAAAGAGTTTAACCCTTTCACAGATGAAGGAAGTGGCACAGAGTGGGGAGTGGGTTCAGCTCTTTTTAAAAAATTGGCCAGATACAGTTTCTACTTTTAAGGAATTTATAATCTGTCATGGGTTAGAGCAGTTCACAGAAAATGACTGAACACCGGCTTCCTAGCAACATATCAGTGGGCAAGAACACAGCTTCTACACTTTATGATAAGAAATACGAAAGAAGAGAGTGGGAGCAGAATAGAATTAGCTTGAAAGGATCTTGAAGAAAAAAATCTATAGCTGTAGAAAGAAATGCTGATAGGATAATAGGAAATGCCACTTTAAACTCTCGTCTTCTTTGATAAATAGGTCCTGGTGATACTGAGTGATTTTATACTCACCTCTTCCAAAGGGGCAGCATCCATCACTGGTGTTCGGGGTGAGAACATTTGGAGGGACTTTCACTGCTTTTCACAATGTGGAATCCATGTCTGGCCATGGTCAAAAGTTTGAATTTGCCTTTCTACCTAGGAGACAATTTTCTGGTTGTGAATTAGTGCCCAAGGACTCTGAACCCTTTTAGGGCCAGGTTCTAAACCTGAAAGGATGCCGAGCCACTTGTCTAATGAGCGTCTTAGTCAATCCCTGTGTGGGGCTTGAGTGTCACTTAGAATGGGAAGCAAAGCTATATTAGCTAAGATGGCTGCTCAGACCAAGACACACAGCAATACCCATCTGACTGCTGCTCTGGGAAGAGGTGGTGCCTGTTCTTGGGGACAGTTGAGTGTGAGAACGTTGTACTGAGATGTTTGAAAGTTTGTTGTTGTTGTTGTTGTTTTCTCTGTAGGAGGACAAAAGTTTTTGCCAGCAAGTTGATGTTATCAAAGTGATTGCCATTAACCATATTTTCCCTCAAATCTCTTTCACAATTTTATACACATATATAAAGTACTTTGATCATATTCACCCCTATTATCTTCTCATAACTCTCTTTTACCAACCTCCTCCTTTTCCCCAGCAATACCCCACTCACTTTAATGGTTGTCTGTGAGCTCTGAGTTGATTAGGGTTATGAGCATTGGGTTATTTACCAGAGCCAGGGAAACTTACTAGTAGTTGCCCCACTGAGGACTATGACTCTCCCTCCCCAGTAAACTACTATAAGCTCCTGGGAATGGGTGTGGCTTCATAGGCTTGCTCCCTATCCATGATGGACTCCTGATGGGCCCAGCATTGTGCAGGTTGCCACAGCTGCTGTGAGTTCCTGCATTCAATGGCCAAGGCATGTCCCAAAGAGGGTGTTCCACAACATTCCTCCCCTCCTTCATCTCTTGACTTGCCCCTTCTGCCCACTCTTCCTCCATGTTTGATAAATTTTGGAGTGGTTGGTTAATCAGGGCAATTGTGACTCCTTGTGGGAGACCCTCAGTAAAATTGGGCATGTTGACTTCCCCTTACAGAGGAGGGTCTGGAGAGTTAGGCGGCCACCTGAGATGTCTCTCCACTCCCCTCTACCAGAGCTATGTACCTTCTGCTCCAGCTACTTTAGACTCCGTAGGTGTATTAGAGTTTTCTAAAGGAACAGAATAGACAGAATGAAGTCATACATACATAGATTTTTTTTTAACGTTTCAAAAAGCTTTATTTTTACTTGGTCCAAGACTTGGGGGGCAGGGGTCCTGCAGAGCAGTTACAAAGCTGCCTAGTGGCTTGAGAGGTTCATTCAGGTGGAGGTGCTAAGACTGGCTGGTGTGGAGCCGAGGAGGGGGAGCCCCTGGGAAGGTGAGGGGGCCTCCTAGTCATGCTTGAGAGAGAGCCCCTCAAAGAGATACTTACTTGGAGATGCCTGTGGCACGCCAGTCTGCGATGGCATCTATGCGATCAGAACCCAGGGAATGAAGATCCAAGAGGGCTTGGTTCAGGTTCTTCTCCGGGGCCAAGGCAGCATCCATGGCCTCCTGGGTTTAACCCCACCCATCTTGAGATGACTTTTGCACATCTTGGAAGAGTGCGCAGCCCCCTCACTAGTTCTGCAACTCGGGGAGACACTCCGGCACCCTCATGCTTCTTCTCAGCCAATTCACTGAAAAAGTAACCTACACTCTCCATTGCCATGTCATCGCGGTCAAAATAGGTCAAGCATGGAGACCTGATAGCCCTAGCATCACATGGCTGTCTCCATCTTATTCTTAGGTTCCTGCCAAAGCGTTCCCATCCAAAGCCACCTCCAGTCACTTACTCTGTTGTACCCATTGATTTTGTTTACACGCTATGTGTAACCCATTAGACGTAGCTCACTGCCTCATGTTTGCTATCTGTCTCCTAGCTACAGGAAGCTGATGTAAGTAAGGTACTGCCGGGAAGTAAATGCATAAGGATAGAAATCACATCTGTGTTACCTCTTATATATCCGGCTGTAGAACACCTTGATAGCCAGCACATTTTAGTTGAATGGAATTAAGACAAAAAATATTGGCTCAAGAGTGTGAGGTGATGGTATCCCCACTGGGCACAGACTTCACTGAAATATGGCTTAGAACAGTCAGCTGGTAAATTCAGGACACACCCACCCCAGGCATTTTTTGGGAAGTGACCTTAGGCATTAATAAATACCTAAATTCCAGTCCCTTCCCCTATGGCTGTATCTCATCAGTTTTTATGGCTCTACCATGCAGCTCTCTTTAAAGGACTGTTGTCTGGTGGGAGGTCAGAGGTTACGGACAAGGCCTGATTCATAAACTCTCCCAGGGAAGGGTTGGTATTGGGGCTGGTCCTCATGCCTTCTAGACTCACCCCCTGTCCTTTGGGGTATAGCACATGCCAAGGGGCTCTGCAACTTGGATGTCAAGACTGACTCCAGGCTGGGTGACGGCGGCTGTTTTTGCACCCTCAGCAGCTCCAACAGTCAGGGCTCAGAGGCTGGGCCTGTTTCAGTGTGAGGCAGAGCCTCAGGTTGAGGTTCAGAATCAAGGCAAGGAGAGTGAATTGCTTTAGCAAGAACAGTGAAAATGAAACTTTCACCGGCGAGGGCGGGTGAAAGAGCTCAATTTTAACTTTGTTTTCACACATTAGGTTCTACTTATGGTAGACAAGTACCAGTGCGAGCGCTCTGAAAAGGGGCTTTGTGTAGGAGCTGGATGCTGCTCCGTCAGATTTGTCATTTCAGGAATGTCGCCAGATGTATTGACTTACGAGCGATGGCTCCAATGCCATCTGGCCACACGGAGTCCATGATGGGGATGGAAAAAGCTGAGCAGAAGTGAAATTTGTTCATCATACCGTTAGCTTCGCTGCTTATTTAAAGAAGTAACTTCTTGGTGGGGGCGGGGGCTGGCCATTTGGAAATAAAAATGGTTTTCAGGAGAGTGAGTTCCCCAACTCTGAAGTCAGCCGCTGTGTTTACACTGACTTGAAAGGCACCCCGCCCCCCCCCCCCCCTTAGCTGTCAGGTTGTATATAGATATTTGCTCAGTGTAAAAGTCTCTCCAAGACTCTACTCTTTGGCATGGGAAGAAGTTAACCCCTTCCATGCTTGCTCTTTGGTATGACCTTCATTCTATGGTTTCTTAAGAATAGTAGCAAATAATGGACCCCTCGGCTTGAATTCTGGCAACAGGGATTTTTGCCTCCTCCTGGCTCATAATAAATAGCCCAGTTGTCACCTGGAGCAAGCTGGTTTCCTGCAGAAAGGCCCCTTTCCAGGAAAAATCAGATTCCAGCTGCTCTGAAACCCCTGTTGTCCGTCAGCCCTCCCAGCTTCCTCGCGACTGTTTCGTTTCTAAACATTGCTTCCATTCATTTTCTCCGTCCGGAGGGCAGGGCGGCAAGGCTGTATAAAGACATGACACATTTGAATTCATAGCTGGTTTGTAGAGTGAGTGGGAAAAACACAGTGTTGTAGATTCAGAACTGTTTGCATCATTTGCAGAGGAAAATGAGGGGGAGGAACGGTCTCTTGTTCAGAAGTAGTAAAAAGCTTTAAGATGGTGAAAGCCGACTCTAGACAGGCTGGTGCCTTCTGAGCTCAGGGCCTGGGAGAGCTGGATGAACCACACATTCATGGAGATTGTCCCGAATTTATTTCTTTATCCTTGTCTTGGTGCGGAAATGCTTACAGGACCCACTTTTCATCTCATCCTCCTTACCTATTCTATTGAAGTCAGCTTCCTAGCTTCAGACCCAGGGACCCTCTTCTCTTTTCTAGTTACATCTGCCTCTGACCCTGTGTTTTCTTCTGCATGCACATTTAATGCTTAGTTCTTAGTCCACTAATGTATTGATGATGATGATGATGATGATGATGATGATGATGATGATGATGATACTTTGAGTAAATACATTCTCATTTATTTAGCACTTCTTTTTGCTCCAGGAACTGGGGACATAGTGTTATTTTATTTGCTCACTTCCTTTCTCTGTTACTATACTTCCCCAATTATAAAAATAAATTTTGAGACAGTCTTATGTAGCCTAGATGGTCTTGAATTTATGTAGCTGAGGACAGCCTTGAACTCTTGATGGTCCTGCTTTCACTCGCTAAGGCTCTTCTTCCTGTCCACTGTCTTTCCTGAGCTACTTCTCTGGAAGGGAGAAAAGCCTAAACTCAAATTGCAAATAAATAGCTGGAAAAATAAAGCAGCCACCAACATCTGGTGTGCTCTATGTATACCGTTAGCTAGTGAAGACACTCTTAATGGAAAGAAATTAGGATGTATTCTAAGTGAATATTGGATTCAATAGCTTTTTTTTTTTTTTAAATTAATTGTTTGGCTTCGTTTTTGAGATAAGGGCTCATATCGTAGTCCAGACAGGTCTGAACTTATACAGCAAAGGCTGGCCTCTAACTGGTAGCAATCCTCCTGCCTCAACCGTTGAGAACTTGGATTACAGGTGTGTGTCACTATTCCAGGAAGCTATATAATCCTATGTACATGTATGCATGCACGTGTGAAGGCCAGGGGTTGACACTGGCTTTCTTCCTCTCCCCTGACCACTTGTCTCCCCACCCCCACCCCCACCTCTCTCTCTCATCTATTTTGATACAGGGTCTGGGGTTTGATGATTTGATTAGACTGACTGGCCAGCAAGCTTTAGGGACTCTCTCATCTCTTCCTCCACGGAGCATGGATTATAAGTATTTGCCACCATGCTAGGCTTTTAAGTGGGTGCCAGGAATTGAACTTGGGTCTTCCTCCTTGTGTGATAAGCACTTTACCATCTGAGCCATCTCCTTACTCCTACTGCTTTAATTCTTAGCAATTACCGTTCCCAGTTTAGAAATGAGAAAACCATTTGTTCTTGCTCACGTGATGCCTAAAGGCCAAAGCTCAGATGTGAATTAACCCACAGTGATTGACCCCAAAGCTTTTTCGATGGCGTTTGATCTAAATCATCTCCCAGCTTGTGTGTGAGGTGGTTGGAGGAGATGACGGCATTCAGTCTGCAAGGATGCAGTGAGAAAAACAAGTCGGGAGCAGGTTTAGGAGGCGACCCTTGGTTTGTGGTCTATTTCACAGCGGGTTATGCTTACCAGCTCCTCCCCAGAGAGAGGTCCTCTGGGGTATGCAGGAAGGTGGAATTCATGACCTTCATCCCGTAGTGCAAGGCCACACCTATTCTAGTTTGTTTAGAAGAGAGCTCTGGGGTCAGATGGCCCTCACGACCTTACCTGGTCACTTATGTGGCCCAGCTAGGCAGGAACTATGTTCGGAATCTAGGCTTCAAGTTCCCTTTCCTGTAAACTGGACTCTGACATTCTCACCATCCAAGGAATGCATTGATGCCTCCCGCAGAGCTTAATCTACTGGATGTGGGTGAAGATAAGGCTTCCTCCAGTCTTTCCGCATTCTGGCTTCTAGCAGGCACTAAGGGGGGGAATGCTTTGTGGTAGATACATGAATGCCTTTTCTTCCTCCATAGTTTATTTGTAAAATCGTTCTTTACATCTGTCTTAAAACAGGATTCTCCCACACCCAATTGGTCAGACCACACCATGGCAGAGAGAAACCAAGAGCAACTTCCCCAGGACAAAGACCAGATGTCTTCACTCTCTGTAGTGCCGACCACAAACCAGGGCAAGAGAGGGCCAGTTCCCACTCAGTAACGAGTGAGAGTCCTCCAGCAGGTAGCCTCTGGTGGGAGAAGTCATCTTCAGTAAAACTAATATTTAAACTGGGTGTGGTGACACACGCCTTTAATCTCATTACTCAGGGAGGCAGAGGCAGGTGAATCTCTGTGAGTTCGAGGCCAGCCTGGTCTACAGATCAAGTTCCAGGACAGCCAGGGCTACACAGAAAAACCCTGTCTTGAATAAACCAAACCAAACCACACCAAAACAAAACAGAACAACCCCCCTCAAAACCCCCAAACTCCCCAAATTAATATCTATTTAGTATACTATGACCCAGTGTGGAGATCAGAGGGCTGTCTGTGGGACTTGACTCTTTCCTACCGTGTGTGTTCCGTGGGTGGTTAAACTTAGGTCTTTCAGCTTGGCATCAGGCTCTGTTGCCTACTGAGCCCTTCAAAGAGCTACCTGTAAGGCCTCCAAGCACACTGGGATTTGAGGCATCTCTCTGAAAGCCATTGGGATAGAAGTTCCAGGAATTCCCACAGAGTAAAGGCAACCAGATATTCCAAATTCTGATAGGGGAAGAGCTTTCCCATAATCCCTCGAGCCACAAAAATAGCAGCCCCCGCCCCCAAAGAGAAAGATAGAAGTTGAAAGTCAAGTCAGCTGGACTTTCTGATAAAGCTATTCTGTGTCTGACACTGTAGGTTTATGGTCCCCTCTCCATATTACCTATTAGGTCCAAATTAAGTAGGCTGGCTGTGTGGGGTGTTATGCCTCTCAAGTCTCTTCCTGCACATCAGCTTATGAGCTAAGTGATCCTGTCTCCCAGCCTCCAGGCTGCTTCAGGATTCCACTGAGGAGAACCACGCTCTGCCTGGAATGTTCTCTGACACCTTAACAGAGTTCTCAGAATGACAGGAGGCTGTACTGTAGACCTCAGGCCTGAGGATTCTGGGCCTCACATCTCACCACACGTCCAGGCCATCCTCTGTGCTCAAAATCTGGGGACACATTTATCTGGGCATCAGCTGGAGCATTCCTGGTGAGGGCAAAGCCCTTGTGTGGAGACATGCTGTGCTGGCTGTCATGTGAAGGTTACTTACATAGATGTGCCCGGTGAACCAAATGACCTCTGTGAAGGTGCTGAGGTAGATGTGGCCATCTAGTTTGAGGGTTACACAGAAGGCCTTCAAACTTTTAATATTTGTTTATTATATTATATTTTGGCTTGGTTTTTGTGCTAAGGAATTGTCTTAAAGTGTAGCCTAGCCTGGCCTCAAACATGGAACCCTTTTGCGTCGGCCTCCTGAATACTGCGACCCTGGCTTCAGAGTTTCAATTCTTGTTGGAAAGTTATCATATAATTGTTACATCTTCGGTTGGGGATGTAGCTCAGTTGGTATAGAGCTTGCTTGCCTAGTAGACATGAGGCTCTGGGGTCAATCTCAGCTCTGTGTAAGTCTGGCAGGATGATTGTTTCATGCCTATAATCCCAGCACTCGGAAAGTGGAGGCAGGAAGATGAGAAAGTCATCGGTGGATACATCGTGTTTGAGACCCTGTCTCAGGAAAATGAAAACGATAAAGACAAATAATTCTCACATATCCTTCCTGATGGCACAGAACGATGACGATGATGCTGTACGAAACACCTGTATCCTTCCAGTGACCTCATGGGCTCCAGTTCCAGCTGTGGATACTGCTCAGCATGTGGACCGAGCTGACTAGGACTTTTCTTTTTGAAATGCACCTGTGGTGACTCCAGCATGAAGCTTAGGGTAGAGTGCCTAGAGAAACCTGTTGAGTCCTGGCCCTCCCATTTGCAAGCTGTTTGTCTTTGGTGATTGACTCGTAACCCCCTTTATCTCTAGTCTCTCTGTTTATAGACTGGAGTAATGATAGTACCAGCCTCACATGATGGTGTGAAAAGCAAGGCAGGTGCCTTGTAAAAATGGATGGGCACAAAGTGCTCAATTAAGATCCAGCCTATTGCTTTTATCTCTCCTGCATCATTTCACTATCCCACCAGCATCCCAGGCCCAGGCACCCTTTCAAAGTGAAACAGTACACAGGGAAGGATGCTTATACATTGTTAACTAGAGTCAAAATGATAAGGGTCTGCTGAGGCTGAGTATAGGGAGGAGGGAGCCCGAGGCTAACCCTCAGGTGAGTCTCCAGGAAGTAGACCTGGGTTTCCAGGGGCACCTAAGCCTTGAGTGCTTTTGTCTAAATCACTGGGGTTTCACGTGGGGCCTTGATTTCACAAGAAGCTTCCAGGAGCTCTGGTAAGAACAGGCCTCCTGTGTGTCCTGGCAGAGTTTTCCCAGACCAGGGAAACAAGGTTAAGGCAGAGAAAACTCAAGAGTCTGCCCAGGAAGAGCTAAGGGATGTGTTTTCATTCTCAGTTGCTTGGATTCATTTCAAAGTTCGATCACAGCAGCAGGCCCATTGCCCCTTGTTAGGAAGGGAAGACCACACTTCTCGTGCGGGTGGGCTGGAGGCCCACGATCCTGCCTGTGTCAGGCACACGCCTCACACAAGGAGGCTCATTTGTGTATCACCTTCTCCATTTCTTTCTCATTCTCTAAGCACCTGGCTCTCAATCCAATCCCGTACACCAGATGTAGCTCGCTGTGTTTCCCAGCCCTCTTAGGGCTTCCAGTAAGACTTGCTTGAACACAATTATCCTTCTGGTCTTGGGAGCGACTGACCCTTTTTTTGCATAACTTCCTTTTCTAGAGAAGTTGATGGCTAGCAAGAGCTGATTGAAGGAGAGGTGCTGCTTGCCCCAATAGGTAGATCTGTGGTTCGATGAGTTATTAATTTCTTTTTATAATAAAATAACTAGATGGAACACACTAGTTTTTTTTTTTTTTTTTTTTTTTTTTGGAGGGAAGAAAAAAAAAAAAAAAATAATTTTTTTTCTTTTTTTTTTTTTTTTACCTAAAGTGTTCTATTATTTCTACTATACTGGCTTTGCCTTAGTTACTTTAAAATATCTCATTTTTAAAGGCAAGGTTTCACATTGTAGATCACTATAGCCTTGACTTTGCAGCAGTCCTATCGTAGCCTCCTATTTTTAATTAGTTTTTTTTTTAAGTCTTATATTTCAGAGGACCAGTGAGGTGGCCCAGAGAGTAAAGGCTTCTTGCCAAGTTGTCCTCTGACCTCTATGTGCATGCTGGGACACACACAAACACATACACACACACACACACACACACACACACACACACACAAACACATATACACACACAAAACCACATACACACACAAACACACATATATCCACACAAACACATATACAAACCACAACCACCACCTGACCCCCATCCCCTACACAAATAAGTGCCTTCAAAAAGAAGAAGAAGAAGAAGAAGAAGAAGAAGAAGAAGAAGAAGAAGAAGAAGAAGAAGAAGA
>OU015757.1:10348457-10369985 GCA_907169655.1 Acomys percivali | reverse complement strand
TCTCTCTCTCTCTCTCTCTCTCTCTCTCTCTCTCTCTCTCTCTCTCTCTCTCTTTCTCTCTCTTCCAGACTAAGGACTACTCAGCCTGTGTTGCCTGATGTCTCCCACGGGGATTTACCTCCCTGGAATCCCTGCTCATAAGTCCTCAAACTGCTTTTAGGGCCTGGACTTTGTGGCATCAACAGTAGGCTCAGTCCCCTGATGGGGACCTATGGTGCTGTGGCTTGAGCAGATGTGAGATGTGAGATGTGAGATGCCTTGGCCAGAGGATCGATGTGTGTGTTCACAGGGACCATTGTGACAGGGGTGCAGAGTGACAGGGGTGAGGAGGAAAGCAGTTCAGATTGTGGATTAGGGCAGCCTTCTCCTTGATACTCTGGTCCTCCAAATCATTCTAGAGAGAGCACTGAGGGATTTCACTTAACTTCTTACCTTGCTTTATGACTCTTACATATTTAAACTCAAGGATGCCACTGGCTGAGTGCTTGCCCAGCATGCAGCAAGGCCTGGGTTCAGCCCCAGTACCCTGTGGGATGGGCTTGCTGGTGTATATCTACAATCGAGAGGAATTTCAGGGTCACCTCTGGCTAGATAGTGAATTTGGGGCCACCTGTGGGTCACAAGACTGCCTCAAAACAAAAAAAAATATGTTTTACTGTTTTTTTTTAATTTAAAGATTTGCTGTATATTGCCAGTCTATGTTCTTTTGTTCAATAAATATTATAGTTGGTTGTGGCCATTTGATTTTCAAAGGGGTTTGATGGAGAGTTTTTTTTTTTTTTAAAGAGCTAATCTCTCTGCAGGGAAGAAACATCTTTCTAACCATATGTACTAAAAAAAAAATGGAAGTGAATCAAGTTTATGTTTTTTGTTTTTGAGATACTTCTCCCTTTCTCCCTAAGTCAATAGATATGTTATCATCTATCTACCAGCCAGCTACCACCTATTTACCCGTGTACTCGGTGGTTGATCCTGTTGGTCTATTATTTCCCATTGACTCCGTTCAAATCTGCCTTGCCCTTAGGAAATGTCTTCAGAAAAATTTGCTCTGCTCTATAAATATTCTTTTACCGTTAGAGACACCACATCCAATTCCAATTCCTTTGCGTGTTTTCTTAGTGACTGTGAGTAGGCTAGCCCAAGCTGTTAGACACTCTGGCGAGAGTCCGTGGATTATTGGGTTTCTAAACTCTAGAGCGGCACAGTTTCCAATAAGACGAAAACATCTGACTCCATCCTTTCTCATGCTAGGAAACCTCTTTGTCCCTGACCTGCTCCTCTCTCGTCTCCTGTCAAGAGTTTTTGCCTCTCAGTTCGGGAGCTGACACGCTGTAGTTGTTGAGGGACAGATAGGGCCTGTCTATATTTCTGTTTACATTTGGCTTGTGGGACTCTGGTTCTGAACCACTTGTTTGTGGCATTCTAGCCAATAGGGAAAGATGCAGAAAGGGAGTCATCTTCTGTTCCAAGTGAAATGGAGGCCCTAAACATAAACTGTATTATACTGAAAAGGGCCCTTAGGTTTAGTGTGCTCCCAGGAATCTTACCGCATTCTTGAGCTCTAATGAAATCCAAAAGACTGGCTGGCCATTAGTAAAATCAGTGACCATTAAACAATGCTCAGGTTACTCTGCCACTATCTTTTCTTCCCTAAAGCACGCCCCAGAACTGTTTTAGTAAATATGATACAGGAAAGCAATTTCAAGTCATTTCCTGATATCTGAAAGCATTGAATAATCTGCAAACTCAAAAGTCGCTTTCTGTGTGTGTGTGTCTCTCTCTCTCCCTGTATGCTCGTGCCCATACACACACACACACGTATGTATTAATTTTTTTCTTTGATCCCCTTCCCCACTGAAGTTGTCTGACATGCCTCCTGGCTGGGTTCAAATGGACTTCTCTGTGAAAAATGCTGGCTTCTCAGAAGTTGCAAGCGTTTTGGGGGGAGCGTTCCAAGTTATCAGTGTAACTCTGAAAGACACGGTTATTTAATCCTGACTGGTGGAACTTGGGCCATCAAGCCCCTCCTTCTCCTTCGCCAGCAAAGTAATTGCTACCACATTTAACTCAACGAATGTGGTACCGTTTCCCTGCAATTGCGGTTTAACTAAGGAGAAATCCTGAAACACATAAACCTTGGTTTCTGTGAGACATGTATGTATATCGCTGTAATATGAGCACTTGACATTACAATGGGATCCTTTTAGAGAGCCAGGCTGTCCACGGCTCCTTGGAATGGTTCTTGAAAGACCTTGGCAGTGCTTCGAACAGTTTTTTTGGAAGGGATAGGAGTAGAGATTAGGAAGGGAGGGAGGCAAACAGGTGGGGGTGGGTTCTTGTTATAATAATAATAATAATAATAATAATAATAATAATGATAATAATAATAATAAATAATAATAATTTTATTTTGTCAGGAATCTGGCATTATTCGGTGGAAGCCATTCAGGCCCATTTTTAGGCAGGGGCCTTAGAGTCTGGCCACATTTGAAACACTAGCCTTATAACCATTCCAATTTGTTGGACGGCCTTCCAAGGGGAACGTGTCCAAAGCATGGGCAACTGATGACACTCTGGGATCAAAGCAGCCATGCTTTACCTGTGGGCGCCTGAGAACATGATCAGAGGGAACGCAGAGCTATCTCGAGCATATGGGAAGGAGCTATTTACTGAGATGTAGGGAATTATAGGAGGCTAAAAAAATCAACATATATAAAAAAAACCCAAAACCCAAAAAACAAAAACCCTCATTTTTTACCTGGCTTCTCATAGCTTTAGTTTGACCTTTCTTGGGGCAGCCATGTTGGGTTTTTAGTGATAATCCAGGCTTTAATTTGTCTTCTGTGTGGCTCAGTTCTGTTTCCTCTGGTGGGAGCCAACAAACGGGGCAGCCATTTCCACATCCATTTTGCTGCTCATTTGAATTTCCAAAAGAAGCGGAAAATTCAGGAACTAAACAGACACCACAGGGAGTATTTCTGCTACAACAGACACACGCACGGGACACCACTTTGTGTGATCATATTTTTTTTTTGAGCATTTGGAAAACATGGTAATAGTGGGCTAATTCTCTCTACATGCCTCCAAGTTTCCCAGTAAACACGCGAGAGTCCCAAGAGTGCCCAAATAAGATGGGCTAAGTTTTGTCTTCCTTTTAAATGTGCAGGTTAGGCAACAAAATTGGTCAGAAAGTGAGACACCAGACCAGAGCCCAGGGCAGTGTCTGAGTCCAGGATAGAAAGGTCGTCCTTGATTGCCTAGTCTGCAAATATTTACTAAGCTGCTTCCTGGGATGAGCAAAATAGCCATGTTTCCAGATTTTGCAAGCTTCACATCCTAATTGAGGGGGAAAAAAACTTCAAATAAATAACCACACCAACATTTCATTTCAGACTGTGGAAACTCCTCTGAAAAGTTAAGCCTAAGATGCTCCATGGGAACAGAACCAAGGAACCATACTTAGATCATCAGGCTGGGGAATGTGTGGGGAGCCCCATTCCTTGCCCCTGGAAGTGGTACTTAAATTGATTCCCAAAGACAAAGAGCATCAGAGTAAAGAGAGGGAAGGATGTGTGCGGTGGTCCTCCTGAAATCAGCCTGACCTGCGGAAGGCCTTGGCTTGAAGCAGAGCCAGAGGTGCTAAGCGAGACTGTGGGCAAGGCAGTGTGGGGCTGATCCAGGAGATGAGAGGGTTGGCTGTGAGCACTGAGACTGCCTATGGCAAGGCCAGGCATTTCTAACCCTTCATGAGTAGGAGCAGAGACTCCTTCTAGTTTGGGTGAAGGTTTTGATTCCACTTTGGAAAAATCAAATATCCTTAAGGCAATTTAATAAAGAACCCAAATAGGAGTTCGAAGCCGACTGCTGATATAAATCACATCGCACAGTGCGTAGGTGGGGGCTTCTGTCCCAGGGTTACAGTAATCCTGTGTCTACCAAGGCTGGTGCTGGAGAGGCTCCAAGAGAGCAAGACACGCTGGAGTTGGTTTCCTGGGGAGATTTACAGCAGACCTATTTCAGTTTGGTCTAGCTGTACCTCCACATGTCAGTAAGATGTCAGCCGTGTCAATGAAGCTCAGTGAAGCTCTTCAGTCACACAGGTTCAAGTGCCTCTTCTCACTTGGACTCTAGAGAGAAAGGCATTTTTTTTTTTTTTTTTTTTGGAGATTTGTAGACAGGATTCTTCACTGAGCCCCTTACCAAAGGGTCTAAAATGAGAAACCAGGAATTCTGTCTGGATCCATCATTTTGGTCAGGCCTTGGATAGCTAGATTACCTCAAGGGGAGACATCACTGGGAAGTGAAGAAGAAACCAGAAACTTGACTTTGGTTCTGTGAGTTCTCTGCTATGAGACAGAGTAAAAGAAATCGTTACTCTCCCAAACTCGCTACCAGAAGGACTTTTAGAGACACACAACATTAGTTGTCAAGAATGTCTTCCCATTTTCTCACTTGGCAAGCATGGTGCGGATGATGTTTTCGAAGGGACCCTTTGCTCCTTGAGAATAGATCCCACCCCTTCTCTTTTGGAGGTTGTGCTCAAACAAGAACACGGTAGTCAAGTCCTTCATTCCCAAGGTGGCATCAGGGAATCACCACACCTGTGTCCAGGAGGAAAAGGCAGCAAGGGGTCAGCAGGGCTGTGGAAGAGGAGGAGGGGTCAGCCTGCAAAGGCAGGTGAGAGTTCACAAGCAGATGTGGAGGAGGAAGGCACTGGGGAAGAGAAACACAGAGGAGGTGATGCTTGGGAGGCGGGTCCCCTTTATCCCATGAGGATGATGGATTTTCTTTTATTGATAAGAGGGATTGACTACCGGACACATAGTGAATAGGCTCCTGTGGTTGAGAATCTCCCAGCATCAGTGAGCAGGCTGTGGGTAATTGAGGGAGGGATCGCTTAGTAGCTGTGTATTTGTTGGTCTTACCCAGTCTATTGACTTTTGGTTAATCCTAAGAGACAGAGATGGAAAAATTCAGAAAATTACTTCGGAAAAGAGATGATTTGGTAATTATGCTGTTCTAAATTGCCCTTTGTTAGCATAGCATTTACATACACCTTTAAAGAAGACAGTGAGTACTCAAATTTGGGCTGGAGAGATGGTTCAGCAGTTAAGAGCACTAGCTGCTCTCCCAAAGGATACAGAATTGATTCCTAGCATTTACATGCCAGCTCTCGACAATTCCAGGGGGATCTAGTGCCCTTTTTCTGGCCCTCCACAGGCACCAGGCATGCCCATGGTGCACAGACATGCACGTAGGTAAAACACCCATACATAAAAAATAAGTAAATAAAATAAAGGAGTACCGAAATATTTGTGATGCTTTATGCTCGCGTATTATATTTCTTCTTCACTAAGAATGCTCCTTTCAATGCTACAGAGTGCTCAAAGCAGAGGCTACGCCACCAAGATTTCTTTCCTGAGCTTCACATTCAAGGTTTAGCTTTTGTTGCTATGAATCATCATGGGCGAAGCAGATTGGGATGCAAGGTTTGTATCTCTCTGCCATTTTATGCGCATGTGTTCTGCGCGAGCAGTTACTCATATACACAAGCCTCCGGCCCCAATTTTTAGGGTCTAAGATTTACTTGCTACTTACTTCTAAGGCGATTTTTCTTATCTGTGACTTTGACTTTCCACATGAACACTATTTCTATGTCACTGTTTCCTAAACCAGTAATGTCCCCAAATGTGGACTGCTAGGTCCTGCAAACACACACAAACATATGATTTTCCTTCCCCACACAATGGGATGCTATTCATCCACAAAAGGACAGGAGAGCCAAGGAAGCATTGTGCTAACTGATACAACTCAGGCCAGATGTCTCATATGCTATTAACCCCTTCATTTGAAATATCCCAAAGAGGTAACTGTAGAGCTAGAAAACAGACCAGTGGTCCACAGTGGCGGAGCAGGGAGGATGCACCAAGTACCGCTAAATTCTTTGATTTAAACTGGTTAAAATGGTAAATGTGATGGCTTGCACATTTTACATCAATGAAAAGGAGCACAAAGACAAAATAAGCAAACAAAAAACCCTGTCAAAATGAGACAGAACAAAACCAGGGAGAAATGATGCTCATTTCTACTACAGCTGAGGAAGCCAGAGAGGAGGGCTGTGGGGCTCCCAGGGATCTTCTTCAACTGTGTCAGCATATTTGGTCAAGACCATCAAAGCAGAGCATGTTCCTTTTGGAAATGAGAAACCACAGCGACACATTGGTTCTAGCAGAGGACAGCCTCATATCTCCTATCTGGATGACACTTGCTCATCCAGGTAAATTTAGAGGTAACACACTTCTTCTGGAATTTCACTCCCCCGCAAAGAAACTTCTTAACAGAACAAGAGCAAGGTTTTTCAAAGTTAAAAAAAAAACAAACCATCTAGGAGTGCCGTTGCTGCAATATGGTAGGAAGGTGTGCTTTAACACAGTGATTACTCTCAGGGCCCATGCTGTGGTTGGTTTCTTGTAGTCAAAAGTTCATCTTTATTTAAAAAATCTTCTCTGGTTCTTTAATTTCCCATTTCATGAAGGCATGAATTATAGACTATAATGTTGGCTTGAGAGAGTTTCTGGGCATTAAAACCCAAATGTGAATTAATGCTCAGCTCACCTGGCCTCAATTTTCAGGAGCAGTCTATTCACACATCTCTGCGCAGGCTGCCAAGTGGCTTACTCATTGGAAACATCCTAATTAAAGGGATGTGGCATTAATCCCCTTTCTCTTACTATCTCTAAGATTTAAGATTTCTTAAATGTCAGTTTTGGCTTGGGTTATGCATTAGAATCAGTGTTTCTGCACGTTCAACATTATTGACATGAAAGAAAAAGATTGTTTTGCCTAAAAAAGTAACAAAGGAAAGAAAAGCACCTCTAGAAAATTCCATTTGAAGGTAGTGATGGTGGAAATGAAATTTCCATCAGTATTATTAACAAAACCTAGGGGACCTCTGAAAGGTGTTTTAATAGAAAAATCTAGTTCGAGAAACTAAGAATTAAACCACAAAGATGAAACAATTTACTCCCCCTCCTTTACAATTACTGCATCTGTGATGGAAGAGAATTTGTATTGAAGAGCAGTCCTTGCCAAACAATGAGCCACTCACTTGCTCATTCATTCATTCATTCATTCATTCATTCATTCATTCATTCAATATTCCTGTGCAAGGCCCCACCCCTGTATTCTGTCCCCACAAAGGCTGGATGAGACTTTATGACCTGGAGTTGTTACTGAGGATGCAGGGAACATAAGTCAGTGGTGTGGACACAAAGCAAACAGGGTGAACTCTATAATTAGCAACAAGTGCTGCCTACAGAGCAGATGTGTGTGAGGGCCTCAAAGACTTGAGAAGGCTTCACTGAGAAAATGATCATGGATTTGGCCCTTGGAAGGAAGATGGCTCTGTGTTAGGCAGAGATGAGGGAGAGTCCATCCTGCTCCCATCAGGGAAAACACTGAAGTGCTTAAGAAACAGTGAGTATAAACAGAGATGAGAGTCTGCAGAAGACATGCTGGCAACTCCTATTTGATTTCAGGGGAGTACCCAAGAGAAGAGTGGGTCAGGAGACGAGACCATAGTGGTAGAGTCAGGTGGAACAGCAAAGCGGGAAGACTTGGAGGGGCTGTGAGGCAGAAATCGGAACCTGGGCATTTCTGTGTTAGGTGTTTCCTAGGTGGGACGTTTTGAGTCTTGCAATTTGCCGGGGTCTGTTGAGGACAGCAACTGTCCTCCTGGTTAAGACACTTTGCTTTTCTTGCCCGTTCTTCATTTCTAACAAAACCCCTTACATGGAGGAATAAATATGACACATTCTAAGAGCACTTTGAAATCCTGGACTTAAAAGGCACTTCATTTATTTAAAAATAAAACAAAGTACTTCTCGTTTTGTTTGGGGCTGTGAATCTGTGGTGACTTGAGAGAAACAAACGATTCCCTGGCAATGCGTTCTCCAGCGTCCGATGGTTTAGCACCAAACAAGGGAGAGCTGGGTTGGTACACCCAGAGACGTTCATCTTAATCCGCTTTTCCTGTAGGAGGTACAGTGTTAGCCACATTACTCACACTGGCCAGGTGGGATGATGCACACGGCTCCTAGCAAGGGTCCTGGACAAAGAGCAAAAGGGAGAGTAGGAAGGAGCTACCAGTTGCCACAACCTGCACAGCTTAAGCGTTGACCTCTCTGGGGGTGACAGGGAACGAAGATATGAGAGGCACACATGGAGGAAAGCTTTGGTTGGGCAGGTCAGGTGATCTGATGGAGCCACACCAGCCCCTGGGAAACTCAACACACTTTATTACGTACTGTTGAGTGGGGAAGTGGGTTTACTGTATACAGCTGGATGAGGCTAGGCTAATCTCAGCAGGAGGGGTTTATAGGGGAGCAGTTTTAGATTGCAGCCATCCAGAAGAGCAAACTGTGGTTGATACTTTCTGTGTACACTGCTCTTAGCTAACGGTCAACAGTTTGTCAACATTTGGACTTGGACCAGGGGAAGGCTTGGCCATTTCCATGGGTCTGAGGTGTTGGAGTCCTTGAAGACCAGGGAAGCAGACAGCTGTCTGTCAGCAGTGGGTGCTCTTGCTGTTCCCCAAGGGCTGTTGTAGGAACCTCAGGTCTTCAAAGACACGAAGCAAAAGGGTTGGTAAGTAGCAGTGAATGGCAGGAAAGGACCTGGATGTATAGCTTAGTACTTCCTTGACCGACACACACACACATGCTTTTACACATGCATACACATACCAAACCAACCTTGCAAGTTTTATAAAAGACCACACAGATAGAAGGGAAGAAGAAACTATGTTTATGCCTATAGCCACTGGGCACTAATTTTCAATTCTCCACCTGGGCATTTTTCTTGTGCCTTCTTTTGAAGCATAATTTCCATTTTACAAATGAAGAAACTGACGCCAAGAGAGATAAAGTGACCTGTTTTTTTTTAATGGAAAGAGCTGTAATGAAGAGATCATTGCTTGTTGTGTGTGGGAAGGAGATAGAGAAGTAAGAAAGATGTTCAAAGGGCTGTAGCCTGGATGTACAGGGGAAGTCACGTGGGCCTCATCCCATGGAGAGGCAGAAAGATGTTCATAGGGCTGTAGCCTGGATGTACAGGGGAAGTCACGTGGGCCTCATCCCATGGAGAGGCAGCTTGCAACAGCTCCTTTTTCTAGGAAATGACACACCGAAGAGCAATCCTAGATCAAC
The DNA here is from genome assembly GCA_907169655.1 of Acomys percivali. Classification (NCBI taxonomy): domain Eukaryota; kingdom Metazoa; phylum Chordata; class Mammalia; order Rodentia; family Muridae; genus Acomys; species Acomys percivali. Next base: position 10,360,779 of record OU015757.1, on the reverse strand, counting down.
TGAAAAAAAAAAATCAACCAAATATATAGGTTAGCAAATATGGCGCATGAGCCAGTACACCTAGCAGTGGGGCCCAGATTCCTGCCTCTACGTGTTTCATGTTCTGTTTCCAGGGCGCTGTCTCGATGACACTGAGAAATGACTGACTTTCTCTTGGGTTTCTTTTTAAGGACAGCAGTGTTCCCAATGAAGGGAAGACCTGTTTGTCTTCCCAGAAATGGATTATGGTCTTAAAATTAGCAGGCTGAGTCAACATTCTCAAGTGCTGATGTCTCCAGTCAACAGATTAGGTTTTCCTTAAAGACATCATTATCTTTCCGAGTGGAACAGATTCGGGCTGCCTCAGTCAGTAGCCTTCATTTGGTATGTCGGCGTGAGTATACACCCAAACCATCTGTCCCCTCATCTCTAAATTCTATGGATCACTGCCTCGCCCTTAACTCCAGTTTGACAGCCCAGTCTGGTGTGAGAAGAAACTAACAGTATCATGTTCCTTTGCAGTAAACAGTTAATTCACCTCACACGGTTGAGTGGACTTATTGCCCCGGAAGTGGCTGCCTGGGCTCCAAACAGGGTCAACCTTAACTGTCATGAGGGAGTGAGGGCTCAGGTTTTCCCACACATGGCCCCTCCCCCACCCTGCCCCTTCTAGAGAACACCAGATAACTTAAAGTAATATAAATATTTGCTTCATGGGTTCAGCCGCCACAATTCAAATACCTGCTTTACTATAACATTGCAGTATTTAAAAATGTAAGGCTAAAATGTGGAAATCCTGCAGAGACTGGAGGAAGTTATATTTTCTTGATGGTTTCCAAATTAAAAGTGATGGATCAATGCAGATTTTTTTTTAAACAAATGCATTGTCATTTGGCAGACTGAGAACAGCCACCAGGGGGGCACTCCATCTTTGTGGCCTGCCGCTCTGATTCCAGCTGCGTGCAAATGTTGACTCTCAGACACCCCAGGGCTCCTGGTTCTGGTCAGATTTTCCGACTGTTTTACTGAGGTGTCCTCTGGCACAAAGCCCTCCTGCCTTTGATCACTTTGACTGACTTTCTCCTGTTGAACTGTGTCTCTGTAACCAATTTATAGGGCTCCCAGCTCAGTTTCAGTGGCATACTGGCTGTTGAGGTGACATAGGCCCCTCTTCCATCTAGCTGCTGTCATAACGTGGGCCCCAGGGGTCATCAGAAAAGGCCTAGCAAAGGCCCCTGGGGACTTTCACTGCCGGTCGCTCATCACCCACGCACCTGAAGACTGTACTACCTCAAGGCACTTTTTTTTAAAAAAAGATTTAGTTATTGTATTTTATTGTATGTGAGTGCTTAATCTGCAGAAGAGGGCATCAGATAACATTATAGATGGTTGCAAGCCACCATGTGGTTGTTGGGAATTGAACTCAGGACCTCTGGAAGAGCAGGCAGTGCCCTTAACCACTGAGCCATTTCTCCAGCCCTCAGGGCAGTCTTAAAAACCATCTCTTAGGGGTTATCTCAAATAAGGAAACTGTTGGCAGTGCTCAGAGGCTTACTCCAAAAGGAGTAAGCTTCCTTGATGGGGCCAGCAATGGGCTCTTCCCTGACCCCTTAGCTTTCTATATAACCTGACGAATGATATTTCTTTTTGTGTAGTAGAAATTCTATAATTAAAAACAAACAAACAAACAAACAAAAAAAGAAATTCTGTAATTTGATGTAGATGCTTCCTGGCATACAACTTTTTTTTTTTTAACCTGTGATGGGTTTACTGGGAGGACATTCTGATGACACACATCATAAACAGAATGTCATAAACAGAAAATGTGTTGAGCACACCCAAACTACTAAACACCATGACAATGCTGCACAGTGCTCTCCCAAGGAGCCTGTGGGTCCCCTTTCAGTAGTGATGGTCATTGATACACACCATTATAAAGTTCCAAAGTTGTTTAGTTGAGCCATCCTAAGTTGGGGACTCTCTCTCTCTCTCTCTCTCTCTCTCTCTCTCTCTCTCTCTCTCTCTTTCTCTGCTTCTTTCTTCAAAAACCTTCCTTTGCAGAGGAAAAAAAAACCCTTAACATTCCTTTGTGGTTTGCAATGGAGGTGGGTGAATTTTGAAGAACTATTTCCAATCTTAAAATCTGTAAAGACTCAATCCAGTTTCCAAACATGGTCTCAAACCAACCATGAATCTCCAAGAAGCTCCCTCCCACAAAGACCCCTGGATGTGCCCTCTCTTTATGACCTGTGCCCCATAGAAAGGCTTATAGCTTTGCACTGGTCTGTTTCTCATTGGCTGGTTTACTCCATTCAAAGCCCCTTTCCCCCATTCTCTTATAAACCTCCGGGTGACAATAGGGACAATGCTGCCTTCTCCTCCCTCCCCCACTTGTCTTTTTCTACCACCAGGAGGTAAAGTGCATCATGTTGTGTGTGTTTCTCTACTGCCCCCCCACCCCTCCCCCCCCCCCCCCAGACAGGAGGTTGCCCAGGATAGCCAAAAGCCATAATAAAGATACCACTAATGTATAACCCATTTGACCAAACAAATTCAAAGGCCTAGGGACAGCAGAGGACTTCATTTAAACGTCTGCTGCTGGAAGGGAGCCTCGAGGCATGCTGCTCTCTGTTTTTGTCTGATGTCCAGTCCTGGAGAGAAGCTGTTTGGACTATTGTGTCAGGGAACCTAAATATTCCTCCCTATTGCATTATGTGGAGGCGATGCCAGGCCTTTCAGAGACCAAGGGGCCTCGTGGGGGGACTGGCTGATTGGCCACTTCAGAAGAGAGCAGGGAGGGAGCCAGCTCTGGAAACAATGGGGTCCAGGGCTTTGTAACTCTGAGCCCTGTGCCCCTCTGCCCCTCTAAACTCTCCTCCTTTGACCTTCCCAAATTGGACCAAACAATAGAATTCTAAGGAAGCCAAAACTACAGCAGCTTTCCCAAGGATTTTGCATCTCTGCTTAAAGCCTTGTTTCCAGATGGAAGGCAGTTGTTATAGGGAGCAAGGAGGCGCCTTGTAGAGTAATCCACATTGAGCCCCAAGAAATGGGTTGATAGCTTTGCCAGCAAGTGGTGGTCCTGATCACAGGGCCTTCTAATTCCCTCAGACCTTTGAAAACCCTTGCTTATGCCTAGTGGCCGCAGCAGGCTGTGAAAGGCTGCCCTCTGAAGCAGTCTGAAGCGAGGAGATCAAAAAGATTTTCAGCGATCATCACCCATCCTTATGGAAGAGCTGACACTGACCCTGCCCCCCCCCCTTCACCAGATAAAGTGAGAGGGTGGGGCATCCTGTCGGATTGTTGGTGTTTCCATTTGCGGTGAGTTAGCTATGCTCTCTCTTCATATTCATTTCTGATTTGAGAAATGTGGGGAAGCCAAGTGCAGGGTGAATTCCACTTGTGAGTTGTTGGTTAGTGGGTGGAAAAGCCTTGGAGGGTTAACACACAGACCTCAGAGCTTTGAAGGTTTGTGCCTGCACAGAAGGGCTGGACCACAGTGGAAATTGAAAGGAGACATACAGCCCTGTTTCTGATGTGTTTCCATAGCTCTTTGGTTTGAGCTGAACAGAAAACTTTGAGCAAACAGTCTTCCCAATGACATATACTCCACTTCCCAATTTTTTTTCCGACCTAGGAGTGCCCACATTTTCCAACCTCAGAAAGGATATTTCCATTCAGATCTGCTCAAAAATTTGAGAGCTCTGCTCGAGGGCTACAAGTTCCTTATCTGTAACCTCCTTCTTCTTGTCTTTATGAAAAGTGGAAATGGACGGCTGGGAACTGGCTCAGTGGATAAAGTGCTTACCACACAAGTGTGGGGGATGCAAGTTCAAATCCCCAGACCCCACACCAAGCAGAGAGGGGTAGCATGTGTTTGTATTCCTAGTGCTCCTGAGATGGAGGCAGACACAGAAGGTTCAGGTAAGCCAGCTGTCCTGTATGAAGCAGCAAACAACCAAGGGACCTTGTTTCAAGCAAGGTGGTGAAAGGGGAGGACAACACCCATGGTTATCCTCTGACCTCCACACATGTCTATGGTGAATGGTGTGCATGTACCTGAACTCACACGTATGCACACACACACACACACACACAGACACAGAGCTGATGTTGTTGTTATTATTCATTTTCGTTATTATTACTATTTTTTTTAGAGACAGGCTTTCTCTGTGTAGCCTTGGCTGTCCTAGTCTCACTTTGTAGACCAGGTTGGCCTTGAGCCCACAAAGATTTGCCTGCCTCTGCCTCCCTGAGTGCTGGGATTACGGGCGTGCTGACACAGAAGGTTTTTTTAAAAAAATATTTTGTTAATTTATTCATATTACATCTCAATGGTTATCCGATCCCTCGCATCTTCCCATTCCTCCCTCCCTCCCATTTCCCCCTTACTCTCCTCCCCTATGACTGTGACTGAGGGGGACCTCCTCTCCCTGTATATGCTCATAGGGTATCAAGTCTCTTCTTGGTAGCCTGCTATCCTCCTTCTGAGTGCCACCAGGTCTCCCCATCCAGGTAAATGGTCAAATATGGGGCACTAGAGTTCGTGTGAAAGTCAGACCCCACTCTCCACTCAACTGTAGAGAATGTCCTGTCCATTGGGTAGATCTGGGTAGGGGTTTGAAGTTTACTGCACTTATTGTCCTTGGCTGGTGCCATAGTTTGAGTAGGACCCCTGGGCCCAGATCCGCCCATCATAATGTTCTTCTTGTAGGTTTCTAGGACCATCTGGATCCTTCTATTTCCCCATTCTCCCATGCTTCTCTCACCTAGAGTCCCAATAGGATGTCCTCCCCTCTGTCCCACTTTCCTGGTAAGTGAAGACTTTCATGGGACATGCCCCTTGGGCTAGTGTCCAGATATAAGTGAGTATATACCATTTGACTCTTTCTGCTTCTGGGTTAACTCATTCATTATGATAATTTCTAGCTCAATCCATTTGTCCACAAATTTCGGGAATTCCTTGTTTTTAATAGCTGATAGTATTCCATAGTGTATATGTACCACAGCTTCTTTATCCATTCTTCTACTGAGGGACATTTAGGCTGTTTCCATGATCTGGCCATTATGAATAAGGCCACTATGAATATGGTTGAGCCAATGTTCTTGTTGTGTGCTGGAGCATCTTCTGGGTATATTCCAAGGAGTGGAATAGCTGGGTCTTGAGGAAGCCTTATTCTACCACATGCTGGCTAGGATGTGGAGAGAGAGGAACACTCCTTCATTGCTGATGGGAATGCAAACTAGTACAGCCACTTTGGAAATCTATCTGGCGCTATCTCAGAAGACACAGAGGGTTTTAAAAAGTAGAAATTCTTAAATTTTTAAAAAGGGAACTTCTCAGATGACCATATGCTCAACAACATAGCCAGTGGTTTGCTCTGCATATGTCCCTTCCCAGGGCTGAACTCACTGCCTTTACCTTCGTCACTTGTGCCCACAGAAACCTTTCTTACCTCTTCCTTTTGTTCTCAGCTTAAATGTCAGCTTCGTTCTTCCCTTCCTCCCCCATTAACTGTGTTGGGGTGGATGTATTCACCTGGTGAACATACACATTTATTTTGGAGGTCTCCATAGTGATTGCCCTGATTAGGGTGACCACCGAGAGCAAAAGCTTTCTAATCCCAGTTGACACAGATTGTGTGCTCCTGAGCAGCACATATTTGTCAGTGCATGCTTCCGGACTTAGCAAAGAAATTTCTTGATACCGATAGGCTAACCCAAATGGGACTCGCAGGACACATCATGTTGAAGGGCAAATCAGGCAATGTATTCTGTTCCTCTTCCCTCCTGATTTATTTTTAAGAGCCTGCTATTCTTATGGTCTTTCTGCTCCAACTCTTTTGTTCTCTTGATTAAAATTTGATTTACAATTCTGCCGGCATTTCTGAAAGAAGGTAGCCGTGTTTGGGACAAGTTTGAAAAGAAGCTCGCGGCTCTGTTGGTTGGATGTATTTGCTCTTGGAGAGACAGAGAATAGAACAAAACACCCAGACCTAGCAGGGCTCTGGCCCCTGCTCTGGTTTACCAGGCTTTCACTGGCTTAGTGGGAAGTGGCATTTGAGGATGAGCTTTGCTGGGCTGGGGCTGAGGACAGAGGAGGCCTTTGTGCCCTCTGTGTTTTCTGTTGGCATATTAAAAAAAAATCTATTTTACATGGGATCTTATATCTACCACCCTTCTCCACCCTATCCCTTTCAACACCCCAACACTAGGTAGGAGAGGAAGAAGGTTAGAGGGGAGAGGGGACACAGGCCTCTATAGGTTACTCCCTGCTGATTAGGGATGTAGAGGACAATCTTTGTCAACAGAATCTCCAGCAATCCAGCAAACCAGCAATCCAGCAAACCAGCAATCCAGCAACCTAGCAAACCAGCAATCCAGCAAACCAGCAAACTAGCAAACCATCAACCTAGCAAACCAGCAATCCAGTAACCCAGCAATCCAGCAACCCAGCAATCCAGCAATCCAGCAAACCAGCAATCCAGCAATCCAGCAAACCAGCAAACCAGCAATCCAGCAAACCAGCAATCCAGCAACCTAGCAAACCAGCAATCCAGCAAACCAGCAAACTAGCAAACCAGCAACCCAGCAATCCAGCAATCCAGCAACCCAGCAACCCAGCAATCCAGCAATCCAGCAAACCAGCAACCTAGCAAACAGCAACCCAACACACCAGCAACCCAGCAACCCAGCAACCCAACAAACCAGCAAACCAGCAATCCAGCAAACCAGCAATAGTAAACACAACAGCAAACGCAGTAGCAGGATGACCTGGCAGCAGGACAGATGAAACAGCAGGAAGAACAGCATGCCCACTCTCTTGGTGCACTAGTCTTTTATTCCTTCTCTAGAGTCTCCAGAGTTAAACTATCTTCAGTTGGCAGAGCCCACACAAGGCAAATCATCTGCTGCTGTGGACAATCTGAAGCAGCCCCATATCCCACACTTGGGATTAAAACAAAAACATGTTTGCACAAACATAACTGGGTTTTTCAAGACACCAAAATTCTCACTACAAGTTTTAGCTGAGTCAAATCTTGTACGACCAACAGCTTAAACAGTTCCCATTGAGTGTGGACTCAGAGAACATCACATTTCTCCCTGTGGTCTAACACCCAGTCCTCCTCACTGTGGCTACCAGCTGCCTGGCTTCTGAAGGCATTAGAGATCCTACAGTGGGGCTACATCATGGCAGACAACAGTGCAGGCCAACACCTCACCCTCATGAAGCTTTCTTGATGGGATAGGTTGAAGCCAACATCTTCACAGATACTTTCAAAAATACTGAGAAATCTATGATTTCTAGAAAGCTGTAAGAGATGATGTCATACATGGGGGGGGTGGGAGGACATTGCACAGCACAGCAAGGGGAGGTCACTGAGAGTGAAATGGAGCAAAACCCTGTGATGGCCAAGGGCGTAGCCTTCTATACACAAGGAATAGAAAAGACAGGAGCTTGAAAGATTGCAGAAGGTTTCTACGGCTACAGCAGAAGGGGTGGAGAGAATGGAACAGCAGACCAATGGACTATTGGCTGGAGCTGTGGAGATGGGACTCATGGTTGGTTTAGTGACTGCTGTGATCCCTTCCAAATCTTCTCCTGAGACCCTGGTGGTGCCCTCAAAGGCTGTGTTAATAATGACCACCAAGACTTCCATCCAATGAGACCTCAAGTCTTGTAGGGAATTCTTTGGATGATGGTCAGGGATAAAAATGATAGTGTCATTTGGGGGCTGTAGGATGCTTCCGGAGATGATGGACATATTTATAGCCTTGGTGTTTAGGAACGATTTCATGGCTCATTCTTTGATGTTATTATTGGCATATAGTAGGTCGGCCTTTAACTTGTGGTGCTCCTCTGTAGTGCTGGTGTTACAGGTGTGCAACATGGTATCTGATCATGGTATATTCTTATCCATGAGCGTATTAAGATATATATATATATATATATATATATATATATATATATATATATATATATACACTTTAAGTCACACTGCTGCCAACAAGTACCCCTGTCCTATTTTTGTTGTTGTTTGTTTTTGTCTTTTGAGACAGGGTCTCACTCTGTAGCCATAGCTAGCCTGAAACTCATTATGTAGACCAAACTGGCCTCTAACTCACAGAGATCTGCCTGCCTCTGCCTCCTGAATGCTGGCATTAGAGGCTTTTGCCACCATGACTGGCCATGTCCTATCATGCCTGGCTGCACCCTATTTCACAAACAGAGCCAAGGCCACCACGGGGTTCAATAAATCTGCCACAGCCACTGTACAAGGCGGTGGGCAGCCCTACGAAGCTCAGCTCCCAGGTGCTACCGCTAAATACTCTATGGGTTCCCTCTGCTCCCCTGTCTTGCCTTGCTCTTATTCACGTATGTGGGTGTGATCTGAAAGCACGCATTGTTTCAGAATCAATAAGGGGCTGAGTGAATGTGGTACAGGGAGTGTGTGAGCTCCAGGCACCTCCTTATCACCCCGCGCTGAGCAGGACAGGCCCAAATAAAACACATTATCAAGCCTTGTTGACTTTCCCGGCCCAGCAGCTGGATTAATGGAGCTCTTTATACCCCTTGTTTTTATGAACCCAAGTTCCCCACTTTCTTCCCTGGGAACTTCTAAATAAAACTCTTGTTGAGGGAAAGCAAGGGTGCTGGGGCTGGACCCAGAAACACAATTTGCTTTGTGGGATCCACCTTGCAAAAAAGGGCGGCAAGGAAGAAAAGGGGAAGAGCACCCCCCATTCCAAGAAAGGAGGGTGAGGCTTCCTTATTGACTTGAAGGTGTTCCAGATCATATCTAACTATGTATGTGATGTCCCCCCCCCTGCCCTCAGTGCTTGCTGCATGAGGTGTTTTCCTCTAAATGCCCACATCTATGGCGAGAAGCTTGAAAACACTTAGGTGGTTTTGCTCTTGAGGTCTCGTAATTGTCAGCTTCGGTCTCGGATAGAGCACTTTGCAGGGACTTTGTAAAGCTCTAGAGGCCCAACATGATGTTTCTATTTAAAGCTTTTAGTGAAATTCCTCCCTGTTAACCTACTCGGTAAGTTACTGTTATGACTGCCTGGTGGGTACTTTTAAGATGAATGAAGGTTTCACATGTCATCAATTCTGCTAAATTCAAAATGAGCAGATGTGAAAAATCTTCATTGCTGTTGGTGTCACTGCATTTTATGGATCCACAAGCCTGACCTTCTTTGGGTATCTTGGTTGGTTTATATAACTGTTTAAGTTAGGATACTCCATAATAAAAAAACTTTACTTAAAAAAAAAAAACAAGAAAAATCTCTGAATTTCTATCTTCTCTTGAAAGAACAAAAGCGCTGTCAACACTAGGTCTCCCCAGGGCCTGTACTTGTCCACAGTCCTCACCGTTACCTGCTGGCTTCCTGCCTCTGAGGCTGCACAATTTCTTACAACACTTGCTCTTCATGGAGGAGAGAAAAATGTCTTTGTACTTATGCCTTTATCAAAAGTGGAACTAGAGATTGGTTCCCCAGATGGTTCGGCCAAGGCTGGAATGTGCTGCTTTTCCTGAATTTGGCTTTGGTAGCCACTGTTTGCTGGACTCCTGAATCTGTTTGTATTTGTCACCTCATACTGGATGTCCCTCGGTAGAAGGAACCTTTCCTGCCACTTGGTGCTGTTCTCAGCTTAAGTGTCCTTTCCCTGCCCCCACCCTTCCCCATTCCTGCCTCAGGCTAGCTGGTCCTGCTCTGTACTGCCCAAGCGTGCACTTGCCATGCTGGCTTGTCATCGCATGTTTACAGTGAAACTGAAACATGGGCTGTTTGAATTCAGCTCCATGTTCTACGAGGTCAGGAATTGTCACTTCACTGCGAAAATCTGAATTTCACATAATAGGTAGTGCACAAGAAATTAATAATAATTAAAACAGAACCACAGACTGATGTTCCTTTCCTCTGGATTTTTAGATAAACATAAGATGCACTGCTGTTCCATTTAAGTTCTTGTAACAACATTTTGGCTCAATTCATCCTTGTTTCTACATGGAGTAATTGCTTCTGAAAAGAAAAAGAGGCCCCAGGTGGGGTGGCACACAGCTTTAACTTTAGCACTCAAGGCAGGCAGGTCTCTGTGAGTTCAAGGCCAGCCAATGTACACGGTGCAGTGGTTCTCAACCTTGCAAATGCTTGCACCCTTTAATCCTCACGTTGTGGTGACCCTCAAGCATACAGTTATTTCTATTGATACTTCAAAACTATAATTTTGCTACTGTTATGATGTAATGTAAATGTCTGTGTTTTCCGATAGGCTTAGGTGACCCCTGTGAAAGGGTTGGTCAACCCTAGGTGGGTTGTGTCCCCCAGGTTGGGAAACAACTGACATAGTGAGTTCCGGGCTAGCTAGAGATGAACAGAGAGACCTTGTAGCCTTGGAGGGAGGGAGGGAAGGAGGGAGGGAGGGAAAGAGAGAGAGAGAGAGAGAGAGAGAGAGAGACAGCGGGATATACAGAGATAGACAGAGAGAGAAAGAGAGAGAGAGACAGAGAGAGACAGACAGAGAGACAGACAGAGAGAGAGAGACAGACAGACAGACAGACAGACACACACACACACACACACACACACACACACGTACACACGGGGTGGGGGAGAGAGAGAGAGAGAGAGAGAGAGAGAGAGAGAGAGAGAGAGAGAGAGAGAGAGAGAGAGAGAGAGACTTGTTTCCTTTACACTACTGCAGGAATTGGTCTGAACAGCCATGATAGGGACCATGCTGTGCTGTGCACGCACTGAATAAACCAGAAGCCTCACAGCTGCTGCTCACTGCAGCAGACACATAGGGCTCTTGGGAAGCCAGGACTCTAGCTGGGGCAGCAGTTGCAGACAATAACACATGGAGACAAATAAGATAAGTTCAGGTCTCGATAAACACTGTAAAGAAGTTAGAACAGGTGGGTGAACTAGGTGATGACTCAGGGGGGCAGGTGGAGATAAGAGGCTCAGAGGCTGGCCTCTCGGCTACAGCCTTTGTCCTGCCCAGCCCCTCCCACCTGCTCTTTGCACTGAGATCCCAATGACAAGCAAATAGTACCTCCAGGAAGCCCCTGGAGAGTGCTGGAGGCCCAGGAAAGAGCCAGTGCAAAGGCCCTGAGTCCCAGCGAGCTTTGTGCGTGAGGGACAAAGGCAAGTCTCACTGGTTGGACTTAGAGTGAAGAACTGGGTATGGCGCCAAGTGAGAGAGGGAGATAGAAGTGACATAGATGGGATCTTATAGGCTTTGTTGGAGCATGGCTTTTTTTTTTTTAATTCCCAGAGAGGCTTACCTATTGCAGACACTTAGGCTCCATCTTTTCCTCTTGGCCTGTGAGTAGTATCTCTGCGAAGCTGTGGGCTTGGTTTCAGTCTCTTCCTTCTAAGCATGACCTTGAAGAAGTCTTTCATTTCTCCCAGCCCTGGTTTGCAGCTGTGAAACAGGATTAATGCTCCCAAAGGACCCACTTGTTCCTTTGTTGTTTTAACCTAAATACCCATTGCATCTCTGTCCTGAAAATCTACCTGTGACTAACCTGTGTCTTGATGGAGTGTATGGTGGTCTAGTTGGGAGAGACAGTCAATTGGCCATAAGCGATGCAAACCGGCTATCTGCAGCGAGAGACAAATGCTACAAAAGGACAGAGTCACGGCGACAGAGCCACTTGGCTTAGGTAGTTGTTACCATTTCACTAAAGGTCACCAAAGTGAAATGACCCACTGAAAGTAGAAAGGAGGCGGAGCTAGCGGCCAGCACTTGTCTGCCCGGTTCCACAGTCTTTTTCTCCTTTGGAACACACTTTGTTGTTGGCTTTATCCTCTCCTATCAGAGAAGAATAATAAATGGCTTCCCTTGTTTGGATGATTTATACCAAGGGGTGGAGAGAAGGGATTCCCGCAGTATCCTGGCACCCGCTTCTGGCTGTGCACTCTGTGCACGGCAGGATGCAGAGCTTAGAGAGTTGCCAAGGTGACCTGGGGTGAGGAGTCAGTTTCTACCGAACAGCTTTGAGAAGTATAGAGTCAGAGCCTCACGTGTCCCATTCATGACAACGCCCAAGGACAGGTGTCCTTCATCCCTCCATGGTGCACTCATACCAGAACCCTGGGAGAGCAGCAATGACCTCTTCTGAGGATGAAGAAGAGCCCTTAAGGGATGGCCTGAGGGGTGTTGATGACACACATGGCCTTTTTTACTTCCTCTTCCCCATTGCTGTTCTCCCAAATCGAGACTATAAGGACATATATTGGCTCAGCCCAACACACCATTTTCATTGTGTGTATGTCCAAGCATGGGGGGGGGGGGCGGCGGCGGCGGGGGGGGGGGGGGGGTGGTGGAGCC
>OU015757.1:10299325-10342461 GCA_907169655.1 Acomys percivali | reverse complement strand
AGAGAGAGAGAGAGAGAGAGAGAGAGAGAGAGAGAGAGAGAGAGAGAAATTTTAACTAGCAACTCAAGCAGGAGTTTTGCAGATGAATAGCACACATTTAATTCGAAGAGTGAACTTTTGTTGTTGCTGTTTGGCGATTGTCAGTCCTGTTGCAAGCACACTGACATGGTTCAAATTAACATCGTGGAAGCAATACACTGCTGAGCAGTGCGTGACTGGGTTATTAAGAGCAACCCACAAGGATCAAGCACGGTAGAAAAACTTTCTATAGTGCTTTCTGCCAGCTGTGTCCCTGGTCATTGAGCACAACGTGGAACAATTTGCCCGTGGACTATTCTTGGTGGGGGAAGGGGGTGAGGGGGAAGGAAGAATCATTTCATCAAGGGTACAGCTTGGGTTTGAAATTTTGTTTGGACTAGTTGCCAAGAAATTGGGGCCTAAAATTAAACATGAAACATGTTAAGAGCATTGGAAACAAAGACAGAGAGTTTCATTCATCCAAATTTAACTATTTCTAACCTGCAGAGGAATAGGGAAACTAAGCAACTTGATCTTGTTAATAAGACAAAATTTATTCTATGTTACAATTTCCTGTGAGTCAGTGTTTTTGCTAAGATGGGCTAAGATGCAGTCTTGGCTTTGTTACTTTGAAGTGATGTGAACTTGGACAAGTCATCCCTGTTTTCATTTTTTGCATGTGTATGTATGTATGTATGTATGTATGTATGTATGTATGTATGTATGTATCTCTGTAGTATGTTTGCATGCATGTTTGTGTGTTATGTGCATATGAGGGCACATGTGTGTGTATGTAGGTATATGTGTGTGTATGTATGTATGTATTATGTATCTCTGTGTGGTATACTTGCAAGCATGTTTGTGTGTTCATGTGTGTATGGGGGCACATGTGTGTATGTGCTATGGAGGCCTGAGGTTAAAGCAGGATGCCTCCCTCCATCCCTCTCAATCTTCTATGTGGAGGCAGGCCCCCTTTCTGTCCCCATACTCAGCTTGCTTCTCTTGCTATTCCATTAGCCTGAATAGCAGGTTTTCTGTGGCTTCTACATGCTGGGAATCACAGGTGGGCTACCATACCCACATTATTTATGTAAACTTCGAGGGTCTGAACTTAGGTCCTTACACGAGGCCAGCGCTTTACAGGCTGAACTCTATCCCCCAGTCACTCATCCCCCTGTGTCCTTTCAATCGCGGTCTATATTCTGGAGCTGGTTTTGTATACCTCATGGGCTTTTGAGTAGAATAAAAGAGATCATGTTCATGAAAGGCCTGTAACGTGACACATGCGTACAAATATGTTTGGGCAGTTATTGATAGCCATGACCTAAAGCTCACTGTCGTTATAGAGAACTCTAAGATGCTTCTTTAAAAAGTAAAGTCCCTGTGGCTATTTAATTAACCAATCAAAGGAAAAAGATGGAGCCAGTGAGAGTTTCAGCTCCAGCTCTTGGGGACTGGTTGTGGAAGATGGGGGGAGCCAAGTGTAACCAAAGGCAAGGAAAAAGAGAGGAGCTGTGCTCGCAGGCTTTCAGCTGATGTTTTGAATCTTAGAGGAGAATCCTGTGAGACTCCCATATTGTTTTCATTTCCACATATTAGAGTCCCATTAGCCTCAAAGGCAAGGGGAGCAGAGAAGGAGGAGGAAGAGAAAGAGAGGGGGGAAGAGGAGGTGAAGGAGGGGAGGGGAGGAGAGGGAAAGGAAGGAGGGGGGAAGAGGAAGTGAAGGAGGAGAGGGGAGGGGGGAGGTGAAGGAGGGGAGGGGAGGAGAGGGAAAGGAAGGAGGGGGAAGAGGAAGTGAAGGAGGACAGGGGAGGAGGGAGGTGAAGGAGGGGAGGGGAGGAGAGGGAAAGGAAGGAGGGGGGGAGAGGAAGTGAAGGAGGGGAGGGGAGGTGAAGGAAGGGAGGAGAGGGGAGGAGAGGGGGGGAGAGGGAGGAAGAGGAAGTGAAGGAGGAGAGGGGAGGGGAGGAGGTGAAGGAGAGACATCGCTGCAACCTGAGTGGATACAGGCGGGGTACCCAGAAGTGCCCAGGCAGGGTAGGGACCTGAGGCCTCTGAGACTGGCACTCTCATCCCTAGTACACAGCCGTCTTCCCAGGTGTTTAGCATGACATCCCAGGTCTTATTATTGTAGCCATGTGCCAGTTATCTGGCAGAGATACAACAGGGAGTGTACCCAGGAGCAAATTCTGCTCACTGGTTTTTTTTTTTTGGGGGGGTATTTTTTGTTTTTAAATTCCAGACTTTGAAAGTTTCTTTTACCTTTTAAAAAAGTCTCGAAGTTATTTTTTTTTAAGTTAGCAAAGTAGTACTGGAGAGATGGCTCAGCAGTTAAAGGCTAGGCTCGCAACCAAAAATATAAGTTAGCAAAGTAATGGGTTTGATCATGGCATTCGTATGTTTGAGTGTTTGCGTGTGTATGTGTGAGTGTGTGTATAAACAAATTTAAGAACTTTTATACATAAATACGATTTTCTTCCTTTGTTCTTACTCATTTTCTGGTAACTCTTGTTCCAATGAAGACCTCTGTTTGCTGTGCTCCCTCCTCCCCTAGCAGCCCTTCCCACCATTGGTCCTACAGTTCTCGCCCTGGGCAGCTCATTCTGGTCTTTTCTTTACTCAAAATCTTGACGTCACACCTTCATTAAGGGTATTAAAAATAATGCTTTTTTTTTTTCAGAATTTTATACCATAGATTTTGGTTATATTCATTCCTCTTTCCGAACTCCTCCCGAATCCTCCCCCACCTCCTTACCCACCCATCTTCATGATCTCCCTCTCTTTTAAACAGACAGACAAACAGAAAACATGGAGCCTGGTTTATGTTGGCCAACTACAGCCAAGTGTGGGGCCTGCCCCAGAGTGTGGTTTATATGCTCACAATCACTCTATTGAGGAAGACTGACTTTTCTCACCCAGCAGCAATTAAAATGCCAATAGCTCCTTGGCTAGGGGTAGGAGTTTGTGCCACCCCCCCTCCACTATGCTATGATTTTTGTCTGGCTTTAGCTTGAGCAGGGCCATCACAGTCTCTCTGTGTTTGTATGTACATCTGCTCTGCTGTATCTGGAAAATGCTGTTTCTTTGAAAGTATCCACTACCCATGTCTCGTAGTCTCTTTCTGCCCCCTCTTCCACATAGCTCTCTGAGCCTTGATGTGATATAGACATCTCACTCAGGGCTCTTAGGGGGAAAGCTTACTACTACAAGGTCCATTTTTAAAGTAGGTGTCTTTCCCCCTTAGAAGGCCAGCTGTCAACTTGTGGCTGGTGTCTGCACGGAAGACCCCAATAGGAGGCGCATCCTATACTATCCTTCAGCTGACAGGTGGAGGGTAAGAGTCCCAGAACACCCAATGCCAACATCTTTTTCCCAACAAAGGTACACAAATTGCTAATATGCACACGTGTTGACATGTTCAGCATATTTAATCATAAAAGAGATGCTAATCAAAACCACACAAGAAGCCACTTCATACCCACTTAGAGGGTTATAATAATGATAACCACAGAAAGAACAGAAGTAGAAAATAACATATGTTGACAAGGATATGGAGAAATCAAAGCTCATGTACAATTCATGGGGATATAAAATTGTGCAGCCACCAAAGGGGAAAATCAGAAATCCCTCCAAAACAAAATCTAGAATTGGCATATGACCTATCAATTCTACTTCTTGATATATCCTGAAGAACTGAAAATATGCACGCACGTGCTCACACACACATACACGCTGACAGCAGCACTAGCTACAATAGCCAAACACCCATCAAGAGATGAATGGAACAAGATGTGGCATAGCAATATGCTGGAATGTTACTTAATCAAAGGGAGAGTACGCACCAGTACAGACTACAGTGTATGGGAAGGAGTGAGCCACAGCCAGTCACACATGGGATGACTTCATTTACACGAAATATCATGGATGGGCACATCTGTAGTTTGAAGTTTTCTAGGGATGAAGGCATGTGGGAAGGAGAAGGGACTGCTCAGAGGCTACAGGGTATCCTTTAGAAGAATGAAAAATTCTAGAATTCATGGCAATGGAGGAGCAGCCTCGTGAATGTCCTTAATGCCACTGAATGATACATTAAAATGACTCACTTGTAATGTCAGTTGCCCCAATAAAAACACTTTAGTAAAACAAAACAAAACAAAACAAAACAACAATTACTCACGGCTTAATAAATATTGTGAGAAACATGTGGCTATAGGCCTTGGGGACATGAGTAAAGATTCATTCCCCTGTCTGGTGTGCTGGAGGGGACAGGTGTGTGGAAGGTTCCTGAAGGGAAGGGTGTGGGCCTGAGTCGTCTCTGGAGTGAGTCACCTTGTAAGGCTGGTGAGAAGGACAAGTTGGAACTAGTATAATGGAAAAAGAGACTCCAGGAGATGAAATACATCAAACGCACATTTACTAGAACTTGCCAAGTACCGGGCAGCATCTTAACCTTCCTGAATGCTCTAACTGGTCTCCCTTTACTTGTCCCCCGCCCCCCAGTTCCCCATGCAACCACCACCACATGTGCTCCAACGTTCCCCTCACACTGTGCTCCCACCACTACCTCTGTCCCTCCACCCCCACCCACAACTCAGTGGGGATGGGGGAAAGATGTTTTTGCATCTGCTCATTTGCATGGCAGACACAGCAGTGGGCATTTGCAAAAGGCGAGACTGAGCGCCATCCCTCACAGTGAATGCTCTCTGTACCGCTCATGTGGTCACAGATAGTGGGAGACGCTGGCCTTAGACTCTGTGGACATGTGTGTTACTGGTATCCTTTGTGTTGGATTCAAAGCTTTTCTTTTCTTTTAGCATTTCACATGTGTGAAGCTGGTATGCATGCATCTGAGTGTTTGCATGCATGTGGGCACATGTGTACATGTGTACATGGATGCATGTTTGTGTATACGCATGTGTATGTAGAGGCCTGAGGTTGGTGTTTGGGGAATTGTCTGCAATTGCTCCTTATTTGCTGAGCCAGGTTTCTCAATCAAACCCAGAGCTGGCCAATGTGACTAGTTTAGTCTCTATAGCTGGCTTGATATTGAGGACCTATTATCTCCACCTTCTGTGGCTGAAATTATAGGCTGCCATGCCCACTTGGTGTTTATGTGTGTTTTGGAGATCCAAATTCTTGTCCATATGCTTAAGCCATGAAACCATCTCCTCAGCTTCTTGTGTGCTAGATTTGTTTGTTTGTTTGTTTGGTTGGTTTTTCAAGACAAGGTTTCTCTGTGTTACTTTGGCTGTCCTGGACTTGCTTTGTAGACCAGGCTGGCCTGGAACTCACAGCGATCTGCCTGCCTCTGCCTCCCAAGTGCTGGGATTAAAGGCGTGCGCCACCATTCCCGGCTCACGTGTGCTAGATTTTTAAGGAGACTTGTAAAATTGTGTTACTTTTAAGTTATAGTTTACAAGCTAGCTGAGATAAACGGAAAGTGATATAGTCCAGACTTTTGTGGGCCATTCATTCTACAGAAGGGAACTTGGAAACAACCATTCACACTATTTTATCGTATAGAATTTAGCTTTGTTCAGTCCCATTGCACGGATGTTCAGGTAGAACGCCATCTTATTACAGCCCACGTTTCGTTTGACTCCTCCGTGTTATACTGTATTTGGTCAATGGCAAGTGTGATGGAAAATTTTGTCAACTTGATTGGATTGAGAAACACCTGGACGGTCTGGACAATCCACTTCTGCGTGTGTCTCTGACGGTGTTTCAGTAGTGTCACTGTGGAGAAGACCTGCCTGAAGGAAAAAGAGCAGTCCTCCTTGGGTAGCTCGTCTTTGTTTCTGCGTTTACATGGACCGTTGGGAGTAGAAGGGAAGACCAATGGGTAGGATTGATTGGCAGGATCATGGGGGAGGAGGATGCTCTCTGAGGATGGGTGGCATCGTCCCTAGGCTGGGAACACTGATCTACTACAGGGGAAGCAAGAAACAATATCCGCCTTCTATCTCCTGCCCTCTTTAAGGGGAGGCGCTCTGTTTCACCACACTCACCCTTCCAACTGTTTTGAACTGAACCCTCAAAACTCTGGGCCCAAAGAAACCTTTTTTCCTGAACATTGTTTGGCCTGGGCATTTTATAATAGCAAAGGAAGCTGGATTGACAAGACAGGCTTATTGCCCTGTCTTCAGAACGAATGACTGTAAATTGAACTATGATGAATTTTCTAGCAGTTTCAAAGGTCTAACTGCATAGCTCATAAGGAGACATTACAGAACTACATAAGGAGCCAGACAGGTTATCGATCATTCATCAAGTTCACCTACATTATTCATACCACCTTTCTTGAAATGGCATCCCATCATAGCTGGGATGCAGCTCAGTTGGTAGAGTGCCTGACCAGCCTTTTAAAAGCCCCACATTCAATCCTCAGCACTGCACACATGGAGTGTAGCAGCACACATTTGTAGCCTTTTTTGTTTGTTTATTTTTGAGATTGCATTTTAATCACAACCTTTCACCCTTCCCTTTTCTGAGCCCAAATGCTCCCATACACCCTTCCTCGTTCTCCTTCAAATTCATGATCTCTTTTCTCACCATTTGTTATTGCAATCATGTATGCACATGTATGTATGTATGTATGTATATACATATTTATTCACAAATATAAGCTGATGAGTTCATATAATCTTCCTTGTATATGTGTTTACATGGTAGAGCTCAGCTTGTTTTCTCCATTTTGTACAGTCCGGGACCCTCTTGGCCAAAGAATAGTGTTGCCTACAGTTAAGATAGATCTTTTCACATCAATTAATGTAATAACTAAGACAACCCCCAACAAGCAATCCCGCAGGTCCATTTCCCCAGTGATTCCAGATTCTGTCAAAATTGAGAATTGACACTCAACATCACAGGGGAGAAGAGTTCATTTCAGCTCGTAGTTCAAGGGGACATTGTCCATCATAGCAGGACAGGTATGGTGGCAGCTGGTTCTAATGTATCCACAGTCAGGACATAGCCTCGCTAGCTTTTTCTTTCTTATGCAAATTGGGACCTGGCCAATGGGAGAATGCCACTCCTCTCATGCTCCCAGCTGCTCTGACTCTGGTAATTCAAGATCCTGTCAAATTGCCAATCAATCCTACCCATCGGTCTTCCTTTCCACTCCCAATGGTCCATGTAAACATGTAAACGAAGAGGAGCTACCTGAGGAGGACTGCACTTTTTCCTTCAGGCAAGTCTTTTCCACAATGACACCACTGAGACTTTTGACAGGATGACTCATTGCTACAGAGGCATCTGTGCTATGCTCAGCATCCTGTATCCCTGACCTCCATGTACTGTGAGCCTGCAGCCTCTGTAGATGTCTCCAGATATCTCCAGACTGGGGAGGTGGAAAGATTCCTTCTATCCTGATGCTGGTTAAGAACCTTATTGGAAATCATGGTACTGTGATGGTCTTTCAAAAAGCATATCTAGAGTAAGCTATTTTTTATTTTAAGCACAAAATTATTATTTTTTTATTTAATTAATTTATTCTTGTTACATCTCAATGGTTATCCCATCCCTTGTATCCTCCCATTCTTCCCTCCCTCCCATTTTCCCTTTATTCCCCTCCCCTATGACTGTTCCTGAGGGAGATTACCTCCCCCTGTATATGCTCATAGGGTATCAAGTCTCTTCTCGGTGACCTGCTGTCCTTCCTCTAAGTGCCACCAGGTCTCCCCCTCAGGGGACATGGTCAAATGTGAGGCACCAGAGTACGTGAGAAAGTCATATCTCACTTTCCACTCAAGTGTGGAGGCTGTTCTGACCATTGGCTATATCTGGGTAGGGGTTTAAAGTATACTGCCTGTATTGTCCTTGGCTGGTGCCTTAGTTTGAGCTGGACCCCTTGGCCCAAATCTGCCTATCATAATGTTCTACTTGTAGGTTTCTAGGACCCACTGGATCCTTCTACTTAGCTATTCTCCCATGCTTCTCTCATCTAGCGTCCCAATAGGGTGTCCTCCCCTCTGTCCCAGTTTCCTGGTAAGTGAAGGCTTTCGTGGGACATGCCCCTTGGGCTAGTATGCAGATATAAGTGAGTATATACCATTTGAGTCTTTCTGCTTCTGGGTTAACTCACTCATTATGATCATTTCTACCTCAATCCATTTATCCACAAATTTCGGGAATTCCGGAATTCCTTGTTTTTAATAGCTGAGTAGTATTCCATAGTGTATATGAACCACAGTTTCTTTATCCATTCTTCAATTGAGGGACACTTAGGCTGTTTCCATGATCTGGCTATTATGAATAAGGCTGCTATGAACATGGTTGGGCAAATTTTCTTGTTGTGTGTTGGAGCATCTTCTGGGTATATTCCAAGGAGTGGAATAGCTGGGTCTTGAGGAAACCCTATTCCCAGTTTTCTGAGATAGCACCAGATAGCTTTCCAAAGTAGCTGTACTAGTTTGCATTCCCACCAGCAATGAAGGAGTGTTCCTCTCTCTCCACATCCTCGCCAGCATGTGGTGTCGCTTGAGTTTTTGATCTTAGCCATTCTGATGGGTGTAAGATGGAATCTCAGAGTTGTTTTGATTTGCATTTCCCTGATGACTAAGGAGGTTGAGCATTTCTTTAAGTGTTTCTCAGCCATTTGATATTCTTCTGTTGAGAATTCTCTGTTTAGTTCCAAGCCCCCTTTCTCAATTGGGTTATTTGGTTTGGTGGTGTTTAATTTCTTGAGTTCTTTATATATTTTGGATATTAGACCTTTGTCAGATGTAGGGTTGGTGAAGATCTTTTCCCAGTCTGTAGGCTGTCGCTTTGTTCTCTTGACAGTGTCTCCTGCCTTACAGAAGCTTCTCAGCCTCATGAGGTCCCATTTACTAATTGTTGACATTAAGGCCTGGGCTGTTGGTGTTCTGTTCAGGAAGTTGTCTCCTGTGCCAATATGTTCCAGGCTCTTCCCCACTTTTTCTTCTAACTGACTTAGTGTCTCTGGTTTTATGTTGAGGTCTTTAATCCACTTGGATTTGAGTTTTGTGCAAGGTGACAAATATGGGTCTAGTTGCATTTTTTTACATATAGACATCCAGTTAGACCAGCACCATTTGTTGAAGATGCTATCCTTTTTCCATTGAATGGATTTGGCTTCTTTGTCAAAAATCAAGTGACCATATGTGTGTGGATTCATATCTGGGTCTTCAATTCGATTCCACTGATCAACCAGCCTGTTGCTGTGCCAGTACCATGCTGTTTTAATTACTATTGCTTTATAGTACAATTTGAGATCAGGTATGGAGATTCCCCTGGAGCACCTTTTATTGTACAAGATTGTTTTTGCTATTCTGGGTTTTTTGTTTTTCCATATGAAGTTCAGAATTGAACTTTCAATGTCTTTAAAAAATTGTGTAGGTATTTTGATAGGGATTGCATTGAATCTGTAGATTGCTTTTGGTAGGATGGCCATTTTTACTATGTTAATTCTCCAGATCCATGAGCAAGGAAGATCCTTCCATCTTCTCATGTCATCTTCAATCTCCTTCTTCAGAGTTTTGAAATTTTATTCAAACAAGTCCTTCACTTGCTTAGTTAGAGTAACTCCTAGATATTTTATATTGCTTGTGGCTAATGTAAGCACAAAATTATTATACCATGGCAAGAGTGCCCCTATTCGTAAGTTAAACTTGACACATAATTCAAAATATTTTTCTGTTGATGTAAAATCAAAGTGCTGCCCAAATTCAGGAATGCAAACCTCATAGTGAATGGCTGTGCTCTGTGCATGCAACTCCCATAGAATAAAAATGGAGCATGAATGTCTCTACTTGAAGTTGTACAAGACAGAAGCTAAAGAAATTCCTAGTGCATCACTCCCTTTGTATCAATCAATCAATCAGGATGGACATGGTAACAAATAACACCCCTTGTATCAGTCAGGATGGACTTGGTAACAAATAACCCCGTATCCCAATAGTCATGTTACATAGCCTGTGGGGTCAGAGATGACACTGCTCTCTGTGGCTACTGGGTGCTCCATTGTGGCATCTCACAATTTTCACGACAGAGAGAAGCCACTGCTGTATGTCCTACATTGGCACAAATGTTTCCTAAAGTAACAGTCATCATTTTCTCATACCTTCCATTGGCCAAAGTAGGACACATGAGGATGGGAGGGACAATCCCATGGATACCTAAGAGGACGCAAATCAGATGACCAAATCAGCAGCTCTAATGGGTACCACAACTCCGAAAAACAAAGGTGTTATTATAGTTAAGCTGTTATTAAAGAATAATGATGCACAGCCAGGTGTGGTGGCGCACGCCTTTAATGCCAGCACTCAGGAGGCAGAGGTGGGTGGATTGCTGTGAGTTCGAGGCCAGCCTGGTCTACAAAGTGAGTCCAGGACAGCCAAGGCTACACAGAGATACCCTGTGTTGAAAAACAAAACAAAGAATAAAGATGCATATATTTCGTGAGATGCTTTCCCACCTGATGACAGAGCTTCATAGATACTTGTGGAATAAAACGTATCTCTCAGAATATCTATAATTTGTGACTGGAAAGATGACTTAGTGGATGAAAGGCTGTATTGCTCTTCTAGAGGCCTGGAGTTCAGTTCCCAGGACCCACAACTACTTGTAACTCCAGCTCCTGAAGATCTGATGCCCTTTTCTGGCCTCTGCAGTTACCCACACTCACACGGGGACACACACACACACACACACACACACACACACACACACACCAATAACAACAAATCTTTAAAAAAAAAAGGAATACCCATTAGTTTTCAGTCAACAAAAGCAGCAGGCATCTATACAGACTATGCTCCAGCCTGGTCTAAACCAAGACTCGGGGTTGGGCTGTGTGTGAATCATGCTTTCTTGATGCCTCTTCTCACAGCTGGATGTCTGTGGTGATGGGTGCATTTGGGCTTATGTACATTTGTTTTATGGGTGCCTTCTCTGGGAATTCTCCCTGAACATAGGATCTCTGTATTCAGAAGACTTGGGAGCATGCACACCTTCCACTGAAGTGGACCTGTGGCATGTTTGTCTCCTGGGAATAGCGAAATGCTCCCTTCTCACCCACGAGGAGGTTTCCGAGGCCAAAGCTGTTTGTGATGATTTGACGGCTATTCATGTGGTAACTTTACAGGTGTTAATTGCCTGTGAGTCAACAAGTGTACTGGGCGCAACAAGGAGAAAGCAGTTTATTCTCTTGCACCCACACTTTCAAGTTTATTTGTTTCAAGAAGGAGCAGCCTAGAGGAGCCTCTTTAAAGCTTTCCACCTCCAGAAGGGAAACCCACGCCTGTCCTCATCACTGATGTGTGTAACAAGTGAGAACTCGGAGACACAATGGCTCTAGTGAGGAGGTAGCGGGAGCCGGGGGAGGCGGGGGACCAGAGAGAGAAGAGACGAGTGGGGGCATGCCGAGGTGTTTGTACAGTGTGTACAGAGGTGTAAGTACTTGTAATTTCGTGAGGTAGATGGGTCAGGAACGTAGTTAAGGATCTTTATAAGTTAAGGCCAACCATCAAAAAACGAAAATAGAATGTGTAAGTGTCAAGCAGGCAACGAGTTTGGCAGATCAGATGGAGGGGAGGAGAAGAGAAGGAAGTCACAAGAGTTCAATAGATGGAACAAAGTCTACTGAAAGGCAGACATAAATCCTAAAGTCACTATGATTATAATAGATATGTGTCACCCTCAAGGCAGGAGAACCCAGGTGGGATACTGAATGTAAGAACCAGCAACATTTTTTTTTTTTTTAGAAAGAGAGGTGTGATAAAAACAATTCCATTGGAATAATAATAAAAGCAGGTAGAAAAATATATAATAGGCATAATAGACTTGGACCAAAGGGAGCTGGGATGGCAGTATTCCTAGCTTATGAAATTAAAGAAAACACAGAGAGTGAGAGAGGCTATGTCACATACATATAAATGTAACAGTAATGTCTAATAACAATGGACACAAAGGCACTTGACAACATTGCTTTAAAATCCTAAAGTGATAAAGTTCTGAAAAGAATTAGACAAGCTAACAATTATAGACAGACTCTTAAAGCCATGTTCTCAAACTGACGGGCTAAGTGGATTAAAGGTGAGCTAATGGTATAACATCCCTGAACAATATCAGCAGCCTAGAAACTGATGAACATGCATCAGATTTTGTTGTTTGCTCTTTTTTAAATTTTTTATTTATTTTTTATTTTTATGAAACATGGTTTCTTTGTGTAGCCCTGGCCATTCTGGAACTTGCTCTTTAGATCAGGCTGGCTTCGAACTTAGAAATCTGCCTGCCTTCTGCCTCCCAAGTGCTGGGATTAAAAGTGTTCCACCATCACCAGGCTTTTAGTATTAGCTTTTGTACTCTACAAACTAGTGAGGGACCTTGTGTTTTGAGACTGTACTGTTCATCCCAAATCACCAATTGTTAGGCCCCCGAGGAGTCTCATACAACACAAGAAACTCTATCCAGTGCAGAATGTGTTCTCCGGTAACGATGCAATCAAATGAATGATCTGTGTCATAGGAATAGTAATAAAATAGCCCAAATATCAATCAGCCCAGGTTAAAGTAAGACTCACAAAGAGAAATTATGAGACAGAAAATAGGGAAGTTTTTTAAAAAAATGTTAAAATAGTACTACACAGAGGTTGTGGATTACCATCTGTTTGAAAATAAGAACGGTGGAAGACAAGAGAATTTTTAAGTGGAAATGTTGGAAGAGAAGGCGGGAACCCAGAGAGACAAGGGAAAAGACAGTCAACTCAGGATAGGAAACTTAGAGTATGCTAGAAAAGACAAGAGGCTAGTGAGACCTAAGTGTGGGACTTAGAAACTGTGGATGAGAGCCATCTTCCCCTGACAACACTCACAGAGAGACAAAAAATCGACACTACAAACACAGAATGAAAGAGAAGGAAGTAAAATAAGCAAAACAAATAAACAAACAAAACCCCCAAACCCATAAAAGACTATTATAAAAACCACAATCCATAGATTCTTTTCTCCCCCAAAACTACAGTGCGTGGAGTTTTCCATGAGAACTATATTTTCTGGAAAATCATGAAATGCCAGAATCAGTGAAAGAGGAAATGGTTAAACACTGAATAGGCCAATGAGGATTCATAAACTGAAAACAGTAATCAGTCGCTTTTCTTTCCCAAAGCCACAGACCCAGTGGTTTTGTAGGTGAGTTTGACCTCAAGTTTTAGAAAATGTACAACATGGGGCTGGAGAGATAGATGGCTCAGTGGTTAAGAGCGCTGGGTCCTCTTGCAGAGGACCTGGTTTCAATTGTCAACACTCACATGGTGGCTCACTACCATCTGTAACTCCAGTTCCGGGGATGCAATGCCCTCTCCCAGCATATGCAGGCACCACGCACAGATGTGGTGCACATTCATACATGCAGACAAAACACTCATCTACATAAGATAAAAATAAATATGTTTAAAGAATAGACAACTCTGGCACATCAAAATGCTGAATAATTTAGAAGTCATTCTGTAAGACCAACCTGTTCCTGATTCCAAGTTCTATTAGGAATAGCCAGATAAAGGCCTCTTTGGCTTGAGAACATAGCTGTAAAACTGTAAAATGAAATGTTTTATTTATAAATATAAATATCAGCAATATGTGTGTGCTGTGTGTGTATGTGTATAAAAGGAATAGATAGATGATCATAAATGGTCAGCGTACTAAAGAAAAAATGTTGAACCCTTGAAAATGTATTGCCATTAATTTAAAGGGGAAAAGGCAACAGCTCACTTAGGAGAAATTTTAAAAGGAAGCTGGGATGACAGTTCAATTAATAAAGTGCTCAGCAAAGAAACATGAAGACCCATGTTTGTACTCCCAGAACGCTAATAAGCATGGGAATAGAGTTTTTCAATCCTAGCATGCTGAGGTTCCTGAACCTTCCAGCCAGCCAGCGTCACCAAATCGGTGAGCTCCAGAGTTAGTGAGAGACCCTCTCTCAACAATAAGGCAGAGACAGATTAAAGACATTTTCCAGTGTTGTCCTTCCTCCAAATGCATGTGCACACATACAAAGACACATGTGCACCCAGCGGTACATATTCACACATATAAAACACACATATACTACACACTCAGAAAGATATTTGAAAGGCATTTTGTAAAGTTTGATGCCAACTTACAATAAAATCACATTGATATCTGCGCCCCATTAATGGGGTAAAGATGAAGATTTATGCCTCTAGCTTACAGCAGACAACAACATTTGGCTTTGGACTCATTTCCTTTAAGGAACATGTGCTGCTGCTGCCATTGCCGGTGCTGCTGAACATGTTATGGGAGGGCCTGGTCAGCTCCATAGGATGAAAGCAAAATAAACAATGACAGTTTAGTGATTGAGAGGGAGGCATTTGCTGATGCTGGGACATAAACACAGACCTAGCTTAATCAACAGAAGATTAGAACGAGAGGGTCAGGGAATTTGCAAGAGACAGCTCAACTCTGTAAACCCAGTTGCATCTCCCAACACCACCAGAGAAACCAGAAACCACAGAATAAAACATGGTCCTTTCATAATAGCAAGAAAAGTTGTAAAGCTGCCTCAGCTTAACAGAGGGTCTGTCATGATATGTCTCCACGAGGTGACCATTTTAAGAAAATAGCAGTAAGTTGAGAGCTATTCCTTGGTTATGAAAGGGAGACTATAACACTTTACAAAATGCCAGTTCTTTCCAAACAAATCTACAATTTCAATATGCTTAAAACAATGAATACCTTTTGAATAGTGTGGAAATATAGCCCGTCTACAGAAGGTATAGGTTCATGAATGGCTAAATTACTTTGGAAAAAGATGGGGGAAAAAAAATCAATGTTCTACTACTAAATACTAGATTCTGTACTGAAACAGTAACAGAACTATAGGGAGAAAAGAGTGTCTAGTTAAAAAATCAGAAATAAGCCCATGGAGCAGAAACAATTGGTAGACCTAGGCATTTAGAGACCTTGATCAAAGATCAATGGACCACGGGAGGAAATGACTTACCCAAAAGTGTTGAGAAGATGGACTCACTACACAGAAGAAGAAATCTGAGCCTTGCCTTTACACCACAAACAAAGTGACCGTGGGTGGATGGAAAGTTAGTCTAGAATACTGAGAGAAAAGAGTGGACCTAGAGTGAAGACTGGCTTCCTCAGCAGACTGCCAGGTGACCTGAACCTGCTGACCTGGCAGCCTAGACAAGTCAGTGAACTTTGAGATTAGGGAGAGATCGCTCTCAAACAATAAGGTGGAGACAGATTGAACACATTTCCCAGTGTTGAGCTTTTCCTCGGTGTGCAAACAATGGTCAATTGTTGTGATATACATACTATAAAGAAAGAGTTGTTCATGAAAAAACGCATATGTCTGGGGAGATAGCTCAGTTCATAAAGGGGTTGCCGTGCAAAAACATGGATTCTAATTCCATTCCCAGAACCCACATGAAAAACTGGTGTGGGATAAGCTTGCAGTCCCAGGACTAGGGAGGCAGGAGTGGGCAGGCCTGTGTGGCTTGCTGGACAGCCTACTTCATCAGATTGCTTTCACACAACTACCCAAATATACACTGGCACACAAAAGACAACTAAAGACACAGTTGTCACCTAATTGAGAGGCTGGCAATGCCCTTTGCAATGTTCTGGGCCAGTGCATGATCTGGATGTGGAGCAAGCCTGTCACCCTAGTGATCAGGAGGCTGAGACAGGAGAATCATGAGTTAAAAACAAGTGTGGGCTGTATAGTGAGACCAGTTGCACACACACACAAACAAAAACTCAACCAACCAGCCAACCAAAAGTCTTCCAGAAACAGCCCATCCCTCTCAGATCAAAGCCATAAAGAGCCAAATAACTAGTATGCTACAAATAGTTCCAATAGACAAGAAAAAGAAGCAGCCTCTAGACCTCCCTTCTCAACCTCCCTATGTGTGACTTTTTGACACAGTTGCTCGTGTTGTGGTGACCGCCCAAGCATAAAGTAATTTTCATTGTTACTTCATAACTGTAACTTTGCCATTGTTATGAACTGTAATGCAAAATATCTGTGGTTTTTTCAATGGTCTTAGGTGACCCCTGTGAAAAGGTTCTTTGGGCCCCAATCATGACCCACAGATTGAGAACCACTGCTCTAGACAGTTATGGGCAAACTGCTAAGGAGAGTGGGTCACAAGAGAGACATGTGAATGGCTAAGAACTCAGCAAAGAGGTTTCCTGACGCAGCAGGGCTCAGAGATATTAAAAATGAAACAGGAGCAAGATAAAATTCTCTGCATATTTTAACTGACAAAATTATATCTAGTTTCCATCATGGGGCTGGTAGTGTGTTGGATAACAGGAGCCCTTTGTTTGTGGTAGGGGCGAATTAATGCAGCGTCCAGGGGGGTAACTGGGACAGGTTATCTAAGAATCCTACCTGTGGGCAGTCTCAGGAGAAAAGTCTTAGCACGGATCCAAAGGAAGGCACAGATGCAGATGCTTGCTGCCTACCACCTGTGCCATGAAGAAACGGAGTCACTGTGCTTCCATTAGGGAGGAAATGGTTAAATAAACCATAATTGCCCCCAAGCCTGACTATCTGCATTAGATCCTTGGGATCCATATGGTAGGAGGAAGAGGAAACTGACTGATGAAGGTTTTGTTTTTGCTTTGTATTGTGTTTTGTTTTGAGCCAGGATTTCTCTATGTAGCCTTGGCTGTCCTGGACTTGCTTTGTAGACTAGGCTGGCCTCGACCTCACAGAGATCAGCCTGCCTCCGCCTCCCTGAGTGCTGGGGTTACAGGCACGCGCCTTCACACTTGGCTTTAAAATGAGTTGTAAAGGGGGAAACGCAGGGACTGATGGGTGAGACACTTGACCTGACTTTGGACTCCCGGGATCTATCTAAAGATGGCCCAGCTGTGAGAACACCTGGCTATAATCTGGGTGCCTATGGCAGGATGGGAGGTGGAGACTAGAACGTCTCCAGAAGCTCATGGGCCAGTTAGCCTGACATAGGCAGCAGTGAACAAGAGACCCTGTCTCAGATAAAATGGAAGACAAGCACTGGCACCTGAGGTTGTTCTTTGGGCTCCAGAAATGGACTGGGGCACACACATATATGTCTGTATTCATGTACATGTACATGTATATACACAGAGAAAGAAAACACAATTAAGAAATTAAAGAAAAAATGTAGTTCTTTTTTATTAGTTTTAATTTTTTGTGTTTTTTTCAGTTTTTAAAAAAATACACATAAATACAATATACTACATGCAACAAAAAGAACCATGAAGCAGTCAGGAATTATATTAATGTTCCATTCATAGTGTTTTAGTTATTTGTATTCGGCAACCTTGGAGAAAACATCTTTCCTATCTCGGTGAGTCTAAAATTCTAAATGTAAAACAGTATCTATCAGATCTCAACTCTTTCAACTTAAAACATCTATCTAGGCCTAAAAATAACTTAGCCTCTAACAACTAAGCTTAATTGTAAAGCTACACTATTTGGTTTTCAACCCCATCAGAGACTTGAGAAGGAATAAAACTTACTTAACCGGAGGTGCAAGTTAACAGCTTCCAAAATGAAAAAAATGACAGAGACAGTTAGCTGCTTGACTAGCTCTTCCAAAACTCTCTATAATGTTGAAGCATCATCTTTGGCCTTCTGGCCCAGTATATCTGACAGACATATTTGTGAGCTAGGAACTATCAAAGACTTGCTTGCTCTTTCTAGGCAGAGATAGGCAGTCAACTCTGCCTGCATCCAAGCTTGCCCATTTTTAGGCAGAATTCTGTCTGTGGCTGAAATGAAGACATTTTTCCCAGTGGCTTGTTTGTCATATTTGAAGCCATATCCACAAGGCGTTTCACTGATGCTCATTATCTTCTTTGAGGTAGGCTGGGTGTTGTCAGGAGTTAACCTGTCTTATTGTCAAAGAATTTTTAAAATGATAGAAACATCTTTAAATGCCAGATTCTGTAGGTCTCTGAGGCTTTCGAAGAACTTATCTAACTATTTTACCTTATCTTTCTCTAGAATCATGTCTATCTGTTAAACCTAGATGTATATTCTTGTGATAAAAATAGACTAGTAGTTGACATGACCATGATTTGATCAACTAACAATTAGCTTGTATTACTTAACTATCCTAAACCACCTGCAATAGCACTTTCAAAGGATTGGAAGTAAACCTTGTATTATAATTGAGTTGTATGGCTACAACACCTCATATTAAAGAAGAAATATCTATAATGTGTGTGAAGACTAATCTTAAATTTTAATTCTATACCAATGTATCAAAACTAAACTTATTTTGCATCAATATACAAAAGTCTATACCAATGAATTAAAAATAACCTTATTTGTAACAATTAAGGCCTTAAGTTGAAGAGTAGATTCAATAATCTATTTTTTGTCCTTTTGTCCCTGTATATTTCTATATTCCCCCTTCTTTTTTTCAACCCCTATCTCCATACCTACGAAAGAAAGATAAAGGAAAAGAGAGACATCCCTGAGTTCAACCTCATTTTCTCTCTGAATAACGCTTCCCCCAATGTAGTTCTTAACTCAAGCGACCGATATAAAAGTTAAAATATAAACACATATAAAAAATAATATATGGAGATGTCTACACATTTTGGGCTCGATATGAAATGAGTTAGACCTGTTAGACACATTGAGAGGGAAAATGAAGTCAGTGAGAATGAAGGAAAGAGTACATGAAGGAAGTCAGTGAGAGGCCAGCCTTCCTGCCTGAGGATGAGACTAAAGCCGGGAGCCCAGGACTGTGATGAAGCCAACCACCTGCCGTTGGAATGCTCCAAGTGAGGCAGAATGACAGCACACATTTGCTTCATTTCAGTGTTTGCCAACAAACACGGGCAACTTAAACGGGGAGGTTTCTAAACTTCGAAGTTCCCGTTGAACTAAAGCATTACATTTCCGGTTGCTGCCATTTGGAGGAAGCAAGCTGTCTGCAGCCTTCCTGTAAAAGGGTCCAGGCCAGTGCTCATCACCTGCTCCTAACACCTGGTTTTGTTTGGCCCTCCCATTGAAGCCTACAGGAAAATTCCAGGGATACCGTCTGTTTTCAGAATCAGGGCCTCTGAGCAGGCGTCCCCACCCCCACCACTGCTCTGCCCTCGCCCAGACTTCTAACTCTGATTGATGCTTCGCTTCCTGTTGGCCTGATCAATTATGGCAGCAGCTTTATGGGCTGATATCTGACCCCCTGGCAATCCCAGCCGGCAAATATAGGTTGTCACAGGTAACCAGGTCCTCAGACAATGTCCAGGGTTCTCAGATAATAACTTCTGAAGATTTATTCTTTTTCATTAAGAGTCTGTTAGATCCCTTAAATTAGATTTTATTTATTTACTTTAGCACGGTACAAAGCAGATAATATGAATGTCAGAGACTTTCTCTTCAGAAGGGTAAACCTCTCCTAACGTTAAAAAGAAAGGAAAGGAAAGGAAAAGACGAGACTATTGCTTGTGCCTATGATGAACTAGCTCATTTAACGTCTGCCTTAAGAGTAGGCGCAGCTTCTTGATGGATTGCTTTTGTTTCCCTGTAACTTTGGGATGTAGTGCTCCCCCCACCCCTGACTATGTGGTCCCTCAAGGGAGATTATTTACTTTACTGCTACCCCCCTACCCCCGCTGAGCTCCACCCTGCCGAGCTCAGCTCCAGCTATGACTTGGTTCTGTGAAGACTCGGCATCTGGAAAACATCCTTTGTTCCATAAATGTTCATGAACTCAAAACCTATTAACTGTTCCCCAAGCAGTCTTTACCTCTCTCCCTCATCCATTTCTGTTGTATCAACATGTCTAACCATAACACTACTGTGGAAGGTTGTAATTCTAGGTCTTGAGCTGATTTCCCGATAACTCACCTCACTGTTGTGGGTGCCTGTGGAACTTGCTGTCATCGAGCAGTGCCTCTGAAGAACCCAGCGTTTTTCCTGTGGGTTTGGACTTGCTTCAGCCTCCATCATGCAAGTGCACAGTAGATGCCGCTGCTCAGGAAGCTACCAATCTCCTGAAATGGGCCATTGAGGTAAAACACTGCCATCTATAACATGGTTCAGGGGCCAGGGAGGTCACAGGGCATCATGGAGCACACCTGCACACTCTGTGAGCCATTGCCAGACTCCTTAGGGCAGTGGTTCTCAACCTGTGGGTTGTGACCCCTTTGGGGGTTGATTGGCCATTTCACAGGGGTCTCCTGAGACCATCAGAGAGCATAGACATTTACATTACAATTCAGGACAGTTAGCAAACTGCAGTTATAAAGTAGCAACAAGAATACTTTTATGGTTGGGAGTCACAGCACCATGAGGGTCCCAGCATTAGGAAGGTTGAGATTCACTGCCTTAGGGACTCTTGAAAGTTTCCAGTCTCATTATTATAAGTCCGTTTTTGAGTTTAATTATATTTATAAAATACATGTCTATGTTTGAAAGACATTTTTTTTCTTCTAGTTAGTTGAATGGCCTTGAATGCATTAATTCATTTACCTAAGATCGAGTTCCTTCATCTATAGCATGACGCTTTTTACTCATTAGGCAAATGTTTATGACATAGGCTCTGTGAGTGGGCAACGTGCCATTGATAGGTGCTGGGGATAGTGCTGTCAATAAAAGGAGCAAGGCCAAGTCTACAATGAAACTTGCACTCTGTATGAGATTTCCAGTAAAATCAAAAGCTAAATATAAACGTGGTACACAGAACACTCTGTTGAGCAGTTACAAGACTTATTGGACAGATATGGCAAGGATCAGTTGTGGGAAACCACAGTTTTGTACTTCCTGGTGTGTATCGTGTCCAGAGGAAAAGGAGCTTGGCGTGTGTGTGTAAATTTTTATGTCATTGAAAGATCAGTGGGCATGGTAGTGAGGATGTAGCCAATGACCTTGGTACTAGCATGTTCAAAGAAAATATTAGAGGACAAGTACATGCAGATATTGACTTCCTGAGGAAGAGACTGGGAGCTGATGTGAACGTGGACACAAATACATGTCTGTGGCTCAGATCTCTCTATCTGGTGCCTCCCCTCGCACCTACATATACCATTCTATATAGAAAAGGACACTGGAGTCCACTGGCCAGCAGGGGCCCAAGCAGCGTCTCTCTGTCGCTGATCATATTTGGATCAGTTTAATGTGTGCAAGCATACTTTTGCACACAGCTCTGTAGGTAGAGGGAGAGCATCCTGGGCCAGGTCTCTCCCTTCTGTGTTTTGCCTACCCAGATAGATTTCAGTAGTTCACTTCCTGTGGTCCAGCCTCTACGTCCTGGACCTGATGTAGGGAGCTGTCTGGTGGTTCCTCCAATTAAAACATTCAGTTCTAAATTCAAGGTCATTCTCACTGCTTGACCATCATGGGACTCATGTCCCGGAAGTGGAAGGAACTGCTCTGAGGGTGGGGGAATTAACCAGGCCTGGCCTTCCTCTGTGGCTTTGGAGCTGTCTGGCCGGGCCTCGACTTTCTCCCTGCTTTGTACAGAAGCTTGGCTCAACTTCCCTGCTGTAGAAACCACATAGCATGTAGCTGCTGGATGGGCGGAGACTATCTCCGGTGCTACACTTCGTGGTCCATTTTGGAAGAGGCTGCAAGCTGTGATTGAAAGGCAAGAAGAAGGAAGGAAAATGTAAGTGGTGTGGCTGAGCGAGTCAGCAGAGATCAAGTCTGGATTTGCGGACTACTTAGTAGAGTGAAAGCCAAGCGATTGGAAATAAGTCAAAGTGACTGAACACATTTTCACATTATCCTTGTTTAAATATTTGTTACATCCATTGCAGCACAGAGGATTATTGACCTTTTCCTGGGGACGTTGGTTTTCGGGCTGCTGGCTTTTGTTTCCCTAAAGCAAGTAATGGCTTGAACTCCCTGGCATTCCTCTTGGCCATGAACCTTACAGAGTAGCGATGTGGGGGAGACGAACGCCTCCCTGACTGCCGACTGGGCCTGAGCTGGCCAGCTCGCTCCGTGAGCCTCGAAAGCCAGGCAGGCCAACACAAACACACTGATTCTCCTGAACTCATTAAAAGGGGCTGTTTGGTTGGTTTAGAGTGAATTCCAATGATTGTTCTGGAAAAGACAGCCAGGTCTCAAAGCTCAGCTCAGCTCTGTCACAATACACTAGAAGCCAGCATGTCCTTTCAAAGAGAGAGAGAGAAAAAAATCTAGCGCCCGACTTCCTGCAGGAATTTGATAGGATATGGATTTGAAAATATTAGGGCATGAAGCTTTCAGGTTAGGGTTTGCTGACTGGTCCCTGGGATATGAACAAGGTAAATTCATTAGCCAGATTGTGTTTCAAGCGAGAAGCATGGCTGCCCCAAACATGGCTTAACAGCTCCGTAGCCTCCAACCATGAAGACTTGATGCAGCTGTGTCGGACACTCAAGTCAAGTCAGGGCATGAGTGACCTAGCTGTATCTAACAGAATGTCAGCTACTTGTAAGTTTATCCTCATGGGCTTTTTTTTTTTTTTAAACAGTGTTTGCTGACACACAGTCTTCATTAAGCCCTCACAGACTCAGATAATAGCAGGAAACTCTGCCCAGATAAGCCCAATACGGAGAGAATGAGATTCAGTCAATTAAACCATGAACAGATATTTGAAATGCCTTTATAATGGGGCTCCCCTGCAGCCTGCGCACAAAAACACCAGAGAACACATCTTATCTCATTCCCTGCTTCATGTTGGGGCCAAAAGATTCTCTCTTGAACTCCCTGTGTTTAGAGATGGCATAAACAAGGTTTATTTGAACTTGCTTTGTTTTGAGTTTGTGTGGGTTTTCCCTCTCTACTGCTGCATAGACCCTTTGAGTTTCCACATCTCTGGGCCTGGTTTTTCCTTTCTGTAGCAGTACCAGACTTTATTCACCACCCATTTCTGGATAGTGTTAATGCCGCAGTCACTTCCTGTCTGCAAAACAATCTGAACATTCACCAGAGTTCTGGAGGTTACAGGCCATGTGGAGAGTTTTACCTGAAATGGCTAAAATAAAATAAAATAAAATAAAATAAAATAAAATAAAGTACAACCAACCACAAGGTGTTCACACTGTTTGGAGAGACATATTCTTATAAGTTACACACATACCCATCAAAAACATAGGACGAACAAATCGGTGCTGTGTCCTGAACAAGAGGAAATAGCTGCTAAAAGGCGAGCCCTGTGCCCACTCGCTCTGCCTTTGGGTAGAGACGATGGACAGTGCAGCCCCACTGGAGGGAGTCAGCCAGGGTCAACGGCCCTCTCATTCATTTCAAGTGTCAAAAGGATTGAGGGGGCTGATGAAAATGTACGACACAGTACTCCTATCTCCAGAAGTTCTGACTGGGTAGGGGGAAGTCCTGGGAATGTATATTCAACAAATTCCTGGGTGATTCTGATGCCTGCAGGGCCTAGGACTGCATTCTGGGTACCAGTGACAGAAGATGAGAAACACAAGGGCTTTGTCAACTGAGGTCAAAGGGAAGAGGGCCAAAATTTCATGCTGTATTTCTCTTGTCCCATTTAAGAGAGAAAACATCTCAGGAAAGATTCAGTAGTTATCCTCCACCATTAGCCCACAGGTTTCCCCCCCGCCACGGTTTCTCTTACCTGAGGTAGTTCAGGATCTGAAAATATGAGATGGGAAGTTCTAGAAGTCAACACGTCACAGGCTTTTACATTGCATGTCATTCTGAGTTGCATAACAAAATCTCACAGCATCCCTCTGTTTGCCCAGGACATGGTTCATCCCACTGTATAGCCTGTCCATGCATTATACACTGCCTCCCATTAGTCACTTAAAAGCCTTCTAAGATATCAGATCAACTGTCATGGTATCATAGTGCTGTGTGTTCAAGCCATTCTTACATGTAGAAGTCACTAACATCTATAGTACAATGAGAGAGAAGTATATACATATAACTTTTATTATTATATAATATTGATTTAGTTTGTTATTAGCTATTGTTATTAATCCCTTAGAGTACATAATTTGTAAATTAAAGTATGCATAAGAAAAACCATAATATATGTAGGGTTTGGCACTATGAGTAGTTTCAGCCATTTATTGTGTATCTTAGACCATATTCCACATGGCTAACAGAGAACTAGCCTAATTTTGTTGTTTTAAATGTAAATACAGACATCCCAGGACTTATATAGAAAGAAGAGAAAATTGCTGTACAAGTGAATTCTCTTGGCTTTCTAGACTTTGTGGTGCCAGAGGAGTATTGTTTCCTTGAGTGGCATTCTCTGGGAGAAATAATTAGATCCTAGGTAGGAAGAGGCTACTGTCATGGTTGGGGCATCTTGATATGGGATCCTGGTATTGGTGCTGCCTGTTTTCTCTATCTCTTTTTCATGGGGGCAGGGGTTGGGCAACACTGGAGACTGGACTCAAGGCCTCTTGCATGAGCAGCAAGCTACCACTGAGCCGCAGCCCCAGCCCTCTGCTTCATGTGCCTGAGTCTGTGATTTCCCCTCCCAGCTTCTTCATGCTTTTTTTTTTTTTTTTTTTTTTTTTTTTGCCTGCTTCAATACCGGAACCTCCCTCTTCAAAAGAAATCTCTTCTGTTTTGTAGACCAGCTGGTTCTCCAGTATACATTCTTACAGCTCTTACAATGTACCTGTCCTTTTATTGGTGGTGTTTTTATTTTATTTATTTTAATGACTGACAGTATATAGATTTACTATTTGGCTTCCTTTGTTGAAACTGGCATCTGAATCGTTTGCCATGCCTCAAACACTTTAAATGCAAGTCTGTTCAGGTTGTGTGAAACAAACCAGTGTCTTGGCTTATCTATCCTCTGCAATTCAAAACTGCTTCTGGAATGTATTTATGATCAAGGCGAGGTCTGTGGGCATTTCCCCTTACCAGGGTTTCTAAATGGGAAGAAGTGAGGTCTTGTACAGTGGGGACAGCAACAGAGGTGCTGGCCACTGCCTGATCATCTTTCTAAACTTGGGCTGGGGAAATACTGGGGGCAGCCAGACATGGGGGGTGTTCAGTCAGTACCCCTGAGTTTACTGTTTTCTGGAGACGTTTTAAAGGAATGTGTAGAATGCAAATTATCCAATATCTTTAATGATTCTAAATATGCCAGCAAGTGTGAGGAAAACATCATATTATGAAGCTGCAGCTAAAGAATTGATGGAGCTATAGATAAAAACACAGGTGTCGCTGCCTGAGGCTTAGAGGTTGGGAAGGAAGCTGAGAATCAGATCAGCTCCGGGGAAGCTTTGTCTGTGTGCCCTACTTCACTTCTATGCTGCTGAGATAAAACCAACATCAGGTTGGAGAAGGAAACAGTTTGTTTCATTTCGCAATTGCTAGGTTCATCACTGAGGGAAGGAACGGAAGGTGGGAACCTGGCGGCAGAAGCTAAAAGAATCCATGGAGGAATGCTACTTACTGGCTTGCTTTTTTTTTTTTTTTTTTTTTTTTAATGACTTGCTCAGCCTGCCAGCCTAGGGGTGGCACCAGGCGCAGTGGTTTGGGTCCTCTAACGTCCATCATCAATCAAGGAAATGCCGCCACAGACATGCTTACAGGCCAGTCTAAAGGAGGTATTTTCTCAGTTGAGGGTCACTCTTCCTGAATGACTGTAACTTGTGTCAAGTTGACAAAAAACAAACAAACAAGCAAAAAAAAAAAAAAAAAAAACTAACCAGTACATTGTGCAGAGGAAAATAGAGAGGTGGAGAGAAAGGGAGGGAGGGAGGGAAGGAGGGAGAGGGAGAGAGACAAAGAGAGAGAGAGAGAGACAGACAGAGAGACAGACAGAGAGACAGAGACAGAGAGACACACAGAGAGACGGAAAGAGACAGAGACTGAGAGTCAGACAGAGACAGAGACAGAGAGACAGGGAGGGGACAACAGCACACTTTCTCACTCTTGTATTCACCTCTTGGCTTCGGAGTCTTACCAGTGATTTTTGCTTCTTTCTGTTACTCATTTTCTGAGCTTGCTCTTCTGCTTTCCCCTTATAATCAGAGCTGCCTCTTTCTGGCCTCCCTTTCCTGTCTCTGTAGGGGTCCACATGTGCCAGTCCTCTGTTGTGGTCCCATCCACCTGTCTTAGAGTCGCACCCCATAAAGCCACAAGCTTCCCTGTGCGTCCTTATAAACATGCGCAAAAGGATAATTGCAGTTTCTCAGTTACAAGTTGGATGTGAGGTGACAGTTCAGTGGTCAGTCCAGCTGTATCCAAAGTTACAATTAGCTACGCTTGTCTGCATGCACCCTTCCCTAATGTTCAGCTCCACCTTTTTCTGGCTGATCTAGCTTCTCTCCGGGTGGAGTGTACAGTCAGATCCCATCCTGGGGCCTGTCCTGGGAAACAGCTCCTCTGGCCTTTAGGAGTTTTTCAGGCCAAAGCACCTCTGGGCCATTGTTTGTAATGTTGCAGAATATCCCCTTTCTCCTCACGGGGGTGGGGGGTGGGGGTGGGGCAAGCATTTCTAAATTCTGTTCTTGCCTCTCCGATGAGTCCTTCTTTTTTTTTACCTCTGGCTTTTGCTGGAGGTAAAGGCTCTGTCTCTGAGTATTGTTGTGTAAACAGAGGGAAGACAGGAAGAAACAGAGCATGAGGGGGCCATGGTGCATGGTCTGTGGCTCTGGGAGTCATTAGGACCTAGGCGGTTTCCAACGCCACCCTTCAGAGTCCAAGGAAGGTCACACTTAGGATCAAAGCCCGCAACTCAAAGATTCTTCCAGAAGGAATATTTCCACAAGTTGAGAAGTCCTGACTTGAAAACCCTTGGCTGTTTGCTGTCCACATGTTTTTCCTCCATCTTGCTCATTTGTAGGCTGCCTTGAGCTTTTTTTTTTTTTTTTTTTTTTTTTTTGGAAATGTGCTCCCTGTTTGCATCAGGAAAGGCTAGATTAACCTGGGTTCCTTGGGAGGGGAAAGCTTGCAGATTTTACGGAACATACTTTCTCCACTGTGTTGCTAGGATTCAAGGTGCAACTTTTTGGAGTCGGTCGGTGAATATAGCACTGGATTCTTGCAAATCCTTTTCAAGGCAGTAATCTGTGACTTTTTTTTTTTCCTCAAGTAAGCAAATCAAATTACCTTGAGGTAAATATTGTGAAGCTGCAAAAATGACAATGACAATGCTTTTTGTTAATTAAAATTTTATTATATTTATTTATTTGTGTATGTGGTAGATGGGGAACGTATGCATACATGTGGGTGCACTCATGCCATGTACATATGTGGAGTTGACTCTTTTCTCCCACCACGTAGGTCCTGAGGCTCTAACTGTAGTCATCAGGGTTACTGGCAGTTGCCTTTATCCACTAAGGCATCTTGCCTGTCCACCAAAATGTTTTCTTTTATTTTTGAGACAAGGTTCACATGTACCCTAGGCTGGCCTGAACCAGCTACCTAGCCGAAGCTGGCCTTGAACTCCTGATCCTCCTACACCCATCATATGAGTGCCTTGATTCCAGGTGCATCCTACCATGTCTGGCTACCGACCCAACTTCTGTCCTCAAGGAATTTTCTTTCTAGTATTCTGGGAGCTGAGATGGGAGGACATGTGGGGTATAGTGAGAAGCCTGGAGGCAAGACAAGCGAGAAAAGCATAGGTGAAAGACGGCTGGTACTTGGAGCCGTAAACCACCTGATATGTGTAGGGAATAGTAAGGAAAGTTGGAGGATGGGATCTTGTGTCTGCTCAGTGAAGGTAGCTGCGAACCTCTCCCTCAGTTATTAGTTACGGACCTAGGTGTCAATAACACAGCCTACAATTACAGTGACCCCGTGTTCCTGGGACTGAACACTACCTAGTGAACGTTCCCTTATTTACAAAGAAAGGCAGAGGATCTTGAGGTGTTGTAAGGTTACGTAGCTATGTTTCCCATCAAGGAGTTTACCTTAGCCAGAGCTGACTCTGTTAGCAGGAGGCCATCAGTCTCTTTCACATTTATACAAGGGACAGCAGCCAGGCCAGCAGCCAGTTGAGCAGGGATCTGTATTATATAAAGTTTCAGCATCCAGGCAAACATCTGTATACAGATGTGCACCGCTGTGTATGTATAAACCCACAAGCCTTCCCTGCCCTCCCCCCCCCCCCTCCCCCGCTTCATCTCGTAGGAAAGCAGAGCTTAAGATACAAGTTTGCATGCAAATGCTTTATTTGAAACGTGGTCCCACATAACAGCAGCAAGTGGTGGGTGAGTAAACCAGAGAAGGACGACAGGTCAGTAAAAGAGTTTGTCACTGAGCTGATCACCAGGCTGGTGACCGATGCTGCTCCTCCCCAGGGAGCCTTAGGAATGGGATTTCAGAAGTGCATGTGCTCAGTGATACGGAAGACTGTGTGGACCTGCCTTCTCCCTCCTTACCAGCCAAGGGACTCTAACTCCCATGTCCATCATGGGTATCTGTGGATCAATTGCACCCCACACCAGGGCACCAGAGCAGCTCCAGGGCAGAAGGTGAGAGGTTGGGGTTAGGTCAGGTTGCCCTTGAGTGAGGCCAGACCAAGCAGGCTTGTCAAAGTGGAGTCCAGAGTAGGAGCTTGACAGAAAAAGATCTGAAGTTTCACATGTACAGGAGTGTCTGACACTAGCCTCTGTCTAATGAAAGCCATCAGAGGTACTTAACGTCACCGTCCCAGACTGCCCTCCCCAAGACTTCAAACTGGTTGAACATAAACACTCTGCCACCTCCCTTGCCCTGGAAGAGATCTTTGTCTTCTGGTGGGAATCTGCACTCTAGTTTCTGGTAAATTCCTACGTTTCTGTTTCTAATATTTGCCTAATATTGAAGATACTTCCTCAGCACTTTCTAAAATTTGACATATACTTCCACATACAGTAAATTTATAGATTTTCAAGGATTTTATTTTATTCACTTTGACAAATGCACATAATTGCAGAATCTACACTCCAGCAAGGTACAAAGTAGGTTAACTACTCTGAAAATGTGTCTTGTCCCTTTCTAGTCCTTCCCAGTACCCCCTCCCTCCCGAGCGCCCCTGACCCTGGCAAACACCAATTCAGTCCTGCCTCTGTGTGTGCGTGTGTGCGTGTGTGCATGTGTGCATGCTCATAGGGATACTAGTTTGATATCTATCACCATATATTAATTTTTTAATGTTGAGACTATGTGTAAATGCACAAATATAATGGTATAAATGGAATTACCTGGTACATACTATTTTGTGTCTGGTTATATTCAGCGTGATATTTTCCATCAGCACTCAACATTATGTCTTGGAAATCTGTATTATCCTGCATTCCTGCAATTGGAACCTTTTTGCTGCCCCGCAGTATTCTGTTGTATGACTCTACCCCAATTTACTTCCTTCTTACTTGCTGACTGACACTTGGGTACTGTCCACCTTGTGCTTGACTGAATGAAGCTGCTAGGAGCAAATCTTCCTGAGGAGACGCCTTCCTGTTTCCCAGAGCCCAGGGAATCACTGTATCATAGGAGAGATGCACCTCTAGCACGTCCCTTGTCTGAAATGTGTGGAACCAGTTGAGTTTCAGATGTTGAAGGTTTTGAGTTTTTTTGTTTTGTTTTGTTTTGTTTTTTATTATTTGCACAGACTTTGGCTGAGGGCATCTAATCCAAAATCCTGAAACCTCAACTTCCGAACTTAAGTTTAAGGAAGTTAAACCTGTCCAATAAAAGGATTCTAAATGCCACTTTCTGACAGTGTTTGAGAGTGCTGAAATCTCACCACCAGTGCCTCAGCCTTCCAATCCCCACTGTCAGCACTCTATTCATGTTAGCTGTGCCGCACTGTTCTATGGTAGTTTTTATATGTGCTCCTGTGTGGCAGGGGCAGAGGTCGTCAAGTCCCTGTTTCCACTTCCCTCCACATAATTTTTTTTGGAACAGCGTCTCTCCTTGAGCCTAGAATTTGCTGACTCAGCTCCGCTGGCTGACCAGGATCCCCCGGAATCCTCTTGCCTCCTCCTCCTCCACAGCACGGGGGTATATTCTGGTACCCCTACACTGAACTTTTTAATGTGGGCTTTAGGGGACTGAGCTCAGCTCCTCATGATTGCATGACAGACATTCAACTCTGTTTTGGTTTTAATTTACATCTCCCCAAAGACTTCTGATGGCAACTGCGGTTTCTTATGCTTGTTGGACATTTGGGTGTTTTCTCCTTTAAAATGTCTGTTTGGATGTTCCGTTTTCATTTTGTTGGGCTACCTTCCTTTTTGCCCTTGAGTTGTCGAGATTCTTCTGTGTTCTAGAATCAAGCCTTCCCAGTTCTATGTCTGGCAAATGTTCTGCTCACATCTGGGGCTAGCTTATTCATCTGCAGTATCTAGCAACAACAAAAAAAGGGTAAATATTTGAGTTTACCCAACAACTTTTTTTTTTTTTTTACTTCTGATGCCCATGGCTTTCCACGTCCTCTCTAATCTCTGCCTCCTCTAAGGCCATAAAGATACAATCCGAAGTCTTCTCCCCTGTGTTCTGTATTTTTATGAGGCACATGCTAGACTGTTCTGTATAGCTAGTGCCAGCTTAAACTTCTTACCAAGGAAAGTTGGTGGTTGGTACTTTTACTACCCGTGAGCTCTGATGGAGCACAGCCTCTCTGAGTGATGAGTTATGGGGATCTTTGAAAGCTCCATGAAGCTTCATTAATAAGAGATGGGTTTAGGAGAAGAAAAGAGGCCTTCTACATGTTCCTTGCATTTATTTTGGGTGATGATGCTGTTTGACTAATCCCAGCCCACATACACTCGTCACCCTATACAGGGTCGGCCTGCTGTGCAAACCTGACTTATGTTAAATGCCTGTGTTGACACTTCTCTTCATATATGAATGGTCTTTTCTTTAACTGGTGGCTGCTGACTTTGTGGGGGCTGCCAGGTCATTAAGATGATCTTGGCTTGAATTTGGCAGAATGAAAAGTTGGACCATATTTACATTTTTCTGTCCTCACTACTCATGCCTCTCACAATACTCTTTTGATTCCACGAAGGAGCCATTATGAAAAGAACACAGTTCGTCAGAGGCCCATAGCCTGTTCTGGGCTGCTGTGCACAGCGACTCTTTGCAGAAGGCAAACGATTGGAAGGGGAGTCTCTTCTGGCTTTGCTGCAAATCAGCTTGCCATGAGCTTATGCACACAGGAAACATCTCAGTCTTTGGAGAAGGTTTACTGCATTCAGAGAGCTTGAACCCTGCCACCTAGGTCTCAGTGTGATCTTCAGCCTTCCCACATGTTTAATCCCAGCCGCTGTTCTCTAGGCTGTAAGACACAGGCAGAGAAGTATCCAAACTGACTGAGCTGCGCCACAGCTTCTTAGTCACCACCGCTTCTTAGCTTAGTCACTGCGCCGAACTTTCCCTTTGGGCATAGTTTGTCTATTTAATTCTTGAGACTTCAGGCTGGCATTGTTCATCAGAGTTCCTCCTCCAGAAAGTCACTCTGGGATCCAAGCTCCTTAACGCTTATCACTGCCATCTCACCCAGGGATTTGTAATCAGCAATGACAGGAAAACATGTAGAGATGGGGCAGCACACTTTCTGTTATCTGTTCCTCATGCTGCATGTCCTGCGGGGGCCGCTGAGAAAGGCCGGAGGAGAGTAAGGCTTGCTCAGTGAACACTTACCTTTTCCTGTTGTTCTCATGACTTCCTGGTCTTACCTCATGGGTCTCTGTATTCCATGATGTTCAAATGAAGTTACATGTTAAATGACATTATGAGTTGTGCTATGGGTAGCAGGATCATATTGCTCTGTAGTCCATCCAAGACATGTGCTTATTCAGATACAGTTGCTATGCTTATATATACCCACCAATTTCTAATGTCTCCATTTGAAATAAAAGCAGCTGCCAAAACCGCCCCATGTGTGTATATGCAGACTAGATGGTCAACCTTGCATGCCATTTCTCAGTCACTTGCCACCTTTATTTCTTCCTCACTGACTACACGCCCCCATATAAGTATACACATTTATAAGTTTTGAAAATATATATAATTTGAAACAAGTATAACATAGATTGTGATCAATTCAATCTCTAACTTCTTCCCAGGCCAGCCCCGACCCCATACCAAACAGGGTGAGGGAATTCAGTTTTCTTTGGGGATGTGGCCCCGGGTAGGTTGCCCATACTCCATTTGGATAGTGAACCTTATTTTTTGAGACAGGCTCAGCAGGCTGGACCCCTCCAAATAGCCTAGGCAAGCTGGCCAGTGAGTCCCAGAGACTCTGCCTGCCCAGAACTTGGATTATGAGGCACCGTGTCCAGCCTTTTCTGTGGGTTCTTGGACTACCTAGGGTAGTTTGCACAGCAAACACTTTACCAACTGTGCTATCCCCAAACCCTACCTCCTTCTAAGACTAATAGACAAGCAACGTTCTACATGCTGTCTGTTTGCATTAACAGCATGGACTAGTGACTTTTTTTTA
Source organism: Acomys percivali (assembly GCA_907169655.1). NCBI lineage: Eukaryota > Metazoa > Chordata > Mammalia > Rodentia > Muridae > Acomys > Acomys percivali. The sequence continues at coordinate 10,310,081 of OU015757.1, read as the reverse complement.
AAAAGATGGAGTCTCTCTACATAGCATCAAACTTGGCACATGCCTGAGCTCATGACTGTGTGTATTAACACACCTAACTCAATCCGTTTTGAGTGAGACTAGCATTAGGACTGAGACACTGTGGAAGGTGAAAGATTTGTATTACAGTTGTTAAAAGAAACACAGGGGCCTGTAGAAATGGCAGCTGGCCGCCACCAGGGCCCTTCGTTTGTGCTTTGGCCATGACTGAGACGCATCTCCGAGGAGTGACGTCGCCTTTGGTAAGCGGTATGCTGAACCTCCCTTGTTCAGCCTCCCCAGGACTCCCAGCAATCTTGTTTGTATTATTGATTTGTTTAGAAAAACCACTACTCAGGAAGAGTATAAAGACAGGCTTCAATGCAGTGCAGGCCGAATTATTATAATTCTGGAATGAGTGGAATCTGACATAATGAGGTTTTATTTTGTTTTACCCAGGAGGTTTCTACGTAGTATTGGGAAAGGGGAAAAAATATTTGTTTTATTTTAAAAAACACACAACTTTCATTGTGTTCAAAGTTGGAGTCATAAAATAAGTCAATAAAAGAGCCTCATGGTACAATGAGGTTTCTGTTGTTAATTTTACTGTTGAAGGCATTTTACTCTGAAAAGCTGCGATGCCTCCCCCTGTTTGCCTCATTAAGCTTTCAACTTAGAACTGCAAAGCCACTGTCTCCATTAAGAAGCTCTTGTTTGATTCCTTTAAGGTTCTGAACTATGGTGGCATGTGCTCTCTCCTTGTTGGACAGCATTATGTGTACACCAGTGGTTACACACAGGCTGTACCCCGGAAAAGTTCTCATAGCCCTAGTGATGGCTATCGCTCTTGTCCTCAGCATGACACCCACATCGAGGGCTGTACTTCAAGCATATCTTCCCAGGGTTGGCAGATGATGGGGCTGTCAGTCATCTTCCTTTCTGGCATTGATGTCTTCCCTTTAGGTTAAGGGTCCTGTTTGCTACCTTCGTGCAATCTCTGTGAGACTGTCAATCAAGGTCTTTTTGCCCCCTTTTTGGCCAAGCTAGGAGCTCAAGACCACATGAGGCCAGTTTGAATGAGCTCTCCTGGAAACCTCCAGGTAGACCCCGAGTATGGAGCTGCCTGTGTTGATTCTGTGCAACGGTTGCCCACCAAGGAAGCTGGTCTGATTCCCTGCTACTTGGATTCTGCCAGTCCTCTTACTTCCACGCTTACACCTACTGTGCCACCATCATTTTCAATTCTATCTGCTCTGCTCTTCTCAATAATCTTTTCACTAGGTTGGTCCTTGTTGGTTTCTGTTCCCAGCAGGTATAATCCTGGTTCAATCTGTTGTGTATACTTAAGAGATTTTCAGCTGGATGGAAAGTAAAGGATTAATTTAACATGCTTTCAAATGGAGTTCTAAGAGGTCGGGCCCCTCTCTCTTACTCTAGTGGTGTCTCAGATGCTTAAAGTGGTCAAAGGGACCACTGACTAAGTGAAAATATTTCCCCCTGCATAGTCTCCTGATCGTAACATTTAAATTAATACATTAAGAGGACCCTCTTTGTTAAGGATTTGTAAGCCAACCCCTTTCAAGTGGCATTGCTAGCTAACATCTTCCCAGGTACCTGAGGCCCAAAGTGCTTGAGACATATAGTTTCCCCCAAATTTCCTTCCTATAGACCCAAGCAAAGAAGAATGTCCTTTTGTTTATCTTGTTTTCATTTCTATCTGACATTCTTACCTAAAAAGGCCATCTGCTAGAGCAGTAAGTCCTAGACACTTAAAATCACCTCTCACCTTCCTGACTACCCATCACGCTTGTCCTTAAAACTGCATTGAAAAAAATTGAAAACAAAACAAAACAAAACAGTGAGCAAATCAAAACTGATCTTGGTAACCCCCAGCACCCCCGGAAAGTTCCCATTAATATTTTGTCTTGGTTCCCTTTTTATTGCATCTTAGCGTGATTTCACTAGTACTGCAAATGGGCCTTAAACCTCACTATTCACTTCAGACATTACACAACAAGCCATGGTTGTGCAATGCAGCCTCCGCAGCCATCTTAGAAAGGGTTGGCTGTTACTCTCCTAAGTGGCTATTCAATATTTGCTCGGCTACTCTCCTGAATGTGTAGACAGGTTCAGTAAATATAAAAGTACCCTGATCCTTATTCTCACACTGTCCCCGGAAGAAAAGCACACAGACAGCACTAGGGCTGACACTGGTGGGGAGCTTATGAAGCGTTTGTGTGAACCGTTCGCTTCATTTTCTACTAGAGACAGATAGGAGTGCTCAAGCAGGCGCGTTTGTCACAACATAAAGATTTGGATTCCCGTAGCAGCGGGAAGCTTTCAAAGTCCAGATCTGATGCTTGCCCAGGAAAACGTGAAAGGACAATGGATTTCTTTGTGTGTGTACTCTTAGCCTGAAGGCTTGGTACAATTTCTTAATAATTTGTCTTTAATTTCTACCATTGAGTTTATTGGGTTTCAGTTTTGGATCTCAATCCCCTTGGATTTATTTCTGCTGCCGCCTCTATATTTTAGCAAAAAAAAAAAAAAAAAAAAAAAAAAAAAGTGACTGTGTTTGGGTTTCCATTCTTGGAGGGAGATCCTTGGTCTGAAATGTTTTCATTTATTTTATTTTAAAATTACAAAGCCATTTCTGGTTATATTTGGTTTTGCAATTCATTCCTCCCTCCGTTTCACAAAAACCATAAAACCCACATTGTCTAAAAATGCTGCGTTGAGCAAAATGGATTCAGTTCTCCTTGGAGCGCATGAAAGGACAGCGCTAGCGTGTGTTATAAACAGTTCCAGGGCGATCTCCGTTTTCCCAGAACTGGCTTGAGTCGGGGGCGGGGGTGGGGGGGCTGCTGACCACTTGTGCGATCTCAGTGGGGCCGCTGACTCTGGGCCCTACTTGACCCTGACTCTAGAGGTCACGTGGGCATTTGCCCACATCATGGCCACATCCTTTTTGCTCTCAGCCTGGCGCCCTGTCCTCCTGCTGCTCTGGGCCCCTGCTGTTATTTTTGAAGGACCCGAGCCATTAAAAACCAGGACTTTGGATTCCTGAATGAACATTTTTAACATTCAACTTGGAGGCTTCCTGTCACGAAAGCGCAGGCTCAGTGGGTTCTGAGCGTTCCGCCACGTGAACCTTTCCTTTCCGGTTTGATTAAACACCCCGGTTCCCTTGACTGTAGCATTTGCTCTTCCATGCCTACGCTCTGTAAATTCTCCCAGCAGGTTATTTTTAGCAGATTATAACAAGCCTTTCATTTTAAAATCTCAGAGAAACTCAAGTGGGACGTGTGGGTTTTCTGGATTTTCTTTCTTTTGCGGTGTGCCTGGTTATTCTACCCAGGACCGGCAGGCTACAGCTGACAGGGGAGCGAACAGTTCACAGGGACGCCTGCTTTGGTGTCACGTGGCTCCCAAATCAGTGGGCTAAGCGTACTTCCCCCTGAGTGAGGGAGAGCAGGTGTTAGCGTCTGCCTCCACATCAGTGGCAAGTGTGCTCTCTTACTTGACTCGAAAGAGAGTTTTGAGAGAGTTGAGGCCTTCTCATACTGAGACCAATTCAGAGATGTCCCTGCCTGTTCCTCCTCTCCTGCCCGGAGCCAGGAGGAAAGAAAAGGGAGAAATATATAGGAAACACATTGCTCACAACCATGGCACTCCCCAGGTCTCTGTGTCTGTGTCTGTCTGTCTGTGTCTGTGTCTGTCTGTCTGTCGGTCTCTCTCTGTCTCTGTCTCTCTCTGTCTCTCTGTCTCTGTCTCTGTCTCTGTCTCTCTCTCTCTCTCTCTCTCTCTCTCTCTCTCTCTCTCTCACACACACACACACACACACACTGTCTTTTTTGGAGGCATCTGTGGAAACTGGGGCGGTGATCAAGAGTCTCTCATCTTGCGTGTTATGGAGTGCTTTTGTTTGTTTTCTCAATCCTGCCCTTCCCTAGTAGGAGGAAGGGGGACATCTTTGTCAACTATTGCTTGTTGAGTGAATCAATCAACTGTTAAGTGTTAAGTTGTCATTGGAAAAGTGTCTCAGTGTGTGAGTTACTTTCCTCACAGCTGTGACCAAACACCTGACCACACCATAAGGGAGGTGGGGTGGTAGTAACTACCCTCACTTCATAGCTTAAAAGAGATTGGGCACATCACGGAGGAGCACGCACAGGTGGTCTGTGGGTGGGAGGCTGACTGAGCAGTCAGGGGACGGAAATGAAGGCTGGCGCTCACCTTGATTGATCCTTTTTAGTCAGTCCAGGACCCTAGCCTTTGGGATGGTGCCACCCACATTCAGGATGAGTGAATTCACATTTCCTTCCACGGCTAAGCCTTTCTGGAAACGCCATGTAGACACAGTCAGAGATATGTTTCCACGGTGACTCTAAATCTCCTTATGTTGGCAATGAAGACCAACCACCACACTGACATTTACTAAGAGAGGGAGAGCGGGGCCATGTTGGATTGGTCTGAGGATGTTCACAGGTGTTCCATGACTCTTCTTTTCCAGAAGATTTCTGTATCCATTTCCAGAGCTGCTGTAACGAATTACCACAGACTGGGAGGCTTAAAACAACAGAAGGTTACCCCTTACAGTTCTGGAAGCCATCAGTCCAAATTCAAGGAGAATAATGGGGCCTCTGTCCTGCAGAAGGCTCTAAGGGATCTACACCGCCTCCACACACCCCTCCTCTGGCTTCTTGAGTTCTCTGTGGCAGCATCGCTCCAGACTCTGCTTGTCCTCACATAGCCTTCTCCTCTCAGCCTTACTTTGTACTTCTTGTAAGGTAGTTTGAGAGTCGTGAAGTCCTGGCTCACTGTGTCTGGAGATACTTGACTAAATTGCATCTGTAAAGATTCCAACAGGGCCGCACTTACAGACTCTGGACATATTTCGGGGGATCTTCATTCAGTTCTTCCACAATGAGCCACGTGAAAAAAATGAGGCTTGAGAGGTTAACAGCCTCCAGCTCCAGGCTGGATTGTGTCTGAGTGCTGCCAAGTACACCGTGAGAGGCAGGCCGCTCTCACGCCCCTCTTTCCGAGCCCATCCACTTTTCAAGAGCGGATCTATCTTTATCACAGCTTCTGTATCTGTGATTCAGGGACCATCATGGAAGAGGTGCAGAGAGATTGTAAGAGCCAGAGGACCAGGAAATCTGCCGTGAAACTGTCCTTTTTTAGAAACGGTTGCAAAAGCAAGACTGGGACAGTAGCGATACCCATGGACAAGGGGAACATTTTCTCGGGGTCCTATTCCCAGGCACCTAATGCCTGCTGGGAAAAGGAAAACCAGCTTTTCTCAGGGATGAGATATCTTATTGGCTGTCCAATGCAGAGGGATGAACCCATATACACAAAAGCAGACTTCGCAGGTTCCATTTATATGAATGTGTACCCATGCGTACATTTGTACATATATGTATGTAATAATAATCAAAGAAAAATAGGCTATGTCAACTCGAGTGGGCTGCATGAGAGGGGTTTGAGAGGAAGAACCTAGGAGGGACTGGAGGAAGGAAACAGGGGGAAGTGATGTAATTGTATTCCAATTTAAAACATATATGTTTTTTTTAAAAAGTGGAGATGGGCACCACATTCTTCTGTGCCTTTTCCTGCAGTCTGTGTTGCCTGTTCTAACATGGAGGAGGCTCTTCCTCAAGGATGTAGGAGGCTTCCATTACTTGCTCTCTGTGAATCTGTAACTGAAAAATATTGCTTTCTTACTTAGTAGGGCTGTTGTTTAGTCACATGTTAATTCTTTCTGAAGAGGCAGTGTGAAAATATCTGTTTTATCTCAGTGTTTGAACTGGCCTCACTACCGATGGAACAATGGCATCCTTTCCTTTCCTTAAGATGGTTCTTATTAATTCCATGTCAAATTAAGGCCCTTTCAACTCTATAAAACTAAAAATCTTCAGCACAGTAAAGGAACAATCACAAAACTTAACAGCCTATTGCTGTTGCCCTTAGTTGACCCAAAGCGGTAGAAGTCCCTATTGCTGAAGATACCATGTTTTTCAGAAATGGGGCCTAAAGACTCCTGAGCTGGATCTGACCCAATGCTCCTTCCCTGAGGATTAATGTTCATGATACCAGAAGGCACCACACAAGCTTCCAAAAGAGAGAGGCAACCAACAGTCCTACCCAGCTATGATGCTTTCAAACCATATCAACGGCCAGCATGGTCTGTAGGTGTAGTACTGGCACATAGACTTTGGCAGTAACCAACAGCTCTCTAGATTAGACTTAGGATCCACTCAACAAGAAGGAGATGTTACCGGTACCTGGTACTGGAAACCTAACCAAATGCCCAGTGCTGGCGAAGTCATGATTTTTAGAGGAGAATCTATGACCACTAACTTATTAAACCACCATAATTCCCAACAACAATCTATAAACATTTGTCCTATACCCACAGGGAATTATAGTCTTTATTCCTTATCAAGGAAACTCTGCTTTGCATCAGAAAGAGACCATTATAGAAAACTACAACTAATCAAAAACTGCAGAGTTGTGGAGCCCATTTCCAGTGGATATAGCTCCAAAACACTCCCATACCTAAGGCTCAGGGACCATTTCAGAAGAGCAGGGGAGGGCAGAAATATTGTAAGAGGCAGAGGATCAGGATGTTTTCTGTGAGATTGTGTCTCCTAGTAATCTCAGACGCTACATACCCGTACATACTTACCAACATGACGGTGCAAACATGAGCTGAATAAAGATGACCCCAATGGGCATGCCGAAGAGGATGGAGCAAATCTCACAAGGCCTCCACCATACACAAAGCACTACAGGCAACCAGGGAAGGCTAAGAGTGGAAGAAGCAGCCTTCCCCAGGGAAGAACACATCAGTTGGTTGTCTAATACCAAATGGTCGGTCCATAAAAACATAAACATATGGACAAGTAACATTATATAGACGGAACAGTTTATACTTAGGAATATACATATGTGCATGCAATAATAATTAGTAAAAAAAAAAAGAGGGTGTGAATTTGGTGGTGAGTCAGGAGAGAGGTATATAGCAGGGTTTAGATGGAGAAAACAGAAGGGAGAGATGTAATTATAATATTTTTAAAAAGCCTAAATAGTAAAAACAAATTTATCAAGGCCGTTTTTATAGTTAAACTCAGAATATGCCCCTCTGTTACCTTTTGTGTCTTTCCATCATCATCACCATCATCATCATCATCATCATCACCATCATCATCATTATGATCTTCATCATCAGTTTTAGTTTGGGATAAGTATCAAGAATACCAAATCAACCATTACACAGTTTTCCAGAGGCATGTTTTATGCAGATCCTGCACCCACTTCGGCCCTACTCTGGACATTAACAGTTACCTAATCTTACTTTTACTTATGATGCTGGACTCCAGGGCTGGAGAGATGGCTCAGTGGGAAAAGGCGCTTACTACCAAGGCTGGTGACCAGAGTCTAATCTCTGGGACTCATGTGGTAGAAGGAGACAGCAGAGTTTTGCAAGTTGTCCTCTGACCTGTCTTCATAAACCATTGTCTGGGCCTGCCCCTCCCAATATAAATGATAAATATAAAAAGTAATTTTAATGGCACCTGGGCTTTAGTTCTATAGATTCTAAAGGCAGAGGACAACACTTATTAGACTTGGAGGATGAGAACCCTCATCCCTGTACTAACTGGCTTGTGACCTCACATATGACACTATGCCTGTTTCACAATGGTCTAAATTCTTCTAGGTCTGAAAAACCAGATGTTTCCCGTGACTCTAAGGTTTATGTCTAGCTCCAAAATTAAGTTTCTAAGATGGATACTTTTTTCTCAAGTGTTTATCAGTCTAGCTTGGGACAGGCCTGCTTGCAACTGTATGCTTGCCAGCTTTTAGGTCCAATCCAACCAAGGAAGGACTGGACACTGTTAGCCTCTAAACTCCAGTTAGCCTGCATGGCTTATGGGTGTGTGAGTGGGTAATGATCTCCCAAAAGATATGTACAGCATCTGTAAGTGTGACTCTATTGGAGAAAGGGTCTTTACATACATAATTTAGTGAGGTATCTTAAGACATAATGTAGAATTATAACTATTTAGTTTTAGTTACTTATTAGATTGTAGCTTAGAGACTCAGGCTATTTTGAGACAGAGAAAAATAAATCTTGTGCATATCTGAACTAGGTCTGAACTCTCCACTTCCACTTTGGTCTATCTTTGAGATGATTCCTAAGTATAAGAAGTTTCTAAAACTTTAATGGGGGAGGTAAGTCAGCTAATTGATATAGTTCATTGAATGGTTTGCTTGCCCAAAGTGCCATGTAAATGCTCTGGGTTTGACTGTTGTATATGGTAGGCCATTGGGAGGGAGGACTTGCCTCTTGAGCTGTGACTAGGCATCCCTATATCCTTTCATTTTACCCCTAAGTCTATGCTTGTGGTCTGGAAGAAGCAGGGCAAGAGTGGGAACACAGAAGATGGTACCAGGGATGATGCAATGTCAATCAAACTGCAAAGGATGCTGGGAATGCAGTCATTCCATTTGGGTTGGCGACAGAGAACTGGCTTGGTGAACACATGAAATGTCCCTGCACAGTAACTGCCTCACGCTTCAGGAAAATAAAGAAGCAGGAGCCACACATTTAGCCACAGTACAACCAGACAGATTTCAACATTTAATTAGAAATTTCCATTATGTACTCAAAGACATTGATCCTAGCTCGCCTGGTCAGCATTCCATACCACAGTAGCATTATTTAATCCAGGATTGTGGTTTTATCCCTTAATGCTCATCATATGCTCCTGGTGCCTCATGGGAAAAACATGAGACATAACTTGGGTGGTGGACTGTTCCTCCTTGCTGAGACTGATATTTGCTCATGAAAAAGAATCTAACCACATCTTAAGAGCTTGGGAGGGTGACCATGATAAAAATCACCACCGCTATCAGTTGGATTGGACATAAAAGCTATGAAGCACACAGTTACATGCTTATTATACACTTAGCACCATGGTAAGCATGCTTTAGACCTACCCCATTTTATGCTCGAATGTAGTCTTCAAGATTTCCTGTTACCAAATGCCTTGGAGATTGACTCGAATGAGTGCATTTCTGAGTGGTTATGAAGAAGAGAGCGATCACACTTCCTTTAAAGATGACCTTGCTGAGAACAGCCTTCATCTGGATGGATGAGTCCTGATGGGTTTGTGGAAACACCAGTCACGTGACCATAGCGTCCCATCTCAAGTGACGTGGTGCCCACCCCACTCAAGATTGGCCTGTCATCACTTCTGCTAGCAGATGAGATTGCCCATCTGCTGTTCATTTTTATTGTTGTCTACTCAGCTGGTAACCTTGCCAACACAATACTGGGGGGTCTTCTTGCCCACCTAAGTGGACAGAACAACTGGCAGCTGCTCTTTCTTAAAGAAAGGAGGTAGGGTAGCGGGGGGATGGGCTCACGAGTCCCTGCCCTTCCCGGACCATCTCTGGGGAGTTAATGGTCTTTGGAGGAAAGACCTTTTCTGTAGGCACTGGTAAGTTGCCCTCGCTCTTGGAAATAACCCTGGCCCCGCCCCCTCCCCCCTTCCTCCCTGCCTGCCAAAGTCCTGCAAGAACCCTGATGAAACTCACTGAGAAATTAAAAAACAACAACAACAAAAAAGAACGTAGAAGGGGAATTAATTGGGAAGAGGGGCTCGACATGGAGGTGGGAGGGAGAAGAGGAGGGTAATGAGGTGAATCCGATCAAAGCACATTATATACATGTCTTGAGAAGCTCAGAATGGAAACCGTTACCACCCGCAATTAATATACGCTGATGAATATTTTACAAGAGAAAGCGGGTACAGACTACTTTTCGGGGATGTGATCTCAGAGGGTATCCCCAGCCTTTTGCCTCTGTCCAGGGACTGACTGTCTCAGCTTCTGGGACCGCTCCTGGAAGCAGCAGGGTTAACTTCCTTACCCTAACCCTTTAGAATGAACCAGAATCTGTCCGGGTAATCAAACAAGCAGAGCCTACAGCAGTACCCTGACTCTGCGGGCTTGTTTGATTCAGGGAGCTTTTGCTCAGCATCCATAACAGCCATAAACGGCTAGAGAGGCTAACGACGATAATAAAATTTATTACTGAGAATATCTATTATCTTCCTGAGCGAGGCCCTGCCTTGATCATGGTCACGCTGACTGCATTTCCATGGTTAAAATCTCATTATGCCCTGAGCTTTTCTCTGGGTCCCTATCTTGCTCAGAGCTAGAGCCAGGGAGCTGGGAACTCCTTTTGGGAATTTGATTTCATTAATACTTTACGGTTAGTAGCCTTTAATTAATGTTAAATAAAAATAGGATCCTAAAAGCATTACAGAGGACTTTCCCACTTGGGTGTCATAATAATTTACCATGATTAATAAGCTCTCCATCACCATTACGAGATAGAGAATTTGAATTCCACTCTGATCAGAAGGCATTGACTGGAATGTGTTTATAATTTTCATCAGAGTGCATTCCTGGAAGAAATTTCAATCTGATCCTTCCCTAGTACAAAATGTAATGTGCTCGCTCCTGAACTATGGCTGTGTCCTGAATGCAGACCTCGTGATGGGCAGCTCTTAGAACAACTGCTTTGGCTGTGTTTATGACTTGTGGGTCGTCATCACAAGATGTTAGAATCAGTTTTACTCATCCATTCGTTTCCTGTCTGATGACCCAGCTCAGTGCCTACGTGTGCATATGTGCACACACACACACACACACACACACACACACACACACACACACACAC